>OW388294.1:20598009-21798009 GCA_936450465.1 Gibbula magus | reverse complement strand
TTTATTATTTTTTCGTGTTTTTGTCATAAATCATCACTGTTATTAAATCTCAGAATCAACTAATGTATTAACATTGTTGAAAAAAACCTGGCATAATTAAGACATTGCACAAAAGAAAATGATGATGTATGGAAATGCTAAAAATGAAATATCTACACTGGAGTTTTAACTGTTATAATCATAAAACTAACTAAAAGAAATTGATAATAACAAATTACCATACAGAAGTTAAGACAAAATTTATATACAGTCAATAAAACGGATTCAGTGTCCATCTTATCAGATTTACTATCTATACCACTGCAAGAATAATTTTTGTTATCAAGTAAGAGTCATATTCATAACAAATTTTGGAAACAGAAATAATTTTAGCTACATGCATTCCGGTACATATTTTGTTCAGATCTTCATCTTGATAAGGTCTACATGTCACCTAATTAAACAATGTACAGTCAGGCCTCGATAATCCGATCGCTTCCGTTTTTCATTAAAAACGTTCGGATAGTGAAATGTTCGGACTACTGAGTACTGAGGACTACTAAAGAGATTAGTTTGGTTACATCTTCCTACCATTCGGAAACTGCGAGATTCGGATTATCGGTGGCCGGATTATCGCGGCTTGACTGTATGTACAGTTTTCTATATCATTGTCCTACTGGTCGCCATGTAGTGAATGTAATATTGGTGGGGTTTGCTTAAAGGAATCGAGGTTTCATATCAATCATGTATTGGTAGCTAAGCAGTACGATTAATATTGACCAGGTCCGAGGAATAAAATCTGCAAAACAGTGCATCTACTGGCACCTGGATAAGAACTGGTTCTATTCCTTACCACAAGGTCTGATGACACTCAGTATTGATGAATGCACTGTGTCAGTTTAGTGCAGACAAAACCCAGTCAGCAGCAGGCCAGTGACATCATAGCATTTAAACGATCACCGTTTTGAAGAATTCAAAATCATTCGTTAACACACTCTACATGTTACAGAAACAGACAAAATGATGGCTGTCTGGAGTTACTTGCCCCTAGCTTCTAGCACTGACAGGAAGTCTTGTGATTGGCTAACTGAATTGTGTCAGAACATGAGAGCATACGCCATCATCAGACTGTTTGAAGAGGAAAACTCAGACCAATATGATTTCGTATCCCGGTAGATGCACTATTTCACAACTTGTATTCCTCGTAATTAGCCTGGTAGCTGAGATGACTAATTTCTGATTTGTATTCATTACTTAAGTAGAAGTCCATTGTATAATTTAGTGAAGTCAATAAACTTTCTGTTGGCACAAAAAATGACAGAAATTGGCACCCCTGTTATTCTTGTCACAAGTGGGCAGTTGTTTTGTAAATATACATCAGATATGACAATTTATTATAAGAAAAATAACTCCTTTTGAAATCATATAAAATTTGGCATTAGTTTGATAACTTCTAACTTCTACCTTTTCCCCTCTTATTTGTAACATATTCAATATAAAAACTTGGGGAAAGTGATAAATCCACATGCAATATGATATTTTCTGCTATTCTACTGTTGGCAATTTAAAAATCCACTTTCCATTGCCACAAGCTGTTGTTTCAGTAAAAATTTAACACTCCTTTGTCAGGAATGGAAATAAATTTTCAAGAAAAACCTTTTTTATAACTGATGGTCAGATACCATTTTAAGAAAATGCACTAAGGACCAACTCCAAATTACTCCATAGAAAATCTCAATCCTTGATTCAGATATTTAGAATTTTTAGAATGAATGCAATCCCTTTACAATATTCGACAATGTAAAGTATACTTCCCATAGACATTATTTAAGCTTCAAGAGTTCTCAGTTGACATTGCACTCCTGAAGAGATTTCAGTGTGTAATCCAGAGACTTTCGTGATGTTTTTCCTGGAGAGTCTTCCTGCTTCTCCTCAAGTAAACCCTTCACATTTCACCTCTTCTAGGAAATATACAGATCTTGTCAACAAGCACCCACTCACACAGTAGAAAAATATCCTAGCTATTTATCATATCCTCAGCTTTTTCCATATCACAGTTCCAGTGTTGCATCTGGAGGGGGCCATGGCGCCATTTGCCTTGATGTCCAATTACTCGGGACATATCCTTGGGCTTGATGTTCCATTACTCAGGACATATCCTTGGGCTTGATGTTCCATTATTCAGGACCTATCCTTGGGCTTGATGTTCCATTATTCAGGACCTATTCTTGGGCTTGATGTCCAATTACTCAGGACATATCCTTGGGCTCGTCAAATTACTCAGGACATATCCTTGGTCTTGATGTGCAATTACTCAGGACATATCCTTGGGATTGATGTCCAATTACTCAGGACATATCCTTGGGCTTGGTGTGCAATTACTCAAGACATATCCTTGGGCTTGATGTGCAATTACTCAGGACATATCCTGTGGCTTGTTGTCCAATTACTCAGGACATATCCTTGGGCTTGATGTGCAATTACTCAGGACATATCCTTGGGCTTGATGTGCAATTACTCAGGACATATCCTTGGGCTTGATGTTCCATTACTCAGGACCTATCCTTGGACTTGGTGTCCAATTACTCAGGACATATCCTTGGACTTGATGTCCAATTACTCAGGACATGTCCTTGGGCTTGATGTCCTATTACTCAGGACATATCCTTGGGGTTGATGTCCTATTATTCAAGACCTATCCTAAGAATCCTTAAGTCCCTTGAATTGGGCACTTCTTTGGGCTCAAGGTCCATTGCACAAAGCTAATCAGTTTAATATTCAGTTCAAATTCCTTAGCAAAGCCTTGGATCATTCCTAATGATAAGAGTAGGACACCCAGGATTGACTAAGGACAATACTATCTTTTTCCAGGAATATTTTTGGAAAATGTAACACCTCCACAAACACAGAGCATAACAATGCCTACATTTTCCGACAATACAAGTAATTTCCACAGGATAGTCCAGAAAAACACCTTCAGCCAACATGTCCTGATCATGGGTCAGAAATGGACGACCATGACTCCCTCGACTTGGCACCTAGGAACAACATTGTTGTTCACTCCCGTCGCCTCTGACGCTTCTTTTTCCTTCTTTTCTTCTCCTTAATGCTATCAGACTCTGAGGATGACGAAGATGACCCGTCAGACGACGATGATGATGACGAAGAGTCTGTGCTGCTACTGCTGCTGCTGTCATCGCTGTTTGTGGTTGAGCTGAGATCAGTAGAACTGTCGCTCTCGCTGTCCGTCGAGGTCGAGGAATCGGTGTCCGAGTCGGATGATGAGCTTGAAGTTTCTCCATCTGAGCTGGAATAGGAAAGGAACAGTTAGCAAAGATGGTCAAAGATGCAGAACTAAGGATGTAAAATTTAGCTGCAGCAGTCTTGATAAAACTGCATTTTCAACATGTAGTTTTAACATTTAGTCTTCTAAAGGATGCAAAATTGCATCAGTCCAAATCCAATTTGAAGATTTGCTTTGACATTCAGCTTCAAGACAGCCTGTCAATCAACCAAATGTTGGTTATTTCCAGGGGAAAGCAAGATGAAAAAGTGTTGTTAGCACATCTGGCTTGTAGCATTTTTGATAAATTATTAGCCTACACATTGCAGGGAGAACGGCTGGTTGTTTTTCAACCATTAAAGACTAAAACAATTCAATAAAATAATTCGAGATAAGGAATCGGGAAAAGGTTTGGATTGGAATTGTTCTGAACCAGTCTTTAGAATCAACATCAATCCACACCGGTAATTACATTCACATTGAGTGATAGTGTTATCATTGAGTCTTATGTTCCCTTCTAAATCGAAACTGTAATTAACAAATCATGAACAATTGGGAACAATTTGTCAATTTGGACATATTTATTCTAAATTCTTATCACGTACATGAACAGGAATGTCACGATTCTCTTTCAACAATATATTCTATTTTTGTAGTGATTATATTCACATTAACTAAACATGAACTGATTTGGAGTCAAATTTGACCTTATTGAGATATTCGGTCATGTGCATGGCCGGTAATGTGATGAATGCGTCCTAACGATGTATACAAGATCAGATGAGCAGAGGTTGTTCAAGAACGGTTCCTGCTCATAAAGTCTTCAAACACACTTGATCAAGTAACTTGTCAGTAAACGAACCGAACAACATCTCCATCAAAATCAATAAGATACATCTATATAAGCTTGGGTTCTTCCACAAAACTTGTGGGATAAAATCGTTAAATCCAAACGAAAACAGCATGCAGTCGGCCATGACACCTGAAGACATACCAACGAAAACTTTCATTACTGAGGCGTTGAAGAAAAACATGGAAGAACTGAAATGTTTCGTTAAAGGCGAACTAGAGACAATTAACAGTAAACTTGAAGACACATTGAAGAGTGTTGAATTTAATTCCGCGAGTATTAAAGAAAATAAAGACGAAATCCAAAAGCTACGCGAAGAAATGATGAAACAAAAAGAAGAACTGACAAAGAAGATATTGATTCAGGAAATGTATTCTCGCAAGAATAACCTGTTGTTTTATGGAATACCAGAAGATGAAGATCCGGAAAGTGTGTGCAGAAAACTGTTCAAAGATATCGGTGTCGCGGGAGACATTCAATTCGTGAACATTCATAGGCTGCCACGCGCCGCAAAACCACGACCAGTTGTGGTAAAGTTTGTCTCAAACCTAGACAAACAAGCTGTGGAGATGACAGGGAGAAAGAACGGGAAGATTCTGAGGGAGAAGAAAATAAAGATCAAGACTGATCTACCTGTGGATTTGAAGAAATACAGAGGCAAACTTGAAGCGTATGCCTACGACATCAGGAAAACCAAGGGATTTCACACAAGAGTCATCGAAAGAGGTATCGAAATAACACTCCAGTACCGAAAAGACATTACGTCTACTTGGCAGAATATTGGACTTAATCAAGAAATCATCTGACGTTGTTAATTGTTTACAGGAAAATTGTGTAATGCAATCATGTGAAGGATATTTTCATCTAGTGTAATGTTTATTTACATCGCGGAGGACTCGCTATATATACTAACACTGTGATGAGCTTTAAGGCTCAGTAAGGAGCTGACCAATCCGGGTCAAGGACGTTTATGTTTACGGTTCTTAGTTTTTCACGTGTTATGCTTTCATTCTTGGATTTCTAGGACAGAAATGTGAGTACACAAAGTAAAACATGAATTACAACACTGGACAGTGACTTTCCTTTTAGATCTTATCTTGTGATACAAGTGTAAACAGGATCTGGGCCAACATAATCGATAATGATATATTGATTGTTACTTATGTATCTGAAAGGTATTTATGTTTTTATATATATATGAAAGTAATACTAACTTGTTAAGTTACCTTTCAGTGGTAAACAATATACTTTAGGAGCTTATCATGTGCATAAGGTTTCAAAATGGGTTTCACAAATGCGGAAGTCGCAAAGATAACCCTAAATACGTTATGTTTATTTGTTAATATTATTGATAAAAAGTCCCAACAAACAAATTGTTCTGGAAATACTTGTGTGAGGTGTGTATTTTTCATTTTGTGTTGTAAATTATCTATGTTTCTACCAATAGACCTACTCACTTGTCACATCATAACAATATATGACAATGGATAAGCAGGGTAAATTCAAAATTCTATCACTTAATTGTAGGGGATTAGGTTCAACGTTTAAAAGAAAACAAGTATTTAGATTTCTACGAAAGAAAAAAGCCCAAATATTTTGCCTTCAGGATGTCCATTTTACTTCACAGGAGGAACAACTTATAAAGCAGCAATGGGGTTATAAAGAATGTTATATTAGTCCTTTTAAAAGTAATGCAAGAGGCACTGCAATTTTCTTTAATAACAATTTTGATTTTGAAGTAAGTAAAGTGATTAAAGATACAGAAAATGGTAATTATATTGCTTTAAAAGTTAAAATATATGACAATATATATACACTTATGAATATTTATGGGCCTAATAAGGATGAACCAGAGTTTTATAGTAACATAATTGAAGAAATGGAAGAAATGGACTGTGATAATATTATAATTTGTGGCGATTTGAATCTAGTTTTGAATAACAAACAAGATACTTATAACTATAAATATGTAAATAATCCCAAAGCACGGCAGGTAATAATCGACAACATGGAAGTTTTAGATTTGAAGGATGCTTGGAGAGAACTACATCCACATGAAAGAAGATTTACATGGAGAAAGCCCACCCCCCTTAAACAAGCACGATTAGATTACTTCCTTGTATCTAATAATATCATGAATTCTATATGTGATGCTGATATTATACCAAGCATTAACTCTGACCACTCAATTATCTCACTTACTATATCACATACGGAATTACAAAGGGGAAAGGGCTTTTGGAAGTTCAACAATTCATTGTTATATGATAAAGAGTATGTTGAAAATGTAAAAGAAACAATAAATACTACCCTGAATAGATATAAAAAATCAAATCAACTTATAGATGAATACACAATAAACCCTCAAATGTTATGGGAAATGTTGTTACTAGAAATCAGAGGAATGACTATCTACTATTCATCTACTAAGAAAAAGAAACAAATAGAGAAAAAAGATAAACTACTTGACCAGCTTGAACATTTAGATATAAACCTAGATTCAGAAGAAGATAGCGAAAAGAAAATATTGATGTTAAAAGATATTGACAATATTAAATCAGAAATAGATGAGATTCATAAAGTGGAAACACAAGGGGCATTTGTAAGATCAAGAGCTAAATGGGCAGAACATGGTGAAAAACCAAGTAAATATTTTTTAAAACTAGAGCACAGAAATTTCTTGAATAAGGCAATGACAGGATTAGAGGATAAAAATGGAGATAAAATTACAGGCCAAAACAATATCTTGGAAGAAACCTGCACTTACTATAAAAAAACTTTACACAGGGGAAAATTGTGCGGATATTGATTTAGATTATCTTTTAGGAAATATTGAAGTACCTAAACTTAATTGTGAAGAATCTTCTCAATTAGAAGGGGAATTAAACTACGATGAAACTTTAATGGCCCTTAAGAAAATGAAAAATGACAAAACTCCAGGACCGGATGGTTTTACTGCAGAATTTCTCAAATTTTTTTGGAAGGATCTACACAAATATCTCATAAAATCTTTGAACTTTGGTTTCCATGAAGGTTTATTGTCCGTTACACAGAGACAAGGATTAAT
Organism: Gibbula magus; assembly: GCA_936450465.1. Taxonomy (NCBI): domain Eukaryota; kingdom Metazoa; phylum Mollusca; class Gastropoda; order Trochida; family Trochidae; genus Gibbula; species Gibbula magus. The sequence continues at coordinate 21,790,830 of OW388294.1, read as the reverse complement.
AACTTGCCTTCCAAAAGCAAACAAAGATAAATCTCTTCTGAAAAACTGGAGGCCAATTTCTCTTCTGAATACATCATACAAATTAGCATCTGCTGTGATTGCAAACAGAATAAAACAAGTCCTCCCTATAATTATTCATGAAGATCAAAAGGGGTTTGTCCCAGGAAGGTACATAGGTGAAGTGACAAGGCTAATTTATGACTTAATGGACTATACTGAAACTTTCCAAATTCCTGGATTGCTATTATTAATAGACTTCGAAAAAGCTTTTGATTCTGTAGACAGGGACTTCATGATTAAAGTTTTGAAATTTTTTAATTTTGGACCAAATATCCAATCTTGGACTAAACTATTTTTTAATAGAATAGAATCAAGTGTCCTGGTTAATGGTTTTGCTAGCTCCTTCTTCCCTATTACTAGAGGCTGTCGTCAGGGAGATCCTGTGTCACCATTAATATTTATTCTATGTGCAGAAATATTAGCAATCCAAATAAGAAATGAAAAAAATATAAAGGGAATAAAGATGGGCAGTATTGAACATATTTTATCACAATTTGCAGATGATACAACACTAACTTTGGATGGAAGTGAGAAATGCTTGTACAGTGTTATTAATGTATTAAATAATTTTGCCAGATTCTCTGGACTCAAAGTAAATACAGAGAAGACAAGATTGCTATGGATTGGATCTAAAAAGAGATCTAGATACAAACTATGTAAAGATATACACTTTGACTGGTCACAATCAGAGTTTAAAATGCTAGGAATTAATTTTGATGTAGACTTGGATAATATTGTTGATATGAATTTTAACGACAAATTGAATAAAATTAATAATGAAATGAAAATTTGGTCAATGAGAACACTAACTCCAATGGGTCGAAACGTTGTATTGAAATCATTGCTTCTACCTAAACTTAATCATCTCTTTGCTGCACTGCCAAATCCACCTGATAAAATAATAGATGATTTTCAAAAAAAATGTTTCGAATTTATATGGCAAGGCAAAAGAGATAAAGTGAAAAGAGATGTAATGACTTTTCCACCCAAATATGGAGGCATAAATGTTCCCAATATTCGATGTGTTATGGCTGCACAGAAATTAGCTTGGATGAAAAGGATAGAGAATAATTTGAAATGGTACGATCACTCATCACATTTTATTATGAATGTCAAAAGAATATTTACTGCAGACTCTATTTACATTAACAGACATATCATCCCTTTTATTAGAAATACATTTTGGAAAGATGTCTTACATGCATGGTCATGTTTCCTCAAAACTTGTTATTTGGATCAAAAAAAGATAACAGATCTAATGACACAATCTGTTTGGTACAATTATAATGTAACTGTTGGTAACAAATATATTGCCAACCAAAAATGTCAAAATAGAGGTATTTCATATGTAAATGATTTTTTGAAAGGAAATGGGGAAATATACACCTGTGAAGAATTTTGTGAAATTTATGATATAGACATTAATTTTCTAACTTACCTTTCCATGCGGAATGCAATCAGAATGTTCATAAAATCAAATTTTGATGGAACTATAATAAAGATAAATGGACCAATTTTGCCTTTTAATAGAAATATATTACACAGTAAAGAAAAAACAAGCAAATATTTTTATCTGACTTTATTGAATACAAAAAATATAGAAACAGCAAGTTCACAGAGATGGACAAATATTTTTCAAGAAAATTATACCAGAGAAAAAATAAATTATAATTTAATGGCATATAGATGTAAAGCTCATGTGAATTTGAAATGGCTTCAATTTAAAATAATGCATAATATTCTGGCAACAAGACATTATCTGTACAAGATTGGATACTGTGAATCTCCACTTTGTTATTTTTGTGAAGTTGAAAATGAAAATATTGTACATTTACTATGTGAATGTGATTATGTAATTGAACTTTGGAATTATTTAGCGGAATGGCTTGGTACAGTTGCAGATGGAGAAATTGTCTTTACAAATGAAAACATTATTTTTGGTTTTAAAGGCATACATAACAATCCGTTAAACGCTGTTGCTTTGGTAACCAAACAATACATCTACAATTCAAGTAAAACTAAAAAACGCCTATATTTCAAAGCACTTCAAAAAGAAATCATCAGATATTACCAAACAACAAGGACGATTGCATTCTCCAACTGCAACTATGCCAAATTTTACACATTCTGGTCAAGTTTCCATACTCTACTTAATAAGTGATTTAATTCATGAATTGGAACATGTAAATGATATACACTTATACAGTATACAATACCTACATGTAAACACAATGTAATGTTGGGAAATAAAAATGGAAAAAAAAAAAGAAAAAAAAAAGCTTGGGTTCATCATGTCTCAAACAACTTTGAAATGTGTCAATGATGTTAAAGGTACATTAACCCGTGTACGACTTATGGAGAAATCTATCTTTTATCAAAGGCTAAACTCAGATATAGCTTGTAATTCCTGTAGTTTGGCTCCTAATAAATATTTAAGTGAATAGAGCAAAAATGTGAATAGAACTTCCAATTTCAGGAAAAATGTTTGTAGTTAACACGCTCAATTTCAAGTTTCAGAAGGATGTGACATCATGTTTCATGTTGTGGTCAACAATAAAAATGACAAACTGAAAGAAGGATGTCGTATTATAAGTTATAACATTCAGTGGAGGGTGACAAAGTAATTTATCAGACCCGCATTAGTGTTTATCCACCTTGCCGTAGGCGAGTTGGATAAACACTTACAAGGGTCTGATAAATTACGATGTCACCCAAACAAACTGAATGTTACAACATATTTATCTTACCGCGTGTCTCAAAATATCATTAAAAAAAAACAAAGAAAAATTTGGAGAGAAAACAGCTGATCGATCGACAAACTATGACCTTTAACTTGTGTCATGTGACATGCAATGATTGACGCGGATGCATGCTTTATTCATGTTGCGGGATATAAAACATTTATCAACCCGTATGACGGTGTTTATTGATATTTGTTAATGGTCACGTGGACCAATCAGGGATCGACATTCTTACATGAGGTAGGATAATCAACTATAAAGCATAGATAACATAATTAATTATACAACTTATAGAAATATTCGAAAGCATGCCTAAAAGTCAGTATCTTGGTAATCAAAGATTGAAGTGAACATAAGTGATAAGTGAGAAGTGATATATATACCAAATGTTACTAATCAATAATCACTAGCGCACCTATTTAGCCGTCATTATCCCTCAAAATTTACATGAGAACTGTTTCGTTAATATCAGTTTCGGATCTCAATCTCAAAGGCTGGAGGTTTCCTGAATTCATAAGTGCCGAACAGTTAATTATTTCTGAAATATGCTATATGAACCGACAGATATTTTGAGATGGCTTGTCAAATATCTTTTGGTTTAATAACGGACCCACAAGCAGTCTGGGAATTAATCAAAACAAACTTAATTCCTATTAATATTTATGTTATCATATGACATTAACAATTATTAATTATTTTGTTTACATGGAACCCAACATTCAGGCTGCTGATTGTTGGAATAGAATATTGTTTTGAAAATTAATTATTTTAAATCTCTGAAGAAACATTTTGTAATGTGTTTCATTAGCTCACACTGTAAGTTAAAGGGCGAGTTCTGTCGCCATATTGGATTTTTAGCATTATGTGAAATGAAAACATGCTATATTGTACCTATTTATGCAACTTTTTAATAACTAAAGAGTACAGTAATAGAGTATTCACATAGTAACACATAACATGTCATGAAACTAATAAACAATTTGCTGTTATGCTGTAGCAAAGTTTTCCCCACTCGCAGCGCCGATGAATGGCTTGAGTTCTCATTGTTTTAATTTTCAACAAATGTGCGCTTGTGTTTATCAAGTTGTGAAACATAAAGTCATCAAAATGATACCTTCATTAGTATCTTTCAATTTCACTGTGTTTTAATCATGTATTAATAACATATATGTGTAAACAGGAATATCCTCCCGAATTTCGTTTCTACAAAAAATACCCCGGTAGAACCCTCCTTTTAAGGGACAACTGTACAGCCTATATTATAATGTTATTAATGAAATATTTTCTTATTGGCCCCGCTACAGGTCCGAGTTCTGTTGTATTGGCACGAGACGAATCGAATGTAATGACAGTTTTATTAATTAATTTAATTCTATTTGCACAATAGTCAACATCTTATTTCCATTTGAATCATAATTATAACCAAGATTTTTGAACAGATAGCACTTGTTAAATTCATTCACTAAATGTTCATCTATGCATGCTCAGACTCGTATTGGCCAAGTTTGTCTTTTATGTGGCACTGTTTTTTTCGGTATTAGTCAAGTTTTGCCATATTGGTCCATTTACAGTCTTGGCAGTAAATACTGTATACATGCTATACAATTGAAAGTTTATAATAATTGATAATAGTGGACAAGAAATTTGAACATCCATATTAATAAAACTAGAAAGTGTTTTTACCCGTAAAAACAGATGTCTCCCCCTTCCTCAAATGCTCCAAACCTCTAAACAATACTATCATAAAGCACCATTAATGTTCTCTGTATAATTCAACTTGAATAAATAACCTATCAACTCCACAATTGTAGCAAACAAAATATTCAAAATTCTAAGTCCAAATCCTTGCCATGGAAATAAAAAAAAATTAAAATTAAAAAAATCTCTAACCCCCAAAAGGCACATCTACACGATATGGAGAGACAGTATACCAAGTTTGGTGATGATTGGTCACATAGTTTTAGAGATCTGCTCCGGAAACGAACACTACCCTTGAAATAGACTAAGATCAAATCGTTGCCATGGAAATAAAAAAAAATTAAAATTTTAAAAAATCTCTAACCCCCAAAAGGCACATCTACACGATATGGAGAGACAGTATAACAAGTTTGGTGATGATTGGTCACATAGTTTTAGAGATCTGCTCCGGAAACGAAATAGGAACGCCGACGCCGACGCCGACGGGAACTCAGCTAAAACCAATATGTCTCCCGACCCTTCGGGGGGAGACATAATAACATCCAAGGCAAATGGTTTATATACATGATGACTAAGTACATAAAACAGTATGCATTAAAAGACGATAAGAGATAATCACAAGAAAGAAACGGAAAAAAAACTGAAAATTTATCAAAATGTAATTTGGTGTTGAAGGCCATACCTTTTTTTCTTTTTCTTCTTTTCCAGAATAGTAGTTGTTTTAGCTCTGAAAACAGAAATGTTTACATTATTTAGGTTCCACACCAGTCCTTCTAATAACTTATTATGCTACCGAAAATGCGTGATTGATCACCCGTCTTAGATAATCAACTGCCTTTTCGGACCTCGCCTTCGTTGGAATAAATAATCGCCTGTCTTGAATAATCTCTGGGTTAAAGTTACCAAATTGAAACAAATTACTGATTTTCCTCTTTTTCTTTTTTTAAAGAAGAAATACTTCCAGCATAAAGACGTTTATTTATGAGAGGTTTAAGCTCATGCCATTGACTTTGTGTACAATATTTGAACAATTCAAACAACCCGATAATGATATTTCCATTATTAGAAATTAAATATAAATTTCACAGCTTTTTAAAAAATCAATCTTTTTCCTCATTCAATAATTACCAGGACCAATATTTTCTGAGCTCTCTTAGAGCTAAGATAGTCGTAAGTGCCATACAATAACATTGACCTACTATCTTAGCACTAAGAGAGCTTCGAAAATATTGGTCCTGGTAATTATTGAATGAGGAAAAAGATTGATATTCAGGGATTTACAGTCTTCTTCATTCCAGTCAATAAAAAGAATCTGTCAAACTGATTTATAATCTTGGTGAGTTTTATGCTTCAAGAGTATTTCACTCATATCACGACTGTTAGTATTGGAGGGAAAAAACCCTTAAAGAGCCATTACGGATGTTAGTATTTCAATTTTTTTGAAAATATACTTATAACGTCATTCGCCAGAGAAATCTTTTATCTACAACATGGCATATGTTAAATAATTTTCATATCACGACAATGTATTGCAATTTGGTTTCAAAGAGAAGTACCACTTCGACTAGCGTGCGCTAAGGGTATCGGACGTATATAAACAGAATCCCCTTTTTTGCGTAATACGTACTACACAAACAGCAAGCGCTTCCGAAGTGTGAAGGCTCGTCTCTAGCGCAAGTCGCCATAACAACCCATATGCTGCACGTGCTTCACGTGTCTCTCGTGGAAATTACCCTTGTCACACATTACTGAATGTGACGATTGCTTTACAAACAATGTTTCTAAATGTCCTGAGAATATACAAATTATTTCCTGTTTAATGTTCTTTTTATTGAGATAAAACCAGCAAATTATGACAAATTTTTACTCTCATTAATTATGAAATTCAAGAAAAATACCTTGTTGGGTAAAACAATTATTCCAATATCTGTAGCAAATACATACTAAAATGAAATAGTAAATAAATCACCGCCCCAAAAAAATATATTTCGATATCTTTCATTGCTCATATTTTTTGTTATTCTTTCGTGTCTTTGTTTACTGTGTGTGAGCTAGACCATAATGCTTTGCGCTTGAAAATAATAAACTGGATCTATATTTAGACTGGAAAACACCTTTACTAATTAATGCAATTTCTCGGCTTATTTTAAGTTGGAAAAAATTGGGAAAAATTAAGTGTATTTATTTCACGGAGATGGATTTTTGGAAATTTTTTGATATTTTCATCAACATCCGTGATGGCTCTTTAATGCTGTGGTGGCTATGCATTGAGATGAAACCTGCAAGCATCGGCTGGAACTAGTGAACCATGGCTGGAACTACACAGCGCAATGCATCCAAACCTTACTGCATGAAGAGCAGTTCTTTTCCGCAAAGTTGCTGAGCCCCTGACGGGATTCAAACCCCAGACCTTTTGACTTGAAGCTGAATGCACTTACCACTGCACTAACCCAACCCGTATAATCTTGGAATAACATATATATTCAATAACATTCATAGATACAAAAGTTTGTAATTCGCAAGAATGTCTTCTTTTTCTTATTTTGCAACCGAGATTGAGGCATCTTTCTTAGCTCCCAAATTAATGAGTGTCAATCCTGTCCAGGAATCCCAACCAGATAACAAAGGTATAATTCTGGAATGGCCATGGGCTAAAGATATTCGAGCTGAAATTCAGTGTACCATTGCACCCAAATCTTACTGCGTGTAGAAAAGTTTTCTACTGCAGACAAAGTTGCTGAGCCCCTGGCGGGATTTGAAATCCGGACCTCTTGATCCGAAGCCGAACGAGCTAACTACGGCACTATCCCACCCCAGAAGTTGAGGGTTCAAATCCTGGCAGGGTCAATCTAATCAGCCCTTTGTCTGCAGCACAGGTTTCACCACAATGCATAGCCATGTTGTTGCATGCTTTCTCCCTGCCATAATATTAGCTGCCGTGATATCGGTCAACTACTCTTGAAAGCGGCGATAGACCCTGAACTCACCTCACCTCACGCTTATATAAGAAAATTATTTCTATGTAAGTATCCTGTTACACTTCTTAGGTTAAGTTGGAACTGAGTCCAAAGTATTTTGTTAATTTGATGAAATTCATTTGAGAGTATTGTGTTACTGTCACAAATGTACCACACAGCGTTCACATTACATTTATGAAGACCTTTAATTCATCAAATGACAATATTTGTACACTGAAGTTCCACCTGGGAAAAGCAAATGAGATCGTAAATGTGAAATTATATCTTAAAGACAAATAAAGATTCTAATTTCATGTCATAAGAGACAAGGATGGTCATTTGCCTTCTCATGTTTGGATATAATTTGCTGACAACGTTTACACACAGTTTGAACTGAGAAAACGACTGAATTATGAGGATATAAATACTAATGAGCCATAGATTTCTGGGTTTAATTCTACAAAAATAGAGAAGGACAATAACTTTAATTTTCAATCATATGTTCTATTTCGGCTATAGTTAGAAGACAAGAGAATTGTGAGGAAAAATATCCATTATGGCCACATGCTTGAGAGTTGATCCCAAATACAGCAAAATATTGAAAAAATTGGCAAAAATTCAAAGACTTTTTAGATTCTTTTTGTTCCTTTCAAAGACGAAAATTTTCATGTCTTTACTGAAGCTGAAAGTGAGTTCTATAAAAAGGATCTGATCAATTCATTATATATAAAATGTAAGAAATTAATCAAAGAAGCTTTTGCGATCATGTTACATCCCACTCAAAAATATGAAGTTACATGTAGATATAGTTCCACCCACTGACCCAAACAATGAATGTGATTTAGGTAGTCTCAATAAAGGTAAAATATGGACAACCAAGCATATCTTTACTAAAAAGCATTTTAGTGCAAAGATATACTTACTTGATCGATGATATATATACTAGCTTCTATTGTTACAGATCAGATCTTAGCTAGAACATTCTTGAGAAAAAGCCAGAATAGGTTTCACGTGACCAATTCCCAAGGAACAACATTTAAGTCAGGAAAGATAACTTTTGAGCAAAAACAATCATACCACTAAAATAATTTCAAAAGGTAAATTCATCCTCCTTCAATGAGATTGCATTTACAAAATTTGGTCATTTCTTTTCAAAATGTTAACAATTTTTTCATTATGTTAACAATTTTTTCAAACTTTTAACTTTGATTACAGAAAATGTAAGTGTAATACTTACAGCAGTTCAAGTTTCTGTTTATCCTCTTCCTGCTTGACTCTCTTGATCATTTCTTTGGTGCGCGATGCTCGATAGACATATTTCCGTTTGCCCGTACACTGGTAGGTCCAGTGACCGATCTCCAGACACTTCTGACAGCGCACTTTCTCTGCACTTGGCTCACTGAAATAATGAATAGCAGTAATTAAAATGAATCTATTGAAATAAGTTGGAAAGAGTCATTTGTCCTCTGTTCAGAATTATGGTCATGTGAGGGAAGACAGGTTTCACTTCAATGCAAAGCCTCAAATATGTTACAAGCCTTCTTCAAACCCTGCATGAGGTTAAGTTTGTTTATTATCCAAATTCATTTTTCATAAGTTTTCATGACAAATAGACACATCCGAACAGGACTGCCATGTGCATTGAAGTCATAGCATTGTGATGTCATCATATTAATGACATCAGAACAATGTGCTCAAGGTTTTAACTATTAGCAAGGTAGGTTAATTCAGTGATTTTGTCAAGACATTGTGACATACTTTCGTTGATGTCAAGGTATTGGACAAAATCAACATCTCCCTGGCAACACAGTTTTGGATGTTAAAATTTGATCCCAAATTTAACAATGTTATACTGAATCTGTGATGTAAAAGTGATGTATAAGTAATTGTTCACTCTATCAGAAGATATGAATAGAGGTCATGAACAAACATTGCAAGAAAGTCAAATCATGTAAATCTGCTGCATCACAAGACATACCTCCAGAATTGGTCTGAATCAGAATCTAGAGACGGAGGTCATAAACTAACATTGCAAGAACATCATAAAGTCTCACGAAGAAATATACTGCATCATAAATTTCTTCTGCTTCGACAATTTCTGACAATAATTCTCTGGCAAAATAATCAATCATCCACACTGAAACAAAAGCAATTGATTTTGATAGAAAATAACTTTGAAAGCAGTTCATGCAGAAAGATAAAACTGTGAAATCAATTGTACCTCCATAACCTTCATTTTTAGTTTAATTAGTGAGAGTTCTATCAATTGTACCGTTACGATCGAAAACAAGTTTATTGCAGTCAAAGTTGGCAAAATTGTAAACAATTGATAAAACTTTGAAAGAATGTAAAGTGTTCTCAGGAGATTCTGGAAACATTTTGGTCTTGTTCCTTAAAGATGGAGTTCTATTGCTGACTGGCCGCCATCTTGCTTTTTGGCATTACATAAATGACAAAATGCTGTATTTTCACTAATTTAAAGTTTTAAGAATAATAAAAAATAGAGCCATGGGCTCTGTAGCTCATCAAGATTTCATTGATTATTATCTAAGGTTGACTATCTAAGTTATATCAAGTAATACATTGTTATCAAGAAAAAAATAGGTTTTTTAGACCATGACTCCTGTGACCCAACTTTGGAGTCACAGGGTCACCAATTCTACAATTACAATTTCACCTTTCTATAGCTTTACGTACTTAAGATAAAGATGAAAATATTTGAGCCATGACCCGTGACCTAGATTGGGGTCACAGGGTCACAAAATCTACAATTTTGAATCCCCATTGGACAAGGAGTCTGCACACAACTTTTCAGCTCTCTAGACTTTTTGGAACTGGAGAAGAAGATAAAAATAGGTTTTTAAGGATGTGACCCCTGTGACCCCATTTGGGGTCATGGGGTCACGGAATCTACAAGTTAGTATCCCCATTGGCCAAGGAGTCTGTACACAACTTTTCAGCTCTCTAGACCTTTTGGAACTGGAAAAGAAGATGAAAATAGGTTTTTAAGGATGTGACCCCTGTGACCCCATTTGGGGTCACGGGGTCACGAAATCTACAATTTAGAATCCCCATTGGCCAAGGAGTCTGCACACAACTTTTCAGCTCTCTAGACCTTTTGGAACGGGAGAGGTAGATGAAAAAAGGTTTTTCAGGATGTGACCCCAGTGACCCCATTTAGGGTCATGGGGTCACAAAATCTACAATTTAGAATCCCCATTGACCAAGGAGTCTGCACACAACTATTCAACTCTCTTGACTTTTTGGAACTGGAGAAGAAGATGAAAAAAGGTTTTTAAGGATGTGACCCCTGTGACCCCATTTGGGGTCAAGGGGTCACGAAATCTACAATTTAGAATCCCCATTGGCCAAGGAGTCTGCACACACCTTTTCAAGTCTCTTGACTTTTTGGAACTGGAGAAGAAGATGAAAAAAGGTTTTTAAGGATGTGACCCCTGTGACCCCATTTGGGCTCATGGGGTCACGAAATCTACAATTTAGAATCCCCATTGGCCAAGGAGTCTGTACACAACTTTTCAGCTCTCTAGACCTTTTGGAACTGGAGAAGAAGATGTAAATAGGTTTTTAAGGCTGTGACTCCGGTAACCCCATTTGGGGTCATGGGGTCACGAAATCTACAATTTAGAATCCCCATTGGCCAAGGAGTCTGTACACAACTTTTCAGCTCTCTTGACCTTTTGGAACTGGAAAAGAAGATGAAAATAGGTTTTTAAGGATGTGACCCCTGTGACCCCATTTGGGGTCATGGGGTCACGAAATCTACAATTTAGTATCCCTGGTGGCCAAGGAGTCTGTACACAACTTTTCAGCTCTCTAGACCTTTTGGAACTGCAGAAGAAGATGAAAATAGGTTTTTAAGGATGTGACCCCTGTGACCCCATTTGGGGTCATGGGGTCACGAAATGTACAATTTAGAATCCCCATTGGCCAAGGAGTCTGTACACAACTTTTCAGCTCTCTTGACCTTTTGGAACTGGAGAAGAAGATGAAAATAGGTTTTTAAGGATGTGACCCCTGTGACCCCATTTGGGGTCATGGGGTCACGAAATCTACAATTTAGAATCCCCATTGGCCAAGGAGTCTGCACATAAAATTTAAGCTCTGTGGAGTCATTGGTTCTGGAGAAGAAGTCGAAAATGTGCAAAGTTTACGGACGGATGGACGGACGGACGGACGGACGGACGGATGGACGGACGCCGGACGCCATGCCATGCCATAAGCCCATCGGGCCTTTCAGGCCTGATGAGCTAAAAATACGTATTGATAGAATATTCACAAAGAAACATATAATGTATCATTAAACTAATCAATTATGTAGTTTTGTGCAGTTGCAAAGCTTTCCATTCTCTTATTGCCGATGAAGCTTCACTTCTCATTGGATAACAACTGTTGTCGAGGTAGACACATTTAATTGTGACGTTTCAGGGGCCTTTCGACCCCCTTCATCAGACAAGGTTGATTTGGTTTGGTGTTATTTTTGTGTATGAATATTTTTATGAATGTGTGCTATTCTTTATCACATTTTCAAATATAAAGTCATAAAAATATTACCTTTAGTAATATGTTTCACATGGATTGTGCAATAATCATGTATTAATTAAATATATGTGTAAATTAAGAACTTTGTTTCCCTGATAGAACCCTCTCTTTAAAGAATCAAATGAAATGTGTTGAGTCACATTTGTCAAATGATGTTATTTTATCGAGGAGTACTTACAGCAGCTTACAACTATCATTTAATGCTAACAGGGTCAGCATAGCGACAATAAAGGTGAAAATCTTTGATCGAAAACCAAACATCAACAGCAGCGTGAAGAAGGCTACCCCAAAACATGTAACACGTGTCAAGACCTGATACACAAACTAAAGTCTCTGTGTTACGAAGATTTATTGTTGCTTCCAATCTTAGATTGTTTCAGAGGAAGAGCACTTTAAAGATTTGAGAGAACATTTTTCCACCTTAAATGAGTAAGATGAATGATACATAGAGGATATCTGTCTTTTCTTGACTAATACCATGTTTATCTCATCGAGTGAGGTAGAAAGGTTATATTTCCACGAGTGGCGCAGCCACGAGTGAAAATATATAACTTTTCTACCTCACGAGATGAGATAAACATGGTATTTGTCAAGAATTGACGGATATTCTATTTATTATATGATATTATCCATGTAATTACGTCCGAAAAGGGTAATTTTCACGCCGAGCGGCCTCTAGGAAGAGCCCGTCACCACAGTAACACTGTGACGTCAAAAGCCAATTCGCCACGTGAGACCATTGTTTTATGACGTCAAATTATATCAGTCACCGTTCGCAGTGAAAATATAAGTTATTTTCACTGTAGCCTGATAGACAGTTTATTTCACTGATAAATCCCAGTATTTCACTGCTCGTCATATAATAAATAGATATATCTTCTGTTAGTTACACATATTCAAGGCTTGATGAGAATATTTTACTTCTTTTAACGGTAGTTTATATATTTTGTATCAGAAGACAAGAGGGTGAGATTCTATCTATCGTCCAAAATTATTCTTCATTACTTTCAATGAAAAACATACAGACATACATACATACAGAGTACTGCCATTAGATTTCCAGTGATGTCATAGCACTGTGATGTCATCATGTTTATGACATCATGACATTGTGATATCAGGTTTTTAAAGTCATATATAGCATTGGGAGTCATTACTTGTTGATGATGTAAAAGCTTTGTTAATGATGTCATGTGTTTGACAATGGAGGGGCATAACGCAAAATTTAGTCAAAAAGATATCTCCAAGGAGATATTTCTTAATCTCACACAAAATTCTGCATTAACCCACTTTTAACGTCTCAGTAGTGATCATAGGAAATGAATACAAGACACATTGGCAGCACACAAATATCTCAAAAGCAACAACAGTGAAACTTACATATCAAAGAACTTAATTAGTAATTCCAATAGAATTGCAGCTTGATTAATTAGCAACCCATTCAAGGGAATTTTCACCTCAAAGAAAGCAGAAACTATAAATTACTCCCAATTCCTGCAACACTTGCCAACAAAAGTCAGAGTCAATCGAATATTAAAACCGTTAATCAGAAGCGATCACAACTGCTTAACCAATCTTGCACACTTCTCCCAGGACCTGCCTTGATATCGGTTTTCCGTCGATCTTTATGATGGCTGAGGAAGATATTCTCATTTGAGGAAATATTCTCTCTAATAGGATATATTGTTCCTTCAAGTAATATATTCTGCGTTTCTCCCTTCAAGAACTTGATCCCGCCATCAAGGAATAAATTTTGCCTTTTCTTGAATAAATTCTTCCTTTGAGGATAATCTCCCTTTGAGGACACTTTCCCTCTTTAAGGATTAAATTCTCTGTCCAAGAACTAAATTTTCTGTCCAAGAACTAAATTTTCTGTCCAAAGACTAACTTCTAAATTCTCTGTCCAAAAACTAAATTCCTTGTCAAAGGACAAAAATTCTGTCAAAAGACAAAATTCCCTTTCCAAGGTCTAGATTCTCAGTCCAAAAACTAAATTCTCTGTCCAAGAACTAAATTATCTGTCAAAGAAATAAATTCTTCTTCTGAGGAATAGATTCTCAATTCCAGAAACATACCCTAACTTCTGGAATTATATTATCGCTTTAAACAATGTCCTTTCCTCCAGAACACTCTTTTTTGTCTTCCAGAATATATTTTTTCTTCCACAAACATATTAATTTACTTTGAAGAGGTTTCAAACATGATAAATTGGATAGTTGCTGGTTGGTTCCACACGGTCGGTTTTACGACCCATGGGAATGGAAATATGTGAGTTTGATGTAATGAACATGATGGATTGGCTTCAGAACCAGTCTTTGTTCAGACAAATTTCTCATCATTATAAACTCCTTACTTTCACTGAAGTTATTATCATCTATGATAACTTATTTAAAAAAAATGTTTTTCAATCTTTTTGGAATTTAATTGATCATTATTTTATAATCCATCTTTATAACAAGAGCCATCGAGAGAGGCTTTAATCCCTCCTGGTCCTATATAAGTTGAACGATCAGTTTAAGCAGTGAATGATGTTGCATGCATGCATACCGTTGATTTTTAAGATAATAAGACTATGATAAACAAGAACCATCAATAGCTGACTTATCTAGGTAGCCTTTTTTAATTACCAGTAGTAAATGGTTACAGCCAAATTGTATAACTACTTTAACAGGAAACCAAATTTCTAGGTTGTTTCCGTGGAAACTACCAACACGAAAAATTCCAGTAATTTGAAAACCTGAATTTGAAAAAGGCACAACTACAGTCATGTCAACAAACAAAGTTTCATAAAGCTAGACTTAACAGTTTTCGAGTTCCGCTCCGGAAATGATGTGATCACCGACGGACAGACGAACCCAAAGCCCATATCACCCGGCATTATAATATTTTTTTGGTCACAGGGATGAAAAACAGCAGTACTCCTTCACCCATTTAGAATTTAGTTTTTTGCAACTAAACATTGATGCATGTAAACAGTTTATCTTCTGCAGATTATAATACATGCTGTATTTAAACCCTTGAGCTGAGGCCCGGTGATTTGAGGGTTACTTTCAAGAGTATTTCGCTAAAATAACGGCTGCTAGTATTATTGCAGGGAGAAACAACACCATTGTCGCTATGAGTATGAATTGTGGTGAAATCTGCAAGAATTGGCTGAAACATGGGTGAAATTCAGTGTAGCATTGGACCCAAACCTTACTGCATGTAGAACACTTCTCTGAAATTTGCCAAGCGTCTGGCATCATTTGAACCCCCGGACCTCTTGATTTCATGACAAATGTGCTAACCACTGCACTATCCTGCCCCTTAAACCCTGGACTTTTGATTTGAAATCTCAGCATGGAACCTTATTAACTATCAAAGTTTGTTGTGAAAATATAAAAATAATCTCATTGTATCATATTTTGCCCTTGTTCCCATGACACTACAAGCACCTGATGTAACCGTAATTCTGATTGGTCACTGAGAGCACAGCTTCGAGTGCAATTGACAACAATATCAAATATGATTGATGCTTTCCTTTGTACTAGACAAAGTCACCAGTGCAGAAAATCTAGACAAATTGATATTGTATGTTATTGATAAAATGCGGTCTTTTATGATCAACGAGAGAGCAAAATCGTCAAACAATAAAATATTGATATTGTTACGAAGTCCTAATATAATATCAATTGCTTATGTGTTAATAGGTACAGTTCTATTACTTGACAAGTTTATAAACTTTTTGTATAACGTTTATATCAGAATAAAATATTGACTTTTGAGTAATAATTCCGAAATGAGATAAGTTGTGTCATCAAAAACAAAATGTTCTTTGCTTCGCTGAACAGTTGATAGTGATAACGAATTTAATGTTTACAGACACTTGAGTTTATCACAATGGATTTTTACGTTTTTATCAACGACAACTTTGTAATTAATGTAAGGTCAGTGATATCTGAGGCAAGCAAGGACATACTGCAATACTGATGCATGACTTGTTTATTGAATATAATTTGTAAACAATTTGTAGCTGAAGTCAATTATTTAATTTTAAAGAGTTTCTGTACTTGGTTTTTAGGGAAACTAGTCACATTAATAAAGGTAAACTACACACATAATTTCAGTGCTTTTTGTTGTTGAAGGTGCTGTAGCATGCCGTTCTTACTGAAATAGATAGATAAATAGAAAAAGGTAAATAACAATTTTATTATTGTTAACCATTGCTAAATAATACTCCTGATCCCCCCGAATCAATAAAAAAAAGTTCTAAAATGAATGCATATGATTCCGTAAAGTGAAATCCCCAAGCGGCCATTTTAAGGTGTTCACTTTAAAATGGCCGCTCAAAGGTAGTTCAAATTATATGACTGATGCAGCGATACTTTTAAATATGCTACAATGATGATATGGTCAACGATCTTGATCTCTCAAAATTGCATGAAACCTACAAATTGTCCTCTCACACTGAAGAGTTCCACGCAATTGACATGACTTTATTTGTCTCACTATTTTCTTCTGATATGGATAACCGTTTTCTATGGATACAGGATACAAAATGATATCTACCCTAATTCAGGGCCTCCTGATAAATATAGACGACCTGTAACAAGGAGAGTTATCCTTTTAAGATAAAGTACCGTATTCATCCTAATAAACGCCCTCTCCTAATAAACGCCCTCCCAAGCCTTTTTTGACTCGCGGAAAATGACCCCTAATAAACGCCCCCCTTTTGTATCGATTTACCTTACTGATGTTTCACTGAAGAACAGTTTTCAATCTTGCTATCAACCTCTTATGTCCAGTAAAGTGTAAGGTACATGGTACATCTAGTCCCCCGGCGACTGTCGAATGTCTGTAACTACACATTCTATGCGACCGCAATGTTTTAAGAAACAGTAAAATGTCTTGCTCAACTCTCTTGAACATGTCCCACAACTACAGATGACGCTAGCACACTGACCGCGAATTTGTCGTGAACGTTATTTTGTCAATGTCTCTCCAACTGTTGGTTCCCAAATATCCCTATAGACATGAAGCGCCCGAAGTTAATGATCCAAAGTAGAATATACCGGAGAACTTTTCAAAATAAATTGCAAGATTAAACCTTGCACAAGCTATAATGTATATTTGTTCACATTTCCATTTCAAATTGTGTATCAGTACAGGTTGGAATTTAATACAAATAATAAACTGCGACATTTAACTCTTCTTTACATTTATTTGATAGACTTATTTTGATTAAAACTCTGAAATAAAATCGATGTTTGTTTTTCTTCTGGACATCAACATACTATTTTTTTTAATAAATGCCTCCTTTTTGCGATTTTTTAAAGTCATTTTAATAAACGCCCCCTTTTTACAATTTTTTAAACGCCCAGGGCTTCTAATACGGCGAATACGGTAGTTTATTTTTCTTGTGAATTAAAGAACGAAACAGGGATGTCTAATAAGGACACCAATGGAAGACATTTGCTCTCAAAACTCGATTATAAATGAAAAGGTCATTTAAAAAAATGGCAATATAATGTCTGATAAGCAAATATTTTACATAAATAGCCACAAAACAAACCCCCATCCCCACCCTTCCATAGTAGTCAACAAATAATTTTTGTAATTTTGTGTCCCTCAAAACGTAATTTTGTTTTTCCTTCATCATCGCTAGTCTCCAGAGAGTATGTGACCTAAATATACGCCTATCTTCTGAAACACTTTATCTCTTTAGAGGATTAGTTATTTTTAAAGACAGGAAGCTGACAAAATTGCTTCCTCTAATACTAGAAAGCCGATTTACGTGCGAAGCGATCTATATGGAGATGTCTCTAAGAGATGACAAAACATCAAAGACATAATTCTATAAGCTTTGAGGGATTTCATCTGCATATTTTCATATCAAAGAAATTATGACATTTTTACTTAGACTTTTGTATGTATTTTGTCTACCATAATATCAAAGAAGTTAAGAACAATTATCGTCATTGAAATAAAATTTTACCCACTGGATTGTATATCAAAGATATTTTTACTTTTAAAGAAAATGGTTTATTAATAGTATTTAAAAACATTTTTTTGATTTAAATAGACGAAACTAAGAAATTGTGACATATTCACTTTGAAATCAGATAATTGCTACCTTGAATCACATTTATTTTTGATAGAGTAAATAAATTTAATATTTAATTATAACTTTCTGAATTGATAACTTTTTGAGATAGAACAACCACCTTTTTAACAAATAACGATTTGTGTTTACAGTGTCTAAATGTGTCTAAATGAGTGTTCTTTCAAACAGATTTTGAAAGGGGGTACATAAAATTAACTAACTACGAGCAAAATGTTTCAAGGGGTGGGTGCGACCCCCGAACCCTCCACTTGTACAGTAAGTTACAACTCTAGTCATCAAGTGAAAAACATACAAATTCATGTCAATACTACGAGTTATAACTACATATCATAATCATGAGAACAGGCCTTAACACAGATGAATGGTACTATGTGTGTTTTTTTCATTTTAAGAGAATCTACATAATACTTTTCAAAGTCAAATTTAAATCAACTTATATAAATTTTTAAGTAACAAGTTCAAATGGACTATTTTCATCATTTATTCATAACGTAGTGAGTGAGTTATTGTTTAATGTAGTTTCAGTAGTATTGCAGCCATTAGCAGCGAGATATTCATAATGTATAACACTAACATAATTCATCCCCTTAAATTTAGTCTCCACAAAAAATATGCCCATTTTGGTATACAGTTCTTTAAATCTGTGATCTAACATCAAGACATATGCCGATAACAGAAAAACACTTTTACCGATCATTCATGGCTTATGGCTATAACGTGATCCTCAAATCAGCCTTAAACCTCATTTGGCAATTCTTCAGAACATGGTCGCCTTTATTATGTATTTTCACTCTTATTAGAGGGCGATTCCATGACACGGAAAATCAGACATGAAAGGGATATTATTCTGAGGACTCAAAGATCGAGAGACTTGGAATCAAAGCGCCAAAGTCGCTAACTAGCCTAATAAAAGAACGCTGAGTATCTTTGCGACCAACACTCTAATGTGTTGGGTAACGTAGCTCACACAAATCAATCGCGGCTCGAGGCACATGCACACATCACAAAGACACTGTACCGCCACTGGCAGATCCGTAATAACGTAAATACAAATCGTCATTAGATCAGTTTGACCTATGATCCCTCGGCATGAGTTTCTCGCCGCCGGGAAGTGAAATTGCTTTAATCTCCCATAGACGTTCTTGCCAAAGACTATTATGCCTGTTACGGTCTAAGTATTTTGTGTCATATTACTTCAGTTCTACTTCAATAGTTTGGGGTTTGTGAATAATGCTAACAAAGGCACATTATTCAAAGTGATTACATTAATTTGGTTAAAGGTGAGCTGTACAGACTGAAGTTTGTTCATGAAATACCTTTGGAGTGAGACAAAATGCCTGAAAACTGAAACTTGGAGATTTGGCGAAAATATCTGAACTTTTATAATTTTGTGAAATGTGACCAGGGGACCATGAGAAAATCTGAACAATGGCTGAGAACTAAGAGATGAAATGTACACATATTTTGGTGGCTTGTGTTACTGTAGGAAGAAAGCCTGCAACACCACTGTGGCTACATGTTGTGCTGAAACCTCTGTCAGCTGGAATCGATTCAACTTTGAATCAGCTGGTATTCTTAGTAATACAGTGCTACAGTGTTTACTTCGACTTTTAAATTAATTTAGAGTTGTAATAATTATATCATATGCCGCTGATTTTCAAAAACAGTATGTCTATCTCCTAATTGCCCATGATCAATCCTGGAGTAATTTAATTTCTGTGCTAATAATTAAGCTACAAATCCTGTAAAGTGGCCCCTCAGAATAGTATGGCAGTTATTAATTCAGCAGATGTTGACATCTCCTTGAAAACTATTTCGCTTATATATAAACAGGAAGCAACATGTAGGGTGATTTTCTACCGCAAATAGAGATTCCACACTATAAGATTCAAACCTTGAACCTCCAAAGCCATGTTTGACAAACCATTTATATTGGATGAATTCATTGAATTCTTCCTCTTCTACCTTATCCAGGATGGAGGATTATCAAGAAAACAAATCTTCCTAGAAAAGCAAAACTTTATTTTCAAATGCAATAAATATGTTGCAAAGTTAAATTGCTTGTCGCGGATCCCATTTCGACAGTGGACAGAGCAAAATGTGTCTCATGGGAAATTGTGTTCAAGGAAATGGAAAGAGTTGAAACACATTCGGGGACACATTCGGCAAACACGAACAGGTCATGAAAGTTTGCCATCAATTGTAATTCATGCTAGGTTGCTTGTGAGGAACCAACCGATAAATAGTCAGAGCTTACAAAATGTTGCTGTCATTTGATGTCATCCTCCTTTACTTGTGATCAACGAATCATTAGTTGAATAATCTTTCAGTATCCTTGTCTGGTTACAATTCAGACTACGGGATCAATGATGTTAAATTCTGTATTTCACTTGTATCATGGCTGCTAGTATTATTGCAGGCCGAAAGCCTGCCATTGTGGCTATGCATTGCGGTGAAACCTGCGAGCATTGGCCAGAACTAGTGAACCATGGGTGGTACTGCAGTAAAATTCAGTGTGGCATTGAGGTGTGGTGAGATAATTTGAGGTGTAATGTTTTCAAGAGTATTTCACTTGTATCAGGGCTGCTAGTATTATTGCAGGGAGAAAGCCTTTAACGCCATGTGGCTATGTAATGCTGGAACATCAGCTGGAACTAGTAAACCATAGGTGGTACCATAGGTGGCTAACTGTGCAAACTCGCCCCTTGTTACCCTGAACCCAAATCTAACTATGAGTAGAACAGTTCTCTACAGCAGACACTGAGTTGCAGAGTCCCTGGCTGGATTCGAACCCCAGGCCAAATGGTAATGAGTATCATCTTTCAAATGTCAAATTAATTGAAACCATGAAATAAGACTCATGTCGTGATAGATTTAAATTTATGATCTCTGCTTGTAATGAAGAAACTTAACACAAACACCTTACACAATTTCATGATTAATTACCATTCATCTTCTGCTGCTTGGAAAGAACCTTACAGTGAATAGTAAATGTTGCCATCAATTGGAATACATCCTTGCTACGTGAGACTTATGCCATCATGTATAGAATGTTGTCATCAATTATCATTCATCCTCGCTCCTTGTAAAGAGGTGAGGTGAGGTGGGTTGAGGTTTAACACCGCTTTCAAGAGTATTTTACTTATACCCGGCTGCTAGCATTATTGCAAGGAGAAAGTCTGCAACACCATGCTGGCTATGAACTGTGGTGAAACCTACGAACATTAGCTGGAACTAGCGGACATGGGTGATACAGTATCAGTGTAGTATTGCACCAAAACCTTACTGCATGCAGAACAATTCTACTAATAACTGCGCTATACTGCCCCCCTCCTGGTGAACCTATTGCCTAACAGTCACACCTCATGAAATGTCATCATATAAATACAAAATGTCGTCATATACAAAATGTCGCCATCAACTGCCTTTCACCCTCCATTGCTTGTGATGGACCTATTGCTAAATAGTCATACCTTACCCCTTAGTTACACCTAACACCTTAGTTACACTCTCATCATATAAACTCTCCCAAGGGATTAATCAATAAACTGCAACGTGTGCAAAACACAGCGGCAAGAGTTGTAGCAATGTGCCCGAAACGAGATCATGTTACCCCAATATTGAAAGATCTACATTGGCTGCCTGTACAACAGAGAATAACATACAAAACTATGTCCATCACATTCCAGTGCATCCATGGTGCAGCCCAAATCTACCTTCAAGAACTTCTGAAACCATATATCCCTTCAAGATCATTGAGATCCCAGACCAAGAACTTGCTGCAAGTCCCACGATCATCATCAAAATCCTACGGAGAACGGTCATTCTCTTACATTGCAACAGTCCAAAGGAACCGACTACCAGAAAATTTGCAAACATGTGACACTCTCTCAACTTTTAAAACTCTCCTCAAAACCCATCTCTTCAGGGTGGCCTACCCTTAGAACTCTCTGCTATTCTTTCCTCAAGCGCTTTGAGCATGACTTGTCGTGGATATAGCGCTATACAAATTGACTTTTATTTTTAGTTTTATTATATAATACAAAATGTTGTCATATACACGAAAATAGGAAATGTCACCATTTACCCAAAATGTCACCATTTCACAAAATGATGTAATTTACAAAATGTCAACACCATCGTCATTTAAAAAATGTCAACACCGTCATCATATATACAAAATGACAAAATGTTGTCATATACGGTATACACGAAATGCCGTCATATACAAAAGTACAAAAATGTCGCCATCAATTGCCATTCACCCTCCGCTGCTTGTGACGAAGCCATCACTTGTTGGGTAATCTGTGAGTACCTGGCCTTGTTCACAATTCTGACTGTGAGATCAATTTGTACCAGGTCCGCTGGTGGCCCTAACTGTGTGTATTAAGCCCTTCTAAATGCGTTTAATTTCACACTGGCTGGCCAGAATACTTAGGCATGGTTTTGATGGCTTTCGGCTGATAGCAGATGCAATTTGGAAAACATTGGTTCTATCTTTGAAGCTGAAGTCTTCCTACTAATGCTGCGATGTTGCCCGACTTTAACGAGAGACTGTCGTAATTCTCGACCGAGCTATCACCGAAAGCTTTTCATTTACACCTTTTTTAGGGAAGCTCGTAAAAAAGTTCCCCAATGACATTTTCTAGATTTAGAAAAAAATAATGAATTGAGGATTATTTTGGCTTTGTCTTAACTTTGATTATTTCTATTAGAAACAATTCATAGTGTTTTTATTAACTACTATGTGAAAAAAATCACCAAATATAAATGAAATTGAAAGATTTAAAGAAATACCTGTTAACTTAGGTCAGACGCCTTTTTACATTTTCAATTAATCTAAAATAATCTTATAATTAAACCTTATCTCCAACAAAGAAAAATCATTTATTATCTGAACCAATTTATTCACTTTGTAACCTGACATCTTCGATTTCAAGTGTCCTTTATCAAGAAAAAGATCCAAATAAAATCTATTTATCATTTTTAATTCATTTCAAAGACATTCTCCTAAAAGCTTTCGATGAAATGTTTCTTTCAAGGCATTTTGATGCCACATGGGGTAAGATCTACAGGCGTTTTAGTCTATTTCAACACAATCTAACTAATTGTGAAAACATGTTTTCTCTTCGTAAAGTAACGGCAATTCCTTTAAAAGAATCGCTGAAGGATCCGCCAGTAAATACCGGATTAGGGTGAAAAGAACATCTGAATGCACCCGAAGGATCTTTGCTGATGTTTTCACAGCTGCATAATTGCTTTTTTCAGTGTTTCTACATTGTGTTTAAAAAGACATGTACACATCTAATAATGTGTCTACAGCACATTGCCATGGTGATTTTCAGGAATTCACTGGAATTGTCTTATAATGCTTACCTCTTGGGGAATAAAAACAACTAAAATGTGTTACTTTGGATACAAACACGATAATATATTTATAGAAAAAGAAATTGGTGATCACATTCTGCGATGAGTTTTCGAGGGAAACATCACGCATTTCATGTTTTTGAAATTTCAAGGGAAGAAAAGTTCTTACAAAGTTTTAAGTTTTTAAAACCAATATTTTCAAATATTATATGTAATTGATTTGAGTGCAATTGGTGGAATTCTATGGAAACAATGGAAAAACAAAGTTTTGGACACTGAAAAAGTTTTTAATTCAATATTTTATTTCATTATAACATCTTCACAAACAAATCTTGACAGAAACTTATTTCAACTTTTGAATCTTAATTATTGTGAGAAAAGTTATATCAAGAATGTTTACCTCTTATCACATGTGTTAAAAGACACAGTATGCCCCAGTTATATTTTTGGATTATGTTATTAATGCATGATTATAAACAATTATGACAATATTATAGAAAAAGAAATTAGTGAAGACATTCTGTGATGAGTTTTGGAAGTAAACATCACGCATTTAATTTTTTTTAAATAAAATAAAAAGGTTATTTAAAATTTCACTTTCAAATCATACATACAATAGATCTAATTGCATCCAGTGCAATGGAAAAAGAGCATTTTGGAGACTGAAAAAGCATTGTGGTCTACATGGACAATGTCATTATGATGGGGATTGCAGCACAGAACTTTAGACAGTTGACTAAAGAAAAGATTAAGATAAAAATCTGTCCTCGTTTAATAGATGGCAACGTATCACAGGTCACTGCCGCTATATATGTTATTAACATCGAAAGTTAATTTTGCAAGTTCTCTTCCGACTGGCCTAGTAGAAGTGTATGCAGTACACCAGAATCTTAGCAAGGGCGAAGCGAGACAAGTTGGAAATCTTTTAGTTATGGCCACTGTCGGAGTGGCAAAATTAAACTCTGTAGTATAATGTATATCCCCGAGTTCTTGCACTCACATTGCTAAGATCGCTTAGTGGAACGGCCCTCTGATCCAATACATGAAGCCTGTGCGAAGGGTTAAGATCATAATCATGCTACCGGTATTCCAAGGCCTAAGGGTTAAGATAATTTTGATGCCGTACCAAGTGATCCACAGGCTACCTAAATTTATATTATTGTAGTCCAAATCTCCAACAGCATCAAACAGACTGAATATTTTCCTGTCTGCCAAAGGCGAAGATCTCAAGAAATTTTCAATGAATACCAAATCATGAGGATCGGATCTGGTTAGACATACACATAATCTCCATTTGCTTATGTTGATAGATTTACTTCACTGTAAGTAGTGGCGCAGGCTATAAGCTCCGCCCACACCTATCAGTGCAATAGTACATGTTCAAGTTGTTAACCTACTCACTGGATGCAGTCATCAAGATGAAATACACAATTTTCAAAATGGAGAAGCTTAAGTGTTTTTTTTTTATTAAGTAGTTCCTAAAAGCATTTGCATCAATCTTTCACAGAGTAGCTAGCTAGGGGACTGAATGTTTTCATAATATGTGCATGTGTTCAAACATTCTAAAATCATTTCTTGAGAGGACTCAATAAGGTCTTATTGACCTGTACTAAATGACCCATGGAGTCATTCCAATAAGGTGCATAAAAGTGGGACATTCAGAGCATGTAATCATTTTGAACACATTTCTTGAGAAGACACATGCATCTCACATACAGGCATTCTCAAAGACTTTACAAATGCTCCAATCAGTCACGAAAATGGAGAACAATAATAACATCATTAAAACATTTTGAAAATATTTCCTGAAAAGACTAAAGCAAATGTTCATCTCTTTTCTCAAAGAATTGACAACAGCTCCAACTAGAGAATTAGTGAGCAAAGCTCACTTATGATACCCCCGCTTTTACATTAACATTGGTCAAAGAGAAATGTTTGAAAATAGCAAAAGGGTATCAATGTTTAAACTTTTGTATGAAAAGACCATAACATATATTATTAAAGCAGAGTAAGTATTACACCTCTAAGCATGTTTTAGAAGTAAAAGTCAAAGTGGTTTCGTAACATTTGAACAACTAGAAGAGCGTTTGCGGGACACCGCAAAAGCAGAGCAGCTCCGAAACTTTGGGTCTCGCCTTTCCCTGTTCCGCCTTCTCCTCAGCATAAATAAAATGGGATTTTTTTGGGACCAAAATTTGTTCATTATTCAAGTTATTCTAACAAGTTGAATCATCACTGGGGTCACTTTTCACAAGTTTGTTCTTAAAACCTATTTCTGATTTCAAAATTGGATCAAAGGATTAACATGGCCTGAACCAATATCTCATGACCTTGACCTTGACCTTAGACCTTCAAGGTCACACCATCACTGATTACTTTTCATTGTGTATAACAATCATGCAATGACTCAAAGTGTTCATTGTTAACATAAGGCATATTCACAATAGCATGCTTAAGTTGTGACCTTGCTGTGACCTTGACCTTTGACAGAACTTAGCGAAAACTTTTTCAAATCTTGGTCTATCTCCATAGTTGATATATACTAAATAAGAGCCTGACAGCACAAAAACGTTTGAAGTTATCATGTTTACAAGGATTATTGTAGTAATTAAAGCACTCATGACCTTGACCTTTGACCTTGAATGTGAACATGTCAAAATCATTTACCAGATTTATAAGAAAGAAGCTATGTATATGAGGTGTTAATACCTTCTTGGAAACAAGTAGTATTTGAGTTATGAGCGGAACCAAAAGTGTGACCATAGACGCGCACACAAAGACGCTTAAAAGTGGAAAATCTGAAAAAATAATCATGGAATCTGAGTGAAACATAGAAAAGGCACATCTAGGGACCATAAAGTGTACATGTATAAAGTTTCATAACAATTGAACAAGTAGTATTTGAGTTATGAGCGGAACCAGAAGTGTTCCGGACGGACGGACGCAAGGACGGACAGACGCAAGGACGGACGGACGCGCTGAGCGCTATATACCCCCGACTACTTCGTAGCGGGGGTATAATCAGTCATGAAAAGGGAGAATAAATTCCAAATGTCATCAAAACATTTTGAAAACAGATTCCTTGAAAAGCCTCAAGCAAGTCTCATACACCTGTCCTAAATGACCTAGGAAGTGGTTCCAATCAAGCACAGAAATGGAGATTGAATGATCCTGTGTTGCTCCAGCTCACAAATTAGACCTGATGGAAGAGAAAAACCAATTGCAAGCTGCCTGAGTCGCCTACAAATTAACTCTGAGCAAAGATAAACAGGAACAGTTTGAGAGAGGCAGTCAAACAGAATTACCTTGTCTTACACACTCATGACTTGTAGGGTGTACATTTGTATTGGATTTAATCAAATCCACTTGCGAATGGGCTGTAAAGGTCTAAATTGCTTGCTGTAACTTTTAATGGCATTGGTTTTAAATTTATTTGTAAATGATACAAATCAGAAACTTTTAAAATAAAATATGAAAAGGATACTTTAACACTTTACCTGTGAACATGAAAATATTCCAGAATATTTAGGGCGGCTACCCCTGAATTATCCATGATAACAAAATGCTGTAGAATTGTTTGGAACATATGAATTAAACAGGTAAATGTTAAAATCTAAATTTCTAAAATAATGTGTTTTAAAAAGTTTTAATCTATTTTATCATAAGATCATGAATTTAATGGACAGTAACAGCTGCGAAAATAGTTAATCTCATCTCACACTTTATCTGTTAATATGTGTTGACTCAAACTGATAAAATCTGAGGTTTAAAAGGTACATCAAACCTCTGAATAAATGTAGACTTGCTCATACGGAGACAAATTGAAAATACTGTAAACTTGCTATTTTTAGATATGCAGTGATCAGTGTCACGTTGCCACAAGAAACAACGTCATAAGCAGTTGTTCAAACACACAAAAGAGCTGCAAAAAACTAAAATGGGGTTGAAAAATCCTCATTACAAAGCTCATAAAATGAGACAAATAACAATGTAAAATTTGCTGAGGTAAGGTGATTTTGAGTTTAGAGAATTATTTTGACATATGGCTTGTGATGAAGCAGGAAGAAAGCTTGCAACACTGTTGTGACTACCAATAGTAATGAAACCTGCCAATATGGACTAGAACTTGCAAATATCGGTGAGGTGGGATGAGCAGGTCATGATCACTAACATTGATTTCAAGAATACTAAACCTAGATTGTGATGACTCAAGTAAATTAAATCATGAGGTAGATGAAAATACTGAATCACAATGTTGGCTTGTATCAGGGGCTAAATAAATCTTTCAGTGTCAATCAACCATTACATTGACAGCATTTATTTTTGCAGTAAGTTAGAGAGCTCAGTTGGAAAATCTAGCAAATTTGGAAATTATTTGCTTTTAAAGAGTTGCAAGTTAACTGATGTTTCAGGGATGTTTTGGGCGAACCTCAAGATAAAATTTGGTAAGAGTGACTCACAGATTTTTTAACCACTACATTAAATAAATAAATTGACATAGCACAGGTGCACAGTCAGGACTTCCATTTGGAGGATGCAACTCATCATTACCAACTGCCAACCACCTCGGGATTTACCACTGTAACAAATATTTGCACCTAGATGGATTGCATGACAATTACAGTTCTTTAGAGCTGAGAAATTTGCAACCCATGAAGAAATTCAAACTCCCTGACCTCTACCACAAAGTCACTGAGTCCCTGAAAATAAAAATGTGTGTACCATTACCACAGTCATCATCATCAGTATCATAAAACTCTTGTACTGGGCCGCAAGAGAAACAGAGATACTCATCACAAACAGAAACATAAAAACAGATATACTCTCTGCAATGCTGACAGTAACAGTAAGAGGCTCAAACATCCATGTGTTGATGATTCTCAGGAGTCGGTTGTTTGTTCACTGTTAGTAGTGCCAACTCTCTATAGTTTGCCAGGAACCTGAAACCCTATTTTGTAACTTAGGCACATATAAAATAATTTTTTGTTGGTCTTTACAGGCTGACAAAAATGAAGCGATAAATTTTTTGGAATGAAGCGATAAATTCCATTTTATACAAACTCCTCACCAGTTAAAAAACAAAGTTAGACAATTATTTACATAAATATAGCAACATTTTTTTAATTATGCATTACTATTCCGAATGGTCAATAATCTCACCCCTACACTCAATTTTCAATATCCAATGTTTTCTAAGGCTAAAGAATAAGAGTTTTCTGCCCCTTTCTTTTGTTAAAACCTAGAAAAAAAGACCTGAGGCGCGGGTTTGAAACTGATGCAGGCAGAAACCAGAAACAAATTCTTTTTTTCTTCTGGCCTTATCTTTCAAAGCATAAATTGCATAAAAGGGGCTGTAGCA
The DNA here is from genome assembly GCA_936450465.1 of Gibbula magus. Taxonomy (NCBI): domain Eukaryota; kingdom Metazoa; phylum Mollusca; class Gastropoda; order Trochida; family Trochidae; genus Gibbula; species Gibbula magus. The sequence continues at coordinate 21,761,985 of OW388294.1, read as the reverse complement.
CGTTTTTGGCAAATTTTCAATATTTCCAAATTTCCCATTTACCGGTATTATGATAGTTTATGCCATTTATATTTACTGTAGAGGATAAAACATCTTATAACACAGTCACCAATTATCCTTAGTGTTAATAACGGTGTTGTGTATAAAGCAAAAATTTATTGCCGGCCATTTTAATGTCAACACCTTTTATTATTTCGAATTACAAAAACGATTCCCATATTTTTGGTGAACAATGTACACTAGTTTTATAACTTGATTTTCTGAAGTGAGAAGGGTGTTTTACTATTGGTGACATTATTTTTCAAATACATTTAATCGACTTATTTTAGCTTCATGCTTCTGCCCCTTTAAACTCACGATAAATTAATACATTGACCTAACAGAATTTCAGTTTTTAAAAGTTTGAATTATAAGATAAATAGCTTCGTTTGTAAAATTTCTGGGATTCATTGTTATTCAACACCTGCAAATTTAGTTTAAAACTGACGGCACCCAAGTGTGCATATGGGTAGATGCCGGTCTGTGTATAAAAAACTGGAGTCATAGGTCACATTGGTGACATCATTGGGAAACACCATCATCCCCTTCCCATGCAGTGTCCAACAATGCATGGATTTATTCTAATCAGTCTTTAGAGTCTGACTTGCAGGTATAAATAGTTACTGGTTAACAAGGGGAATTTTGACCAGGGGGCTTATGATGTGGTGGCACATGGTCTGGTGCATGGCTTGACCGCTGTCAGTGAAGTGCAACTGTGTTGCTTGTGTCCAGTGAGACTGGCAGCTCTCAGATAGTATTTTCAATGTATTTTCATGAATTGGCAAGTGTAGGTTAAAGATATGCAGACATTGTTTTGAATACATCCAACATTCTCAATGTTATTATTTATATAAATTTTAAACTGTTTGAGCTGAGGTGAGGAGAGTTGGGTTTAACGCCACTTTCAAGAGTATTTCACTTATATCGTGGCTGCTAGTATTATGGCAGGGAGAAAACCCGCAACGCCATGTAGTTATGCATTGCGATGAAACCTGCGAGCATCGACAGGAACTAGCGAACCATGGGTGGTACTACGCTGAAATTCAGTGTAGCATTGTACCCAAACCTTACTGCGTGTAGAACAGTTCTCTACTGCAGACAAAGTTGCCGTGCACCCTGGACCTCTTGATCCGAAGCCGAATGCGCTAACCACTGCGCTATCCCGCGCTAACCACTAAACTGTTTGAAGCTGAGGGAATAATCACAGTAGCATTTTTTTGGTTACCATTGAAATTTAGTATATAGGAAAGCAAACATCTTGTTTGTTAGGAGTATTGTAAATTCTAAATGACTTTCCACTATTTGGTTCACTCAGAATTTTGATAGATATGTATCAAACATAAGTTGACAATTTGACAACGCCCTTGTAAGCGTGAATCATCAAAACAAGAACCAAACCACTCCCATAGAAGTTCAAAAATAAATATAAGGCTCACAACAAAAATAGAAACCACATGAATAATAATAATAAATATTCGTGTTTTGAAATTTTAAACCAATTTGACATTTGTAAAGTTATGCGTCTTTTGTGAACATCAGCAGAGTCGCATGTTACTCCATGGTTCCTTTCCAACATTATAGATAATAATATACCGTATTCAACGTAATTAGAGCCCTTTTCCTATAACCACATTTTTAACTCAAGAAAATTTAGCAACCCTCCTTAGATAACGTGATAAACCTAAGAACTTATTTGATATTTGAATTATGTTACATTGTATTTGAAAACAAAATCAATTCTGACCTTATTAGAAATGTGAACATTGATATAAACGACTCTTTATATGTATGTAGATCGAAAATATCCAAGCATTTAACTTACCGGGTACTGGACTGAATGACAAGGTGATTTTAAATAGGTGCCCTTTTTTTTCATTTTCTAAGCAACCAGGGCCCTTTATATATCAAATAGGTATAATAAATGATCTTTTTCAAAGACTAAGCTCAAGTGTAATGCTCTGACTTTATGCCCAAAAACATAGATGTAGCGCTGAAAAAAGTCTGAAAAAAGTCAGAAAATGTAACGGTTAACAGGTCTGTTTTTTACTTCTTATTATTCTCAGCAGGTTAAAGTTTGCTCAGCAAGTCAGCAACAAAACCAACTACTAAACTTACAGACACAGTTGCCCGACTACCTGCAGGGCTCTATTAAGACAACTATTTGATGCGGTCTGGCACGGAACAGGTAGTTGGCGCTGAGTGGAAGTGAAGAATGGAAGCTGAAGAGACTATGCCTGGTATGTGAGGAGGGAAGATATGTTACACGCCTCAGGAACATCTAACAAACCACTGGCTTATATATACACATGGGTATTGGCTTGCTGCAAGGTGCTATTCTGACTCCAGTCTTGTTATGAGTAAAACCTAAAATAACTTTGTAAAGTTTAGGAATTCTTATTTTCAAAACTTGCTATGTTGGGTTAAAATTAAAATAGAATAGCATCTATTGCCTTTTGTCTATTTATGAGAATGATTCACTGAAATTTTAAATCTGAACCCCTTACCTATTATCTGCAATAAACTATTTAAGCTTGTAGCCAGTCTCGGATTATTAATAATTACGATGAGGATACTTATATCGCGCTAAATCCACAACACAAAGGGCTGTGCCCAAAGCGCTACACACATTATTACCCTGGTATAAGGACCAACATTGTTCTTTTTTCATTCCCAACTCCCCTTGGAGTATGCAACCTTAGCTACCAATTAAGGCGCTCGAAGGTTATCAGTCACATTGCCTTCACTTCCAAACCAGGTACTCAATTGTACTGCTGAGTGAACAGAGGCATATTCGAATAAAGTCCCTTGCCCAAATTGACACCACAAGCCTCTCAACTCATGTCTCAGTGTGGGGCAGAAAATCACCCTTTAAACTTTCAGTTTTTATCTTGCAATGAGGTGGGTTACCCACTCATCCAGCGAGACAGGCCAATGTTGCTGAACACTGGTAGCGGTCAACTGAGCTGTGCACGTGCCACTACTTAGGCTGTGATTCCTGGAAAATGGCCACTAAGAATGGCTCAACAATAATAAATTCAACAAAATTCAATTCATTTAATTACCCTAAAACTGAAAGCAATGGAATTTTACATTTAGGAACCAAATTTAAAATCTTCTCAGCTATTTTCAGCATATGTCTGTTCATTTAAGAATTCAGCAAAATAACATTAAATATGTTCTGAATTCTGAATTCCTCAATATAGACATATCAGCAATATACACTCTGACTATCTGAAATGAGCATACCCTATCTTACCAATTGCTGTGCCAATTTCACGAATTAGTTAATTCCCAACCTTGCACACAGATTCCAGTAATTTACTATATAACAATTTATCACAGAAATTGGATCCACTGGAGCAATTCTACTCAGACTCTTGCTTGCTATCATCCACAGTCCTCAGAAATGAAATATGGATTTTTGCGGCCTTTTCAAATTCAGAACCGCCTATGAAAACCATGAACTTTATCGTCATAACATGCTATATAGACGAACTAATGTGTTATGAAAAAGCTCTTTGGACATGGATACATATGTGCAGTGCATTATGGGAACAATACCCATGACAACATGACAATGAAATGCTTTTTGCGGAGCTATCATTAGTGATGGTTGATTTCAAAACGGCACTGACTATCATTACATCTTTACAAAAGTCTATGTGATGGATCTAAATTGTATGTACATTTACTGTGATGAGATTGTTTTCCAGCACAATAACCAAAGTGAAAGATGGTCCATCATTGTAATTTTTGCATCACATTTGGTAAGAATGGATATTGATTTTATCCATGTTTCATAGAATTGGATCAATGATAAACTTCAAATAATACATAAATAAGACAGATATTTTTCATGAATAAAACTTTATGTCATAAAATTATGAATATAATGCATTATGTATTTGAAAAAAATAAATGAGATAATTCACTATTGATTTCTGTTTTGTTTTTAAACAACAAAGCTGCAATGTTCCATTACTAATGTCAGTCTTGATGCTCAAAATTCAGCAATAGACAAGAGTATCAATTTGGTATTTCAACCAAGTACAAAAGTGCAAATACAGACAATTTTGATTATTCAATTTCATTAACTTTAAGATATTTGAAATATTTAAAGTAGAAAGTACATTGATAATGAGTTTAATAATTACAACAGATATATGTATCAAAATATCAAAGATTCCTCATAATTCAATAAATTCGATAACAAAAAGTTTTTAAAAAACATGAACAAACAAAAACTTGTTTGGTGAGTTGAGGTTATTTGAAGATTTCAGATACCTCTATGGTTCTTATTATCAATGCTTGCAACACCACAATCTGAGCCTCGAATAGAATCAGGAAGTAAGGGGTGCTGAACGAAATAGAGGTGAGGTGAGTTGGGGTTGCCACTTTCAAGAGTATTTCACTTATATTGCGGCTGCTAGTATTACGGCAGGGAGAAAGCCTGCAACGCCATGTGGCTATGCATTGCGGTGAAACCTGCGAGCATCGGCTGGAACTAGATAACCATGGGTGGTACTACACTGAAATTCAGTGTAGCATTGCACCCGAACCTTATACTACGTGTAGAAGAGTTCTCTTCTGCAGACAAACTTGCTGTGCCCCTAGCCAAATTCAAACCCGTGACCTTTTGATCCGAAGCCGAACGGGCTAACCACTGCGCTATCTCACCCCTGAACGAAATAGAAGCCCAGGGTTGTATTTGAGGAAATACAGTATGCTGACTACACGTTATTCAGCCAGCAAAGTTTACAAACAAGTTTTCGTGAACAATAAACTCAATAACAAAAGATGATTTTCGGGGAAAACAGGATAATATGTCAGTTGCCTGATCAATATATTCAAGGTAACACGCAAAGGGCAGATCATTACCATAGACATGACTTCTGTGATACTCGCAAATAATCCTGGTTACAAGGAAATAATCACAATCGATGTCCTTTTTCCGATTCCCAGACACTGAGGTTATTTCCTGATTAGTATTAATTCCGACAAAACCCTGTCAGTAATCAAGCTGATTGCCAAAGCCAATTCGAAGAAACAAACTTCTCTAGACAATAACAATCAATAGGAAGAAAGTAACGAGACATTTTCATCCAAGACTCTGCCTTTTTTGGGGAATCGAACCCAGACCTCAGAGAAGGCACCAACTGCCAGCAGGATTATACCAACATTGTATGAATTCGGTATTTTGAAATTTTTATTCCTAGAAATAACATCATGTGGGTAAAATATTTCAAAATCGTACAAACTTGTAGACAGTTCTCTATTGATGTCTGTTGACACTATTAGTTAGATTATACATCTAAATGTACCTATTTCATGAAGAACATCTTGATAATCCCTAATTAAAGAGTCGGGTTAAAGGATATTTTTTCTAACGTTGAAAAGAAATTTGAGTGTATAACCCAGTTTGTACTATGAATCCAAAGTTACCCTTTATCTAGGGTCTAAATTTATACATACCACAATATATTGCACTCTACGTTCAACTTTTATACTTCTTTTTGCAGTTAAAACATGACACATTTGATAAAATGACTTTCAGATCTTTAAAAAGATCATTTGTAATACAGTCCAACACACATTCTAGCACTTCAAAAATATTTTCATAATACAAGTTAAGCCAGTAAATGTGCCTTTTACAAGATAAATGAAAAAAATTGACATAATATTTGTTTGTGCAATATATTGCGATACAAAAATCGTATTGCAATACGTGTATTGCACAACTCTGTATTGCAACATATTGGTATTGCAATAATATTGCACAGCCTTACCTTTATCCAGTTCTTTTTAACAGAGCATTTGACCAAGAGCCTTGAGCATCATGGATTAAGGTGCTATACAAATTCTAATGTTATTTACAATAAGAGAAAAGTTTATAGTGAGCTTTGACATTTTAGATTAAATTGTTTGTTAAACCACAAAGATATCTACAAAGATAAAAAAAAAACCCAACTATATTTTGAATTTTAAATTTGACAAATTAAAGGCATAATCATTAATACATAATCAAAACTTGCGTTTACTTCTCGCTGAAATAATAACAAAGCACCATAGCTAAATTGAAATCTCATGTTAACTATCCATGTGTATTGAAGTATAATTGATTAAAATTTCAAATATTCAGCCTGATGGAAATCACTCATTAAAACCTGATTATTCAAGATCAAAACTTCAATTGCCTCAAACCAACCAAAACATGTATCCAGTGAATTAAAATGTATTGTTATCAACAACAACAATCAAAATACACCAATCAATACACACCAACCAACCATACTAACAGAGTTGAATGGCTTAATTGAGATCTAATGTCAACTACTGAAAATCTTCAGTCACTGAAATTTTGTTTTGTACACTAATAAATTAGAAATTAAACGTTGATATGAATCTATTTATAAAAATTACACCCTTAACTTACCGGTATCAAGAAAAACATATCAATATCAGGCATATAAATATTATTACAATATCAAAACTGATATTTTACTTGCATATAATTAACACACAGACATTTAGAAGAGTAAACAACTTTAACTTTTTGTTACCAAATTCATGAAGAAACACCCCTCTAAAACCTTAAAAATTCTTATCAAACATAGAGAGCAACAAATAATCAAATTTGCTATCAATCAACAAAGGTATGTTGACATCAATTAATAATTTGATTTTCAATCATTAACAACCTTCATTTATTGAAAAATATGTTTCAATTAATATCATTACAAAAAAAACCCTCACACTAAGACAAAATACCCAAACAGATAAAACCTTAATTGATACCAAGTAAATCTAGTAAAACCACTTTAAAACCTCATTAGAAGATGACAAATTTCAGAGGCCAACGCCTCCAAATCATCATATAAAACAACAAAGATATTTAACATCATTCAAATTCAATAAAAATCCATAACAATCTTGTCATTAACAAATGCATGATGATATGACAAGGAAATCAAAACTTAACACTGAGACAAAGAACTATAAGAGCGGCATACCTTAAGATGAGTCACATTCAGCGTACGAACCAACAAGTTGTGTCTGAAATTCCTCCTGCCTCAGAGAGAGACAGTAACACTGTTGTGGCTGGAAGCCAGTAGAGTCTGTGAGAAGCCACGATTAGAAGCTGTCTAACACCTCTCACAGAGGACGAGTTGGCTCAGTCACGAGTAGACGAGCCACTGGCACAGTCGCTGAGAGACCGGGCTGAATATAAGTACTCTCCATGCATCTCAGAGAGGATCGCTTGGATCAGGGTAACTAGACTGGTCCATTAGATGTCACCAGAAGTCTCCTCGGCCAAAATAAACAGACTCAGGGGGAGAAAGATATAATGTTTTATGGTGTCTATGGAAATGAGAAAATTTGAAGGAATTTTCCTTTGTGATAGGGAAAGAAGTATGAGTAAAACACTGGAAAGCCATTGATGATCTGAGATGTTATTTTTGTGTCGAATTTGATTAAAAGTAGTTTTATCGTAATGTGTCATCAGTAGGGTCCCAGACCAAAATAAACAGACTCAGGGGGAGAAAGATATAATGTTTTATGGTGTCTATGAAAATGAGAAAATTTGGAGAAATTATCCTTTGTGATAGGGAAAGAACTATGAGTAAAACACTGATAAGAGATTGATGATAGGAGATGTTATTTTGACAGATATTTCTGTCAAATTTGATTAAGGGTAGTTTTATGGTAACGTGTCACCAGAAATGCTCCGAAAAGGACTCAAGGGGAGAAAATTATTTTTTATTGTGTCTTTTAAAAAGAGAAAATTTGGAGTAATTTTTCTTTGTGACAGGGAAAGAACTATGAGTAAAACACTGGAAAGAAATTGATTGACACCAGATTGCTCCTTGACCAAAACAAGAGAATTAGTGAGCAAAGCTCACTCATGATAGCCCCGCTTTTACATTAACATTGGTCAAAGAGAAATGTTTGAAAATAGCAAAAGGGTATCAATGTTTAAACTTTTGTATGAAAAGACCATAACATATATTATTAAAGCAGAGTAAGTATTACACCTCTAAGCATGTTTTAGAAGTAAAAGTCAAAGTGGTTTCGTAACATTTGAACAACTAGAAGAGCTTTTGCGGGACACCGCAAAAGCAGAGCAGCTCCGAAACTTTGGGTCTCGCCTTTCCCTGTTCCGCCTTCTCCTCAGCATAAATAAAATGGGATTTTTTTTGGACAAAAAATTGTTCATTATTCAAGTTATTCTAACAAGTTGAATCATCACTGGGGTCACTTTTCACAAGTTTGTTCTTGAAACCTATTTCTGATTTAAAAATTGGATCAAAGGATTAACATGGCCTGAACCAATATCTCATGACCTTGACCTTGACCTTAGACCTTCAAGGTCACACCATCACTGATTACTTTTCATTGTGTATAACAATCATGCAATGACTCAAAGTGTTCACTGTTAACATAAGGCATATTCACAATAGCATGCTTAAGTTGTGACCTTGCTGTGACCTTGACCTTTGACAGATTTTAGCGAAAACTTTTTCAAATCTTGGTCTATCTCCATAGTTGATATATACCAAATAAGAGCCTGACAGCACAAAAACGTTTGAAGTTATCATGTTTACAAGGATTTTTGTAGTAATTAAAGCACTCATGACCTTGACCTTTGACCTTGAATGTGAACATGTCAAAATCATTTACCAGATTTATAAGAAAGAAGCTATGTATATGAGGTGTTAATACCTTCTTTGAAACAAGTAGTATTTGAGTTATGAGCGGAACCAAAAGTGTGACCATAGACGCGCACACAAAGACGCTTAAAAGTGGAAAATCTGAAAAAATAATCATGGAATCTGAGGGAAACATAGAAAAGGCACATCTAGGGACCATAAAGTGTACATGTACATAAAGTTTCATAACAATTGAACAAGTAGTATTTGAGTTATGAGCGGAACCAAAAGTGTAAGCATAGACGCGCACACAAAGACGCTTAAAAGTGGAAAATCTGAAAAAATAATCATGGAATCTGAGTGAAACATAGAAAAGGCACATCTAGGGACCATAAAGTGTACATGTATAAAGTTTCATAACAATTGAACAAGTAGTATTTGAGTTATGAGCGGAACCAAAAGTGTGACCATAGACGCGCACACAAAGACGCTTAAAAGTGGAAAATCTGAAAAAATAATCATGGAATCTGAGGGAAACATAGAAAAGGCACATCTAGGGACCATAAAGTGTACATGTATAAAGTTTCATAACAATTGAACAAGTAGTATTTGAGTTATGAGCGGAACCAAAAGTGTCCCGGACGGACGGACGCGCTGAGCGCTCTATACCCCCGACTACTTCATAGCGGGGATATAATAAACTGTAACATGGTTATATTTAGGATAATAATAATTCTATAATCGCAGATAGCTCCGTGTTTTGTGAACGGTTCTCCCCTCCTCTTAGGATAATACTACCTTCAATAGTACAAAATTCTCATACTTTTCCGGCAAAGTCCCATGGGGGATTCCAACCCACACCCTCAGAGTAAAGCAACTATCGTCAGCACAGACCTACCAACAGCTTATTACACAACCGCAACTCAGAACTGACAATGGCAACCGACTCTGGGGGAGAAAGATATGAAGTTTTATGGTCTCTTTGGAAATGAGAAAGTTTGGAGGAATTTATTATCTTTCAAATGCAATGTGATGATAACATTGAAATTGGATGGAGTGTGGGAGGATATATGACTTTTATAGCATCTTTGGAAAAGAGGAAATTGGGAATATTTTTTTTTACCTCTATGTGATACAATGATACTGATATTATTTTGTTAAAAGTTTGTTAGAATGTCCGTGGCTTTTTCCAGGAATGCCCAGTAAAATACTGGTAGAGGTTTAGTTGGTAAAAGAAGACCTCGATGACACAATAGAGTGACGTCACTAGTCTGTCTTAAAGTCTATAAAATGTATAATGATGTAGTGACTGAAATATTCTATATGTGCTTCACTGAAAACAATTGAAACAAGTGTTTGCCACTAACATGGCAATGTCCCCCGCCGGTGACATTGAGTTAGTAAGACACATCATTGGAGCTACTTTAGTTCATGATATATCGTGTTAATAAGAGTTCTAAAAGTGGTCAAAGTGTTGTAGTGACCTTGAAAATAAGGTCAAGGTCACCAAATCGACTGGCGTATGCATCATCCTCCAATGTAGACTGACACCAAATTTGAAAACATTTGGTCCAACCGGTCATAATAAATGGTGATAACAAGAGTTCAAAGAGTGGTCAAAGTGTCGTGGTGACCTTTAAAATAAGGCCAAGGTCACCAAAAGTGACTGGTGTCTGCGTCTTTCCACAATGTAGGCAGAAACCAAATTTGAAGACTTTGGATGCAACGCTTCATGAGATATCGCGTAAACAGAGTTCAAAAAGTGGTCAAAGTGTCGTGGTGACCTTGAAAATAAGGCCATGGTCACCAAAAGTGACTGGTGTCTGCGTCTTCTCACAATGTAGGCAGACATTGAGTTAGTAAGACACATCATTGGAGCTACTTTGGTTCATGATATATCGTGTTAATAAGAGTTCTAAAAGTGGTCAAAGTGTTGTAGTGACCTTGAAAATAAGGTCAAGGTCACCAAATCGACTGGCGTCTGCATCATCCTCCAATGTAGACTGACACCAAATTTGAAAACATTTGGTCCAACAGGTCATAATAAATGGTGATAACAAGAGTTCAAAGAGTGTCGTGGTGACCTTGAAAATACGGCCAAGGTCACCAAAAGTGACTGGTGTCTGCGTCATTCCACAATGTAGGCAGAAACCAAATTTGAAGACTTTGGATGCAACGCTTCATGAGATATCGTGTAAACAGAGTTCAAAAAGTGGTCAAAGTGTCGTGGTGACCTTGAAAATAAGACCATGGTCACCAAAAGTGACTGGTGTCTGCGTCTTCTCACAATGTAGGCAGAAACCAAATTTGAAGACTTTGGATGCAACGCTTCATGAGATATCGCGTAAACAAAAGTTCTAAAAGTGGTCAAAGTGTCCTGGTGACCTTGAAAATACGGCCAAGGTCACCAAAAGTGACAGGTGTCTGCGTCTTCCCACAATGTAGGCAGAAACCAAATTTGAAGACTTTGGATGTAACGCTTCATTAGATATCGCGTAAACAAGAGTTCAAAAAGTGGTCAAAGTGTCTTGGTGACCTTGAAAATAAAACCAAGGTCACCAAAATTGACTGGTGTCTGCGTCTTCCAACAATGTAGGCAGACATGAAATTTGAAGACTTTGGATGCAACGCTTCATAAGATATTGCGTAAACAAGAAATGTGACGTACGTACGGACGGACGGACGGACGCCGCTGAATACATAGTCCCCCGTTCCGCGTTGCGGCGGGGGACAATGAAGGAATAAGTATTGGAGTCCTTCAAAAAGAGAAGGATTTTGCTTCCACATATAATTTGAAAATTGTAATATCCTTTACGTAAAACTTCACAAGAAATGCAAGTCTTTGGAATAGATGAAATATTGAACAGGTTTACATGGTGATGAAATTTAAAATTGCACGTAGAAAATAAAATCCTCTCTTCAAAGGCAAAAAGATATGAAATTGATGAAGTCTTTGAAATTGATAATAGTCAAATAAAACTGTGATTGAAGTATCCTTAAGCTATAAACTTTGTATCAAAAGCACAAAGTTTTGAAGTTATTAAAACATTTTAAAAAAGCATTCTGTCAGATTTTAGCGCAAAATTTGTGTAATTCCGTAAAATATGAGTTCCATTTGAAAAAATACATTTTATGGAGTCTTTGAAATAAGAAATTGCATGAAGTTGCATTTTCACTTTTTATTCTTAAATGAAGTCAATCCATGCTTAAAAACCCATCAAGCTCTAAATTTGCCTACAGACAGTAAGGCTTAAATTGTCACTATGGAAACATGCCTCAACAAAATAAGTGATTTTGGTCTTAGCTTCTTATACCTGCTCTATCCGTCTCAATGGAGGCTCCTCTCCATCTATTTAAAGAAAATCTAATTTGAAAGTGCAAAGTTAGTAGGTACACCGCTTTGCTTTAAGGTGCGAAGTTTATTTAGCAAGATAGTGGCAAATGTAAACAATTTAGGCATGTTAGAGACACAGACGTGCCTTATTACGTTGTAAATTGACGACAGGCATAATCAATTCCTCTATTCCAAATGGTCTATTCCAAATGGTGAAAGGTCTATTCCAAATGCAGAATGGTGATAGATCTTCTTTTTGGCTTGTGTTCAAACAAGTATTGAGAGAATACTGTTGGATTTTGATTCAAAGAGACAGAAGTGTCGAGGTTTCTGTGGAAATGAAATGTAAGGAAGGTAATCATGTTCGTGCATTATGCCATCTGTTCTTGAAATTATACAAACTGCCTAGGTTTTAATCATGCAATATTTTAATATGCACGAACGGGAATGACCCTTGAATTTTGTTAAGTATAAACTGACCCTTTTAGATATAATGACTGAAGGGCTTGGTAGAAAAAGATTGAAACCTTGGATTTTTCCCCCATTCAAACTGTCTTTTTTTTATAGATATAATGGCTATATATAATGGGTAGGAACAGATGGAATGGAAACACCCAGTGTTGTTCCTAGATGACCTCCTGAGGTGGTCTCCTGAGGGGTCATTTTGGCCATTTCTGAACAAGTGGAACCCTTTGCAATGGTAAAAGTATCGTACTTCTCCAAAGTTTAAGGGACACCTAACCAAAAAGGTGGGCAAATGTCCCCAGGACCCCCTCTAGGAACAACACTGAACACCTGAAGTAGAATCAAGAATCAGGGATGTGAGGAATAATGATTTTAAGAATATTCCATTAACAGTTGACAATGACTACAGAAAACTGAATGGTAATACCAATATTGATTTTAGCTTGGTTATGATCACATGTACTTGAGACAAAGTGCTTAGATTCCTGCTAACACTTGCAAATTGCTTCTTCTAAAACGCCTATCCAGAAGCTTAGCTAAATATCAATGTTGGTAGCTATAGATCAACTGTAAACATTCAATTAAACATTTATCTCCAAGGCTCAGAATGCTCTTGGAATACTTATCTTTACCTATTGGCCAATGCCTGATTATTCTGTTTAATAGCAAATTGTGACTTCCGTCAATAGGCCCACAGAAGGATTTGGTTACTTAGTAGGTATAGTTTTAAAAAATGCATGGAACAGACTTAGAACTTAGATTTATACAAACGCTTCCAAATTGCTCTGCAACAGTTTTATATCTAAATCTTAGTTGAAGATATTCATGCATGTAAAACTCTGTTCTCAGTTTGCAATAAAATATAATACAGGTAAGATTTAAAAAAATAATTTAATAGATCACCCACTTGTCTATCAGTTATCCAAACCAACTGCCTACTAGCTGAATGTTACAGGCAATATGCCATAACCAAACATACAGTAACACAGTTCCAATTACAACTTGCTTTAAAGCAGTCTGATTAAATTCGACCTTGTTCCGAGGAATAAAATTTGCAAAATTTTGCATCTACTGGGATACGGAAACCCGTCAATTTTAATCAGACTGGCTTTAAAGTATCATACACCCCCTTCTTTAAAAGCAAATCAACAAAGATTTTTTAGAACAGGAACAATTCTGCAGCGACATAAAGATTCAGTTCTGCCTGGGCTGTATAAACCAATGACCATGGGAGGGTTAGTGGTTTGGCCTCACACTACAAATGCCTAATCATTCAAATCAGACTTGCTAATCCACCTGACAGGAATTTAATTCCTTGGATACATGATGGTGCACATAGAATTGCATATTTTGTGAGTGGTTTATCAAAGAGTGCTTACTTCAGTGTTTTCATGATTGTTTCGTTTGATAGTGGCTTTACATCTTGCTCTGTTGAATAGATAAGAAGCCAATACATTCTGAAAGGCAAATTCACAGAAATAATAACTCGTGAATATAAATACCAGACAAAACACTGTAACAGGAACAGTTCTGCAGCAGACAAATAAGCAACAACGACCATGGGAGGGTCAATGATTTGTCCTCAGGTTACAAACCCGTAATCATTCAAATCAGATTCACCAATCCACCGGACAGGAAACTAATCCGTAGGATACATGACGCTGCACATAGAATTGCATATTTCGCGAGTGCTTTATCCGTGGGTAAAAGATGTCATGATGAACAAATTGCTCTGCTGTTTGTTTGAGTTTGTAATGAAAGTTGTCAGTGTTCCTGATATAAACATAGGGCTTTGCTTTGCTTTGCTTTGCTTTGATTTGCTTTTAAAGAAGTGTTAGTGTTTCTCAATCTATCCATAAGGACCATTAGGTTTGGCGCTAAATCACTGCTTTTACTGGATTGCAGAGATAAAGATTCAGACAGTGAGTCATTGTTTTACTTTTTCCGTGATGTTTAAGGTAATAATTGAAAGTGGCTTTAACACTTTTGCTGTTGACTAGGTCTCTGCTAATGTATTCTGAGTGGTCAATTCACAGGAATCACAATTCAAGAATATAAATCAGGCAAAGTGATTACAGAATGCTGAACAAAATTCAGTTCTGCCGCAAACTCACGAGCATGAGAAGGTTAGTGGTTTGACCATACGCTACAAATCCCTTATCATTCATATCAGATTCACCAATCCACCTGACAGGAAACTAATCCGTTGGATACATGACGCTGCACATAGAATTGCATATTTCGTGAGTGCTTTCTCCGTGGGTAAAAGATACCATGAGGAACAAATTGGTCTGCTATTTGTTTGAGTTACGTAATGAATGTTGTCAGTGTTCCCAATATAAACATAGGGCTTAGCGTTACCGCTTAAATCACTGCTTTTTACTGGATACACAGATAAAGATTCAGACAGGGAATCGTTATTTCACTGTTTTCATAATTGTTTTGGTTCATTATGGAAAGTGGTTTTAACCCCTTCTCTGTTGAACTGATTAGTGTCAATATGTTCTAACTGGCGATTTTACAGTATTGACAAGCCTTTATAATGGGTATCAACTGGGACTGGCTAATTGCTAAAGATTCCATAATATCTAGTTAGTGAAAGATGGAGGAAAGCATGAAACACCAATGTTAATTTTGAACCTGTAGAGATTCGTAATTATACTGTTTGCACATGGAGGAAGACATGCAACAAATGAATCGAGAAACTCGTACTGTGAAAATTCAAATCAAAAGAAAAATCATTGTTGTACTCTTTTCATGACTCTTTTGCAGTTGATCATTTTTGTATTTTCACTTACAAATTTCACTTTTAAATCAACCTTGTGATTTTCTACTAGGTATCATGGACATCATTTTCATTTCATAATACCCCAAAAAGTAAATCTGAGATAAAACAACCTTCCATATTTTAACAGGCTTCTCACATTTTTTTACCCTCCTGAGAAAATTATCACCAACATTCAATAGCCATTAGCAACATTCCATTAAACAACATCTCTCGTTCACAGTCTTCATCAGATCTTCCAAAATATTGATGTTGCTCGCTTTTCCTCCGACATGAGAAGAGGCTTATAACTTTTTCTCTGTACATCCTGATAAATGAGACATTACCAATACATTAGGATACTAGACTTACACTGTGTGCCCGTTTCTCTTTACTATTATTTTCTAAATATTTCTGTAAGTTCCCATTTAGCCATTACTATTGTTTCCGAGACAGTCTGCAGGTTCCCAATTCCATTATTTTCCTAAATTATCCACAAATTCCTATTACCTTTACCAGTTTTTTAAATACTGTTATCCTCCTAAAATGCCTGTTTCAATTATCACAATTTCCACATTTTCTCTAAACAGTCTGTCTGTTTCCATGGTCACTATTTTCTTAGACAGAGTGCAAGTTCCTATTCCCATTATCTTCCTTGTCTGTCAGTTTAAATTACTAACATTTTCTGTAAAGATATTGTCAGTTTTCATTACCTTTTTTTCCTAAAATGTCTGCCCATTTCCATTACCATTACCATTATTTTCCTTCAGAGTCAACCTGTTTCCACTACCAGACTGTCCTAGACTGTCTGCAGGCTCCCAATCCTATTATCTTCCTAAAATGTCTATATTTAATGAGACATTACCTTTACATTAGGATACAGTGTCTGTCGGTTTTTCCTAACTTATAATTATTTTCAAATACTTCTGTAAGTTCCCATTAAGCCATTACCATTTTTTTCCTAACCTTTCTAAAGTTCAAATTACCATTATTTTGCTAAAATATCTGATCACCATCCTCGGTCACCTAATGTTAATGTTCATCACCCCTTGGACTTTTCATTAGAAAACTTGTCTACCCAATGAAAAGGCTTGGTATGATGATATTACGTATCTTCGTGTTGCAGCGCATATCAGAGATGACTTTTAAGTCGAAAGTCAAACTTGCCACCTTAGAATTGCAAGCCAATTGTTTAAGTGCAAGACCAGAGCTTGTTGAAAGATGCTCTTTGAAAGACTTGCACGACAAATCGACATAGCAGTTTGATTGGCTCACACAAATCAAGGGCAGGTAATTTGAGCTTTTTCTGATTAAAACTCCCAGGTGTACCATGTAGAATATGGAAAGATTAAGCCTAGGATGATCAAAGATGCTGACCAACCTACAGGCGAAGGATTAATCTCCTAACACATAAATTGAAAGGTGACATGTCCATCTAGTGACAACCGTTTGTCCTGACTACTGAGAAAATAAATAAATAGCCTATTTTCAGTACATCTGTTTCTTCAGCATCTTCGATTAATGGCCTCTTCATTGTTACAAAATGCAAAAAAAAATTCTTTAATCTTTAAAGATAAAAGGTCAATCTTTCTTCTCTAATTAACAGGCCAAAACACTTGACATTCTCAATTCATTCAGAACAACTAAGTGAGCTTGCTGCAATACTTCACAAACTAAATCCTTTTACGATTGGTCAATTAACTCGTAGATGAAAGCCAAGAGTTTTTTCCGTCACTCTAATGTGTTGAAGTTCACGTGTTGAGCAGTGAATCATCAAAGCATCGTCAACTTCAGTGACAGATGACCGTGAGAGGGACGTCTGTGATAGCGCATTAGCTTGAGAGACGCGAGAATTAGGGGTGTCAGACTCTCAAGCTAATCCTGGGTTTGGCAATTAGGAAGAGTGAAGGAAGGGGAGAGCGAAAACTCCAGACAGTATTCATGTCTTATGGAAATCAAAGTCTTAATCTATCCACAAAGGGATAGTCCGAACTTAAGATCTTCTTCAGTCATATACCGAAACCATACACAAGTTCGAACCCTGACTCATCAAAGCATCATCCACAGTGACAAATCAGCCCCTTCAGGATTCTGCGGAGACGTTTTAAGAATTCCATGGTCGTAAATTCTGCATCCCATTTTGCAGATTTCGAAAAAAATCACTTAGAATTTAAAATACCATTAAATACTTCAAACTGTATTTCTCAACACATATCTGTAACTTTATAAAACTGAGCTGAACTGAAAGCTTTAATAAGATAACTTTGTGAATGTAACATTGTTTTACATGATTACAGTCAGACCTTGTTTATCCGCATGATTTGGTTATTATTGAATGTCGTACAGAAAGCAAGACATGCAGTTAAGTGAATCATCATTTGCATAGATATGCATAGAGAAGATTTGAAATACTGCCGTGTGGATGGCCGGGTTTCCGGATACTATGGGGTCCGGTTAAACGAGGTCTGACTTTGGACCGTACACCACCATAACCACTCATAATTTTAACACTGAACATACCTTTTCATTTTGTTTGATATAATTTTAATTCAATTAAGTTTTCAAAATAAAGTAAATTCTGCTGCATTAAAATTCAAAACTGTCAACTCTCAGTCTGCTGCAGAAATTTGCAGAAGATTCTGCATTCAAATGCAGGCTATTTTCTGAATAAAAATTTATTCCTGTGATTTATCAGCAGAATCCAGGAGAGAATGACAATTGAGGGCTAGACGAGTCTCAATGATCGAGCATTACAATCAAGTTAGAGCATCACTCGAGCTGGTCCAGCGCCCAGCAATTAGTCAAAGTAAAAATAAAATGGAGGGCTTAGAGAGCTCCAGACAAACTTCATGTCTTTGTGAAATTAAAGTCTATTTCTGTCTATAGCATGATGGTCCAAAGTTAGAAATGTTCTTAAGTTAGACTCTTTGCTTTGAGGTGAGGTGAGGTGAGTTGGGGTTTAACGCAGCTTTCAAGAGTATTTCACTTATATCACGGCTGCTAGTATTGTGGCAGGGAGAAAGCCCCAAACGCCATGTGTGTGGCTATGAATTGCGGTGAAACCTGCGAGCAAAGGCTGGAACTAGCAAACCATGGGTGGTACTGCACTGAAATTCAGGTGAGGTGAGGTGAGTTGGGGTTTAACACCGCTTTCAAGAGTATTTCACTTATATCGCGGCTGCTAGTATTACGGCAGGGAGAAAGGCCGCAACGCCAAATTCAGTGTAGCATTGCACCCAAACCTTACTGCGTGTAGAACAGTTCTCTACTGCAGACAAAATTGCTGTGTCCCTGGCGGGATTCGAACCACGGACCCCTTGATCCGAAGCCGAACGCGCTAACCACTGCGCTATCCCGCCCCCCCTCTTTGCTTTGAAAGCTAAAATTGAATTAATGAATACGAAAAAAACAAAGTAAGAAAAATATATTTTGAAAACATTTAATGTGCATCCATTGTGTTTCATACAATTTATTTGGCTTTAATATATCCCAACACACCATATGTGCTGTTTACAGTACAAATAAATTCACTCAGCTTGCATATTCATCCCCTATCGCCAAATGTATCATAAATTGTAAACTAGTTTCGAATTAAATACGAGTAACATCATTATGCATGTGCAGAAACTGAAACTGCACATCCCATTTACATGCACACAGTTATATGACCTATAAAACAATATCAACACAAATTTGTCATTTTGTCTGTTGTAAATAAGATTCCAAAATTACGTTTGACTCATTGGCGCGCGTCAATCGTGATGCATTGTCCGTTTTTTTATCAGAAATCACTACTTTTACCTTCATATCTTCAATATATTGTCGACTATCATCAAAATGGTAGTTTTTGGTAACAGTCGGTACTTTGCAATAAAGTAACACCATGTATAACATTTGGAATATGTGACCCCTAACAACACAATGGATGTACCTTTAACAGATCTTGGTGACCAGTTGCAAATTATATTTTATTTGATTATGAGTTGTGATTCCAGTAAATAAGATAAGGTCTCTATATGGCAATACTTCTTTCAGAGGCATTTCAGAAACTACTATGTCAACAGAGAAGTACTATGGATAATCAATTTCTATATTGCTATGTATGAATGTGATTTTCACTGTAACATGTTATATTGCAAGCGATACATATGATTGATGAAAATTTATGCAAATATTAGTTGGCATTAAAATTAATAACATTTCAATAATTAATTCCAAGTTAAAGTGTCAATTAATCTTGTGTACAAAATAGGGTGGATATTTCATTCATTCATGCTGAAACCCTACAAAACAGATAATAATTATTTACAAATTGTTTACGAATTATGTACGCATTGTATGATATATTAAGAAACAATTGAGAATACAATACGAATTTTCGTTCTTAATTAGGGACATTCGTAAATGATTCGTAGATGATTCAAAAGTAATTCGGGTTGAGACTATCAAAATGTTCAACCACGAATGTCAAAGAACGGTTTACGAACTACACGAAGCAGTTACGAATAGTTTACACAAATGCCACGAAGTGGAGGAATGTTGTCGAATCAACTACGAATCATTTACGAATTCCAAGAATTAATTACGAATGTGAAAATTTTCTCTTTCGTGATGATTCGTGACAATTCGGCTCGAAGTGAAAACAAATTTATATAGTAGTATAGAACAGGAAAACATTTTTTTTAAAAACCAATGAAAACAAGATGCTGGTAAAAAACACAGAAACCAAGATGTTGGTATAAGATGCCAGAGCATTTAACTGAAGGCTTATTGTACAGTTATAACCTTCAGCAGGAGAGAGATTTTGGAGCTTCCAAGAAGATGAGGAAATTAGCAAATAAGACTCAAGAGCGCCCAGAGGCCATCTCTTTATGGAGCTTGTGGCAACTTTTATTCGTGGTCACCATGGTGAACTGACATTCTTTCTCAAAAGTAAGACATAGTGCTATTTCAATAAATAAGGAAAAGGAGCCTTGGGGAAAACTAACGTATTTGGATAAATGTAATTGATGGAGAAAAGAAAAGTTAAAAACAATTTATGAAGAAAAGACTTTGCACACCTGCGCCAATTACATCTTTAGTGCATGAATGTCATTGTCATTGACATGACATTGTGATGGCATGACACAGTGGTGGCATGCAATTAATTTCACAGTTATGTCATGTCATGACAGTGATAACCTGTCATGAAATGTCAGTCAAGCCATATCATTTCATGTCACAGTTATAACCTGTCATGAAATGTCAGTCAAGCCATATCATGTCATGTCACAGTGATTGCCTGTCATGAAATATCACACAGTCATGTCATGTCACAAACAACTTATAATTACATTGTGCCGTGTCATGAAATGAGGTTGAAAAATATTTGGGAAAACCAGAATAAAAGACCTTGTTTACCTTTAGGCTTACCTTATGAATTTACTTTTCCATTAACAGAATATTTTCCAATCCTTCCACAATCCTTCTAAAAATCGTTCCAAACAATTTTCTTCTAAGAATGTTTCAAAGGCAAGCGCCTATGTATCAATACCAATAATTCTCACATACTGCACTGACAAAGTAATATCGGTCGACTTTCAACAGTCGCAATCAATTACAATGCTGTTGCAGTGCTATTGGAAACCGAAAGATTACTGGAAGCGCACATGACGAAAATGATTTGGACAGTAGAGAGGTTTAAGGGGCCAAAATTCTAAATAAATTACCATTAAGATGAGAAAGAGATGGAAATGGTTTCTATTCATCGACATGCTTTCTCAGACACGCCAGTGATCAATAGCTTTAGAGATAAAAATGCAGATTTCTGCGGCTTGTTACTTCACAGATAGTATGACATAGGAGGCAAGGAAAGAATTAAAATGCGCCAGAAATCACCGGAGATAGCTGGATAGTTTTAACAGAGGGCACTGTTTGAATATGAAATTGAATTGAAATTCCTCAAACACTTGAGAATGAAATCAAGAAGTGATGACTGTGGGTGTGAATAACTTAATTTTGTTTTACCAAGGGATATGACTTGCTGTAAAGAACTGAAAGGTTATCAAATTTTCTATGACAATGATTGAGATTTCGTCTCAATTTTTTAAATGCTCATTGGCTCTTCAAATTTGACAAATGTAATTGGATGAGACAATTCATATTGTTATTATTTATATGACTAATTAAAACTAGTTTGAAGAGTTATCTCTGTTAGTCAATTCTAATATTTATTTTTAAATAAGCAGAATCTTATTTGGAATAATTTACCCAATGCCATGCCCAAAGTGACTAAAATGTTGACACAAATCTGGACAAGCTTCAAGTTAAAAACAAAGAAATACTTTTGTGTAATAGTTGACATTTTAATTATTGTTCATATATCAGATCATAATTAAAGACAAAATATCCATAAAAATATTTCTATGAAATCTGAGACTGTGATCAAGTCTACATGACTTTGTAGATTTCAGACCCACCTGCAAGCAGCCACCTGGCTTTGTTTTGCTCTTTGACATATGGTCAAGTGGGGCGTAGTCAAAACATTTCCACACATTCCAGACACAACATAGAAATCATGGACGGCTGTGCATCTTGTGTGTCAATGTGGCCTTGTCCCAACATGTGTCTTTTTTGCCTCCAGAGAATCTTCAATCAAGAATTTGCAACAATGTCTTTCTGGACAAGCAGGAAATCTTTATTCTTCCATTTTGACTTTGTATTAGTAAATAACTTTTATACATTTTAGAACTTGAGAATGTCTTCAGTTACAAATTGGCAACAAAATGTCTTTCTTGATCATGATTATCTAGAACGAACACCTCATAATCTTGCTGGTACAGAATTCATTATTGAAGTTTATCATGGGTGGTATTTCTGGATTCAAATAAAATCTCAAGGTTAACTGTTATACATGTAACTGTTTCATACAACAGATTTTAAGTAAGTGTATTTGAAGTCATTCCTTGATTAAACTCTCTTTTAGAAGCAGAATTAAGAACCAATAGAACAGTATAGAGCATATAAAATATTAACTGCGCATGCAGATACCCATGGAATAAACTCTCTCCACTAAGCAAAAGAACAATTCAGCATATACTCGAATCTGTCCATAATTTTATTCAAGACTCACAAAGATTCAAATCATCCTAAGCTCCATTACAACATGTGTCTTGGTAGATATTTCCCAATTACTGTTTCGCTCTTTGCCTTTTTGGAACTATTTGATCACTGATTTTGTACATTGATCTGGATTATAGATTGTATTTTGTTATATTTTGTGGAGCGGCACTTGCATAAGCCAATGGCTTGTTGTGCCAATCCATATTTATGTAAACATTTTCATGAATAAAATATGTTTAAATCATAAATTATAGAGAAATTTACGATAAACTTATCTAAAGGTATCAATATTACAATAACAGATTTCAGGAAAATTATTGCAAGACATTGGAAAGGTCATAAGAAGTCATTGTCACTAATAAACAGAAGCTTCAAGCAAGAAATAAGTGGCGGTACATGGTTACTACATCATTAGAACATCACTGCAGGCTACAGTTTCCGTATCTACCATGAACTCTCTCTCATAAGTAGTCTAAGTGGCCTAACAAACTGAAAGACAGTTCTTATTTGACTGAGATTGTTGACGAATGAGGAAAGGTTTATGTATATAACTGCCCAACCCACGTACCAGGGATGTATCGTTGTAGCTCAGTTGGTATAGCGTCCGCTCATCACCCGGAATGGTGGGGTTCGATTCCCAGTCTCGTCATATCAAAATCTCTTTAAAAGATGGGAGTTGTTGCTTCCTTGCTTGATGCTCAACACTATAAGGATAGATCATCGCTCGATGCTCAGCACTATAAGGATAGATCATCGCTTGATGCTCAGCACTATAAGGATAGATCATCGCTTGATGCTCAGCACTATAAGGATAGATCATCGCTTGATGCTCAGCACTATAAGGATAGATCAGCACTTGATGCTCAGCACTATAAGGATAGATCATCGCTTGATGCTCAGCGTTATAAGGATAGATCATCGCTTGATGCTCAGCACTATAAGGATAGATCATCGCTTGAAGCTCAGCACTATAAGGATAGATCAGCGCTTGATGCTCAGCACTACAAGGATAGATCATCGCTTGATGCTCATTGTTATAAGGATAGATCATCGCTTGAAGCTCAGCGTTATAAGGATAGATCATCGCTTGATGCTCAGCGTTATAAGGATAGATCATCGCTTGATGCTCAGCGTTATAAGGATAGATCATCGCTTGAACTGGCGCTGCTGCACTGTGGCCATGGGCACAAAAATAATTTCTGATTTCATTGTAATGGGGATAATAAAGTGTTATTATTATTTTATTCTGTGAACTTCAGCAATGCTACTTGAACAGTTAACCCATTTAATCAATGAATTGCAAATTGATGTGGATGGTAAATAAAATAGAAGGTCTGTTAGAATATTTCATCATTGTTGAAACCATCACCATCACCATCACCATCATCAGATGATGGAAATGCAAACAAGATCTTTTCAGGAGAAATGATACATTTAATCTTAAAACTGAGCTGAAGTTAATGGAACTTAGAAGACATCTGACCTGACAGTTTCAAGTAAAATCAGGTTAATCAAGTCAATAATTTAATTGAGATAGACAAACTCTCTTGCCCTCCCATGGTATACATGTCACGGTTCATTTATACTGATGACAAAATCTGAACATAATGGAAAATAAACTTTCACTGAGACAATGGTTACTAGAGAAAAGGGATCTGTCCACATGTGCACATACAAAAATATGATGATTATGCTTATGGGTAATATAACCCTTCACAAGCTGACTTAGTGCTATTCTGAAAAGATTCTATATAAATCATGGTCACTAGTTAATACTATAGACAGGCATAGAATAATTCACATGATCAAATAGCACAATTTGTTTGGCACTATACTTCAGTAGGCTAAGGGTTCAAAATATGAATACAAACATAATAGGATACCCCTATTTTTCTAAGAACACCATCATATCTTAGAAGACTATCATTTCTTTAAAGGTTGTCAGTATTGAGCTATTCCTTATACATCAACATTAGCATTATTACCAGTTGACTGTTTGACAAGGTACCATTAAGCCAATTACCTCCTTCCGAGTACACTAATAACAAAGAAATGGAACAAAAACATACTGCAGTATTTCTTAGTAGGTTTTAAACAAATCCTAAACAGAATATGAAGACATGTCTAACCATCAAATTAAACCACATTAAGACTTAGGACTTTAGGTAACAGGTAACATACCGGTAAGCACACCAATAATTTAGTTAGCATTTTTTAAGGATAAATGAACACATGCAGGGATTGCGAAAGACATCTTTAACAATGGGCCATTTTTAGGGCTTAGAGTCGTTTTAGGTTTTAAATGGGCCATTCTCCTTTGTAACAATAATAAAATTTCCAATTGAAATGGGCCATTTTTTCATCCAATGTGCCCATGGCTCCTACCTTTCCCAATCCCTGCACATGCATTCCTTTGAAGATATTCGAACCATATCCTGCTCACTCAGGGTATTAGACAATCAGGGGGCTGTTCCACATCTTAGCTCTAAGGTCAATCGTAAGCACATCTTTTAACATTGGTTAAGATTGATCTTAGGCCTAACATTTGTTAGTGGAACAGTACCCATGAGGACTTGCAGTAGAATTGTGGATAAAAACTCTCTGATAGAGCAGATTATTAAAGAATCCCTCACCTAAAATTCAAAGCACAGGCAGCTGACAAATTCATACCTTGCAGAGCTGACTAACCGACAAATTCAATCCATGGAACGACTACCAACAGACATACATAATGGATTATGAATGTATGTAAACATAGCCAACCTGTGGCGGTGGTAGGCACCACTCGACCCGGAGACAAGGAGAAACGCTGACTGGGAATGCCAGAAGATCTCTCAGACCATTAGGGAGCCTATTAGATTAGTCCCTGGCCTACATCGAACACAGCGGCCACTATGACCGAGGCTTTATCGAGATGACCAGGGCTTGACCAAGTGAGGAATCACACAATTACCAATGTCACGATGTTTAAGAAGCTCTAACGGGTCAAGGGGTTTCGGACTTGTCATATTAATTTTTATATTGAATTTCATAAATGATAGTGTTTAATAGAGTGTTAGTGTTTACAGAAGAAAATTTTAATTTTTAAAACTACTCAATTTTATCTAAAACTACAACCGGTAGTACATAATTTTACTAAGAGAGTTATATACTACAGAAGATTTGAGGGAGGAGACCAATATTTTATTGAATGCAATGTATAGTACTATACATTGTTCTTACAAACTATAAATTTTCAATGGCATAAACTTGAAATTATTCATAGCCTTGGAATTTGTAGTTATCAACAAGATATTTGACTGGTTTCGCCAAAAATAGAGCCATGGGCTCTGTAGCTCATCAGAGTTTATTTTGTTTGATGATGAAGACAGAAATATGTTGTCTCAATATAATGCACAATCCCTAACCTTGACAAATCTTAGTCTTGAAATTGAGAGAGAGCACTCAGCAAGGTCAACACACAGGAGATTATGCAATATTCTGACCCCATGGCTCTGGTTACAAGCCAGCTGTGTTTTTTGTGTTTTACCGCCAAATTATGTAATAGACTCTTGCTTGCACTAAACACTGGCAGCACTGATCTAACTGTATAAGGCTTAAAGAGAACAGGCAATGTGATGAATCTCATGGTACATAGTACAATTTAGAATCACCTTGGCTAAACAATCTCTGCACAATTTTATCTGTTCTAAGCCTTGTCATCCAAACATCTAAACATTCTGAACGCAATATTCCTTCTAGTTTGTTTTGGATGAAAACAGGATTTTAGGTTATAGCCTGTGAGGCCCTTATTTGGGGCCACTGGGTCACCAAATCTACAATTTAGAATCTCCATTGGCTAAAGACTCATTACCAGTGTTCCCGTTAACCGGTAATTGCCGGTTTTTTACCGATAAATTTGGGAGTGTACCGGTATTTTATAACCTTGTCGGTACAGTGTACCGGTAAATTCAAATCACTGATCTGAACCTTGACTAATAAACCATTTGAATTTGTTTGCAATCTTCATTTGTCTTCTTGACATTAATTTTACGATTACCGGTACCTTAATGTGTTTTAAAACTCAACCCGATTCCCCAACCAAGACAAGATTTCAGAACATGAAGGGGAATCCTTTGACTTAGCAATCGAGCAATACGGCACGCCCATTGGTCAGTATAAGGACAATATTGTGACGTCACACCAATCGAATGGCAGAGAATCAAACAGGATTTCCCAAACGCGAGCCAACTTGATTTGTGTCCGATATGATACTGTTTGTGAATGTGTTTGTGTAGAGTTTACAGATATATATTTCCAGATTTGGTTATTTTATTAAAGGCATAATGTCAAACTTTTAAAAAATGTTAGTTTTTCAGGTGCGTGGCATTCATTATTCACAGCATTTTCTTGAAACGATCCTTAAATTTTTACCACACGGCAAACTACAAACTTTTCCGTCATGAATTAAATTAAAATATTCAATGTATCTCAGTTAATTTTCAATAAGAAAGAAGTTTCACAAATAAATTGAAATGTAAAAAAAATACCAGTCAAAAGGTCAGTTCATAACGGATCAATCGGCGAGTGTGAATGAAAACAAATTCATTTCCGAATCACTGATGAAAATTATTTTTTTCTGTCAGGCCGTATCCACAATTCAGACATAATATGAGTCATGAAAGCTCTCAGATAGTTATCTTTCTACGAACAATATCATTATATCACATAATTAGTGTACATTTTAAAACTGTCGCATCATTCAGTTTGACAAACGAAGCACCCTTCAATTTTTACAAAAGACATGCACTGAGCGGCTTTCTTCAATCCGATTGGTTGAATAGCGGGGGCTGTATAACATTTATTTTGGAGCTTTATTGCGACGAAAGTAAATGCTGCATTTGTTTGAATAGTCTTGTATTAATTACGCATTTCATCTGACACTCCTTATGTAAGTAAGTTATTTGTTCTATAGTCAAAGATAGGAAAATTACATAAGCAATCATATTCTTTAATGTATATTGAAAGATTTATTTCGTAAAAAAAATCTTTGAAACCAACCCCACTTATGATCGCACGTTACCTGCACACAAGAGGAAGTTTGTGAGAAGTATTTCCAATCAAAACACTTCAGAATATTTCGCAGACACCATTTAATAATAGAACCGTGATATATACTTTGCAACCTAGTGATAATTCGTATATTCAACATGTATCTTTATCACAAAACGATAGTACAGTTCGTACCGTGCTACCCCGTGTATTTTATTACCACGAAAACAGGTAACACTAGGGAATACGCGAACTATGTAATTTTGAAGGCATATCATTATTGTGTTATATTTATTTTCGAGATTGTATGGTACCGGTGAAATTCTGTATGTACCGGTAAAAATTACCACTGCCGGTACACTGTACCGAGAGTTTCAAAAGTCAGCAGGAACACTGATTACACAACATGACAACCTTCTAGGTCTTTTCGTTCTGGAGAAGAATAATAAAGTGATTGAAGTAGTCATAAAATATCAGTTCAAAATTCATTTTCAAAGGTTTTTTAGGCTGTGGCCCTTATTTGGGGTCACAGGGTCACCAAATATACAATTTTGATATAAAGTATTTCTATTTAATATTAAAACATATATATCATGTTGAAATTTCATTTAAGAACAAATTGTTCATTCAAGAACATTAATCCATGGTCATGATGTCACGGGGCTCGTTGATTATTTTTAACGAATCCACAGCTCCGAATGCATCCTCCATTACTGAAATTTGAAGCTACAAGTATAAATCCTATAAATTAAATGAAAATAGATATCCCAAAAATCTCTGAATAAGGAACTTTTAAAGTCCGCCTAAAATCAGAAATGACAATCATTCAAAACTTTCAAAAACTGATGAGAACAAAAAAAGACAAAAAGAAATATATTTTCAAATTGTATCAACATTCCTTAAAAATCAATCTCACAGAGTACGAGAAACAAAAATGCACTTTGCATCCAAGGTTTTTCGGAAACTTTTGTAGTTCTAAAAGGAATCACGATAATAGGACCGTCTAACTTTCGTAGCTCAAAAATGTTTGTGATGATTACAAGACCGTCAAACCCTTTGATGAAAAAAAATCACTCGTCAGTTATCTGCATTAGATGAAGTAAATCCACTCTTTAAAACCAATTATCTTCCCTTTTAGAAGACTTCAGAAATCATTAAAAGTGCTTTATCAATTTACTGCCAAAAACATGCCATAATTCTACCTCCGAGCCCTGTCAGCGATTCTTTATGGGGAAACATTTCGTAAGAATATGACCATTAGCAGTCTCATAACATCGAGAACTTGGCGAAAAAATCCATCGCTTGATTAGAGAACTTGATACATGAATGACCTCACGTTTACCGACGATAAATCTCGCGATATTTCTTCATAGCCTGTGCCCGATATAATTTTGCTAATCTGATTTATTGAATTTGAGTACTTTTCACAAAAGGTGACTCTTCTGCTTGAATGAGAATTGACAGGGAGAGTTGATGCATTGACACTTCAACACGACCAACACAAATGTGAATTTCTCGACATTCATTCCAAGTACAAAGGAAGGATATAGTTTTCAAGGAGATCAATTTTCTCGCAAGTTTTCTTTATACCTTCTAGGAAGGACGCGGCATCATTGTGTATTGCCACTTGATATTGCAACCAAAGGTCAGACGAGTATCAACTCCTTCTGTCAAATTCAATGACTTCCTTCTCAATGTTTACATCAATGATGGAATGAAATACACTTTCTTGCCTAATTGGGATTGTTACTTGTGAGATTGCTTTCTTTGAGAGTTATCTTTCTTTTCACTGAAATGAGATATATGTGAATACAATAGAGTGGTTTTGTTAAAAAGAAGTTTCAAAAGACGAAAAAAAACAGATGTATTATTTGAAAAATAATCCTGAAAACATATCACCATAAATGCCAACAAGTGTTGTGGAACAGTATTACCTGAGCTGCTAAATTGAGTTGCACATCACGATTCAAAGGTCTTCAACAAACAGAATGTGAACTGGTTTTTACTCATTAAAGGGACCGTTCTGTCGGCAAAATCTGCCATCTTAGATTTTGTGCATTACGTGAAAAGAAAACATGCTATTGTACCTAATTTTACAACTTTTTAATAACAAAAAATATATACCGATAGAATGTAACAGAATAGTAACACATAACGTATCATAAAACTAATATACAATTTGCTGTTTATGCCGTCACGAACAGCGTGGATGAATGGCTTCATGCAGTTCTCATTGTTTTTATTTTTCAACAAATGTGCGCTTGTCTTTATCAAGTTGTGAAATATCAACTCATCAAAATAATACCCTCATTAATATCTTTAAATTTGACTGTATTTTAATCATGTATTGATAACATATATGTATGTGTAAACAGGAATATCCTCTTGACTTTTGTTTCCACAAAAAATACCCTGATAGAACCCTCCTTTTAATAAGTAACCCCCCCACCCCCTTTTTAAAATTTTTGGATCAACGGCTGCACCCCCTCAGAGTCAGACACCAACCACCAGCACCAACTGTACCCATTTACCATTGGGCAATGTGACCATGACTTCTTCTCAGATGGTTTCCTCAACCAAACATTGACATATTGAACTATCCTGGTGTACATCAAGATGAGTCCAGTGTTCCCTTGGACAAAACAGTGACATATAATGGATATATAATATGATAGAGCAGCACTGGTGTACGTCCACTTGAGACCACCCATCACACTCTTCCATCTGGCAACGGAAGAAACTCATTTGTTACGATCACTAACAAGGAGATCATTATTAATTCAAGACGTCTTCATCCAGAAATAGGTGAAATACTTGAGAATTGTGGTTTCAGATTTCCATAACCATTAATTTCACTGACAAGCATGCTGCCAGATATATAATTGAAATAGTCGAGAAACAGACCATCGAATGTTTTCTTACCACTAGAGTACAAATTTTCAAAGTTTTGGAAGACCAAAATAATTTGTCCCTGTCAATATTTCTTTGTGTTAAGATATATAACATTGCTTTATAACCATTAATTTCTCTAATGAGCAAGCAGAAATAAATAAAATAGTTGAAATAACTCAAGAATTTATTTCAGGATATAACCTTGACAGATAATTTGGAAGTCTCTTTCTGGTAAATTATATGTAAGTGACAATGCTTCTTTGCATTAAAATAAAATAATCATTCATCTTATGAACAACAAAGTAGTTTAAATAGCTAAAAGAATATATTTTAAGATAACTTAATAACAACCTGACATAAACACATTTTCTAAAATGTTTTAAGGATAAGATTTAAGGAGTATACTTCATACTACGATATATTTGTGTCATGACCATTAATTTCTCTATGAACAAAGAAAGAAAGAAATTAGACTTGTTTTAAAAGACAATTACCCAATGTTGTAACTATCACTGTGGATGTTGAGTGCAAAAAGTACACATTTTCAGAAATTTATCATAATTGATTTTTTAATTTCATGCCGCAAAATGAATTGTGAATGGACGATGACCTGGGATTAAAAAATCTGTAAGTACGAGGTCAATGACCTACCAAATTTTACCTTTAATAGTTTGACTTACCCAAATACCAAAAACAACTTGCCTGTTTTTCAAAACAATTCATTGCAAAAGTGGTAGGACTTTCAAACCAGGGCCCTTATTCTCGAAACGTATGTAAACCTACAAATTTCTTAGCCCATTCTTAACACATGGGTTACGATCAAAGTTAAGAATTCTTAAGGCTGCGAACGTTTTGAAAATAAGAGCCCTGACTCTGTGACTAAGCGGAAAAAACAGACTTACTTACTGACACTGAAAAGATTTTTCAACCTCATGCCCATATCTCCCCACACAATGCCAGGAGGACAATGATATGAACAATATGAATAAAATCCTGCTTACCCAACAAGGAATCGAGGTATCGAACACTGGTAATATCCTTACTAACCACTGTGTCGTATACAACTAATCCATCACAATGGAGCATCTGTTTGCAATGTCTACAGCAGATAGCAGTTTGTGGCCTAATCACTTTCCAAAACTGCCCAAAGCCCCGCATCAATAATTCAAGGGCTTATCTTCTCGCATCCTGAAACAAGTTTCTCCGTAAAACTGTTTGAAAACTTCAAATGAGTTTTGGAGTAAACACATGATTCTTTCAACCATGTTGAAAAAATTGTCATTATTGTGTAAATTTTGGATATATTTTTTTTATTATTAAATTTTGCTTTATTCAATTATAGCACAGACAATTACCACTTGTGTTAACAGTGATTTTGGTATTTTTGAAAAGTGATTTGGGATTTCAAGGATATGTCATTTATCATGACAGCTTGCCATGTAGCAAAAAAGCTTGCAAAAGCATCATGACAAAGTATTGCGGGGAAACCTGTAAGTTTCAGATGGAACCGATGAACAATTAAGTCTGTTAAAACTCTAAGATCTTTTTTACTTGAAATAACACTTTCAAACAAGTGGAAAAAATCATATAAAAACACTCATAGAAAACATTTTGATTCCATTTGAACATGGAACCATTTATATTTTTTACTTTGATATTAGAATAATCAAAATATTATTCCCCCAAACAGCTAAACAGCTTTACAAAATTTTGTAAACTGGCAACTCAGAATGTTTAGGCACTAATTGAGATCTCAACATTTCTGGATTTGAACTAAATCTGTCGGCTTGAAATATTGCTCTTTATTTATGGCAAATATGAAGACGAACATAAAATAAGAAAAATAGCCAGCCCTAAAGTGTATTTTTGTCAATTTATGAGGCAAATAGAAAATAACCCTCAGAAATTACAAGCGACATTCTGGTGGGCTATATTTTGTACATTCTATCAATAAAAAAATACCCAAAAGCACATTGATCAGAAAAGTTTGCAATAACATGACGCACAGCATGACCAGAGACATCATTTGTCAAGTAAATTCAGTTTTGATGAAGAAATTCCTTTTTTATTATCAAATGTTTGAAGATTGTACATGTTTAAACAGGATAAACTTTATGTGATTTCAGCTAACAGTCGCCTTGTGGTTTTATATCCACCGTAAAAAATGTCAATAAAATGTAAAATGAAGATTTACAGAGTATAGAAATGATGTTATGCCTGTATCATGACTGTCAACAAACCAATTAGTGTCCTAATGACAATTTCAAGAGATGGTTAGCAATAATTTTGAGAACTTGAAAGCTGTTTATGTTATAATTCAATCCTCGTTATGTAATGAAACATTGATTACTTTTTATATAAGTTAATGATGATACATTTGTCAACCTTTTTTAAGGAGATTTCGTAATTATTTCCAGAATCTCAAAGTGATAAAATTCAATCCTTTTTATAACCATAACTTTGCTAGGCAAACGCCTCAAGGGTTTAAATGCCATAACCACTCGGGAACAGATCATCATTTCCTAATTACAAATTTAATGCACATATGTCATCTAATTCATTGAAAAATAATCATGCGATACATGTTGTATATTTTTTATCGTTAATGATAAGTCACAGGAATTTGAGGATACCCAAGATCTCAATGTAAACAATGTATATAAAAGTATCCACGCCCCCCTCTATACAATAGGCTAAAGGAGCGACACCCGCCATCTTGGCAACTCTTGGTTGCGTTTTCGCACCTCTCGACTCGACCACATTCGTGGCTTATATTTCAAAACATACACAACGACATATAACGAAACTTACCGCCGATCCTTTATTAGGTTTCATACTAATTGGACATGGTCAACTTTTTGTTAACTTACTTACTTTTCGGCCCAAATTACGCTGGTAAGTCGATTCTACCTGCAAACAACATCGAATTACAACTCGCTCAGACGGAAGTGACGTCACTATACTGACTTGAATACACTCTCTCTCAGCTATATTTAGATACAAAGCATGGTCATGCAACTGTGTAAACATGTTACCGGGGCAAGCGACCATAACATTGCATCTCAACACCTACTTTTTAAGTTTAGCCTAAACCAATTTATCTAACTTTATTTTTACAGCAGACAGAAAGACACCTTTCCTTATGTAAGTTATGAATGAAATATGGATAACAAATTCTTTGTATAAATTAGAATATCCCTATTCAAATAATTTAATTTCAAACTAAGGAACAAATTAATTTGCTAACAAAAGATGAATCAGTCTCTTCTCGTTTATGTCCTTGAAATAATAAAGGTAATACTGACAATAACATATCATCATCACATATAAAAATCCTTTCAAAAATTATATTTTCTATTTCTTGCCATTTAGATAATCATTATATGTATAACTTCATTTGTATTAGTTATTATCAGGAGTGTTGGCATATCAGTATATATTTTTTGTTGTTGTCATTATGTCGGTGTTTTTTTAGAAGCGTAACGAGGTTTCATATTTCCAAGCAAAAATAACACTGCTAATGTTAAAGTCGCCATAACAACCCATGTGATGCATGTGATGCACGTGCTTCTCTTGCAAATTACCCTTGTCACTGAATTACTGAATGTGACGATTACTTTATAAACAACGTTTCTAAATGTCCTGAGAATATGCAAACTATTGCTTGTTTAATGTACTTATTATTGAGATAAGACCAACAAATTATGACAATTATTCCAATATCTGTAGCAAAAGTTATGGTCACTTGCCCCGGTGTAAAAACCAACATGTTTACACAGTTGTATGACCATGCTTTGTATCTAAATATAGCTGAGAGAGAGTGTATTCAAGTCAGTATAGTGACGTCACTTCCGTCTGAGCGAGTTGTAATTCGATGTTGTTTGCAGGTAGAATCGACTTACCAGCGTAATTTGGGCCGAAAAGTAAGTAAGTTAACAAAAAGTTGCCCATGTCCAATTAGTATGAAACCTAATAAAGGATCGGCGGTAAGTTTCGTTATATGTCGTTGTGTATGTTTTGAAATATAAGCCACGAATGTGGTCGAGTCGAGAGGTGCGAAAACGCAACCAAGAGTTGCCAAGATGGCGGGTGTCGCTCCTTTAGCCTATTGTATAGAGGGGGGCGTGGATACTTTTATATACATTGTTTACATTGAGATCTTGGGTATCCTCAAAGCCTATTGTATAGAGGGGGGCGTGGATACTTTTATATACATTGTTTACATTGAGATCTTGGGTATCCTCAAATTCCTGTGTGATAAGTATAACATCATTACGTCCTAGAATATCAAAATTAAAATATCACAGTTTAAAGGCGCTGTAGCACGTATTTTGGCAAATTTTATTTTTTCAAATTTCCCATTTATAATGATAGTTTACGTCATTTATATTTACTTCAAAAGGTAAAACATCATATTACACAAACCAATTATGCGTAGTGGTAATAACGGTATTGCGTATAAAGCAAAAATTGCATAGCGGCCATTTTATTGTGAACACAATTTATTATTTTGTATGACAAAAACGATTCCCAAGGCTTTATGGAACCATGTACACTAATTTTTTAACTTGATTTTCCGAAGAGGGAAGGGTGTTTTACCATTAGTGACATTATTTTTCAAAAACATTTCATCAACTTATTTCAGCGAAAAAACGTGCTACTGCCCCTTTAAAGATCCACAAACCCCGACCATATCACTTTTCGGTTTTTATTCAAGCATATTCCAAGATGACGAAGATTCCACTTGATATTTGTCAATTCAACCAATAAACACCTTTTATAACGCCTTTTTAGAACGCCGCTCAATTACGCCTCATAAAACTTTAGCCGAGAGCAAATTCCGCGTGCTTGGCCTTGTGACGTAATACACAGGAGTCGCTTGGCGTCTAATGACAGAATCCACTAGATTTAGCCTTACATAACTGCCTAAATAACATATTTACCTGTGTCCTTATACAACAAAATTACATATATACACGCCCCGTAAAACGTACTACAAATGGTAGCAGATGTCAACACTGTTTAGTACTGGATGTGACCATTGCGGGACCCGTAATTCTGCAATGTGTTTTGGAACAATTCTTATCGTTGCCCAATATGGTGGCGGCACGCATGTCAGATGATGAAGATGTTCAAACGTCACAGAGATCTATTACACATTTAATACGGATTATAACGGTGTTAACACGCCTCTTTCATGTTGAATAATTTTTGTTTTCACATTCGTCCTTATGCAAAATAACAAAATATATTTTCAGTATTTTTGTTTATCAATGTAGCGATATGTAATAAGTGATGTAGTTGCGTTATTGACACTCTAACTTAGATAAATATTAAATAAGAGGGGAAATCTACACGACTGAACTATAGCCGGGGTAATATTTTTTAAATTGAGAACCAAACAACACACGTACACACGGCCATGGTGAGTTGATCAAAGTTTATAGTTCCAATACTTTCGTTTGAAATTGGGAAAGACACGTTTTCCATATTTTTATCCGAAGTGACTTAAAAATTATTTTATTTCCACAAACATATGAATTGACCATCAAAAACTACATGTAATATAAAATGCAAGGCATTTTAAATAACATGCTAGGAAAATGGTAGTGGTATTACACTGAATCTAAGTAATTGTAAATGTACACGACTATAGATTTAAAGATAGCCCGAATATGTTCTTCTAAAAAGTGTAAACCAGTAACATTGATGAAAAATATAGGATTTTCTTAGTTGTAATGAATTTATTCTATTAGCAAAATTAAGTCACCATGAGAAATATTGACGCAGTAGATTTCAAGCTATAGACACTCTTCAAACACAAAATCAAGCACAACAAAAAAATTAACTAATACTGGCGTTTATAATATACAAATTTTGCATGATCTTGTTTATTTTTTAATTGTCAGTTATTCATTTCAAAACATATTGTAGCTTATAAGATAACATAACACTCCACTCGATTGGGAAAAGAACAAATCTAAAATCAGCGGTTGAATATCGAAACATGCTCCTAAAACTCCGAAATTACTCCCTACGGACGCACAAATACCCATTCTATTGGAAACGTGTAATGTCAAAACGTTCTTATTATGTTTTAAAGGAAATATCAACGAAAATCGACAAATCGCCTAAGGATTTCATTAAGCAACTCCTGTGTATGACGTCACATCGCTAACGAAGGTTATGCTTCACTGAGGGGCCGCGGCAAACTGTTTCAAGAATGAGATAATGAGCAGGCTAAATTTACTCACTTTGAAGGGCTATATCTTGATGAGTAGATGACGCTTCGAAATAATCGTTTGTGTTTTGCTTACTTGAAAGTATTGTCTATATGAATAAACGAATAAACATCGAAAAAACAGAGAGATGATATTATCTTTAAAAGCATTTGAAGTCTGATCAACATGAAGATTACCCATTATATACCCCCTTTCTGTAACAGATAATACATCCACATAAATCTTTAGACCAACGATCCTATTAATGACTGACCATTTTATCTTCAGCCTGGATGCTCTGAAGTCATTTGCTCCAAGACATTAAATGGTAAAATCGAAGGCAGCAATAACATGCGGAATTGAAACACCGGCTCGAGGATCCTCGATGGTCAAACAGAAATGGCAGCCATCATCAATACTGGACTTGAAAGACAAAGCTGGTCAAGTTTTAATACCCCAGCGGTCAATATCCATCCACAGGGGCCAGACACAGTAAGCTGCAAACTTCTAAAACAAATGACTCTGATATGGCCTCTAGCGTATAAACATAGGAGATTAGGGAAGTAAACAAAGTTCTGGACTAGAAGATGCCGAATCAGTATCTTGGCTTTGACAAGAGTGCTATGAGTGCACAACACCACTATGTGCCCAATTGATGCACAATCGAACCTCTAAATGTAAAATATGCAGTTAAAATGTGATGGTAATTTACAAAGGTGATGAGGTACTGTGATTTGGGGTTTAAAGTTGCTTTCAAGAGTATTTCACTTATATCACGGCTGCTAGTATTTTTGCAGGGAGAAAGACCGCAACACCATGGCTATGTATTTCGATGAAACCTGCAAGAATCGCAAACCTAGCAAACCATTAATGGTACTGCGCTGAAATTTAGTGTAGCATTGCATAGGCTATGGCAAGCTACAGTGACGTTACGAACAATTGTTTTATGACCTCACAGATGAGGAAAAAAGGGAAGTCACGGTAAAACAATGGTTGCTTGACAAAAAGTGACATGAACACATGTGCTCATATCAATAATATTAACTTTGTTATTTTCAACAATATGGGTGAAAAACCAGTAATATTGCACTGCCTCCATTACAGGGTAATAATAAAGGTCGAGCAAACATTGTCTGTTGGGATCAGAGCACAATATCAACCTTCTCCTTATAAACAATGTTGCTAAATTTAAAGGGGCAGTTCTCTCACTCATTTGTCGGCCATCTTCTTTTTTTGCAAAACATGACATGAAAAACGCTGTATTTTCACTAATTTCATATTTTCAAAATAATGAATCAAAAATACGTTTATTGAATATTCACAAAGTAACACATACATATCATTAAACTAATCAACAATGTTGTGTTGTGCCGTAGGAACGCTTACCAAACCTGTAGCGCCGATGAATGGCTTCACTTCTCATTGTTTTTATTTTTGAAAGAAATATTTGAATATTTTATGAAGGCAAATGCACAAAGCCATAAAACCATTACCATAAGTAATATGTTTTACATGGATTGTGCAATAAGGCTAAGCATGTATTATGAGTAAACAGGGATGTCCTCTCGAATTTGTTTCCACAAAAAATAACCGATAGAACCTTCTCTTTAAGAAGTCCAAAACCCATAAGCTCAAGGAGCAGCTCAGGTGGGCAGGTCCATGTTTATAGGAGTAACATGTAAAGCAAATGGACGTTCTCCCTCACACTCACATCATTAACCAGCCAGTAATCAATGCAGTGAACAATCTTGTTGGAGGAGATCTGGACCAGTTAACAATATCATTCCATGCCACGTCATGCAAGATATTGCCTACAGTTCTATCCAATCAGCATTAAGCAGTCTCCTGGTATCGACCAATCCACTGGGGAGTTTTATAATAACCTGCCATTTCACTTGTTCAGGTGCCATTGTACATAAAAATTCAATTAATTTGTTGAGATTGAGATTAATTGGATAAAGTTTAGTTAAAAATCCAATACCATAATTACTTCACTAACAATATAAGGAGATCTTTCAGGACTGGCAACAGTGTTGATCCCAGAAGCGGTCCTAGGGTGATTTCCCAAAACCTTGAGCTTGGTGTCCCTTTAGATGTTGAGGTGAAGTGAGGCGAGATGGGGTTTAACACCCCTTTCAAGAGTATTTCATACTTGTATAACTTGTACTGTTTGTCTTTGATGTACACAAACTCTGCTATGATACAAAATGAATTCCTTTCGGGGTAATAAAGTATTATTATTATATTATTATTAGGTCTTCAAGACAAAGTCTGGAAGACCTATTGTTTGTAACCGAATTGTTATTACTATTATTTCCTGAACTTTTTGTCCAGAGATTCATGAAACTTTCAGGGATTGTAGAATGAGATCAATGAGATCTGAAAAAGTGTTGAAGGAATTTTGATTTTTTTTTCCTCATTAAAGGGCCAGTTCGATTCTAAATTTCGATTTTTAACATGGGAAAAAATTCAAAATGCAGCTAGAGACTTGTAACCTTTTTTAAAAAGATGCGCAATTACAGTGCAGAAAAGTAAATCATGGCAAATTCATAGGTCACGTGGTGTAAGCCGCCATTTTGATTTTTGTCACTTTTTAAAACTGTCCGACCCCATGTGCCTTTGACAATCTTCTCCATTGAAGATACTTGCACTACTTTCAACAGCATTTCACTTATATCGCGGCTGCTAGTATTATGGCAGGGAGAAAGCCCACAACGCCATGTGGCTATGAAT
Source organism: Gibbula magus (assembly GCA_936450465.1). Classification (NCBI taxonomy): domain Eukaryota; kingdom Metazoa; phylum Mollusca; class Gastropoda; order Trochida; family Trochidae; genus Gibbula; species Gibbula magus. The sequence continues at coordinate 21,722,757 of OW388294.1, read as the reverse complement.
TGCGGTGAAACCTGCGAGCATCGACTGGAACTAGCGAACAATTGGTTGTACTACGCTGAAATTCAGTGAAGCATTGCACCCAAACCTTACTGCATGTAAAACAGTTCTCTACTGCAGACAAAGTTGCCGTGCCCCTGGCAGGATTCGAACCCCGGACCTCTTTATCCAGGCCGAACACGCTTTCCCTAGGCGCCTTCTTAAAGAACCAAACTGGTTTCATAAAGATACCTAATGAGTCAAATTTGCCAACAAATCAATTGTTGACAAACAGATCAGTTGAATTTAATGCATGAACTGGATTTTGATTGGCTGCACTAGTTGTCCAACACTTGACGGATATACAGTCAAGCCGCGATAGTCCGGCCACCGATAATCGGAATCTCGCAGTGTCCGAACAGTAGCAAGCTGTAACCAAATTAATCTCTATATAAACTCATTAAATGTTGATTCATTAATCCGTTGATTCAGATTCCGTATCCAAACGCCAATTAGCCGTAACGGATTAGTTTATTACAACTATTTCTGCTTCACTAATCCGGCAGTTTATCAAAAGTGTTCAGGTAATCCTCTTGACAAGCGATCATCACACTGATTGGATCGGTTAACTTACAGTGGATTGACACAGGAGTTGAGCGTGTCAGTAGTTTGTGATTATAATAAACTACGAGGGGCGTTCAATAAGTGTTGCAACTTCAATATAAAACCAACTCGCGTAGTCAATTTTTTACTTTTATTTTTTAATATAGTTACCCTTCACCTCAATACACTTATTCCATTTCTCTTTAAGACTTTTGATGCCGCTTTTGTAGAAGTCTTCCGTTTGCCCCCCTAACCACGCCTCTGTGACAGCTTTGACGTCTTCGTCATCCCGGAAGTGCCTTCCACGTAGGGCGGATTTCAGGTTTCTGAACAGGAAGTAGTCACTGGGGGCTAGGTCTGGGCTGTAGGGTGGGTGGTTAAGCTGTTTGAATCCACAATCACGTATAGCGGCCTGTGCAACTCTTGACTTGTGGACTGGAGCGTTGTCATGCAAAATCAGAACACCACGTGTCAACATTCCACGGCGTTTCTGTCGAATTGTCTTTCGCAATTCTTGAATTAGGTTGGCATAATATTGACCATTCATTGTAGTTTTGGTTGGCAAGCAATCAATTAATAATATGCCTTTTGCATCCCAAAAGATTGTCGCCATAACCTTGCCAGCTGATGGTTGAGTGCGAAACTTCAGGGGAGGCGGTGAACCCGGGTGCTTCCAATGCTTGGATTCAAGTTTAGTTTCCGGGTCCCAGTGGTGGATCCAGGTTTCGTCACCTGTCACCAGACGAGACAAAAACCTGGCTTCATCCGCATTAAACCGATCCAGGAGCTCCATGCAACTTTCGGTTCTTTTCTGGCGATCTTGTGCTGTGACGTATCTGGGTACCCATCTTGCAGATACCTTGGACATACCAAGATGGTCATGAATTATTTTTTCAACACTTCCAACTGATATCTGGAATTCCAAAGACAGTTCAGAAACTTTAACAAGGCGGTCAGCTAAAATTCGTCTTTCGATAGCGGCAATAACTTCCGGTCGGGTGACTTCAGATGGCCTGCCTGACCATGGGTCATCGTCTAAGGACTCCCTGCCCCGCTTGAACTGAAGAGACCAGCGACAAACTGTGGAAAAGTTAGGAGCATCCTTACCCATCACATTACACATACGATTATGTATTTCTGTAGCTTTGCATCCCTCTTTAGTAAGGAACTTGATCACAGCGCGTTGTTCATGTTTGAGAGAATCCATGATTATGGAGACCCCTAGGTCAGCGCAGCTATTATATCTAAATAATTGTTATGTCTAGAAATTGTTTTGACATGTGTCAATGTTATGTTTTGACTATAGTAACACCTGCTATAAGCTGACACTGTTTATGTAAACACCAATGCCCCGCTTGCAACACTTATTGAACGCCCCTCGTATAATGTCTTACTTTGTGCTTCAGTAGTTTGGGATTGTAATTAATTGAAATTACTCATGATGTGTGATAGCAATAAATATCTAGTGTATCAAAATCATTTGATATTCTAAATACGTTCTCGTCTGTCTGTAGATTCATAGGGGAGAAACTCCATCTTGTTAAGTTCATTTCAGTAGTCCGAACATTTCACAATCCGAACGTTTTTGATGAAAAACGGAAGCGTTCGGATTATCGAGGCCTGACTGTACAACTTAGTGAGCAGGTATCTGTACTACCAATATTTTAGAATTCCTCTCAAACAGTTTATCAATAAAGAGTTAATATTTTAAAGGGACTGTAGCACATTTTCTGGAAACAAAATGGAAAAGAAACGTTACCAATCCTGCTCAATCAATAAATAATATTTATTAAATATAGTCCGAAAGGACGGGTTATGGTTCGGTTTAGCAAAAACAGGGATCCATTTACAATCCACAAATTATCAAAAGGTGTTCACACTAAAATGGCAGCTAGCAGTTTTCTCTTTTTAAATGTGAAAGAAAGAAAGAAGAAATGAAGATTTTCAAAACGCTGAATGCAATATATAAATATCAAAGCTCAGATAATCCCCTTTCAGACATATTAAATTTCATCAGCAAGAGAAAGATTAATCAGTAATTTGAATAATTTTCTGTCGAACTGATACCATTTCAGCATTGGGGCTTGATCTGTAATACAAAAAAATGCCACTTGTATCTGATGAGCTGTCAGATTATACATAACCGAATCTGCAAGTTTATGAGCTCCTCTTCTCTGTGTCGTGTCACAGAATTAATGAAAATGGAAATTACAACATCCTAAAATGATACTGGGCAGAAAATAATCAAGTATAGCAATCTCCCAATAAACTCATTTCCCTGTGAAATACAATAGGGAAAAAGGGTATAAATTTTCTATTAGTGCCAGAATCGTGTTCCAAATCAAATTACGATATTGGGTCTTCTCGTACAAGCAAGGTTAGTGAATCTGACATCTGGAACTACCATGTCTATCCCTGAACACCAAAGCACCATAATGGTGGCACATGGTCCTGTGCCTAGTACAGTTGACCGAAGTTTGGCAACAATGGGACACATTGGGTGCATGGTTGGATGACCCGCAACATTGCTGGATAAACTGAGAGTTTGAACGGTGTCCTTCCCCACAATGAGACATGAGTTAGTAAGTGAGTAAGTGACCTTATTCAAATTTGCCCCTGTTCACTCAGCAGTACAAATGAGTACCTGGTAATGATTGTGTTGGAGGTGACCTTCTTGTGACACGTACATCAGCATGGGTTAGACCAGGGTAATAATGTTGGTGGTGCCATGAGCATGCACAGTTTGTGGATGGAAATGTGCACCATATAAATACCCATTATTATTATTATTAACCAAATTAGTACCCCTCTTCAGTGTTGTTCCTAGAAAGGGTCCTGGGGATATTTGCCCACCTTTTGACTATGTGTCCCTAAAAATTTGGAGAAGTAGGATACTTTTATCATTGCAAATGGTTCCACTTGTTCAGAAATAGCCAAAATGACCCCCTCAGGATCACCTAGGAACAACACTGCCTCTTTCATAAACAAACACACAAATTCAAATATGTAGATATCCTCTCACCACTCCTTCTCAAAATCTACCAAAACAGTAATAAGTCATAAGACATGTGCACTGACATAGTGGCTGTTCTTGACCCCCAAAAAATAATGCACATGGTAACAAACATGTCCTTTGAAGAACAACTGCTTTAAACTCATGGAAAACAAGTAAATTTTACATTGTACTTTATTTGATGAACTGGTAATTGGAGTTAATTTGGTAAACTTTATGACCCTTCATATATTGTTCACAGTTTCCAAATCAAATTCAGATGATAAGATTCTGAATCCGACGAGCTGGCTTAGTAAATCTGATATTTGACATATTTTGCAGGCAGAAAGCCTAATTTACCATTGTGGACTATGCATTGCATTGAAACCAGTAAATGTTGACTAGAAATAGTAAAGCCATTGGTGTCTATCACACTGTTATACAGGTTTTCAATGGCAGACAAACTTGCTTAGCCTCTTGTAAGACTTGAAAGACTCAAAATCACAAGTATAGCACTGCTTTAGTTCTTACAAAGTTCCAAATATTTTCAGTGATGATTATGAATGGAAATCTTGAACACCAATGGACATTCAAAGTCATTAAAGTCATTTGAAGTCAAAAAAAAAGATAGATATTTCCTTCATTTGTCATCAAAATCCCATTTCAATTCAGAGGAATTACAAAGAGGTGTACTCCGGAGAAATCATTTGGGTGAAGTATTCTTCTGGGAAGTTGCCTAAAGAGAAAAATATGCAATGCATATCAAAATGCCTCAGTTAATAATATGCATGCAAGAGATGATGCATCCTTTCAGTTTCAGATTGACATGCACATTTTTATTTTCACCCATTCCCAGGATAAATCTAATGCCAGTGGCATGAAATTGCACTTACAATTCATAAAGCATACCCATGTTCTTGCATATGTATGAGCCTATCTCCTTATTTTTTAAGAACTTTTTAAAACTTTCATTCATGCACAGAATTAGGAGACGAATGAATTATTTCTGAAAACCCTTTAACTAAAATCCAAAGGTCAAATTCAAATTGTGATTGGAGTGGAGTCCTGAGCTTTATTCATGCATAGTGACAATTAAAATACTCTGCAGAATATATCTTTCATATTTGATTTTAGGATTTTAAAACTTTTTGAGCTCTATATATCCATTTGATGTAACAATTGCCAAAAGTTTTGAACTTAATTATTCAATGTTAATTTCAAAGAAGCTACACTTTTTCATTGCAGTGAAACCTGTGAGCAAACAACTGGAACTAACGACATACTACAATGAATATAGCATTGAAATAAATGCCTTCCAAGACTCATAAATCTTACAAATGTCTGAGGTGGGCTGACTTGAAGCTTTTGCATTGAAGAGCATTTAATCAGGGAGAAAGTCCCAGTACCATCAGTGTGGCCTTACATTACAGTAAAACCTGCAAGCACCTGCAGCCACTGTATTTCACCCAAACCTTGCAGAGACTGAACAGCAATCGGAACAGACATCTACTGCAGAAGAGTTGCAGAGCTGCTGGCACCGATGGTGTCTCAAACTTAATTCAGTGCACAAATGAAATTCCATAACCTTTGATATCTGACTGTATTTTGCAACAGATGAAATCATTTCGATTAAAGATATAAACTTCAATGAAAGTTTCCTTTTCATCTTTCAAAATTACAATCACCAATATTCATACACAGGCAATGACATCCAAGATAAAACCTTTATGATTACAGACGTGGAACTTGTCCATGGCATTTGATCCATATCAAAGATATTCTTTGGATTGATTTTTCAAATTTATTCCATTGTTCCATAATTGAAAGAACACATTGCATTTCCTGTTTTTTTCTCAGTTGGTAAATTTTCATATTTTACACACTTCATCCATCTGCAGATCAGACCGCAAGAACTGAGGGTTCGATTTTGCTGTTGTCTTTTGGGGATTAACTGATTTAATTCAATTCAAAGGAGGATAAATTAAATCTGTCATCAGCAGGTGGAGAATCTGTAAAAGGACCAGAATTTTGTAGTCACATGTTTAGGGGGATAAACTCCTTATTGAATCATCAGATTGAATTTATTTGAAATCAATTTTAATTAATACAAAACATCACTTAGCAGATTTGTAAAAGGTCACAATGAAATTTCATTCAAAGGTCACTTTGACAGTGTACAAAATAGGTGTGAAAACTAGCCCGTATTTTTTGGCAAATGAAATGGGAAATCAAAGAAAACTCTTACAGTTTTAGTATTTAGAATTACGACATAATTTTTTTATGAAAGAAGACAAAAAGTTCACAAAAACTAATGAATTAATTAACATGTGTTTCTGCTTTTCTTTAACAAATTCTAAGTTCAAATTGTCATCTAGTTCCAATATTATAATTTTTTATTCAGGTCCAAAATTATTTCAGAAGAATCTATCTTTAAACAATGACCAAACCAAGACTATTCTCTTTGTTAAAGAGCCATCACGGATGTTGATGAAAATATCAAAATTTCTCCAAAAATCTATCTCCGTGAAATAAATACACTTAATTTGTCCCTAATTTTTCCAACTTAAAATAAGCCGAGAAATTGCATTAATTAGTAAAGGTGTTTTCCAGTCTAAATATAGATCCAGTCTATTATTTTCAAGCGCAAAGCATTATGGTCTAGCTCACACACAGTAAAGAAAGACACGAAAGAATAAAAAAAATATGAGCAATGAAAGAAATCGAATATATATTTTTTTGATGGTTATTTATTTACCATTTTATTTAATTATGTATTTGCTACAGATATTGGAATAATTATGTTACCCAACTAGGTATTTTGCTTGAATTTTATAATTAATGAGAGTAAAAATTTGTCATAATTTGCTGGTCTTATCTCAATAAAAAGAACATTAAACAGGAAATAATTTGTATATTCTCAGGACATTAAGAAACATAGTTTGTAAAGCAATCGTCACATTCAGTAATGTGTGACAAGGGTACTTTGCAAATGCGACGCGTGAAGCACGTGCAGCATATGGGTTGTTATGGCGACTTGCGCTAGAGACGAGCCTTCACGCTTCAGAAGCGCTTGCTGTTTGTATAGTACGTATTACGCAAAAAAGGGGACTCTGTTTATATACGTCAGATACCCGTAGCGCGCGCTAGTCGAAGTGATACTTCTCTTTGAAACCAAATTGCAATACATTGTCGTGATATGAAAATTATTTAACATATGCCATGTTGTAGATAAAAAAATTCTCTGGCGAATGACGTTATAAGTATATTTTCCAAAAATTTGAAACACTAACATCCGTGATGGCTCTTTAATGAGATGTGATACCTGTAAACTAGCCACACAGAATGGTTTGGTACAGATTCATTCACCAACTAAAGTGCTAGCTTACTTTTTAAGTCATTGAAATAAAGCTAAACATCAGAAAGTAGGGCTGGGATGGGTAGATATTTCCTAGATATTTACCATCTGTTACCCTACCCTACCCGGATACCCGTTTTGTTGATCTCCAACATCTAATTGTAAGAGTTTGTACTACTTTATTCAACTGGTTGACTGAAACATGGGGCTAGAAACCTAAAGCATAGAGACACATGGCTATTTCAATCAAATTTATTATGAATGACAACTTGATCATTTTAATATAATTAGAATCTTCAAATACATTGTAATCTTGAAATGAAAGAATAGCAAATAAAACTGTTTTATGATTAGTCACATGATAAAAACGGGTCCGGGTAGTGTGATGGGTACCCGGGTCCTACTCAATACCCACCCGTCCCGGGTATCTGGGTTACCTGTCCCATCCCTTTCAGAAATGTCTAGTATTTATATCTATAAATTTTTTCAAATATAACTTTTCCTTTAAATTCTCCAAATTATATTTTTTCCCAACTTTATTAGTAATCGAAGAGCATCAGAGACGTCAAGTACGACAAGAAATCCTCCCTATTAACACAGATTTTTCTCCATCCTGGCTGATAGAACTTGTTAAAGTCTCTCAAGACAGCTGATCCATACTGAGGGGCATGAAAAACATCTTCGCAAACTCAAGGTTCACCGCTGAAACATTCCTTCAATATTAATCCCCAGCAATTGCAAATAAATAGCATTTGCTAACGGGAAGTGTGACGAGTGGAGTCAGGGATGGATGTGGAGGGGTAAAAATCTCCCCGAAGCGATCAATAAAAGTGACCAATTTTTTGCTCATTACAATTGAAAAAGGGCGGAAATTGGCTCCTGAGATGGAATTCTCCTGGGACATTATGTAAAAGTCCGAGCAACATCGTCTTTGAATTTCCAGACTTTTTTCAAGTTTTATTCCATCTTTGGCAATGGTCTTGGCATCAAAGGACTTTTGGACACTCTTCTGATGGTATCAGTCAATGACAAGCTTCTTCAGACTTCAGACCAGACGATATCAGTCAAATTTGAGGCATAATTCAATTTGATCCTACATTTAAGCTGATAAATTTAGTTTTTGACTGTAAAGAGTGTTTTGATGGAGCCATAATAACCGAAGAAGGCTGAGTGAAGGTTTTTGTGCATGTTCATATTCTTAGAGTGTAAATAAACCGTGGTAATGGAAATGATACTGAAGATGAAAAGTGACCATCGATTTGGCGTTTTTAATAATCCTTGTGAGCATTACTAGTATTTGTATTTGTTCAGTAGAGATAAAGGTTTCTTACTGATGTTAGAAGACTTTTGTGGACAGTTCCAGAGGTGAGGTGAGGTGAGTTAGTGTTTAACGCCGCTTTCAAGAGTATTTCACTTATATCGCGGGTGCTAGTCTTATAGCAGGGAGAAAGAACACAACGCCATGTGGCTATGCATTACAGTGAAACCTGTGAGCATCGTCTGGGTCTAGCGATCCATTGGTGGTACGATGCTGAAATTCAGTGTAGCATTGCACCCAAACCTTACTGCGTGTAGAATTGTTCTCTACTGCAGACAAAGTTGCCGTGCCCCTGGCGGGACTCAAACCCTGGACCTCTTCATACAAGCCAAATGCGCTAACCGCTGTGCTATCCCATCCCCCAGTTCCACAGATGATGATGGCGCATGATGATGTCACAGATGACAACTTTTTATGTGGTTACTATAATGAAGATGTAGTTCATTATCTTTTCACATGTTGACACTATCAAAATTTAAAACAGGTATTTTGCAATTCAAAGATTTGATATTACGAAAGTACTCAGATATAACTCCACTTTTAAAAAAAAAGTGCAATGACAATGGGAGTAAAAAAGTACATTATGGCAAATTCGTAGGTCACATGGTTTAGCCACCAATGCCACCATATTGACTTTCTTTAAAATAAGCCGATTTTGACAGTGTAAATTTGGGTCTCAATAACCCTACAAAGATGTTAAGAGACTTGAGACCTAGAGACATCAAAAGATGGACAATAACAATGGAAGGATGGCTTTCAAATCAAATGATTAAATCATTTCTGCACTAAATCTTTTTATCGTCACTTGTGACTATATATTGATTTTGACATCTATGATAATATTGCATATAGATATACATGTACCAAGGATTTTGTTCTCTTTAATGTACATGAATTCCCATTTCCTTAGCATTTCTGTGCTAGTGAATCTGAACCCACTGTGCAGTTCCAGTGAAGTCAAGTGAGACACTATTTTAACACAGGGAAGTAAAGGAAATGCGACAAGTAACTACCTTGTGAGGCCGTGTGGTTGGAAAATTTAAGAAGTTCAAGAGATCATTTCTTGATGGTTGTTGCATCAAGATAGGGTTGAGCACTGAGCAATGAGCAATGTTTTTCTGAGTTAAAATGAACGGATACAATAATGGTTTTACTTTTGGGAATTATGACTTAACAACCACTGATACTAGATGATTTAAAGAACAATTATCTATAGCTATATTGCTGATGCTTAATAAAATGAAAAATATTTGAAAAACAAAACAAACTTGAACCTCAATTTATCAAATTAATTGCAAATCTTACCTGGAAATCTGAAGACAAAGCTCTCATACAAACGCTAAATCTAGAGCTTTCTCTACAAAGCTATTATCATCTTCCCAAAGCTGCAAGCAGAGCCAATTGATTTACTCAAAGTTCAAATTGATACTGCCGCACACTACAGAGTCAGAAGCAAATCAACCAAAATCAATGACCACAAAATAAAAACTTCGAAAGTCATAAAGAGTTCTTGGAAATGATGAAAAGATTAGTTTAACTATTAACTGTTTGCCTAATTATCTGGATAATGGAGTCCGGTGCTGTAGAAATATCGCTTATCTTGACTGTAAAGGTTTGATCTGATGACAAACTCTCTGAGTCGATTTTGGGAAGGATCCACATTAAACAGTTGAATTGGATTTCTCTCAATCCATAATAAGATCTTCGTCAAATTCTATTTGGGGGCCTATACACAACAATAACTTAATGATTTCTTCAACAATTCTGTCAGTAGCTATTTACCCTTATTCTTTAGTTTGAAAGAAGAAAGTCAAATAACTATCGATTCAATAATGCGCTTCTTTGCTCTGTGCAAATGTTGTTTGAAAAATCTTATTCAGGACGACATGGTCGATCTTCATAGATCGCAAACCAAATTTATTTATTTGAAATTGTTCCGAAAAGTAACAACCGGTCATTACATTTCATTATTAGAAGTTTGAAATTGTTCAAAACTCAATAAATGTTGTAAAAAGAGGTGAAATCAACTCTCAAGCTCCAATTGGAGGCGCAGGTTACTGAAAGAAAGTATTTATCAACCGAAAACATTATATTGAGTGTGCTGTACAGTTTTTCATTGGATATGACAGGATGACACAACAAACTGAAAGAATTTGAAATTCATTTTGCAAGTTTGTCTTTTGCTATAAACTTGTGTTTGGGGAGGCGCTAGACGATTCAGGGACCCAGAAGCCTGACTAAAATCGTCTGATGAAGGAGTCAACCGACTCCGAAAAGTGTAACATCATTTTCCTGGCTCTTTTGCGTTTTTGATAACATCATGGGTTTATGGCAGATCTACCCTTCTTCTAGCATTAAAATTGCAAGAGAATTAACATTAAAGTCATTTCCATTATTAACCCTTAATCTGTGGGTTCAGGAACACCATTCAGGGGTTGCCATATCTAAGTATAAGTAAGTCCAGACGTAACAGGCTTTTGCAAAATAGTCTGGTCTGGAAGGCCTGCAACTTTCGTAGTTAATTAATTGGAAAAAGAGGTACCGTATATTACTGTGTATAAGGCAACGTTGTGTATAAGACGACCCCCTTTCTCAAACCCCTAAAATCCGGTAAAAACCATGTATCTCATATATTAGGCGACCCCCCCTTCTAGCAATCATGGATTCAGGTCGAGATGCCGTCACAGGACTTTTCATTTATTTTTTGGGTAAGTCAACTGTCAAAGGTAAAATTTGGTAACTGTGGAACATATCATTTATCTTTAGCTCGTTGCCAATACTGGATGATTCAATTTGAACAAGTAGTGATAGTAGATCTGTGCTGTTTTAAAAAATGTCAACAAAGATTACACTTCTTGCGCAAGTTGCGATCTTTTAAAGTACCGGTAAATGAGTGTGTATTATCACTCTTTCATCATTGTTTCGTTGAAAGCATTTTAACTTTCTCTTTCCAATGTTGGTATGGTTCCTTGTCTCTAGTAAACAAATCTCACTTAGACAAACTGGTTCTAATTAGCTGGTAAAATAGCAGGGGTTTTGTTTGCAAATCTACCATATCTATATGAAACAAGAGTGTTGAAATTATCCCTGAAAATTTTACATGATCAAGATCGTGTTTTACATGGTGAATATGTCAAACTTCCTTCTGGAAGGCGATATTTACTACCCCGTTTTAAAACCAACGAAGGGGAAAAAAATGTATTCCTTTCAGTATTCGTCTTTTAAATGATATTTAATTTATTCCACTTTGATTGTTCCATGTATATATATTCTTGTATAACTTGTATCAATTTTTCATATTCAAGCACTTGCATATTATTTAATGTTATTTTTTTCAAGGAACAAGAATTTCAGTCTCAAAATTTTATACACTTAAAAAATCAAGCCTTATTTGTTGAATGAAACAAAGATTGTTGACAATGACAATGACAAAGGACAAAATAATAGAATGAATCTATTCCTTAGAATGAAAGGCAGTGACAATTTGAGAACTCTTCATTGATTGAGGTACAAATGTTTTGTCGAGTCCAAAAGTCAATAGCAGCCAATTGAAATTAAATTTTTTTTTGCTTTCTCTTATTTCCAATGATGTCACATTACCGGTATGTAATTATGGAGTTAAAAAATCAACTCAACGACCTTCAAATTAACATTTTTCTCTCGTTTTTCAAGTTCTTTATTTCTGCTGTCAAACCAGGTGATTATAAAGTTGACTGGGTTTTGAATAATTGATTTTATTTATGCAACCAGAACAACCAGTCATGACTGTAGCAAACTTGTCTGACAGTGAAATTCGGTAAAAATTTATACCTCTAAGTGTTTGTTAGGAAGTTGTCGTTTTGAAAATAATATCTTTCGTAAACATAATCAATAAAACAACACAAGTGGTTAAATCACAAATAGAGACCAAATTCTGTCAATTAATACAATGAAAAAAATCTCTTAATTTTGTTTTCTTTACCAATAAATCAATGAAAACTTTATATCCAAGATTGAATAATGCTTATTTATAAGCAAATCGACTAAGTGACTTATTTATTTCATACCTGTGGTATTGTGTTTTATTCATAAGCAAATGCATCCTTGATAATCCAGAGTATACGGTAAATACGCTCCGATAAATCTACTCTATATAGAGTAGATATATTCCAATATCATATTCGTATACTCTGGATTATCAAGAATGAAGCATATGACTCATATCCACCACCTGTTCGGTGTGCACATATTTCTTGCAAGATTGAAGTCAGTTGGAGATGGAAAAACGTTTTTAATTGTCTAGAAATAAGGACAGTCCCTATATTGTGAATTCTCAACACTACGTGATATGGGAGACCTGGGAATTATGGTAGAGTTGTAACAGAGGTAACGTGGGAAGATATGACTTGATTAACCTCTGTTGGGGCGGGAATGCCATGAAGTATTCATTTGGGAAAACTAATGACAGAAATTAAACTCTTTTGTTTGAAAAAAAAAACATTTAAAACTATTTTTCTCATGTAAGTTTATGCTCAAAGGTATATATATATATATATATACATGATGCCTTTTTATCCTTTGGATCACCCAGAGGGTTCGTGAGATATGCTGTAAATCCTTGAATAATCGCCCAGCGATTGTTAATTTCAAACATCGATTTGACCCGGCATTTATTCAAGGCAGGCTATACCGGTAAATCGAGGCAGATGTTTTTCGGAGCTATATTAAATATATATCATATATTAATTTTTTAAAAATCATAACAAAAACATCATTGCAGTATGAATATTGTAAACGAATTGCATGTCATGAGTTTAAACTTGGCATAATTTACCTATGCCAGAATTATTTTTGAAAAGGAGATAGCCATTGGTTTATTTAGACTTGCTAAATTTAACCCAGCGATTATTCAAGGCAGGCGATTATTTATTTCAAAGAGGGCTTATACCCGGCAATTATTCAAGGCAGGCCAATACTCAAGGATCAAGGTACTTGCAATATTAATGTCTATTTCACCATTGGATCTGCCACTTACAACTGTATAGAGTTTTTGGTGAATGAAATGGTAAAACATTGTGATATGGTCTGTGTTATTCGAAATCATTTCTATCCTTTATATGAAAAACATACAAAAACACTGTGCCTCAGAAAATTACTTAAGTGCACATAACAATTTTGCACCAGAAAATACATCAAATATAATTTTTGTTAAAATCGAAATCTTGACCTAAATCAGAGCTAGCAAAATAATTTACATCTTTAAATTTACTTTTCACAAATGTAAGAAAAGTTACAATAATAGGCAGAATAGCTTAGAAAGGCAGCTCTTTGGACACTGGAATTCTAAGAATAAGCCTGCAGGCATGATCGCATTTTTAGAAGCGTAATCATCTTAAAATAAAAACAATACCTTGCATGTTAAATTTCTTCAAGTCAAAATGTGATAAGCAGTTTCTGAATGGGTTGTTGATCAAGGAAATGGAAATTCGGAATCGGAAAAAATAAAAAACGATCTAATTACTTCTCATCATGTCTTAATTATTTCCTGGGCAGGTGTAAAAGAAATTTTCTTCAGGAGCTTTGAGACGCTCTTTTATTTCTTTTAAATAAATATTAAATTTTTAAAATTTGGAATGAAAAGGATAACTTTTTCTTAATGTTTTGAAGTTTGGAAAATTCTTTGGAAACCTAACTTAATTATATCAAGGAAAGAAATTCATATGTGTAAATGTTTAATAGGTTTAAAAACTGCTCTCAAATACTAGTGCAAAAGACTTGAAATTGGAAGAATTTAATATTATTTCTAATTTTGTTTTCAATTATGAATATAATATCTTTTTCAATTTGTATCTGTAATAAAAAGATAGTTAGTTCATTCAGTGCATGGGTCAAAGGCCCATTATTATGATTATACATCAGAAAGTATCATATATTACGTACATAAGAGCAGCATACATCATCTTGATTATGGCAGTGTTATATTTTTGTGGTTAAATACACAATATTTGTCTCTTTTTTTCACAGCAGAAAATAGGTAAATTGCACGAGAATTTATGACAGAGCTACTTCTTGATGAAAACAAATGGGAAAAATTTACTTCAGAAGGATATATTTGATAATATTTAAGAATATATCATTTCTAAGTTTTGTTATAAAGGGGACATTTTCTATATAAGGTAAGATGCAAAGTGGGCAAAATGATTCTCATTTTAAGACCAAAATATCTACCACATTTTTATCATTAAAAGTATTAAAAGAATATTTAATAATAGAAATGTAGAAATTAAATTAAATATAATGTGCCTTTCTTGACCTATCATGAAAACAGGTAATAAAGAGTTTCCATAGATAATAATCAGTGTTGTTCCTAGAGGGGGTCCTGGGGAAATTTGCCCACCTTTTAGGCGTGGTGTCCCTTAAAATTTGGAGAAGTAGGATACTTTTACCATTGCAAAGGGTCCCATTTGTTCAGAAATGGCCAAAATGACCCCTTCAGCAGATCATCTAGAAACAACACTGATAATGGTGTAAATTAAACTGATCATCTGTTGCTGAAATATGTTTTCATTTCATGTTTTATGCTAAAGATAGATAATAATAATAATTGAAATGAGTTCTCTCATGCGGCCAGGTCGGCAAATAGGCACCAGACAACTGATCCAGTAAATTGAGCAACATTGAAGTGCCAGGATCGAGTCCACCTGTGACAGAGTGTAAAAAGCTTGGCGTCAACTTTTGTGTGACCCCTAGCATACAGTACACAACCCTGTGCACCCACAAATCCGTTGGTAAATTCCATCGGTTACTGCGTATAATGTTGATTTTTTAAAAATAAAATGTGTTACAGTAGATTCTACATAAAATGTTCATACCAATGCTTGTTTACATTTTGGATTGTGAATAATATCAGTTTTGGTTCTAAATTCAAGAGGATTCACTACCCGAAAAGGTAAGACAACAACGTGTTCATTTTTTTATTCATTACTCATGCTCCTGTATGGTGTTATCTGCAACTGTCAAAGAAGGGCATCCAAAAGTGTTTCCTCAAATTCGGAAACTTCAACACAAAGCTAAATTTATTTTTGACATTCAAAATGATAAAACATTTTGTCAAAGGAGAACAATATATGAAACATGTGTACATATAGGGTTAAAATGTAGTCGCAATAATACTCATCTGATGACTGTCACAGAATCGTGGGTTCAATATAAAGTTTTTCCTTGTGAATTTGTATACATTTTTGCTTCATCAAGTTGCATGACAATGTAAAAGAGCAGTAAAACCGTGAGACACTGAGGGAGATATCAGTTCAAGGGAACTAACTGTGGATCGAAGAGTCCGTAAAATGTCCCTAGAAATTCTGTTTGATCCCAAAAGTATGACGGAGTCACAAGGTACGGTACTGTAAACAAACAATACTGTAGCGGTAGAATGCTCATTATGGACCATTTGTTATTTGTACATAAAACAACCAACCACTAATGTCATTATTGTGTGGGATCTAAGGGTTAAATAAAATCATTAAACATGATTTTCAAAGAGTATCATTAAATTTGAAGTGCGTCCTGTCAATCAGATAGGGAAAGTCCCATGTCTAGTTTTACGATACACAATATACAATCCGGTAAGGATATTGTACTTACCACACAGAATTTTTTGTTTTAGTCCTTCATAAAGCCCTGACAAATTGATATTATGCAAAATTCATACTCGTATGAATGATATAATGGAATAAATGTTGGAAAAAGTATTCCAATGATGAGTTATTTATTATTATTTCAAATTATAGAATTTGCATGGTAACCTTTCGTACTTTTTCGAAATACAAGCATAGTGACTGAGATTTCATCAACTGATAGCTATTGTTTCTTGCTTAGCATGGTATAAATGTCGGAAACCTTTGAAAGGAAATTAATGTCGTGTTTCATTAGTCAATAAGCGAGACCTGTTTTCAGTGGGTGAAAAACATTTTGATAGCTAGAAATGCAAGGGTATAAACAAGTGTCTAATGGTCGGTCTATACCGAACTCAAGTACTAAATTGAAATAGATTTGCAAACTAGAATACATAGACATCTATGTGTAATATTTTTTCCATTGGCGTTTTAAGCAAAAATCCATGACGATCATTACCACAAAACTGGGGGTAATATGTCGGTGTCGCTTCACGGCAGTTTTAGCATCACGGTTACACTGCATTCCTTTAGCAAACTATATTTATCATCAGGATGTGATTTCAATCATGAACATATATCTTGAATCATGGTAGATGTGTACATCACACATCATTCACTAAAATATGTATCTATTAAGGCTGTGCAATATTATTGCAATACCAATATATTGCAATACAGAGTTGTGCAATACGCGTATTGCAATATGATTTTCATATCGCAATATATTGCACCAACAAAAAATAAGTCAAATTTATTCATTCATCTTGTAAAAGTGCAAGAATGTGTGTTGGACTGTATAACAAATGATCTTTTTAAAGATCTAAAAGTCACTTAATCAAATGTGTCATGTTTAAACTGTAAAAAAGAAGTATAAAAGTTGAATGTAGAGTTCATTTAGTATCTTGCAATATCATTGGCACTAGTTAAAATGGTTTCTAGAGAAATATCTCATTGTCAGAGGATCTTGCAATATATTGTGGTACGTATTGCAATAGATTACAGTTCAGCAATTTATTGATACGTATCGCAATACAAAAATTGAGGCAATACACAGCCCTAGTATCTATCAAGCGAAAATTGCATTGCAACGTTTATTTCACGGAACTCCGAAGTCAAAATAAAAATTGTTGGCCGTAGACAACTTGGTGTCATTCAATGATTGACACAAAGCCTTTACTTGATTTGACACAAGCCGTATCACTGTGACATACGGATGGTTTTCACTGTAGAATTCACCTACAGATCTAAAATCAATTTGAGCAAAATATTCTGCCATTCTTTTTCGTGAAACAAATCGTTAATGCATCAAAATACCATAATGATCATTAGGCATGCTCCCCTCGCTAGCCAAGTTGACAGGCCATTTTGTTTGGAGTAAGCAATGGGAGTGAGCCGAATTTCAAATATACTATTTGGCATGTTTTATAGATGTTACTATTTGCTGAGTTGCATTTTCTTGTATGAAATTTATTTCTGTACAATTAATTCGCGTTTTATTTGCTGTGTACTTTTCATACAAATATATTGATACAGGTTTTGCATCATAGCGGTTTTCCTGTAGTCCCAACATAGATAGCCATTATTCAAAGCTGACATTTTTTTTTTGTTATGGGTTGTAGGGTCCGTTCTTGTTAACTTGAAAGTCTTTTTAATTATTAGCATATGATTTCAAAACTAGACACACTGTAGATTGTTTTGCTAAATTTGGTTGTTTGTGTTACATTGTTCTTTTACTGTTATACTTATATATATTTAGATATGGTAGGTAGAGAGGTAGACCATGGCACCATGGCAGAGGGGATTAACTTTCTTGATCATAGTTGTTTGTGAAATTCATGATATCTCTGTTAATATTTAGTTATATAGTATTGCACAAAAGTGGTATCAAATTGAAGCTTAGTTGAAAGGGTTTCTGCCAAAAGTATTGTCAACTTGATTTGATCTATATTTAAAAAAAAAACCCAATGAGGTTAGTGGGGTCATAGTTTGGTACCATAAATGGTCCTATGGCACTATAGGGGTTTTTGTTTGAGGGTCACATATATGGGTCTATGGGACTATGCAGGTTAAAAGAGCACTGTGCCACAAATGCTATTATAGCTCGATCGACCTATGCACCAATAGCTCGAATGAACTACTATAGATAGATCGACCTAATATAGGTCGTTTTTAGGTTATACCCGACCTGTCTAACATTTATAACAAAAAAATTCTTTGTCAGTGACAAGTAATATTTATCAATAACACAACAATGTTTAATAAATTCAGTGATAAAATAAACGTTTGCTGATCCGCAATATTGCGTTCATATATTTCCTTTCTACTACGAAATTCAAGTCGTACATTGATACGTTTTAAAAAAAAAAATACCACGAATATAGGTGACAGCACCAGGAAGAGTAAAACAATGACTGACAAATACTCAAGAAATGGCTTGAATTCGAACCCGTCACAATGACTAAGTACGTATCTAGAGTGTTTAAACATAATCGACAACTTTTAACTCACATCTAATGAAAAATAATAATATCTACTTACTTTTTCTTGAGAAAAGACGGCGGACGTATGGAGGACGCCATATTGCTTATTATCCAAGGGAGATAATTGAAAAATTCCCATTGCTGGCCGCTAAGCAAAAGTTTTGAAAACGTTATCCATATCTTATTATAAATATTTAAGAACTTTTGGCAATTCTTTCAAGGTGTGTTTAGAAAAGTCAATGTGTTAAATAAAAAAAATTGTTTATACCAGCCTTTGTTTGAATTTCCTATTAAATTTAATATTATCAGTCACAGCCAATGTCTCTCCATATCGTCAGGCTTTGGTTTATTTATTATCTCATTAAAGGTTAATGGTTAAAATATTGAATAGTTTTTTTTATGGCATTGTCCAAGGCATGGTGTCTTCGAATGGTTAGGATTTGTTTGGATTGTTACGAAATTCACAATTTGTAATACACATTGTTTCAAATTATATCTGTACATGCAGTTTTTAACATCCTTTTTTAACTCATTCACTGCAGATGGATTACAGTGGTGTATATGTGTTGACTGATATGATCTTATTATCTAAAAGAAATAAATTATTGAGAAATCATGAATTAATTTACATTTACAGTGAATCAAGGACTTCCTTGAGTGAATGTATTACTTTTCCGATTTATTCTGTCAAGATATGCATTCAGTCTGATTAAAATCGACCTTGTTCCGAGGATTAAAATATGCATCTACCGGGATACGAACAGGTTCTGTAGATTACTCTCCACAAGGTCTGAGAACACCCCGTATAGGCGAATGTTCTAAACCAGTTTAGCACAGCAAAAGCCCAGTCAAATAGCTGACCAATCACAATGTAGTTTTTAAACAGTCACTGTTTTGAAAGCATTCAGAACAGTCGAAAGGATAGCTGTTTGGAGTTATCTTCCCCTAGCTTCTTGCACCGAAAACATTTGATTGGCTACCTGAATTGCGCTTAACACGCGAGTCTACGAACTGTTATCAGACGGTTTGACGTGGAACCTACGACTGATGTGAGTTCGTATCCCGGTAGATGCACTATTTTGCAATTTTTATTCCACGGAAAACCGTCGATTTTAATCAGACTGGATATGCATTTAACTGTTCATCAATTCAATAAATTTTGTGTGTGTGAATTTCAGGCCAAAAAGGCTGCAGGGATGATGGCATGGCACATCCTCCATATATTTTTTACATTTAATTCTTTTTCTCCAGCCAATCTTGATAACCAAATTACATTGGTAGGCATCTTGCTTGTTATTGAAGAACCAAGTTTGTACATTTGTTCGTAACTAGACTAAAAATTTAGTCTATGAAATTTAAAAAAATTACTGTACCTTCATCATAATGAATATATACTTTTCAATACTACAAGTTCCATGTGTATTCAGTTTATCTAGACTTGCTGAAAAATTATCTAGACTGTATTAAAGGCTCTTATTTTTTACACAATCATGGGGCAGGACTAGTTCATAACCCGCACCGATGGCTATGCTCAATTGTAAGCCTGAACGACAGAACACTTTAATGGAGTCAACCATAAACAATTCACTTCTTTTCGTTACACAAATACAATGCACTTGGTTGACCTGTTCTGCAAAGGTGGCACAATAAGAGGGACAAATCTTTACAAAAATCAACCACCTAACTTTTCCCTAGGATTACTTATAACAATTACATATCTCAAGCATAGCTTTAATCTGTATGCCTTGATTGGCATGTCAACACATTTATGTGGCCAGTGACAATTTGACCAAGAAGAGTTATCTCCCTTGAACTGTGTCTTTTACTTGGGGCTTGACAGGGTTCCTGTTTGAACAACAAAACGCTTAAAACAAATTTTAGATTTTTATTTACAGTTGACAATGATGTACTTCAGCATTTTTATATGTACATTATATAGATAATACCTTTACACCTTTAATATTAGCTTGCCAAGTAAAATCAGATGAAACAACCCACAGAAATTATTAACATTTTCTATGTCATATCATATCAAGTTCAATTCGTTTCAAAAGATATAAATCTGAATTATTCTGGGTACTACTTTTTAAAATATAAATGAGAACTGTTACACACAGGGATGGCAATGGAGGTTTTGGAAAACAGCTGAAATGCATGAACTGAAGGTTCCAGGGTGGTAATCTATGAATAAAACTACATTTTTTTAAATTAGCTGATCAGCTGAAAATTGCCATCCCTGTACACATAATATTTATATTGACTATTTACAAAGATAAGGCTGTATAAAAAAGTTAAATGTTTCTCAGGCATTTTTTTTAAAAGGGAGGAGGGCGGTATGAATATTTTAAACAAATTTTGGTTAAACTAATAATTATGACAGAGGAGTAGGCTAGCACATTCGTTTTTCTAATCAGAACATAGCTTGCAAGTGTAAGAAGTATACAAAATGGAAACACTGCTTTGTTACAGACCCATATTTTTGCAGGATAAATGAATTGGGTTTAGCAAAAATAATGTCTCTTAATCATAATTTATCTTTTCGAATGCAAAATTTAAAAACTTTTATGCGCTAAAGTCAAGTTCCAATACCCAAGAAACATTACACCTTTTCTACCTAACCTAATCAGAATAATGAAATTAGCATGTCTTCATCACGTTCAAAACACATAACAGTGGTTTTATATTTTGAAAACATTACAAATATAACATGTGAAACAAACAAATACAAAATACACATTTAGCAATACAAATCAATGAAAGAGAGCATCAAGTATATTTATCAACTATAGATACATTTATAAGGCAATTGCTCTCTGTTAATCATCAAATATCTATATAATTGGACTTCAGCTCCCATACGAAAATAAATATAAGAGAAAAGACGGGGTATGCGAATACCAAACACGTAGAAAACCAGGCGGTTGACAACTTTAAGAGTTTAATTGTAACATTTCGCCACCCGTGAGGGCGGCTTCTTCAGACAAAAATTAGGCAGAGAGGCAGAGCTAAAGTACTAAAATGAGGTTCACAATGGTATTTATGATGTCACAATTTTGATAATGTTTAACCAAATTATCCCGGCTACTTGTAACCTTTAGTGGATCCATGTAGTAACCAGCTCGTTACCTCCTCAAGCCCACCGTGGACAGGCGCCTCCTCAGTTTTGAAAATAAATTTAATCAAAGTAGGTGAGGTGAGGTGAGGTGAGGTGAGGTGAGGTGAGGTGAGGTGAGGTGAGATTTAATGCCGCTATAAAGAGATATCACGGCTGCTAGTATTATTGCAGGGAGAAAGCGCCATGTGGCTATGCATTGCAGTGAAACCTGTGAGCAACGGCTGGAACTAGCAAACCATGGGTGGTACTGCACTGAAAATGCAGTGTAGCATTGTACCCAAACCTTTCATGTGCTAGCATAGTGGTGCACAAGATGAGGTTCAGGTGCAGGGCGCTGTTACACTAGCACAGAAAAGTTACAGAAATGTGGCAAGTCTTAAATTAAATTAAAATGGGGGAAACTGGCCAAAGTTCTGCCTTGCCTAGGTAAGTTGCGTGTAGGGGAATTTATTTTAAAGAAATTAAACTTATCAGTGTTGGATCTTTCTATTTCCTTTTCCATAAATACTTGACATTTTGACTTTCTATTTGATGCATGACACCATATTGAATCTCAGTTCATGTCGGTAAGTCACATTTTGAGAAATGCAACCGGAGGTTAAACATAAACCATAGGACAAGCTTAGTCATCATACAAACAAATGAATTAAATACAAATAGACTCTACTGAATGCCTAGGGAAAATAGCACTAATAGTTTTATCGTCAACAAAAAAATCAACAGGTGAATTACATTGGCATTCTTAAAGTATTGAATGAAAAGACAGATCACGAAAATGTGGATCTATGGAATCTATCCTGTATCATCCAAATCCCCTGATTGTGTTGTCAGTATTTGCTTCGAAACGCTGTAAATGTAAATGACCAGCCAACTAAATTACTTAAAGATCTGGTAAAATGTATTTTTTCAAGAATAACAGATGACCTCTACGTATATTGTATATCGGAATCAATTGAGCATAAAATGCAAATATACACTTGCATTTGATTATTAAGACCATTTTAATTTACCCATTTTAACAATACCGCCAAACATTTTGAGAAGAATCATTGAGGCGTGACTGATTAACCACAGACGACAGGTCGCCTGTGACCAGCGGACCGACCCGCTCGGTGAAGCCACATTAATTAATTAATGATGATTATCACTGCCACTAGATGAATTTATGAGGTGTGTTATTTTGCCAAAAACAGATGTTTATGCAATAATTATGTCATTGTCATCTGCGGAAATACCTAGAGAGATGTCTAAACATTCGATATATGGAAAATTTAAGTTGTTTGATTGAAGATTTGTTAGTGAAATTAACAATCAAAATGTTGCGAAATTACGTTGAATTATGACAATCACCAATAATGAGATTACTCCAGTGACGTCACAGAAGTCATCCCTTCAGGGGCCATACCCTCGCAGACTTTCATTCTGGTCGCTGGGGCTAAATTGGGCGTTTTTTTAAAAAGCTCTATATTAGTAATTTATTGACCGATTTCAGAAATTTAAAATTGAGAATCATTCATTGCATCTATCCTTTAAAATCGAGAAATATTGACAGTGCTGATGAAAAGACAAATGAGCGACCATCAACTTTCAAATAATGTATTCTACCACTGCTATAAACATTGATGATTAAGCAGAAGCTTTACGGGGTAAATGCTGAGAAGTCAATCAGGAGATTTGCAGGAGTCTTGCGGAGAAAAAAACCCCTAATAGAGCAAGATGAGAGTCCTGGGGCATTTAAAAAAAAACAAACATGTTTGTATTATACCTCCATGACATCTGCTGACAAAATGCACAAGTATAATTTTCTATTTCATTGTTGTACCCTAAATTTGCAAAATTCATAAATATTTGTAATGCAAGTCATCAAGTATGACATACTGTTCATTGATGTGCTAAGTTAATTAGTTGATGGCTTGATCGGTTTGACTAGTTATTTCATTCCTCCTTTTTTTTCATATTTGTGTGCAATACATTTGAAATTACATCCGCATGTAAGCCTAGGATGAGTTGAAACATAAAATAAGTTAAGATTATACAAATACAAGAAGGAAGAAAACTAATCTGACTGGGGTTCTTTCAGAAATTCCATGTATTGAAATAATTTCAAGGTCACGTCAGTCTGATTAAAATAAACCCTGTTCCATGGAATAAAAGGGACAAAATATTCCCTTTACCGATATGTACACAATCTTCTTCAGCGATACTCTGGCGATAACACACAGTTGCAGATGATGCTACCTACAGTTCATTGTGCAGGGCATAATAACAAACACATAATTCATTCTGATGGTCAACTATCTTCATAAAGTCAAACATTCAAAATAATGTATGTTGCAAAATCTTTCTTCCAGAGGTGTTTTTTTTAGAAATCATAGCTATTGCATTCTCCCCCAATCGATTTTACTCCACTCATTTCTACCATCGTAACCTCTGTTGCATATCGAGCACTTTCTCAGCGAGAAAAATTTAGTATTTTATAACTGTCGAAATTAGTTGCTATATGTGCGCACATATTGTTTACAAGATACAAGAGTTTTGCAGATGTAAAACAATATTTGATTTGACAAAAATAAAGACTAATAAAGAAATATGCCCTTTAGGCAACAGAGGTTAGGATCTAAAAGTAAGTAACCTCTGTGTTGATGTATTGGTGTATTGTAATTAAGGTTATGTGGGGATATATGATTTGATTTACCTCTCAGTGGAAATAATGGAAAACACTCTGGTGGGCCATTATTATGTAAAATATCAACAATATACTGAAACAGTTGAAAAGTGTTGGTACGTTTCTTCAATTCCCATGTACTGCAGCCGCTACTCTTGATTGTCACTGATGAATTTTTCAATGGCTGTTATTCGAGCATTCATGGAAACAATGACAGTTTGTACCTGAAACATATAAAGACATTTGTTCTTCAAGATGGGAGCAGTAAATCTGTGGAGAGGGAGGCCCAGTGTTGAATGCATTCCTTGTTGTGAGCTATCCTGTCTGAGGGTAAAATGTATATGATTTGCTTCACTTCCATACTCTGGGTTACTACCCCACTCGAAGCTGCGCAATGTGACCTATGACCTACAAATAGACAACCAATGACAGTGCATGAAAGGCAAGTTGGCAATATTAAGATTTATGCCCGTTTTTTAAAGATAAGAAAACATCTTCCCCAGCATACTGGTTGTCTAGTACCTCAATTTGCGTCTGTAAGAATTTGACAAGAAAAACCTTTCCGTTTCAGCTCGCTAATCTAAGAATGTTGTCATTTATTGGAAGAGTGGAAGAGCGAAAGCACCTACAGTGCGAAAGGCTATCCGATAAAACTATTCGATTGACTTGATCATAGGTCATATAGCGCATTCTTGAGTGGGGTCATAACCAAGGATATGAAAGTTGAGGGGAAATCTAGGACAAGTGTACACAATATCTAGCGCATGTATGCACTGTCCAATCTAGGATGCGTGATTGAGAGTTTCATGCTGAAAATGACCAAAAATCCCCTTATGAAAAATCATATGGAAGTACCATTGTATTCCTATTTTTTCTAAATCACCCCTCTTTCTGCGAAGAGGTATGATAAATCCCCTCCCGAATTGATGAACTTCAGAGCCAATGGCTTTTTAAAAAAAAATTTGAACCTGATTAGCCAGTCTGATTGAAATCAACAGTTCTCCGAGGAATACAAATTGAAAAATAGTGCATCTACCGGGATATGAACTCATATCGTTCAGAGGTTTCCTCGCAAAACTGTCTGATAACAGCCTGTAGACACCATTGTTCTGATACAATTCAGTTAACCATTCAAAAGACGTCCAACAAAAGCTTTCGGTGCGAGAAGCTAGGGGCAGGTAACTCCAAACAGGTCAGCTATCCTTTCGTCTGTTCCGAATGCTTTCAAAACAGGGACCATTTAAATACTATGATGTGAATGGTCAGCTATTTTACTGGGCTTTGGCTGCGCTAAACTGGTTCTGAACATGCGCCTTTACATGGTGTTTGTTCTCAGACCTTGTGGTGAGGAATCTACAGAACCTGTTCGTATCCCAGTAGATGCATTATTTTGCAAATTTCATTCCGTGAAACAAGGTCGATTTTAATCAGACTGTCTGATTAGCGTATATTTTATCTTTTTTTGTGAGTGATGTTGACATAACTCTAACTTTATGGATAAAACATTTTTATCCCATCTGTATATTTTCTCCTTGACGTACCTTCATAATGTCAGCTTGAAGTTTGGACATCAATGGAATCTTTGAATCATCATTTGGTATTGCGCACTGTCGATAACTGCCAACTTCATAACTGATAAGATAAAATACTAAATTGGCACATTGACAGATAATTTTCATACATTTTAAGAGGAATACATAGCAAAGAATAGGCAACCCAATTAGTATATGTCCATTATTAATGATTTATAAGAGATCAACACTTACTTGCATATTTGAACGATTATGTAAACAAATCAATGATAGCTTAGAACTCCTCAAAACAAATAAGGACAATTGTTAAAGAACTTATAATTGGAATGATTAAAATGTAAGTTATTTTCTTTTGAAATAAATTCACATTTGTTGTTAAAAATCTTCCTCCCAAATAATGAAGGGCACCAAAATGTGGAAGCAAGATTTAGGGAAAACAACTTCTTCTCATAAGACATTCCATTTTCCCAATGGCATAAGTAACAAGAGAATTAGTGAGCACAGCTCACTCATGATACCCCCGCTTTTAACATTGGTAAAAAAGAAATGTTTGAAAATAGCAAAAGGGCATCAATGTTTAAACTTTTGTATGAACAGACCATTATATATAAGTATTATTAAAGCAGAGTAAGTATTACACTTGTAAGCATGTTTTAGAAGTAAAAGTCGAAAAAAATTTAAAATGTCATTAAATATGCAAATGAGGGTATGATACATACAAATATGCAAATGAGGGTATGAAATATAAAAATGACAGATGTACACATCAGTGGTTTCGTAACATTTGAAAAATTAGTGTCTGAGTTATGAGTGGAACAAAAAGTGTGAATGGCGAGGATTGAAAATGGAGAAAATTTGCATAAATTATGCAAATGAGGGTATGAAACATACAAAAGGCAGATGTACACATCATGGTGATTGTACATATCAAGTTTCTTAACATTTGGACAACTGCTTTCAGAGTTATGAGTGGAACAAAAAGTGTGAATGGTTAAGTCGAAAACGGAGAATATTTGCATAAATTATGCAAATGAGGGTATGAAACATACAAAAGGCAGATGTACACATCGTGATGATTATATGTATCAAGTTACAAGACATTTGAACAATTAGTATTTGAGTTATGAGTGGAACAAAAACTGAATGGCAAAGTAAAAAAACGGAGAAAATTTGCATAAATTATGCAAATTAGAGTACGAAACATACAAAAGGCAGATGTACACATCATGGTGATTGTACATATCAAGTTTCGTGAAATTTGAACGACTGCTGTCAGAGTTATGAGTGGAACAGAAGTGTGAATGGTTAAGTCGAAAACGGAGAATATATGCATAAATTATGCAAATGAGGGTATGAAACATACAAAAGGCAGATGTACACATCGTGATGATTATATGTATCAAGTTACAAGACATTTGAACAATTAGTATTTGAGTTATGAGTGGAACAAAAACTGAATGGCAAAGTAAAAAAACGGAGAAAATTTGCATAAATTATGCAAATTAGAGTACGAAACATACAAAAGGCAGATGTACACATCATGGTGATTGTACATATCAAGTTTCGTGAAATTTGAACGACTGCTGTCAGAGTTATGAGTGGAACAAAAAGTGTGAATGGTTAAGTCGAAAACGGAGAATATATGCATAAATTATGCAAATGAGGGTATGAAACATACAAAAGGCAGATGTACACATCGTGATGATTATATGTATCAAGTTACAAGACATTTGAACAATTAGTACTTGAGTTATGAGTGGAACAAAAACTGTGAATGGCAAAGTCGAAAAACGGAGAAAATTTGCATGAATTATGCAAATGAGGGTACGAAACATACAAAAGGCAGATGTACACATCATGGTGATTGTAGATATCAAGTTTCGTAAAATTTGAGCAACTGGTTTCAGAATTATGAGCGGGACAAAAACCGGACGGACGGACGGACGGACGGACGTGCTGACCGCTATATACCCCCTGACTACTTCGTAGCGGGGATATAAAAACTGCATGCAAAATATGGATACATCCCGTTTCCTACATCACAACATGCCTGTTGTGTTATTGCAGGGACGAAGACCGCAAACTAGTGCACTATTAATGGTACTGAGCTGAAATTCAGTGAAGAATTGCACCTAAACTGTTCAGCATGTAGAAAAGTTCTCTACAGCTGAAAAGTTACAGAGCCTGATGGGATTCGAACCCCGGACCTCTCATCCAAAGTCGAATACACTAACCACTGTGCTATTTCACCCCTTGCAATAATGTATTCATATGTACCCTCTTTAGGATTTCTTTCAAGCCATGCAATGAAATATTGTGCATATTTACAGCAAAGAAGTTATTATCCGGAAATTTTGCTTTTCTAATACCAGTTATCATTATAAGAATACTTATCCATTGAAACATCACCTTGATATTTTGGAGACAAATAGACTGTATCTGTCTCTCATGGCGTCTCGATTGCGAGTTGTTGTCTTGTACATTCTGCCAATTCCTTCATTGCATCCTTTACAGAACAGGGGAACATAGGCACTGAAATGAATCATTCTCTTTATATCAAAATTGATTACCAATTGAAGATTGAAGATTTTAGATTTAGGTGTAGATTATGTTCTTATCTAAAGTTATACACAAATTTGCATGCATCTAACTAGAGTTATGGCCATTTTATTAACAAAAGTTTGAACAGGAAAGATATAGAATTAGGTCACCATGTTTACTATCATTTCCAGTGACATGAAAGATTAAGTTAAAAAAGACAAATTCCCAGGGAACTTTTTGCTTATATAATATTCATCTTTAATTATAAACTTAATATGTTTTACGTAATGAAGAATGCATGAGGAGCCGTGGATTCGTTAAAAATAATCAACGAGCCCCGAAGGGGCGAGTTGATTACTTTTAACGAATCCACGGCTCCTCATGCATTCTCCATCTTAATCCATGTATGATGTCACGAAACATACATATGTGATTATCTAGCATTATAGACAATTCATTTCAATTATGTAACCTAAAAAAATATTATTTTGCAAATTTTGGTGCCCTTTCATCGGATATGGTACACGTAGCTTCGACCCTTATGAAATGGATTCTTCCACGAACGTGCATGGCGCAAATCTTCCACGCAAAGCGATTTGATTTACAGCCGAACTCCTGCATTTCATGTGTTTCAGCACGATCCCCATGCGTTTCACACTTTACCAGTCTTGTTTAGAATGCAGGGATCTTACTGACAAACAATCAAATGATTACAAGCAGGCCTGGCAGTCTAATAGGTTAGGGCGCTGCGTAACAGACGAAGGGTTACATGTTTGATTCCCGGGTCAGACATTACAAAAATAATCAGATATTTTAAGATTCTAATCAGATATACTAAGACAAAATACATCATTCTTGAACAAATTACTTTGTGAGCCATTACGAAAATGTCAAAACCTGACACCCCTCCAGGGATGGAAATTTCAAATAATTTTTTACTTGCCCTCGGGCAACTACCAGCACTGTTTTTACTTGCCCTGACTTCATTTCCACTTGCCCCAATTATAATATGTAAAATAAAATAACTATAAAATCAATTTTAGTCTGAGTCATTGTATTTACTTACATGGACAACAATAAGATCATGATTAACTGGTTACCTTTAATTAGAGAGAAATTCACATTCAGCATCATAACATTCTTGTCTACCTCGAAAATAACCCATGGAAATTCATTCCGCCAGCTTTCAATAAATTTTCTCTCCCGTTTTTCCCCATCATACTTTTTGTTCTTTGAAGAAATGTCATTGTTTATGTTAGGCTTACTGGACTCCGAGAATTTTCTTTTACAAGACGAATCAGATACATTTTTACCACCAAAAATTTTTTTTAATCTACTTTGATAGGGCGCCGCCATGTTTACCACACTACGAGTGACTCAATTAAGGGACCCCCCTAGGCGTTAATGGTTCAATATGCATCGACATGCGCCGGGATCGATAAAAAAACTGTTGCAGTACTGGTACTTTTAATAAAAAGCGTGGTTCACGCAATAAATAATACTTACGTAATCAGCTATTGTTAACTTACTAACAAATTCCATTATCTATTTATTATCACTATGTCTCGAACAAGCGAGTGTCAGTTCAGTTTCGCCGGGGACTAATGAAATAGGCCTCTGTGAATAAAATACATAATTGTGGTGTAAAATACGTTGACAAACTTATCTTGAAAAAGCCACTTCATATCGTACTTGGGTTAAGAAATAATGTAATTCTTTCAAATTTATTAAATATGATATGAGAGATATTGAAAGAACTACGCTCCCAATATTAAAGTTCTTTACATATGACATTAAATCATTGTCTTCATTATCATTTTTCATACGCAACAATTTAAGTTTCACCGATGATTACATGTACAATTCCGGGAATCCCATTGACGCTGTATTAAAGGATGGATGAAATGACATATGGTCCAAATCGGATTCATTAAAATGGGATGTCAATTTGACAATTGCTCGATTTTAAATTTCTGAAATCGGTCCATAAATTACTTATATACGGCTTTTTAAAAAACCGCCTGATTTAGCCCCGGCGACCAGAATGAAAGTCTGCGGGGGTGTGTCCCATGAAGGGATGACTTCTGTGACGTATGTGGAGGAATTTGATTTTCAACGATAGTCACAATTCAACGTAATTTCGCAACATTTTGATTGTTAATTTCACAAAGATACCTTCAATAAACCAACTTAAATTTCCCATATATCGAATGTTTAGATATCCAACTAGGTAATTCCGCAGATGACAATTACACAATTATTACATAAACATGTCTTTTTGGCGATGTAATACACCTCATAAATTCATTTAGCGGCAGTGATAATTATCATTAATTAATTAACGAGACACCGGCGGAGAAGCTATCTTGCCGCCCCGCCTATCGCTTATCACAGTCACGCCTCAGTGAGCATTTTCAAAAGGATTCGCCGAACAAATTGCGATAGTGTTAAAATGGGTGAATTAAAATCGTCTTAATTATTAATTGCAAGTGTATATTGTCTCGATTTTATGCTCAATTGATTCCGATATACAATATACGTAGAGGTAATCATCTGTCATTCTTGAGAAAAATGCATTTCATCTATCCTTTAACTTTTCTGATTGGCTTAGAACAGGGGAGTCCCCAAGTTAACAACCAATCATAAGGCACATAAGAAACAAGACAGTTTATTACGTTGACAGCTTCTTGTGATTCGTTTTACGATGTAAAAAATGACATATCATGAAACAAATAATAACAGACACCGTAAGTAGACAGTTGTGTTTTTTATAATGGCATATTGACAATATGTTATTGATTTTACAGAGGCGAGTTTTCAAATGTATAATACTTGCCCACGGGCAAGTAACATTAAGCATTTTAGTTGCCCGACCTAGTTTATTCACTTTCCCCGGGAGTCGGGCAATGGCAAATTTCCACCCCTGCCCTCCTGACTGGATTAGTCAATGACCAGTAGATTCTTAAAAATAATCCACTGTTAACAAAATAGGGTGACGCCATCACCATGGATTAACCATACAAAATCAATCTACTTTGACACATATATATGATGAAAAAAATTAAAGGAAAGTCAAAGAACAATTTTTTTTTAACGATATGACAGCTTCATGATATCAAGTGCTTTCCGTCAGTGTACGGGCCAGCTGGTAAAGTTATGTATATGTCTTCATACTAATTGTTGTCACAAAATGTTAGTGAGAGTTTGATTTCTGGTTACTCTCTCCCGACTTAGCTAAGAGCTTTCGACAAAAGAAATCATCTTTTTATCATGTTTCATTTTTATCACTTTTATTGGTATCTTTTTATAAAACGCCCACAGATACCTTCCACAATTTGGAGATGATTTCAACTTGTCCAAGACTTTAACTTTCTCTGTCACATCTGAAACGAAGCAAGAAGAAATTAGATCAAAATATGTCTGAAAAAAGTGGTTGCTAATATTTAAGCAGTACTGTACTTTACTGGCTGCTAATAATTATCACAGTGGCTAGTATTCTTGAAGGGGGGATAGCATGCAACATCAGTGCAGCTGTGAATTGCGGTGAAGCCTGCAAGCATGTCCTGGAACTAGCGAACCATGATGGTGGTACCGTGGTACTGCAATGAAACCACTATATTCTGCACACGGTCTACAGGGAATCCACTGGCTAAAAGATTTTAATTAACAAAATTGAAAATAGAGTTTATTCCAGGATGTACAGGGCCTATTCGTACGGTGATGTTATATTTCCATAGACTTAAATTGCATGTTAATTTAGTCTGGGATAAATAAGTTTTATAGATATGATTTTTGTCCTATTCACATTTATTAGCTTTGTTGGGAATCATCTTGGCTTCAAGCTCATAATTTAAGTTTAATTTTCTATTGTTTATCTAGGAATGACAGTAATTTGATCAACATGCATATATAAGTAGTTCGAAAACATTTAACATTGCGATCTATAGTAAACTTTGTTATCTAATGTACACATGTCAGATGACAATAGTTCAATTGTCATCTGAAACTTTAATTTAAATTATGTTCTTCAAGCTGAGATGATTTCAAATCAAGCTGAAAAGTTTAGCATTGTCAGTCACTGATCCAAACAGAAGTTATTTCAAGAAAATTATTTATCCTAGACTAAAATTGACATGCAAGTCTAATCAAATAACGTCACCGTACGAATACACCTGACACGGGTCTGTATTTTATCATGGAATTATGTAGCGCAACAAATAAACCCCATATCTACGTACTTTCTAGAGTAACAGTTTTCAGTGTGTCATCTGAACACACCCACGAAGTTGAATCTCCAAGAATTGCTTTGCAGTTTTCACACTGAAAAACGAGAGGCGCCTCATCTAATGATTCAGACATGTTATGCCTTGATACACTATCCATAGGTGTGTCTTTAGTTGCAACTGAAATGTCCAAATTCATGGTCTTTTTCCATCAACAATTCGTAATCACAAACTATTTTGACATTCCCGCGATGTTCCGATGGCTTTACTTCACGGGTAGTTTCGTATTCGGTTAGTTGAGTAAGTTTGTATACTTCAACATTATCAAATTACATATGTATGGTAAAGAACCAATTTTAAAAAGTTTTAACCTATTAATTGTGGTGCAGATAGCAGAATATCAGTCCCAGTTTGCAGTCAAACTAAATACTAATAAATCATTATTGTGTAGCTTTACTTTCATTATTCGACTTCCGGTTTTTGCTGTCATATCTTGGATGCAAATCATGTGTCATACCTAATTTGGGCTCATTCAATCAGAATGAGTAAGTTTGTTGTTGATAATATATTGTTTGTTTGAGTGTTTAAGCTCATAATGACATGGGTTGTTTATTGTCCCACGTACAAATGCTTTTTGGAAAGTCGGACGATAAACAAGAACGATCCTCAATGTTTCGCCGGAACAGTAGAAGTAGGGAAGTACTTTTGAAATGTCAAGCAAGTACGATTCTAACACCAGCTAAGCAGCGTGGAGGCAGTAGCAGCAGTGTTCCATATGCTTGTCTAGAAGAAGCAAATGGAGAAGGCCTCACATTGGAAGATGCTATTATTACAAGAGACAAAGATTTGCTTCAAAGACTCATTCAATCAGGTTGTGTGCAAGACTTATTTAATGTGCATAATAAACCAGAAAAAATTAAAAGGAATCCTGTAGAACATGCCTGCAGTTTAGGATTTACCGATATTGTCGAAGTTTTTCTTGAAAATGGATGCAGTCCAAATCTTCCCACGTCACATGGACGACTAATCCATTCTTTGTTAGAAGGGATGAAATGTTCTTCTGTGTCACTTGAAGATGGTCGCAGATTGATTCAGTTGTTGTGTGAGAATGGATGTGATGTGAACATACGAGATGTTCGATATAATACAACTCTCCTGTATGCCGCGGAGTTCGGGGACTATCAAGTGCTTGAGACGATTCTTCAACACTGTAAGGAGTCTCAGTTGACATATAGATGCGGAGGAAGTTCATATACACCTCTTCACATGTCTGCAATGAGAGGAGACGCTGACTGTGTTAGACTTCTCCTTCAGTACTTTCCAAATAAACATGTGAACATTCACGATGGTTATGGAAACACAGCGTTACTTCTTGCGCTGAAAGCAATGTGCAATAATCTGGAGTACTTAAATTCAGCCAAAGATAACATGGAAAATCAATATGGTACAAGTACAGTTCATTGGCTGAAAGAAAAGGAGAGGTTACTCAAGTTTCAACATTGTTCCATTTCAGTTGTTGAAAGTTTGCTACTAGCTGGCGCTGATGTCAGTATTTACAGTAACACAACAGGTCAGTTCGTCAGAGAGCTACCTGCAGCCTCATTTTCGCCTCTGTGCCATGCTTTATACCTTTGCATATTAGACGAAACAAATGGTTTCGAGGATGTGACAAACAATCATAAGTTTACAGACACAATACAACTAGTTTCGACAGAAAAAATTCAAAACTTGGAGAAATGGAGTCAGCAATCGGAGACAAGTTCTGCAAGTTCATCTGTGAAAGACGAGAAATTCTCTGTTTATGCAGGTGTTGTGAGATTAATTGTTCTCTCAGGATCGAGGCTTGGACCTGAACAAAACAATGCTTTCCTTCAGTATCCAACTGTTGTCCCACTTCTAGAAGAAATAAGGAATTTTTGGACACAGTATCAGCTTAGCCGGCCAGCCAAACTGATGCATTTAGCAAAACAAGCTCTGCGAAACCATTTAGCTTCATTGCAAGCTTTACATGAGCTAAATAAACTTCCTTTGCCTGAACGTTTAAAAGGATATGTTCAGCTCAACTGTTTGTAACTGTTTTCACATTTTGTGCAGTTTTGTTAAATTCTTTTTTAAATATGATGCCATTTGAACAATTTATCAGTTTAAATTCAAGTTTTATTTATAAGTGTATTTTAATGGTGGTAATGGCATTACAATCAGAAATACATGCAGTCTGATAAAAAAAAACTACTGTTTTCCGAGGAATAAAAGTTCAAATTAGTGCACTTGCCAGGATATGAATTCATATCGTTCAGAGGTTTCCTCACCAAACCAACTGATAACAGCCCGTAGACTTCCATGTTCTGGCGCTATTCAGGTAGCCAATCACAGATTGTCCAACAAAAGCTTTCGGTACAAGAAGCTAGCTAGGGGCAAGTAACTCCCTTATCATGACAAACTGTTAAAAAACATGATGTGATTGGTTAGCTATATGTATGGGTTTTCTATGCACTAAACCGGTACAGAATTTAAGCATATACAGGGTATTCTCAGAACTTATGGAGAGGAATCTATAGAACCTGTCCGTATCCCGATAGAATTACTTTGCAAATTATATTCCTCGGAAGAAGGTCAATTTTAAATCAGACTGAAATTCATGGTGCTGTGTTACTATTATATAAAATAAAATATATGATGGTGTAATATAAGTCATTTTAAAACAACAATTTTGTTTTTTAGATAATGTTTTCTGTTTCAAATTCAAATGATCATTTTCATTAATATCATCAAGCCCAGAGTAAACAAATCTTCAAATATTGAATTTGCTTTAATCTGAAAATTTAGTTCTTATTTTGAAAATCTCCATGTTTTTCATGTTCATAGTCCTGACCTTTCCAAGAAAATCATCTGGTTCTAGTCGCCCACAAAACAGATTATTATTTCATAAATAGTTTTAAATAGCATTACCTTGGCTTTCCTGTATGTCCTGCAATATGTCATTCTTTAAACGATTCTTGATTACCAGTATTCCCTTTGTCAAGGTGCGGGATAGTGCAGTAGTTGGCGCGTTCGGCTTCGGATCAAGGTTTGAATCCCGTCAGGGGAACGGCAACTTTGTCTGCAGTTGAGAACTGTTCTCCACACAGTAAGGTTTGCTAGACTGAAATTCAGCGTAGTGCCACCCATGGTTCGTAGTTCAAGCCGATGATTGCAGGTTTCACGGCAATGCATAGTCACATGGCGTTGCGGGCTTTCTCCCTGCCATTATACTAGCAGCCACGATATAAATGAAATACTCTTGAAAGCGACGTTAAACGCCAACTTACCTCACTTCCCTTTGTCAACAATTTCAGGCTGAGATTCTTTAAACAGAAGACTCACAATTTAGGGGTGCAACAATGCAAGTGGGTTATGATACGATACATATCTTGATTCTGCCGCGATTAGATACGTATCGTGATACACAAAGTTTTATTAAAACCTGGGCCTCAAAGTTCAGAAAGTTTGGATCATTCAGTTTAATGTTTCATCAGATTATTTACAAAATTCCCAATGTTTTCGTGTTGAAATACTATAATACTCTAATGAGAAACCATTTGCTGTTACTGACAAGATAAGAAATATATTTCACTATAAATAATTTTATATCATATTGTACGCCTGTATCATGCACCCTTACTCACAATCGTTTGGCATCAGTCATTATTCAATAGCTGAATAAATTAAAAATCGAGAAGACAAGCATATTAATTGATGATCAACTTCTTTATTAAACAATGGTGAAGTTTAGGTATTGTTCCTTATATTGTTATCAAATTATACAATATTTAAAACTTTTAAAAATTCATATTCAACAGATGTTGTTGATACAGAAGAAAAGCTTTAATTTGAATAACAACGAAAGGGTCAAATTAATTTTATTTTTTATGTTTTATACTAAATAAGTCATTAAAAGTTAAAAACATTAAACTGTAGAACAGAATTCGGGATATTTACCATGATACTTTATGGTAATTCCTATTTCTCCTCTTCAAATTTATTCGTATTTCAGCAACAAGGAGTGAAACGGTATATTTGAGCTTTGATTTGATTGGTATTGAGGTCAACAAACGTAAATTACCAAAAAAACAACATTATTCATGAAAATAATTTCTTATGAATGTAAACAAGTGTAAATAGTAAAAACATTTCATGAAATTAATAACATAAAATATTATATGCTTTTTACGTTGTATACCGAAAATACACTGTAATGTACCATGTACTGAAACAAAAGCAAAATACAGTGGTTCAATTAATGTAGTATGAACCGTTTCACCCCTAATTTATCATTGGGAGAGTGCTTAGGCGCCAATCAACTCAATAAACCATTTTCAAACAATCCTATTTGAGAAATACTTGTAATTGTATTTAGTTGTTGGCAATGTATCATGAATTTATCTTATGTTATGTGTGTTAGAATTTTTATAAGTTTTTGTTTTGTGTTATGAGCAGATGGAAATACTGAAAATGAATTAATTATTCTTAATAATAATAGAAATACTTATCCTGTGGTTATGTTTGACTGTGGATGCTGTGGACTGTTGATGTGAATGCTCACAATTCCACACATTTCAACTCCTCAAGGGGCTGTCAGCTTTTGAACACCAATTCTCTTCTTGCAGAGGTTACTCCGTTCAGATTTCCAATCCTAACATCCGTTCTACATCGCTCGAAATCGAGGCAGAAATGGACTGTCCTGTTTGGTTGCAAGTTGTTCCAGTTGTGCAATTAGGGACACCTTTGTTAAAGTAATATTTGCCAATGACATGTCATAATGATAAATAAAGGTAAGTTAAACATGTTCTCGTTTAACGTGTTTTCCTCGAAATATGCAATTTGATTTTGTATAAACTATTGATCATTTACATACATATAAATAAAGAAGACCAAATCAGAGACAAATATCCAGAATAGTTCATTTGTGTTATTTACGTCAGTCATATTCGAAGGAGATATGCTAATGAGCAAGACAAATGCCTGAATCTTTGAAGTCACTCGGTCGACATGGCTGCTGAAAGATGAGTTTTCATTGGTAAAAAAAGCAGGGATACAGTATGCGGTTCCCATTTTTCCTACTAGGGAATTTCGCTGGAGTCCTCGATTTCAAGCGATGTAGAACAGAGGTTAGGATCGGAAATCTGAAGGGAGTAACCATGAACGCCACTGAGTCACTTGTTCGAGTTTGTAATGGACTGAAGTGATTTGGTGTAAAGTATTAGAACATATAGATAGCCATGATTTCATGTTCACACAACTGTAGGTTGTATTTTCAAAACCAGATATGTATCCATTTTCATGATATTAGTGATTCTATGTTCAAAAGGTCTTGAACATAGGATGGAGGACATTGTGTAACGATAAGTGGTAAATAATATCTTAGTTAAAAAATACATAAGTACCAAGTAATTTCTTCAAATACATCACCTTCAGTTTACATGAAATGAAGACTGAAAAGATTTATCAACTGCAATTCAGGAAAAAATATTTTATTCATTTACCTTCTCTTAGATTATGACAGAAATGTTTATTGAGCATGTAAGTTGAATGTGTAGAAGTAAAAACCAAGTATGCATGATATATTATAATAAATATTTGCAACTCTGACAGTGTTGGTGTTCAATTATCACTGACTGACCATTTTAAAGATTGTTCGTTTTTCAAACCTTTCATGGTTTTTTAATTTGTCTATGGCATGGGCATAATTATGTTGTCCGGCATCCGTCCACGTTTGACATTTCAACTTTGCCTCAAGCGTCGCTGTACACCAAAAGCATAAATTTTGTGCGGAAGTACCTTGCATCTGGATATCAAAGTTTGTTCACTTGGTCCACATCCCCTCCTGCCTCAAATATGAGCGTGGCAAGTATTTTCCCAAAAACCTTTCAAAAAGAAATTTCTTTGAAACCAGTTGACATGAAAAGCTGAAATTTTCAGAAGAACATCTTTGTTACATGGTACCAAAAGTTTGTTCATTTGGTATTTATCTCCACTGAATTATAAAAATATGTTGAGTCATTTTCAGTAGGATTTGGTATCCAGGCTATTTTACCTATTTAAAGGGTGCTGATTACTAAGAAGTATCGCTGGGCGTACACTACATCCGATTTTTAGCTCATCAGGCCTGTAAAGGCCAGATGGGCTTATGGCATGGGCCGTCGTCTGTCCTCCTTAAACTTTTCACTCTTTCGACTTCTCCTCCAGAACCGTTACACCCCCAAAGCTGTAATTTGGTGGGTGGGTACCCATCACCTAGGGGGTCAAAGTTTGTTCATCATGAATTCCAACGCCCACATATATGGCCGCCAGAGACGTTAAAAGTAAAACCTTTAAACGACTTCTTCTCCGAAAGAGCTTGATAAAGGAATGTGAAAATTTTTCATTAACATTTTTAGCTCATCAGGCCTGAAAGGCCCGATGGGCTTATGGCATGGCATGGTGTCCGGCGTCCGGCCGTCCGTCCATCCATCCGTAAACTTTTCGCTTTTTCGACTTCTTCTTGAGAACCAATGACTCCACAGAGCAGAAATTTATTGTGCAGACTCCTTGGCCAATGGGGATTCTAAAATGTAGATTTCGTGACCCCGTGACCCCAAATGGGGTCACAGGGGTCACATGTCTAAAAACCTATTTTCATATTCTTCTCCAGTTCCAAAAGGTCTAGAGAGCTGAAATTGTGTGTGCAGACTCTTTGGCTAATGGGGATTCTAAATTGTAGATTTCATGACCCCGTGACCTCAAATGGGGTCACAGGGGTCACATCCTTAAAAACCTATTTTCATCTTCTCCTCCATTTCCAAAAGGTCTAGAGAGCTGAAAAGTTGTGTGCAGACTTATTGGCCAATGGGGATTCTAAATTGTAGATTTCGTGACCCCATGACCCCAAATAGGGTCACAGGGGTCACATCCTTAAAACCCTATTTTCATCTTCTTCCCCAGTTCCAAAAGGTCTAGAGAACTGAAAAGTTGTGTGCAGACTCCTTGGCCAATAGGGATTCTAAATTGTAGATTTTGTGACCCAGTGACCCCAAATGGGGTCACAGGGGTCACATCCTTAAAAACCTATTTTCATCTTCTTCTCCAGTTCCAAAAGGTCTAGAGAGCTGAAAAGTTGTGTGCAGATTCCTTGGCCAATGGGGATTCTAAATTGTAGATTTCGTGACCCCATGACCCCAAATGGGGTCACAGGGGTCACATCCTTAAAAACCTATTTTCATCTTCTTCTCCAGTTCCAAAAGGTCTAGAGAGCTGAAAAGTTGTGTGCAGACTCCTTGGACAATGGGGATTCTAAATTGTAGATTTTGTGACCCCATGACCCCAAATGGGGTCACATCCTTAAAAACTTATTTTCATCTTCTTCTTCAGTTCCAAAAGGTCTAGAGAACTGAAAAGTTGTGTGCAGGCTCCTTGGCCAATGGGGATTCTAAATTGTAGATTTCGTGACCCCGTGACCCCAAATGGGGTCACAGGGGTCACATCCTTAAAAACTTATTTTCATCTTCTCCTCCATTTCCAAAAGGTCTAGAGAGCTGAAAAGTTGTGTGCAGACTTATTGGCCAATGGGGATTCGAAATTGTAGATTTTGTGACCCCATGACCCCAAATGGGGTCACAGGGGTCACATCCTTAAAAACCTATTTTCATCTTCTTCCCCAGTTCCAAAAGGTCTAGAGAACTGAAAAGTTGTGTGCAGACTCCTTGGCCAATAGGGATTCTAAATTGTAGATTTCGTGACCCCATGACCCCAAATGGGGTCACAGAGGTCACATCCTTAAAAACCTATTTTCATCTTCTCCTCCAGTTCAAAAAGGTCTAGAGAGCTGAAAAGTTGTGTGCAGACTTATTGGCCAATGGGGATTCTAAATTGTAGATTGTGTGACCCTGTGACCCCAACTGGGGTCACAGTGGTCATGATCTAAGAACCTATCTTTTGCTTGTAAACAATAACTTAAATAACTTAAATATTCAACTTGCTTGAATTGTAAATCAATGAAATATGATGAGCTACAGAGCCCATGGCTCTATTTTTGTTGGATGGAGGTACAAGTTTGTAAATTTTGGTTTAGAAAAATTATGATATATGAACTTTGCAGGGGGTTCTCTCTCTCAATTTCAAGACTAAGATTTTTCAGGGCTAAGGATTGTGCATTATATTGAGACAACATATTTCTGTCTTCAACATCAAACAATTAAACCCTGATGAGCTACAGAGCCCATGGCTCTATTTTTCAAATTTACCATTTATAATGATAGTTTATGTCATTTATATTTTCTTTAGAGGGTAAAACATCTTGTAACAAAAACTAATTATCCGCAGTGGTAATAACGATGTTGCGTATAAAGCAAAAAATGCATGGCCGACAAATTTTTACTCTCATTAATTATAAAATTCAAGCAAAATACCTAGTTTGGTAAAACAATTATTCCAATTTATGTAGCAAATACATAATTAAATGTAATGGTAAATAAACTAGATGAGCGTTCGCGGGACTCCGCAAAAGCAGAGCAGCCCCGAAACTTAGGGTTTCGCCTTTCCCTGTTCCGCCTTCTCGTCAGCCTCAATAAAATGGGAATTTTTTTTAACAATGTTTTTTTTCATTATTCGAGTTATTACTTACAGGATGAATCATCACTGGGGTCACTTTTCACAAGTTTGTTCTTAAAACCTATTTCTGATTTCAAAATTGGATCAAAGGATTAAAGTGGCCTTAACCAATATCTCATGACCTTGAACTTTGACCTTCAAGGTCACACCATCAATGATCACTTTTCATTGTGCATAACAGTCATGCAATGACCCAAACTGTTCATAGTTAAAATAAGCCATATTCACAAAGCATGCTTAAGTTGTGACCTCGCTGTGACCTTGACGTTTGACAGATTTTAGCGAAAACCTTTTCAAATATTGGTCTTTCTCCATAGTTATATACCAAATAAGAGCCTGATAGCAAAAAGTTTTCTTTGAAGTTATCGTGTTTACAAGGATTGTTGTAGTGATTTCAGAACTCATGACCTTGACCTTTGACCTTGAATGTGAACATGGCAAAATCATTCACCAGGTTTAAAAGAAAGAAGCTATGTATATGAGGTGTTAATACCTTCTTGAAAAAAGGTTATTTAGTGATTTCAGAACTTGACCTTTGATCTTCAAGGTCACACAGTCAATGATCACTTTTCATTGTGTATAACAATCATGTATTGCTTCAAAGTGTTCATAGCTGAAATAAGGCATGTTTGCAAATGCTTGCTTAAGTTGTGACCTCGCTGTGACCTTGACCTTTGAAGGATGTTAGCGAAAACCTTCTCAAAATGCCTAGCATTATTTTGATATACACCAAATAAGAGCCTGATAGTACAAATATTGTTCAAGTTATCGTATTTACAAGGATTTTTTTTAGCGATTTCAAAACTCCTGACCTTGACCTTTGACCTTGAATGTGAACATGTCAAAATTCCCCAGGGGTATAAGTATTTAAAGAAGGAATGTATATGAGTTCTCAAAACCTTCTAGGAAAAAAGTTATAGTAAACGCGGTGGCAGTAGTTTGAATTGAATTCTCTGTTTGGCGGTTAGTCAGTGGAGGGATTTTAAAATTGGTGTGATATGGCAACCCCTTTGCGATAGAGTAGCCATTCTGGCCGCACTATTCATCACTCTCTGCATACGGCTGATGAGTTCCGATGTTGTACCACCAAATAGACTGTTGCAGTAGTCTATGCAGGAAAGTATTAAAGACCTGGCAAGTGTAGCGGCTGCTTCCTGTGTCAATAAGTGTCTAATGACCCTGATGTTACGCAGATGGAAGTGACAGGGTATCTGTGATGTAGCTCCTTACAATCTTCTGTCTTGTCACTGTTTATTTTTAGCATGGTGTCATCATCCGAGATACAGTTCTCCAAAGCACATCATCCGGTGTTTTGAGAGACCTTGTCAAGAGCAAAGCTCTTCGAGCGTTGGCCATCATCAGCGCGTAAAAAAGCGCTCTTTCTCTCTTGAACGACACAGTGCAAATTCCTCGAAGTTTTCTCGCCTTGTTCCGTAGCGCTACATTGAGCAATCGCGTTCAAAAGAGGTTTAAAAGTAATTAATTAACGAGACTCGGCGGAGTAGCTGTCCAGCCGGCCCCGTCTGTCGCTTATCACAGTCACGCCTCAGTGAGCATTTTCAAAATGAATCGCCCAACTAATTGCGGTAGTGTTAAAATGGGTGAATTAAAATCGTCTTAATGATCAATTGCAAGTGAATATTGTCTCGATTTTATGCTCAATTGATTCCGATATACAATATACGTAGAGGTAATCATCTGTCATTCTTGAAAAAAATGCATTTCATCAGATCTTTAAGAAGACAATTTGCTTGTAGTCTAGCTTTCGTAAACATCTAACTGTGGACTTCTAGTTTATATTTTCGCCACCGCCGCTCAGCAACACGTCTTTGTATCTTGGCCTCATGTACTGCAGTTGTGTACCAGGGGCATTTAGATCTGTCACGTGTCACCTTTGTTTTACAGGGGGCGTGTTTTTCTACAAGTTCACATAAAGTTTCATTTAGCATATTTGTCATCTGGTTCCCATCTGATGCCTGTGAAACACATTGGAGAGTTTAGAAGATCGCTTTTAAATTCTCCTTCGCTTTAAAGTTCCTACATACAGTACGTTTGTCCTCACAGGTTTGTTTATAAACTTGCAGAGTCATATATTTCCATGAGTGATCAGACATTTGGTGATCAGTGACATGTAGTTCGTTGATCAGTTTGTCCTCATTCCTCGTGATCACCAGATCACATCATCGGTTAACCATGGTTTTATATATGCTCCGTTACTCTCCACTATAAAACCATGGGTAACCGAGGATGACCAGATCAAGGATATGACCACATTGTGCGTAGGTTCACTGACATGTTGGATACACCCGCTTGACTCCAGGATCCCGTGCAGACTCCTGGAAGAAGGCTTACCCAGATCGTCATAGTGAATGTTGAAATCCCCAACGATTAGTGACGCTGTCTGTTTAGTATTGACATAATCACACAATCTTGAAAAATCAATATCCCATATAATCTAGAAGAAGAAAAGAAGTGGATACGGATGCCGGAGCTCGAGAATAACCAACTAAATCCATCTAAATGTACACATTGACATCACTGTACATTGTACATACTTGATGACTTCCACAGACTGTTCAAAATGTAAACACACTTTGATGTAATCAAATGTTTATTTGTGTTATGTTTTTCTTTTAATACAAGTATTTGACTAGATATTTATGGTATTTATATAACTGAAATTCACGTTGGTTATATCACGGCTATGGTCTAATTAGAATTATCAATAATGCTATGAACTATGAATAATGATTTAACTACGAACCTTTCATAAGTGGTCACAACGTTTGTCATTTCTGCCATGTTAGTACTATTCCTGTACTGCCAATGGAGGTTGACTTGACCTGATTCTAGAGATAATCGGGTTGTAAGTGAAGAAGTAGTATAAACAATTTGAGTGATCCATCGAGAGAAAACGTCTTTCATTGTCCTGGGATTGGTCTAAAGTCAGAAAACAAATTACAATCAGGTAAACGGTTCATGTAATAACAGCTGGATTACATTTTGGCTAGGTTCATACACATGGGATCGACAATTTCAGTTTGCGGATTAAAGATGGGCAAAATTGTGTCGATCCCGCATGCATAAAGAGCTCTGTGATGATGATAAATTTGTTTTACTTTTTAAACACAATGTATTTTTAACCGCCAAAACCTGCTTTTATATTTTACAAAAAAGGAAGCATATATTGTATGGTTAATATTATATTTTATATATGTATACATCCTTTATTTATAACATTAGCTTTATATTTTTATATTTATATTTTATATTCTTTTTAGCAAGATAGTCTCTCATAACCCTTACAGGGTGGCTCACTTTT
This sequence comes from Gibbula magus, assembly GCA_936450465.1. Classification (NCBI taxonomy): domain Eukaryota; kingdom Metazoa; phylum Mollusca; class Gastropoda; order Trochida; family Trochidae; genus Gibbula; species Gibbula magus. The sequence continues at coordinate 21,678,355 of OW388294.1, read as the reverse complement.
ATGTCATTTATAATGTAGATTTATGTATGTATTTTATGTGAGGTGAGACTCTAATAAAACATCTGTCTGTCTGTCTGTCTGCATCGTACCCCTACTAATCAGGAAAAGTCGATTGGCTTAGGAGGATTAGCGCATGGATTATCCCGACCCTTATAAAAGCAGTTGTCGACAGTATTTGTAGTTACATTAATAACTACAAAAGATATGAATATACAGATGCAAAAAGTTTATTATTATGTACATTACATACTTATATATATACATAATAAACAGTTGCAAAATTGAATTTTCTATCCAACTCGTTTAAAAGTTCTTAAGCAGTGCAGCACAGGCATCTGCATATCAGGGAAATGGTGCCGTTTGCCAGTCGCACCTTCAGGAGCTGGAATCGTGCTTCGATGGTTCTATACCGTTTTTTGGTTGGTGGTTTCTTCATGCCCCCCTGGTACTGCACAAGAAGGGTCTCCGTAGTCGATTGTTCTTTTTTAAGGAAGCTGATGAACTCGAAGATGTTGGGGTGGGCCTTGGTGACAACCTTCTTCAGTCTGCTGTGCCACCCCTCGAGGTTGTTGTTCGTCCTTATGCCGTTGGTGTCGTGGTGGTTCCACTGGTTCAGGTGCAGCCCACCCTCGATCCAGAGATTAAATAAATCATGTTATAACAAAACTTATAAATAATATAAAAATTGCAAGTTCCTTTATATACTTTTTAACTTCTTTTCATCTCCTAAAAATTGTAGTCAAATAGTAAGTTTAATAAGTAATATATATATATAATAAAAGGTATAAAGCAAGTACCTTTATCTCAGTCCTCATATTCGGATGGTTATGTGGTGTTCCCATCTTGGTGATCAGGTCGTTCACTGTGGAAACCCTAGCAGGACAATCTTTGACAACGCACTGCCAAGATTCCCAGGCATGCCTCTTCTTGTTAGACTTGAACTTGAATCCCTGAAGAATCAGGAATCTACCTCCACGACTAGACGGAATGAAGCGAAGTTCTGCGTTTGCCATTGTTGCAAGTTGCAATGAGGACCGTTGATGATGAGGACGGGGATTTTACGAGCGGTTTTCAGCGGAGCTGTTCTCCCACTCGGGTCGCAAGGACCATTAGGAGGAGGGGAGAGGGGGTAGGTTTAATTGTTAATTTTGGATGGTATTTGATTTTTAAGTGTATTTTAGATTCGGTCCAAAAGGCCCGAATCCTTTATATAAGTGCCGACCGCTTGGAAGGTACTGTGATTATTGTGTGGGTTTAGAATTTGATATATGTTATTTGTTTGGATATTGTTGGCCCTTAATTTTAGTTTAAGTATTTGGCGGAAGGCCGCATACTGTGGGCATTCAATAAGGATGTGGTGAATTGTTTCTGCCTGTGGGCAGTGTGGGCATGTTGGGTGGATGTTTGCGATTTTGGTTTTGTGGATATGATAGTTTAATTTTGTATGCCCCGATTGGAGCTTAATTATTGCCCTATCAATATTTTTGTTTTTGGAATATATTTTTTGTTTAGTTAAGGGTTTGGAGATAATTTGTTTGGTGTGGTGTGCTGTTTTGGAATTTGCATATTGCAGGTGCCATGCTCGCTTTGCATGAGATTTTGATAGGCTTTTTGCCTCTTGTTTCGAATGAAAAAGGGGTAGAATTTTAGGTAGTTTAAGGCCCTCCTTGGCAGCTTTGTCGGCTTTTTCGTTGCCAAATATACCGACGTGCGCTGGTACCCATAGGAGTTTTACTGCCTTGCCTTGGAAATTTAGATTTTGAATAGAATTTAGAATTTTGGAAATAAGATCAGGGCGGTTTTTTGTAGATTTGTTTTGAAGTGCCTGAAGGGCACTGAGAGAATCCGAAAGGAGGACCGTGATGTTGTCCATGTTCTTATACCCCACGTTCTGATTAGCAATCGTAATTAATCAATGCCAAGTGAACATAAGTTCATTTTCAAATGTGAATATGTTTTTAGAGTAAAATTGATATAAAATTTATATAAGTGAACTCATGTCAAAATGTGAACTGTGTTCTGTCAGCTCGGATTAACGCACCTGGGCTAATCCCTTGTACAAACACACCTAACATCAAAGCTTACCGCTTGTCGATTCCGTGTGCTTCTACAAAATCGAATTGTCGATCCCGCATGTACCCACCTTTGACTACTGCCCAATAGGAAGAATTTCGGCGACAGTGATGTAACAAATGAAGCTCGCTTCACATACCAAGAAGTTTCTACTCGTAAACATGCATCTTTTAAATATTTTCTTTCATTCACTATATACATTATTTGCAAACATTATTAATTTTCCTTAACATCACATGGGTTCTATGATAGGATTACAAAACTTTTATTATATTTTCAAGGAATATATATACCTATAAAACGTCGATCTTATCAAAATCAGATCATTGATTCGTTCCCTAGGTTTATTTGCTCATTTGGGTCATCTAAGATTTTATTTTGATAACAAGTTTATATAATTTTATATCTAAATATATTTTTATATATGCCTTTCGGTTACGTCTTTAACACACATACAACGGCTTTATTATTCAATACCATAATCACTCATAAGTCTCATAACCTGTGAAAGAAGTAACAAATGTTGACTGTATATATTTAACTGTTTTGTTAAATTTACACAATGTTTACAGTTGAAGTCATTTTCTAGAATTCAAGCTTTTGAAATCTTTTTGAAAACAAAATACTGTAGAATTAACTTATTCATGTTATTTAATACGGAATAATTCATACGAAAATGTTTTGTCACATCTCTATTGTGCTAGAGCCGATGTTAATTTTGTCTAAAATGAATGTCTTCAAAATATTCATTGAATTTCTTTTCAAAGTGTACGTTTTTGACACTTATCTATTATACTGACGCGACTTGATTATTTAACCCATATATTTAAACACCCATTAGGATTGATGGGGGTGATTTCGATGTCAAGGAGGTTGGTTATATAACAGGAAGTACGGGTAAAACTCGAGTCGACTTTTTGCTCTTTGAAGCATGTATTTAATCAGCGACTACAATACCGACTTGTGTTTACATTAAACAGCTTTAAAAAGTGGGAATAGACAAACAAAACAAAGGATGGAATTCAAAAGGTATTTAATGGAAGAAGAGGAAGATTATGTTATTCACGGGTTATATGTTGTTAAAACATATGAAACATTTACAAATCAGTTTTTAAAAAACCGAGCCTTATAGGCTTGTGAGACACGTGATTCATAAAACATTAAAACAAATGCCAATGTATACAGAGCATACAATATTTGCAGATACAACATTGAGGCATTGGGCGAGCTTTAACAATACATATACACCTGTGAACGAAATTTGGCCAGTTGCTAGTCCGGAAGGAACTGTGCAGAAGAATATTTTATTAACGTCTCACTTGTATACACTATACCTTAAAACAATTATAATTAGATACATTTAAAATAGTATACAGATTTCGGGTAGATAAAAGTTCATGGCAGGTTCTGACACAGTAAAAGGTGAGGTCATCAGTTTATGAGAATCTAGTATATTTTTCTTCATCTGTTAATAATGTAAAATATATCCTTATCCTATTGCACTTATTTATGAGCTTAAAACTTGTTGTTAAAGGGGCAGTGGCTGGTCTTTTCGCTCCAAAAAGTCGATGAAATGTATATTTGAAAAATAATGTTACAAATAGTAAAACACCCTTCTCTCTTTGGAAAATCATGTTAAAACATGAGTGGTTCTGTAAAGCCATGGAAATCGTTTTTGTTATTCGAAATAATAAAATGTAATTGCAATTTTTGCTTTCTAACACTGTTATTACCACTGCGGATAATTGGTTTGTGTAGTAATATGTTTACGCTCTAAAGTAAATATAAATGACATAAACTATCATTATAAATGGAAAATTTGAAAAAGTAAATTTACAAAAAACGTGCTACTATACTGCCCCTTTAGAAACATACCTGTTCATGTTTCTGAACTAATATATTTTAAATCGTCAACCATTAATCGTTAAATTTACAACCACTTTAAACAGAGACAGGTTAAAAGCACATGCTTCTTATATTCTAAGACATCTCTGCATTTAAAACACAGTCGCATCTTTCTGGGCGTCTTTTCATATGGGCCCGTCTCAAGTCAAATCATGTTTATTCTCATAAGTCAATACATACTGACAGAGTGAACAAATGTACATTAAAGAAGCAGTAGCACGTTTTTTTGGCAAATTTAATTTTTTCAAATTTCCCATTTGTAATAATAGTTTGTCATTTATGTTTACTTTAGAGTGTAAAACATCTTATTACACAAAACAATTATCCGTAGTGGTAATAACGGTGTTGCGTATAAAGCAAAAATTGCATGGCGGCCATTTTATTGTGAACACATTTTATTATTTCGAATAACAAAAAAGATTTCCATGATGTTACGGAACCATGTACACTCACATTTTAACTTGTTATTCCGAAGACAGATGGGTGTTTACTGTTGGTGACATTATTTTTCAAATACATTTCATCGACCTATTTCACCGAAAAAAGTGCTACTGCATAACAAATCACATATCAATGACAATGGAGCATACGGAAGTCATGTTTAATATACAGGGACAGTTTAACAAGTATTGGTTTGTTTGTGACATACATGTAAGTGAACTATATTTTCAATGGATATATGTTTATGGTAATATGCAGAAACATATGTATTTCTTAATTCGTTTAATAAACTAGGGGAGAGCGGGGATGGTTCGGACGATTTTCATACAAATCCTCCTGGAATATTAAATACTTAGATATGAAAGCCATGATACATGCCTCAATAAAACTTAACATCTTATCTTTGTATATACCTTGAATTTGAGTGATATCTCTCATAGTAAAATAAGTGTATCAGGTAGGGATCTCAGGTAGGGATACTTCGGACAAGGGGCGGGGTACATCCGGACACATACTGCTTTTGCTGAAAAATCATTTGATTGCAATGAAGTAAACATGAAAATGACATGAATATGAACCAACATCAAGTCTAACTATAAACCACTACTGCAGCTTTCTGCTATTCTTTAAACAACTTACATAACAAAACATCAAGATAAGTAATCAAAAACGAAATCAAGGATATTTAATCCTTACAGCACTAAATAATCCTATGCAGCTCTTATAAAAATATATCAACGAATAAAGAAGAATCATAAGTAGTTACACGTTCTGGAAATTCAATAAAATCGTTTAAAAGATTATATCGTGGTTATTGCAAACTGTTTCTATATGTATTACTGACATTCAAGAGAAGGCATGCTTGTGGAAAACAATCTTAACCAATCATACGTCGACGACTCGTTTATCGTAGCTATGTTAATGAAGGTGTAATAAAATGTACGTGTCTGTCGTCTTTGCCGTGTGTTTGACCAAACATGTGTCTAGAGTCAATTCGCTTCTAACTACAAGTATGTCAACAAAGTAACGTTTAGTAAACTACAATATAGACCATTACTTATTGGACTTTTCAAAATATGCAACCAGTTTTCAATGAATAGGCATTAACGGTGTAATACCGAAGCAGATGGTAAATATGCATTGAACAAAATTTAAAATGTCAAAAGCCTTTATTTCCATGTCTGTGAACAAAACAATCGCACACATAATAAGGGACATGTATGGGGTAGGTTCGTTCATTTGGACCAAGCTACCCCACTGAAACTTTTTTTCAGATAAATATAAATTGACAACCAGATAGGAGAGATTATACGAGAATGAAACTGTCCACACATAGGTTGTGCTTATCGCTGCAAGGTAAAATTCTATTCCTAAAAAAACAACAAAAAACTTTGCCTTTTATGGCAATGAGCGCTAACGTTCTTGTAGTCAAAGTTACATGGGATTTGGTAAAAAACGAAAATTTTCTTGATCTTGATCAAACTTCTCGCTTGCCCAACTTTTCGCGAATATGGCCTAGTTGTTGACATGGTGCGAGTTCCCTAAACCAATGAATTTTTTTTTACATTTTCGGTTGGGGAGTTAGCGGTTGTGTCCGAACCATCCCGCTCTCCCCTACACTCTAACATAACAAGAAATTCATCCCCAATCTTACACTTACATAATGTACATACTCTTTATTCTTTGTCGATTTTATACCATCTACCAGTTTCGATGGGGAGTCTGTGATTACATGTTCTAAGTTTGTGATATAAATACTTAAATTCAATGGAAGCTTCAGTAAATAGTCTTCAGTAGAGAAGTTATCTTTAAACATGGTATATTAATAGCCTATTGATGATTGTGATTTAATTTCTCTCTATATTTTGCAAAAATCGACCAACAGGTACAATTTTAACATTATTTAACCCTTTCACTCCTAAGAAAACCTGAACGCTAATACGTTTTCTGGCCTATGTAGAGGCCTGTAGGAGTGAAAGGGTTTTAATGTCTCGACCAGCAGAGGCGCAACGCACAATGCATTTGCCACCTCGAAATAGAATGAACACTTTACTCACACTTTCTCACTTTAACTCAGCGTTTAAAATGAATATTTTCTTAGTTTGCTTAAGTACTGAGTATGTTATTATTGGGCCTAGTAATTATACTGTTTAAAATCCATAATACGGGTATTTACAGTCATTGCTGGATTTCATCAATCAATCAATTTTATTTTCACAAAGACCACTCTAAGTGTTACATGGATACAGACATGATACATACACACATACACACACACAGACATACATACATACATACATACATACATACACGCACGCACGCACGCACGCACGCACGCACGCACGCACGCACGCACGCATACATACATACATACATACATACATACATGGATAAATGAGGCTACAAATCATTTATTAAACTTATCAAATACACATTTGATAAATTTACTAAGAATTCTTTGAATACTAATATCACCGGCAGTTAACAATAGCTGCATTTTTTTAGAAGCTTGGTCTTATAGTGATACATAAACTTATTTATTGTCTTCTTATTTGGGCGGGATAGCGCAGTGGTTAGCACGTTCGGCTTTGGATCATTTGGAAGGGGATTTGTGCCAAAAATGAAGACATGTTGACTTGCAACTTGTAAAGTGTAACATGTCTTTCTCAACCATACAAGTCTCGAAAAGACAAGTCCAACCATGCAAAACTAACATTTTAATTCTGTCAATCGTAACTTCGCATTCTCAACTTTACAAAGTTGAAATGTTATTCTAGAAATCGTCAAAGTCGAAAAGTCAGCTTGTCATTAATTTTTTAATTATCAAATATAAATAATATACACATTGTGTAATGTTACAACTTACGTTTGACAAATGAAAAATGGAAAATGAAGAGTTGCAAAGTCAGCTTTGTAAAATCGACTTTAGCATTTCGAGACTGACATGACTTGCATAGTTGCGAATGCAATGTTTCAAATTACATCTCTACATGAATTCGCATTGACCATATTTGGAAGATTCCCGAACATTGCCGATGTTTTCCGAGGACGAGAGGCATTTGCGAAAAAACGAGACCTCCCTTGCCGCTGTCCCAGATGGGGAATCCCATAGTCTATTTTGAGCCCAACGCTGGACGAATTGACCACGCCCCCTGAAAATCAAGGGACGTAACTCTTGATATGTCCTACAAACAAACGCACGTTGTCAGTTCACGGAGCGCTACTGTCACTTACATTCCGTTTGATAGTGTCGCTTAGTAATTAAATGCCAAACGAAATTGAAAATTGATTCTTAGGTATTCTTATTATTATTTGAATAAATTTTAAGGACATTTGATAAACAATTATTTGTTTTGCAACGCAAAACGAATGCGGAAGTAATGTAAATGTGGGATGACACTGATAAAGGATCGCATAGCTTGATTGGCATTGATACTATGATAAATGTATCCGATCTTCATAAAATTTCTTTCACTTACATATAAAACTGCAGATTTACAAACCATATAATTATAGACATCCTACACCCGAAAAAATTAATTACTTTCTGTGCGTTCATTTACACATTATCTTCTCTCAGTTCAATCACGTCAACATTCACTTTTTTACTCAAATCTTACGTGTATTCAGTAAAGTCTTTTGCATTCAGAAAAGAATATCCAAGTTTTAATAAAGAAAGTCCTGATATTGAAAGTATATAAACGTTAGTGGGGAAGAAATTGAAAGAAATACATAGGCCAGTGTTGATAACTTTATTATTAATTTAAAAATATGTTAAATGTACCACAAAGCAATTATCTAAATCAGGGAACTTCATATACTTGTTTAAAACATTTTAAAAATGCATTGCACTTTAATTATAACTGAAAACTGTTCTGAGTGTCAATACGTATTATTCTTACAGACAAAATAATCAAGGGGAAATGTTCTTTAGCTGAGTTGAATTTATCTCTTTTAATTATTTCACAAACTTTTCTCAACTAGTTTAAATTATGTATTGGTTTTGAATATGTTAATTTATCTATTTTCATTTACTTATCAAGCAAACTATATTTATAGTATTTGAAGCAGTGAAAAGTGTATTGTTGTGGGACAGAAATATATTTGTCCATGATGCATATGTTCATTAATTCTATATAAAGAATCAAATTACTGAATTCAAGTATTAAATGTAAACATAAGCCTAGATCAGTTGTTTCACACTTTAAACAATAAACATTCAACTTCTACATGCAATATTTTCAATATGAAAATAATTATGAATATAGAATGCAAACTGAAAATAGAATTGTATCACTGGTAATTTCAAAAATATAATTGCACTGTTGAATTAAAAAAATTAATCGACTGTAACATATACAGGATATAAAAAAAATAAAAATAAAACGTACAATTTCACTTAAATTGTCATTCATGAATACATTGACATGCGTATTGTTTTCAATAAATTAAATATGTGTTTTATTAACTCATATGTGAAACGATGATAATTTTTATTTAGATAATAGTTCCGATAATTTATGCTTTACAACAATATGTCTCCCCTAAACATACGTCTTTGCCGTGTCTATTAACACTTTTGTTTGTTAGTCTTTAATGTAACAAATTCATTGTAGTAGAAATATATATATATATATATATATATATATATATATATATATATATATATATATATATATATATATATATATATATATAAAATTAATAATTTAAAAGTTCAAAGAAAAGAAAGTTCATTCAATTAATGTGTTGTCAAGGAAAAGCACAACACAATCCGACTAGAAGTTGCAGAATGGGCTTCTTTATACACATATTTCAAGGATTAATGTGTTTTAAAGTCCAGAAACTGTACTAAGAGTGTGACATTTTAGATGTTCAGTATATATGTATAAATAGAGCAACATACACAAGAGAGCTGCTGAAAATGAAAATAAGTCATTCAAATATTTGTTCTTTCTGTAAATCTGAACCAGAAAGTTTCCAATATGTTTTAATAAATGTAATCACGTAAATGAATTTTGGAGGAATCGAAAGTTCCATGAACAATCGTCTTTTATCACCCAAAACTGGCTCCCTAAGTAGATGGTGCTTGTGTGAGATCATGCGATATCGACAAGCGATAGGCCTATCTACATTGTAGATAACACTAAAATCAAATCTTCATAATCCTATTATATAATCAGTTAATGACAGTTAATTTGTAACTTTAATGAACTCGTGTTGATATATTTGATATCAGAAGACACTTGGGTGAAATTCTCGATATATACTCTGATATTATCATATCATTACTGTACCTCCAAAAACTTAAAATATCCATAGAAAGTGTTGTAAATATTGCCAAGGATGTATCTAATGTTGCAAACATTATTCGCTCGTATATTAAAAACAACGCCTTCTTTCCATGCGAAATGGATTTTTTAAACAATATTTCCAGGTTTACACATTGTTTCTTAGCTCTGCACATGCTTTATGTGTGTTTCACTTTCGTCTGTATACCTGTGAAATGAACTTAATAAACCATTTGAAAATAATGTTTCATTGAGCTATACCTTACGGATTTTTAGTTCTGCCCCTTAAAGGAATCCAAGTTGCGTTTCCATGGAAACGGGGAAAACAAATACCGAACTGTGACCAGTGTTGCGACGATCTAAAAGCTGAGACAGGAAAACGACAATCATTTTGTGGACCAAAATCAAAGCAGTCAGTGACACTGACAGTAATTTATGTTTCGAAACCACTTGAAATTACGTAAGGTTTATTTTGAAAAGTTACAAATATTTACCATCATGTATTTATTTAAAAAATGTCGATAAATTATCTAACAAAAATCGAATGTGAAAAAATTTCCCGACCAACTGTTTTTTTTTGTGTGTTATTATTATTTTTTTTTTTCCAAAAGACGCAATGTTTTCCTTATACACAATTGATACAGAGTGTCTTACTTATGCAGGCATCAAACATGTAGTTTTATATTATGCCAACTCTGTATACACGTATAGCTATCATTATACCCGAGTGTAAACTGTGCAATCCTGTATGCCCTTTTACAATCAAATGCAAACAAAAATGAAAAAATCAACACCCTTCTGGGTCACAAGAAAATGTACGATTTATTACTTGACTCACACATTTTGATGAACTAACTTATTATCATGTATGGGAATACGTCTCTGATTCGAAATACACTGATCTGGATTGGGAGTGTTTTAGCTTACTTTTAGCTTACTTTTAGCTTAGGATTTACTCCAACTATCTTGTATATTAAAAAAAACCCAACAAATCACACATACATACAATACTATAATATCACAACATACATATATGTTAATCTTGACCAGGAAGCATATTTCTTAAAAGTGTGGTCTAGCTATTCCTATGTTATTTAGAACAAATAAATAGACAATTTGCAACTTTTCTCTAATGTGTTCAATTATTTATGTTTGCATTGGGAAAAAAATTGGAGGTCATGATTACGCAATGTGACATTAAATATGTGCCCGACCATCGGGCTCGCACCAGAAATAACCGCGTCTCGAGCGTTCGGGCGGGCAGTTAGCTCCTCCACAGTAAAATGCGATGGTCTCCTCATTTTAGTCAATGTGCTTTTGTCAACAGTATGCTAATAATGGGAAAACTAGTATGCAACTTTCAAATATGTGTTAGTAGTTGCTGAGAGATGATTGCCAAGGGAGAAGTCATTGTTGAACATTGTGTTTATCGAATCGGGATTATTCGTTCCTTTCCGCTAATTTCCGTAATATTCCAAATATGGTTAATGCGAAATCGTGTATAGATGTGATTTGAAACATTGCAATCGTAACTATGTAAGTCGTGTCAGTCTCGAAATGCTAAAGTCCGTTTTACAAAGTTGACTTTGCAACTGCTCATTTTCCATTTTCCATTTATCAAACGTAAATTTCAACATTACACAATGTGTATATTATTTAGATTTAATAATTAAAAATGACAAGTTGACCTTTCGACTTTGACGATTTCTAGAATTACATTTCAACTTTGTAAAGTTGAGAATAGAAAGTTAAGATTGACAGGATTAAAATGTTAGTTTTTCATGGTTGGACTTGTCTTTTCGAGACTTGTATGGTTGAGAACGACATGTTACACTTTACAAGTTACAAGTCAACATGTCTTCATTTTGGGCACAAATCCCCTTCAATAGGATCAAGGGGTCCGGGGTTCGAAACGGCAACTTTGTCTGCAGTAGAAAACTATTCTACACCAAATAAGGTTTGGGTTTCTAAAAAAACAACATTCTTAGTTTATATCTTTTCATACTAACCTATGTATGACGAAAATAGATTACATCAATATTTCGAATGATGCTGATATAGATATATTATTTAAGAGATTATCTCATTAAGATTATTCAATTTCGTCATTTATTAAAATTAGAAGTTCATGAGAACATAATATTCAGGCATAAAATCAAACGTTTATGTAAGTTATGTTTTTGATAGAAAACAGTGAAATCCAAACTATTTTAAAAACAAAATTTAAATTATCAGTTCAGTGAAATAAATTTACTTACACAAGAAAAAAGGTTATCGACATAAAAAAAAACCCCGTTCATCCACTATTTTTCTTTACAATGATTTTGCAATGTATCCAAGCAGTGGAAAACTTTGATGCATTTTAACATAATTTTAAGAGGTTTTTTTATATGCATTCCAAAATCATTTAAACCAGCGTGTTATTAAAACTGTAAAATGTAAAATTCTCATTCAACATACAAACGCTTTCCTTAAGTTCTATTGAGGTTTGACACCTGACACTGTGAACTATTCATAAACTTTCCACGTTATTGCACAAACGGTGATATCGTCTTATGTCAATCAAATATATTTGCAAATGATGGTTTCCTTTGAAGATAGATAAAACTTGATGCAAACTTCATTTGCTATTTTGGCCATAAAATGTTTTATTGTTAAGGAAATATCTGCAAAACCCATTCAACATTAATCTCTCATCTGTGATTTATGGTATTTATTTCTACATTATTTAAAAAAACTCACCTCACCCTAAATCGCTTTTCGTTATACTTACTTATATATGCAAAAATGCGTTAAGGGTGATCGTACGAGGAGAAGACCTATTTTTGTTGTAAACGTGATAATGTGACAATGAATGCTTGGTATAGGAACAAGCCAACCTCTCTACCCACTAGCCCATGCGATTGTATGTTCAGATAAAATATGCGATTATGCTATTGAAGGAAAAACTTTGGGATTTGATGTACGTAGTCCGTATATTTAAGAGGAATCTTCACCAGATCTTTTCAGGTATTTTTTAAATATCGTTTTAGATTTAAATATTTGATTAAATTAGTTAAAAGTAAACTTTTATACTGAATTCATAGGTAATCAGTGTAAACTTGTCATTTTTGTGAATATACGTATTTGATCTGTCAAAATACCAACGCAGATAGCTTCATGATTTTTCCACAGTATAAGAGATATTTTACAAACTTAGCGAAATTTGTTGTTCACAAATATAAGGATAGAAATGTTTTAAATTATGCATATTTATATGGAAATATTTTATTTAAATTTATTTAATTAAATATTATTTAAATACCTAACTGTTGACTAGACCTACTATGTCTACCTCCTCTCTAGGTATGCTATTTCAACCTTAACACAGATGAAACTTGAACAGTGGAGTAGGGGATGCGTAAAATCCCTATCCAAGGGCGGTAAGTCTGCATGGTCTCGTGACGTCACCACCGGAAACCTCACTCTCCTTTCAGTTGCAGAGATAGACAGTCGTGTGTGTTTTCGCGCCTTTTTTCGCTAACTTGCTATCTACTTCTTATTAATTTAAGAGGTAGTATCAACGCCTTAATCTACGTTCGTCGTTAACAGGTTGGTTAGACAACCTGTTTTATGTAGGTGTTTAGTTACAAGGGGCCTTGTTGACATGTGCTAGGTGTGTGCTACCTGTCGGATGGCTGCATGCTTTGCACGTGCAATTCGTGTCTTTTGTTTTTCTCTCGCCTTCGTCGGATGACTGCTCGGTTCACACGGCTTTGATCGTACCTTCCGCCAGTCCCTTTGTCTTCTAGATCAGGTGAATCTTCCGATAGCTTGTCGTCTGCTTCGGTTGGCTTTCACCTTCGACTCGTCAGTGACCTCACTTAAGCATCTCGTCGTCTACGTTTTTGTGAGCTGTCACTCGCCGTTGGCATTCGACTCGCGATCGCCTCGCCTCGCCAGTGATTCGCTTCGCCAATCACTCGCTTCGCCAGTCATTCGCCTTCGGGTTTCCAATCTACTTGACTCGCATCGTCTCGTCAGTCACTCGCTTCGCCAGTCATTCGCCTTAGGCTCGTTTATACGTGACTCGTCTAGTCTCGCCTCGCCAGTGTCTCGCCTCGCCAGTCACTCGCTTTCGCTTGTCACTCGCTAGTCACTCGCCTTTTGGTTTGTCAACACGTTTTGACTCGCCTCGTCTCGCCTGTGATTAGTTTCGTCAGTGTCTCGCCACGCCAGTCACTCGCTTTCGCCTGTCACTCGCTAGTCACTGGCTTTCGGTTTTCGACTCGACTTGTTTGCCTCGTCTTGTCTGTGACTCGCTTCGCCAGTGTCTGGCTTCGCTAGTCACTCGCTTCGCCAGTCATTCGCTTCGCCAGTCAATCGCCTGTCACTCGCCTTAGGCGTTCACCATTGTCTGGCCAGTAGTTGATATTGACTTCGCTCCCTTCGGGTTCGGAGCCTCTGCCTTCAACACTCTCGATAGTCCCCCTCGTCTTGCCTTGCGTGTTACTCACTTAAGCGTCTCGTCTACGTTTTTTGTGAGTTTACACTCTTGGTATTTTTGGAGTAATTAGCTATCGGAAGGGTTGTTTTCTTAGTGTCAGAACTTAGTTCTCACGCTACGCTACTTAGGTGTTTCGCGTCAGTGATTCGCCTGTCATTCAGCTCGTCTACATTACACGTGCGAGTGTCTCGCCTATCGCTCACCTGTGTAAGTGACCCGACTGTCACTCACCTCGCCTAGGTTACGCGTGTTAGTGACTCGCCTGTCACTCAACTGTTAACTGATTGAGTGTCACTCACCTGTCACTCATCTCATCAGCTTACTCGCGTAGTGGCTCGACGGTCTCGTCAGTGACTTAACTATCACTCACGTCGTTACCCTGCGGCCTCCGTGGTTACTTCACTATGTACTCTGCCTTTTGTACGAATTGCGGAGGTAGGAAGTCTGCTATCAAGGATCCGCACTTGCTGTGTAGGAAGTGCTAAGACTTGTGTGAGGAGGATTATCGTTGTGACGAGTGCGTCACTCTCTCCTCTTCAGACTTCCGAGCATATGTTATGGCCATTCGTAAGTCCGTCACCGATAGGGCTTCGTTTAAGAAGCGTTCAGCTACGTCGGGTCAATGTCAGGATTTGTCTCCGATTCGTCACCCATCTCCAGAAGAGGTGGTGGACATTGTTCTCACCGAATGCACGAATGAGTTTGACCGTGAGTCGCCGGTTTTATCCGAATCCGGTAGGGGTTCGAGAGATTCGCTCTCTCCCCCTTCCTGTTCGCGTTGTCATCCTCAGGCTCGCTCGGTCTCCCCCTTCGCCAAGTGGGGAGGATGACAGGCTTATGTCACCCCTTAGGCTAAAGGTCAGCAAACCCTCCACTCCCAAGAGCAAAAAGAAGAAGAGCAAGAAAGCCAAGGTTGATAAGCTCCTTCTTGCGTCCGTTAAGGACATGGTGTCTTCATTGCTGGATGCTCGTTTGGGTCCGCTGGCTTTACCCAACCGTGCCACCCCCGCTGCTACGCTAGGGTTCGGAGCCTCTGCCTTCAACACTCTCGATAGCCTGCCTCGTCTTGTGCCTCACTTAAGCCTCTCGTCTCACGTTTTTGTGAGTTTACACTCTTGGTGTTTTTTGAGTAATTAGCTATCGGAAGGGTTGCTTCTTAGTGTCAGGACTTAGTTCTTACACTACTCTACTTAGGTGTTTCGCGTCAGTGACTCGATTGTCATTCACCTCGTCTATATTACTCGAGTTAGTGACTCTCCAGTACCAGACCCGCGAGTGATGGGCTTAGTTGCGCTCTCATTAGGGTGGGAGGGGATGGACACCTATGCTTTTCCGCCGCCGGCCATCCTCTCCCAAGTGGTAGCCAAGATAGGGACAACTCGGGTTCTTCGACTTCTTCTGGTCGCCCCTGGGTGGCCAGCCCAACCGTGGTTCGTTCCTCTCCGGCGGCTCTGTCATCAGGAACCTGTTCCGATTCAGCCACTGAGAGATCTGCCCCTCAGCACGCCAAGCGGAAGGTTACACGAGAACTCTCAGGTGTTCTGCCTTCACGCTTGGCTTGTATTAAGAAAGGGTTAAGGAGCAGTGGTTATTCAAGGTGCGTCGCCAATGCCATAGCTACCTCTCATAGGAAGACCACTAGGAAACTCTATGATTTTCAGGGGGGGGGGGGGGGGGCATCTCTAGGCTGGGTCCATAAAATTTATATTAAATATCAACACAACAAACCCTGGGCTACGTTCTATAATCTTTACTAGTGCTGCAATCGAGAATTTAATGAACTATTGAACTTTGAAGAAATCTTAAAATATTTGAACATTCTAACTACTACAAACATGGCGGCGATGGAAGAAGCTGATAATTTCGTTAATGCAGTAATGTCGCAGCCTTGTTACAATGAAATAGATAATGACATGAACATGTGCGAGCCGTCGGCAGCCAAAAAAGTGAAACTTTGTGTTAATTCTACCACACCGCACGAAACTTCGATTGCTGTCGGTAATAATAATAATACTGATGTTCTGACAGCCATTGCTAACATGCAGAAGTTCTTTTGTGACCAACTAGCAGCGAATGAGGAACGCATGACGTCCAGACTGACCGCTGTTCTGAAACAGGAGACCGAAGCCATGAGGAAGGAGTTCGACGCACAAATAGCTGCAATGGCCGACAAGGTAAAGAGACTAGAAAATTCACAGATCAACTCACAAGAAACTGTTACGGTTAGAATGGATAAAATCGAGAAAGATGTGCAGTCTATGAACTCTAAGTTTTCCGATGTTGTGAAGGGCAAGAAAGAGTCGGACATTGATCGCAGTGTTGTTGTGCGGAATCTTGCAATCGACACACGTGAAAGAGACGACCCGTCAATAACATGTCAACTCGTCAATCGTGTCATCCGCGACGGCCTGAAATTTACAGACGTCCGTGCTGCACGTGCCGTCAGGAAGCAACGCAACGACAACAAACCCGGCATAGTGTTGGTCGGACTGGAAACCAGCGAGCAGGCGCGGAAACTTCTACAACATAAGAACTACGAGGTACCAACGACTTCTCACGAGTCTACTTCGACAGAGCGATGTCTCAGGAGGACTTGATAACCCGATCTAACTTGCAAACGCTCATTCGTGAGATGGGAAAGGGCAACAAACTTCGATTCAGCGGACAACGCCTCGTCAACATCACAACAAAGGGATAGGACAAACTGCGGCTGGGTGTATGGAACTGTTGTGGTTGGTCGACTCGTGAAAACGACAACAAAGCTTTCAGGGAATCTGTTTTAAATAAACTAGACTGTGATATATTAGGACTATGTGAAACTTTTTTAAAACCAGGTGAAAAGTTAACAGTGAATGGTTTCACTTGGATGGGTAATAATAGACAAAATGTCAACACCAGAGCTAAACGTTGTTCAGGTGGTGTCGGTGCTCTTTTTAATAATACTTTGTTCGAACGTTTTAATATTGACGTTTTAGACTCTAGCGATGAAGACATTATTTGGTTTAAGCTAACTTCTCGAATTGATCCGGATTTTAAGCGTGTGTTATGCATATGTTACTTACCACCGGCTTGTTCAAGCAGAGCTCATGATGGAGAGAAGTTCTTTGAACAAATACTTGAAAAACTATACTTATATCAGAATGAAGGTATGGTGTGCATATGTGGGGACTTTAACGCCCGTGTCGGCTCGAAACAGGACTATATTGCAGGAGCAGACCAATTCTGTGATCGGGATGTCATCGATTTTACTGTGAACTCTTATGGAGAACAATTTATAAACTTTTTGACAGACTGCAATTTGTGTATGTTAAACGGACGCATTGGTAAACAAGATTTTACTTATGTTCAAAATGGCTGTTACGTTGTTGATTATTTCATCACTACTCATGAGTGATTGTCTCTTTTTTCTGATTTCATTGTTTTTAAGATGTCGTCCATTATTGATGGTAAAAATATGCCAAATGTGATTCCCGATCACTCAGTTTTAGTTTGGAAAATGTCAGCCCCACAGAGTTGTAAGAATAGTGTTGATGATATACCTATTTCTGACAACGTATTGCACAAAAGGTATCGTAAGGATAGGATTGCCTCTGATTTCATGAATGACGAAGTAGCATTAGAGTTAATTAATGACACAATTGTTAAGATTGAGTCTCTCTTGTCTGTTCAGAATGACGTAAATGGAGCGTATGATGAGTTTTTGTCGTGTATGTATGTTGAACTTGATAAGAAGGCCGGTTGTGTATCTAGCAGGAAACAGGGTAGTTCGAGTAAGTCGTTTTATAAACCGTATTGGTGTGAGGAGCTCCAGGTTCAGTGGGATTGTGTCCGCTCGTGTGAGAAAGAATGGTTGAAGTGTAAATCTCCATTTAGGAAAGGCATTTTACGTCGGAATTATATTGCAGAAAGGAAGAGTTTTGATAGGTTGTTACGTAGACACAGACGATTGTATCAGGCGCCTGAGCAAAAACGGTTGTTAGATAAATACAGTGATAAAAACAGCAAGGAATGTTGGAAAGCTATTGGTGAAATAGGAATAGGGAATGAAAGGCGTGGCAGTATCCCATGGGAGGTAACTCGTAACGGTACATCATTCTCAGATAGGAATACAGTGCCGGACAAAAGTCACTTCCCCTGTATTGCAGTCTGAAAGTGAAATTACTGCAGTATTATCGCAACGGTAATGCAGTCGGCTCGCAGGACTGACCCGTGATTTCTGCACTACTATCGCAGTAAAAGAGTAGGAGAGTCGCAATTCAGGCGACTGAGCGGTTCAGTGGCTACCGGGAGGGCGGGGCTTACATGTACGCGCTAGTGATTACTGCGATCAATGCTATTGCGGCCCTAAATTGACTTTTGCGTAAGATGGTCCTGGATGGATGATTGACTCAATAAACTAAAGATATAGTGATATTTATCTTAATAACGAATTTATTGTTATTTATTTGTGGGTCTCGAAAGTCCTACATTTACATGTACGCCTATCCGATTATGTAACAAAGTGAGACAGTTTGTAATAAACTAAATTTCTTATTCACTGTTATGTGAGGTAAACGCGATTGGAGAGAATAGCATTCCTGTAAACACATGCAATTGCACTGGGGAAATTTACTTGATATAAAGTTTGAATATTGTCGTCCACATACTAGTGTATTTAGAATTACATTCAGTTACACAGTGTGTACATATTGTGTAGTGTTTATTATTGTTCTTGTAAAAGTAAACTGCTTGGATATGATAACGGATACATATTTTGTGTAGGTGTTTGTGTGGTATCGGGAAGTTGTGGGTCGGGTATTCCCCTAAAGCCGGTTTTGAACTGCAATGCTTGTGGGTAATATTAGAACTGATCATTTTGATGATCCGGAAACGATATGAAACCTGATTTTCAAAGTGATAAAGTATGCTGTTAAGTTGTATTATACATTGATTGTGTTCATTTAGAATTGCATAAACATATAGAACTGACGGCGGAAGGGTCATTTCCATAACAGCAAATGCATTTCAACTTTATTCACTGCCGATGATATGATCACCAAGCATCTCAGAAACGATTCGCCGAAACCATAATCATAGTTCATTCACATTGAAGAATGTTATACAATAATATTGATTGATATACTTTTATTTATATTTCTATTAACATTATCAATTACATATTTGGTAAGGGCGTCGTTACATTTACATTGTTATATCTTTCTTATCATTTGTCATAAAAACATTAAATTAGGTCTTCTTTCGGGGATGTTTCTTTCTGTATGTTAGTGGATTTGATTAAACTGTTGGCTTATCTAATTTCGCTCCCGTTTATGAAATGTGTAATTAATTATACAGGCAGATGCATAAATCAAAACCGTTAACATACATGTAGTAATCTCTCAGTGATAAGAAATGTACTTTTAAACAAAACATTTTCAAGATATTGGATTTTAGTTTGAGGTAAATTTGACAGGTTAATCTGTTAAAGACACGCATATATACATTCAAGGTTCAAATATGTATTCCCAAATACATGTATGCATGTCTATAAGATACATGTAGATAAATATTACTGTACATTATAAAGATTTACATGTATGATGTTTATTGCATATAGATAGATGTGTGACGAATGTAAATAATTTTATCTAGATAGTAGATACTGTATGTTTGTGGACTATTGTTGCTTCGGTTTCTTAGTTTGTTTAGTGAATATATTTACACTTCTAAGTAGAATTTTGTATGTATAATCCAATGAATAAACTATGAATTTATATTCACATAATCCCTATGATATTTGATCTAAAATGTACACAACATTAGTTCAGAGTGATTTTATTTTGAGATTTTAAAAAGATTGTTTTTAAAAAAAATAATTAATACACAGTTGTCATGACCATTTTAATAAACATATATGGAAATGAATATTTATATTAACATGTCACCATACAATTAAACGGCGTTTTCCATTTACATTTATAACCGGACATGTTATATCCTTGATTTTATTAACCCATCCAGACATCATTAACATAACCGATTCAATAGTATTACTTTAGTATGAGAGCGTGCCGCTCATTCCCGCCAACAGAGCACTGCGTGTATATGAGTTAAAAGAAATCACTAGTGAAGAATTGGGGCTAGAAGAATGGGTGTTTTGGTTGATTAAGGGATTGTTGCTCTCTGACAGAAAAAACCCCGAGATACATGTACATGCTGAATGATTTGTAACAAAAGTTTAAATGCCAATAACTGTGTAGTGAATTTGAGATGCGTGTATCCTTTACACAATGTATCCAGAAAGTGCGACAAGTATCAAATCATGTAGATTAAATAACTGGCTGATGCAATTATATCATCATTCGAAGATCAAAGTAAAGGAAATATATTGTCGGTACGACTTTAAAGAAAATGGCAATAAAAACACAAAGTATTTTATTATCGCGCGTCTTAAGCAATCCAAATAGACTCATAATATCAAGGTACAATACTTGAACCTTTCTGATAATTACCCTATGCACATAATTTCTGAACTTCCATGTATAAGTAAATTTGCCTCCAATTAAGTGAATAAAACCGTAATATAAAAGCGTACCGTCACTGACACTATCAATGTATATAACAGCAATATGACCATTAGCAAATCGTGAATATTTGGAATTTTTTAATTACGCTTGATCAGTGGGTGACCAGTGGGTCACGTAATGTGATAAACGCGCGACTACCTAAATGTATGTTACGTAATCCGGTATATCATTTATTTCTAACGACTGAATACACGCTTACAATACACAACCCACTTTCAATACACAACCCGTCCCTTGTTTTTAGCAGTGTGCTTATTCGTCTTCGTTGCGTCTCGCCGGGTTTATTGTCTCGCTCGATATGACATGAGTCTGTGGGTAGTATGTTTTAAAACGTAACATGTGTCTCATAAGTCAATTTGGCTGGGTATTTACTAATAATTTGTGCTATATTGTACAATTGTACAATGAGTTCTATGCGTGACACTTTAATAAACTATAACTGTCTAACTCTCTGTCACAAGTAATCTATAAGATTTGATTTTCCAATAGAGTGTGAAACAAACGCATCGTCATTCGTTTAAACTGCTAGTGATGCTCTTCTATTAACATGTAGTGTTCATATTTTTTGTCATCAAGCGATACGTTGATCGAGGTCACGGCTACCGATTGGTAAACTGTGCTGGTTGTTGGGTTCTTGCGTTGAGAAAAAAGTCACTGGTCTAGCCTTCAAATTCCAAATGCAATTCTTTCATTTTCGGTTACATTCAGTCTATAGATTTGAAATGTTTCATTCGACTTGTGTATCATCATATATTTGGGAAAATATCAAGACACTATTTCTACAGGTTGTTTATTTGAAACATGTCGAAATGTTTTCAGCACAAGGTCGCATTTATGGTAAAGCTGCATCCATTGTGTTTCATAAAATTTTATTAAGCTTTAATACGATCCAACATACCATATGTGCTGTTTACAGTGCAAATAAATATACTTGACTTGCATATTCATCCCGAATAACTAAATACTTGTTTCCAATTAAAATAGAGTAACATCATTATGCATATGCAGAAACCAAAACTAAACGTCCCATTTATATGCACAGTAGTTATATGACCTATTAAATATGTGACAAATTTATCAGTTTGTCTGTTATAAATAATATTCCAAAATTACGTTTAAATCATTTGCGCGCGCCACACGCGGTACATTGTCCGGTTTTCGATCAGAAATCACTACTGTTAGCTTTTTATCGTCAATATACTTAGTAGACTAAGATCAAAATGGCAATTTTCGGCAACAGTCAGTACTTCCCGATAACATAACATAATCTAGAACACAACGTTTTGCATATGTGACCCCCAAAAAACAGAATGGATGTTCCTTTAAGAGCCGATATCAATTGTTTAATCAATGAATTAGACAAGGAATTAGATGGTTTAATTTTGATAATGCGAGGTTATGGCCGACATCAAATGCGACGGTTTGCGACAAGGGGGGCGCGGGCGTAACGCCTGAGTGAATTTACCACCGGGTGTATTTATATTACATAACGATTTTGAGTGAACGGTGTCTCCCTCGTAATACACACAGAGAGAAAGATAACATGCTTAATTCGCCATAGTCAGGCATGCAGACAGACAAGTTTGTTTAAGTGTCACAAGTTGAAAACAAAAATGCTATCATGAGAGGTGGTATATCTCCCCGGCCCCACATAAGTTGAGTAATCAGTTTTAGCGGTATACAATAACACACCACTGGAAGATAGAGTATGTTTTAACTGCAACGATTTTATTGAAAATGAAGCTCATGTACTTTTACACTGCCCCTTATACAAAAATGTTACCAAAAATATGTTATCTTTATGTTCTACTTTGAATGTTAGTTTTAATAATATATCGGATGTGGAACAGCTTGCATTTATTATGTCATGCCCATATATTTTTAGAGTTACTGCCAAAACCTGCATGGAAGTCTTAGATTTTAGAAAATCACTTTTATATATCTAGCAACTCTTTTTACCTTAACAATTTACCTTGGGTTTTAATAATAAAGTACAATATATAATATATGTACATTTTATTTTTATTAAGGTCCTTTAATATGTATATATGTAGTCTCTCATAATCCCATGTGGGATGGCTCATCACTTTATATTTTATCGACTTGTATATAAACATTTGTATAAGGTGAGACTTTGTAATAAAATATCGGTCTGTCTGTCTGTCTGTCCGGTATATAACTACCCCTCAGGGCTCATCTACAGGATATGAAGGACTACATGTTTGTACAAATAAAATATTAACAAACTAACGTTTTTAAAAGTTGCTTTCTACAGTTAAAATCATGTGTATATTTCATTATATGTGTATATATTGCACTACGTAATGCGTGATAAGACAAATCGTACCCTTCTCACAAACTTCAAAGGATTTATCTCATGTAATTGATATAATTGTTGGTTTCAAGGTATTTATTATGACGGGATCGTTAAACAAGGAAGAAATCTCCATACAAACATATACTTAAACAAATGAGTGACGATTCTAGAACAGAAAATGTTACATACACCACAGAAACAAAAGAAACTAGTCAACAAGCATTAAAAAAATGTGGGTAGGCGTTATATAATTTTTGCATTGTTTATTTAAATTTTCTTAACAAACTTCGGTATGACTGAGTGTACACAATAATGATAAGGAATTCAATTTAAAATCTCAAGTCAGTAACTAAATTGTTTTCATAATGGTCACGAACGTTTACAGACAGATATTTTATTCAAATCTCACCTCGATTGCACTTTTATAAATATGTTGATTTATTGATAAAACGAAACAGGTAGAACATCGAGCTACCCACTATGGGGTTATGAGAAGTAGATCACGAGATCAACAAGTTAAGTGTGCCGGTAAGCGTATCTGACACGGCGGTATCCATTGATGTGGATTAAATTGCCATTTGAATGGGAGTTGGTACACTCGGTGATGCAATTGGCATAGGGGTACCGGTGCCTTTGGACAATACGGAAGATACAAGTGTCTTACAGTTCTGTGCAACCTGTCAAAACACCGTGTAACTAACAGCATTATCAATCGGTTTTGCCGAACTATGAAACGTGATAATGATTACAAGTAAATAATCACAGACTTATATATCATATTTTGTAAGATATCTACTTTAAGGAAATGTATAATATACAAACATACATACCCTATACACATGTATGTACTTGGAGAAACACTATACTAACATTAATCCATCTACATGCAACACCATTGTTTTACCTTTGGGAAATATATACAGGGAAAAAGGATTGTACCCCTAAATGTCTGATAAGAAAATAGACAATGTATCAGAAAAAGAAACTGTGTGATATGACAGAAGCGTCATCGACCAGTGTAACAAAGAAATTTTGTCCCCAAAAAAGGAGAAAAATTAAAGTCGATAGTGGTTGTTGTAATGTGAGTAATATTATTAAACTGATAAACCTTTAGTACCTGTTAGAATAGAGTTTTATTCAGATTTTCGTTTTATTATTATTATTTAATTCCCCAAACGTACACTTTCACGAACATATCTTATAATGCTACCATTATACAGTTTAAATATATATCGCTTAGATATTCTGCTTCTTACCGTTTTCCTTTTTTTCATATATATATATGATACCTTTTTAACATTGTCTCATGAGCCAAATAATGGCTGTTTTTTTTAAACACATTTTAGTTATTTCATGTCGTATTTAAAATAAAGTATACACAGATGTTGAATGTGTGTCACTTTGTCACTATTACATAACATTATCTCATACAACATGTACACTGTATACAAGTAAGAAATGTTACCGCCGGTAAATTCCACAACATAACACTACATGTATGGTATTTATTCGACGTGAAGCAACGACAACTTCAGCAATCATTTGACAGTAAATGCACATTTCATCTTTACGCCCGCCCACTACAGTACTAGACCAATCAGCTCTCAGCAGCTTAATTTGGGACCTGGACGCATCGGAATAGCCCCGCCTACATTAACGCAGTCATCTCGCAATTATCGTGCGACAGAGACGCTAATTTGGCGGGAGACTGTCGCGTTCCTGTCGCAGGAATAACGCAGTCATGACCCAACTGTGCTCCGACACGATTGCGGGAATACTGCAATTTTACTCCCATGACTTTTGTCCGGCACTGTACTGTTTTGAATGCATGGAAGGATGATTATGAGTCATTGTATAATGCTGACAGTTGTTCGGAGTTTGATAATGATCATTTACGTGAGGTTTCAGAGGCTGTTACCAGCAGTCAGTTTGCTCCCGGTCAGTTTGATACATCGATTCTTGATGCCCCTATTTCACGTGAAGAGGTTGTCTCTGCTGTTAGTCGTGCTAAATGTGGAAAGGCTGTTGGCTTTGATCTACTACCTGCTGAATCGCTTAAGAATAGTGCTACCGTGGAAGCTCTTCTAAAGGTTTTTACTTTTTGTTTCGAAAATAATGTATGTCCTGATATTTGGCGTAATAGTATCATCTCTCCAATCAAGAAGGCGGATACAGACCCAACTGATCCTTTAGGTTATCGGGGTATATCTCTATTATATATTCCATGTAAGGTTTATTCTGATATCTTAAATTCCAGGTTCACAAAGTGGTTAGAACATAATGAGCTTGTGGGAGAGGAGCAGAACGGTTTTCGTAGTAAGCGTAGCACAGTTGAACATATTTATAGTTTGTATAACATTATTGCTAACAGGAAGTCTTTGAAGCGTTCCACATTCGTTTGTTATATTGATGCTATGAAGGCGTTTGATAGAGTCAACAGAAATTGTATGTGGTATAAACTTTTAAAGCTTGGAAGTTCTATCTTGCGGTACGCTCTCTGTATGATAATAATAAATCTTGTGTTTCTATAAATGGTTACTATACGGATACTTTTTCAGTGAACAGTGGTGTAAAGCAGAGTTGCGTCTTGTCTCCTACATTATTTTCGATATATATTAATGATTTAGTTGAGGAAATTAATAGTTTAGGGTGTGGTATTGATGTGGACGGAAGGATGGTCAGTTTATTATTATATCCTGATGATATTGCTCTGCTTGCTGCTGATGAAAACTCTCTACAGCGTATGCTAAATTGTGTTTCTTCCTGGTGCAGAAAATGGCGTCTTCAGATTAATAGTAAGAAAACTAAAATTGTTCATTACAGGCCCAATTCAATTGCTAAATCTTGCTTTGATTTTACTTGCGGTTCGGAAGTGATTGAAATTATACATGCATATAAGTATTTGGGCATTTGGCTAAATGAACACCTGAATCTAAATTTTACAGCCAAGGACATTGCTAAGTCAGCAAGTAGAGCATTACGTGTAATCATTAGTAAGTTTAAGGCAGTGGGAGGAATGGCCTATGATGTTTTCAATTCATTATATGATAACCTTGTTCAACCTATTTTATCTTATGGTTAAGCTATTTGGGGGACTAAAGAATTTAGATGTATTAACATCGTTCAAAACAGGGCTAGCCGCTTTTTTCTTGGCGTTGGTAATAAAACTGCAAATCTTGCAGTACGGGGTGAAATGGGGTGGTTATCCTGCATCTCAAAACAGCAAATCGAAATTATCCGTATTTGGAGGAAATTAAATATGGCTGAACCATCAAGATTGACTAGTTGTGTTAAAACGTGGTCGCTGAGGTTTAGAAAATCTTGGGATAATGTAGCTCTAAATCTCATCAGCCAAGTTAATGTTCCAATTCATGATTTATTTTCTATCACTCATAGGGAGTTTCTTGCACTTAGAGAAAGAATTGACATTTTAGACCAGGATAATTGGTTACGTGGCCTATGGAACGATAACAGACAGGCTAATGGTAATTAACTTCGAACATTTAGATTGTTTAAAAGCACCTTGACAGTTTCACCCTATGTCCGCTCAGTATCAGACCGCTCTCAGCGAAGTATTCTCGCCAAGTTAAGATGCGGTTCTCTCCCCTTAGAAGTAGAATTAGGTCGTTTTTCCCGCCCCCAAACCCCATTAAATCAGCGTATATTTAAATATTGTAATTCCCATGTAGTCGAAGGTGAGATTCATTTTCTAACTTCTTGCCAATATTATTCGGATATCAGATCGTCATTATGGTTAAAGGCACAAGCTATTAATTATCAGTTTATAAATATGTCCCCAATAGAACAAATAATATTTCTTATGCAGTTGCCCCAACTTTCAACACCACTCGCCGCTACACTTTCTACAATGTTTAGACGTAGGAAAAGCACCATTTTATAAGCAACTATTTAATTTTCAAAACATGATTTTACACTTTTATAGTATTTTGGTGTCTCGTAGGCCACTAATGGCCGGACAACGTGCTATATATTGATGTATATCTGTTTTTATGAATGTACGTTGTGTGACACCTTAATAAAATATTTTTCTTCTTTTCTTCTTCTTCTCATAAGTTTTCGCTCAGGCGAAGGACCAGACCGAGAAGGGGACAGTCCTCTTAGGAGTTTTGTTCCCGCAGGTCTTATGATGCTCATTGTAATAAACCTTGTTCGCATTGTTTGCTCCTTGTCTGTTCTTTTGTTCTTTAGCTTCGCTTTTAACACCCCCTCCCCGTTGGGGTCGGGGGCAGTGTGTTGATCAAAAGTTCAGTGGCTGGGTTGTCTCTTCGATCCGCTCAGCGGTAGAGATGGTATCTCCAGGGCTGTGCCTTGTCCTCACCACAGGGTGGAGGACTCGTAGGTTAGCTTACACTCAGGGCTTGTTGCTGGTCTCGTCTCTACCACATATCTACTGACCCGCCTCCATGCAGTGGGATTCTAGGCATAGTAGGTCTAGTCAACATATAGGTATTTAAATAATAGTACGTTTTTGATTAAACGTAATTATTTATAAATACCTGTTGACTAGACCTACGCGCTAGGCCCGCCCATCCTACCCGCTTGGTCTGTCTTGCCTTGTCGGGACTGTTCGGAGAGTGAGGTTACCGGTGGTGCCGTCATGAGACCACGCAGACTTACCGCCCTTGGATAGGGATTTTACGCATCCCCTACTCCACTGTTCAAGTTTCGTCTGTGTTAAGGTTGAAATAGCATACCTAGAGAGGAGGTAGGCATATGTGGCCGGGTTTACTGGTTCGGCTCTGGGCCGCTTCGTCCAAGACACAAACAATGGGTGGTGATATAATGAATTTATTTATGATGTGTTGATGAGGCTGTTTGCCGAGCAACAATCTGGAACAAGAAATGATGTGTCCAGCTCGACAAACAGCATAGGAGTCATAAAATTAACATTCAGATAAATAATAATTTTAACAATGAATATTGTGTAATTATCACATTAATATTGCAAATAGATATCACATGTACATAATTTAATAGAAATAGAAATATTGCACTTGAAACTGTACTTTCAAAAAGCACATGGTCATAACTACTATTATTATTTTACTTATTTTAAATACTGAAAATATCAATTAAGTTTATATTTTACAAATTAAATATTATCATTAATAGTTTAGAAATATTATTTGGAAGACATAATGCACCTTATTGAAGAAATTTATGAAGTATTGAGACAGATGGGAACAGATTAGAAATATGGCTATACCTGGAACAAGAAATGATGTGTCCAGCTCGACAAACAGCATAGGAGTGAGCTGGACAGAAAGGTAAGCCAGAAAGTGATGTCAGAGGACAACAGCCAATTAGAGACAGGTGACACATCAAAGGAAACCTCTGATGTGACCTATAAATAGAACAGGGGAAGCCCAGGTGGGTGACAGTTAAAAATAGATAGGAAGTGAAGGGAACTCCTTGTTGTTAAGGCTCCTGTAGCAGAAGAGAGAAGGTGAAAATGAATAGAGGTGGCATTCAACGGCAAACGTAGACAATAAGAGACAATGAACATTGCACATATAAATGGATTTGAAATGATATGATGATGATGATTGCATAATTGGATCAACTCAGGAAGTGTAGTTATTACACCCTGCTACATTCACCCCCCTTTTGGGAAATGGCGTCCTCGCCATTAATACCAATCTTTAAGATTAGCAAAGGTGAATGTAGTTGAAAAACTGTCATGAAAAATTGAACAGTCAAAAGTGACCTAGACCCAGACAACATTCTGCTTGACCTCCCACTGACCGTCCTCCATCCACTTCGGTTTGGAACGTGAGCGCTGCGGCCGACGCACCAAAGAAGGATCCGATTCAGGTTCGGTCAAGTCAGAAAGTGCTGGGTCTTCCTGCCTCGGCGCTGGTACTGGTACTGATGGGGTCAGCGACAAAGTCTCATTGTGCTGATCAAGATCCAGGGATGTGTCTGACGGCTGGGTTGATGACCTGTCAGTCTCTGAAGAATTCAAAATTCCAACATCCAGTCCGGACGAGGATGACTCCAGAAGTGACTGAGACAAATCAATCGATGTGTCAGACACATTCAACTGTGGCGAAAGACCACGCGGCTTGGGAATTGGTCTACCGTCTGAACCAATCGGGAGAAGCATGTTGCGATGGAGAACACGACATTCAGCAGCACCTTCCTTCCGGACCTTGAAAACTGGAATGCCTGAATTCGGTTGTGCCTCCACCACGTAGAAAGTCTCTTCCCAACGATTGGCCAGCTTCTGTTTACCTCGTATGCCAACGTTACGTACCAACACCACATCACCAACCTTGACTGTTGCACCACGAGCTTTGAGGTTGTAGTTCTTCCGTTGTTTTGCTCGGGCCTTTTCAAGGTTTGCTGATGCCAGCTCATACGCAGAATTCAACTTGCGCTTCATATCAGCAGCAAACTGCGTATAGCTGGATGGAGGTGGGTTAGCCAAAGATAGGCCAAACGCAACGTCGACAGGTAGCCTAGGATGTCTACCAAACATGAGGTAATACGGGGAAAACCCGGTCGACTCGTGAATTGTGCAATTGTAGGCATGGGTCAAATGTGACAAATGATCCTTCCACCTTGCTTTTTCACGGTCCTGCAAAGTACCGAGCATCCCGAGAAGTGTACGGTTGAACCTTTCCACCAAGCCGTTCCCCATTGGATGGTAAGGAGTGGTACGAGACTTCTTTATGCCCATAATGCCGCAGAGCTGTTTGATTACCTCGCTCTCGAAATTTCGCCCCTGATCGGAATGCAGCTTGCCTGGTGCACCGTAGTGAACAATAAAGTTCTCAAACAGTGCCTTGGCAGTTGTCCGTGCAGTCTGATTCCGAGTAGGTATAGCGATGGCATATTTGGTGAAGTGATCAGAGATCACCAGGACATTTTCGAAACCACCCGTAGATGGTTCGAGTGAAAGAAAGTCCATACAGACCATTTCCATTGGTTGCGATGTCTCTACATTCACAAGAGGCGCTCTTTCTGTCTGATTTGGAGCTTTCCTCAGGATGCAGCGTTGACAACTATGGATATGGTCCTCCACATCACCCATCATACCAGGCCAATAGAACCTGGTACGGAGAAGTGATACAGTCCGATCCCTACCCAGATGTCCCATTCCATCATGAAGGTGTGTGATGATAGTTTCACGTTGAGGTTTGGGGACAATCGTCTGAAGGTAGGGGTCGCCACTGTTACCCTGTTGCCTCACCAGAAGGTTGTTAACGAGGCGTAGTGAGTCCCACTGACGGAGAATGTTGGCTGACTCTCGATCGTACGATTTAATCGCTTCCTTTGAAGGACGATCACCGGTGCGAAGGAGTCCAACAATCGAGCAGATTGAAGGGTCCGCCTGCTGAAACGTCAGCATTTGGTGATCAGCTCCAACATCGGAAGAGCTTGAATCGACGGAGGTCATATGGCACAACACGTCATGGGTCACTGACAAGGTCTCTATGAAAGGAGTAGTCTGCTGTGAGTTACAGATAGCAGAAACTGACTTGATGTCGATAACCTCACGGGGCAGCCGGGACAGTGCGTCGGCATCCCTATTCCTCGCGCCTGGAATGTACTCTATAGAAAAGTCGTAGGCAGCGAGGGTCGCGAGCCAGCGATGCCCACAGGCATCTAATTTCGCGGAGGTAAGCACATAAGTCAGGGGGTTATTATCTGTCCAAACAGTGAAATGGTTACCGTACAAGTAGTCATGGAACTTTTTTGTAACGGCCCATTTGAGAGCAAGAAACTCCAATTTGTGAGCAGGATAATTACGCTCAGAACGAGAAAGCCCTCGGCTAGCATAAGCTATCACTCTCTTCTTATCCTCTTGTGTCTGGTACAGAACAGCACCGAGGCCTTCACCACTAGCATCAATGTGCAGTTCGAAGGGACGAGTGAAGTCAGCGTAAGCCAAAACAGGAGCACTACTGAGCTTGCTCACAAGGTCACTGAAGGCAGTTTGTTGTTGTTCTCCCCAATTCCACTGCGTATCTGTCTTGATGGTCCTGCTGGTCTTCTTTCCGCTGTGCCCAACTAACAAACTTGTCAAAGGTTTAGCAATTTTGGCGTAGTTAGGAACAAAACGGCGATAATACCCAGAAAAACCCAGAAAACGACGAACGTCATCCACATTCTGTGGGACGGGCCAAGTATTGAGAGATGAAATTTTCTCAGGATCGGTGGTGATGCCGTCCTCAGAGATTACATGACCTAGATATTTCACAGAGGTCTGCAAGAATTGGCACTTTGAAGGCTTCAGCTTCAGCCCATTCTCGCGCAAACGTTGAAAGATTGCTCGTAATCTCTCTAGATGCTCGTCAAAGGTCTTAGAAAATACGATGACGTCATCTAGATATATGAGGCACTGAAGAAGATGCATGTCACCCATACACCGTTCCATGAGACGCTGAAAAGTAGCAGGAGCATTTGTCAGACCAAAAGGCATAGAATTACACTCATAAAATCCTAAAGGACCAACCGTGAAAGCTGTACGAGCCTTGTGCTCCTCTGCAACCTCAACCTGCCAATAGCCAGACTTCAGGTCAAGACATGAGAAAAAACGTGCGCCGTGAAGTGCATCAAGAGTCTCTTCAATCCTTGGCAAAGCATATGAATCCCGAATCGTGCGTTTGTTAAGCTGACGAAAATCAATGCAGAACCTCAAAGATGAGTCTTTCTTACGCACGAGAACCACAGGAGAAGCATAGGGACTTACTGAAGGACGGATGACATTGGCACTCAACATCTGTTGAATGTGATCCCTGACCTCTTGATACATAGAAGGTGGAATACGGCGATGTCTCTCCCTGAACGGCTGTTCGTCGGTGAGCTCAATCCTATGAGTCACTAAGTCTGTGTGACCCATATCCATATCAGACTTGCTGAATACATCATCAAACTCCGAAAGAAGTGACTGTAACTGGGAGATCTGACCTGGAGTACAATCAGAAGACCGTGAAGAAAAATTAAAGAGAGTCTGTGGCTCGGATGACCTTGAAAATGTCGACCCATTCCCCGAAGGAAGACCTTCAACCAAATCAACCTGCTCCAAACAACAAAGAACTGTTTTGGACGGAATGGTGATTGGATGAGAAGAGGAATTGGCGACTTCAACCTTAACCCTAGTTGTCGACTGGCCCGGTTTGAAGTTCACAACACCATTAACTAGGTTAAGGGACCCGGGAAGTGTGGGAGTGGAGGAAGCAAAGAAATGTTTACCTTCCTGCGGTGGCTTACCCCTGGAAATACCTGTAATAATCTGATTACATGAGGCTGGGATGGTGATAGGTTTAGTTGTCCGCACACTTTCCGTTCGATGGAGGTCAAGCCGAGAAGAAATAAGCCACTGGCGAGCCATAGTCCATGCAGGAGTCGAAGAACCTGAAGAAGGCGACCCAAGAAGACTAGAAGCAAACACCATGGCGTTGGTACCTAGGACCATGGGCACTTTATGATGATATTGGGTTGTAGGTACAATTAGAATGGGAGAGGGTACCTCAACTTCTTCACCAAGAAAGTCGCTAGGAATATGAATGACTGTGTTCACATACCCAAGATAAGGCAGCTTACAGTCCCCAGCGCCTGTCAAATCCAGGAGTGACCCAAGGTCTAGAATAGGGAGTCTGTTGAGATTCTGTTGGTAGAAGGCCTCCGACATGCTCGAAATCTGAGAGCCTGTGTCAAGAAGGACACTGCAAGAGATACCTTCAACCTCAACAACAGCTACGTTAGATGGTCCAACAAGATTTGGCGGCAGCCTTTTGGAGCTAACATTGGAGTCCAAAACACGCTCCATGTTTTGGACTCCTAGGAGTTTAAAGGATGGCATCCGTAATGCCCCCTCCTCACTCCTGGGGCTCCACAATCATAGCAATAAACTTGATTGGAAGAAGGTGGCTGTGGCGGTGGTGTAGCTGAACCATAACCCGAAGAGGAACCGAAAGAAGGACCTGATGAAGGTGTGAAAGTAAAATTTGAAGGAGGTGTGTAAGTCGATTTTGAAGAAGGAGTGTGAGTAGCACCAGAAGTGGGACCAGGAGTGGAACCAGAAGGTTTGGTCTTGTTTATGTGGTGTTTTGAAGATGTTTTGTGTGGTGTATTGCGCTGGGTAGGGTTCTCCAACGTCTTCACCCGCTCCCCAAGGACACTAAGGTTCTTACCTAGTTCCTTAAGTCGAGAAAGCACTTCTTCCATCTGTTGATTGGTCGGTTGTGGTGATGATGACTGCATTGAGTGCACTTCTCGAGGGGAGGCTAACTCCTCTTCAATTCGGCGGACGGCAAGCAGAAGCCGGTTGAAGTCCATCCCCGAATCATAGTGGTGCCGAGTGGCTTGCTTCAGGTCATCCCGAGAGAGTCCCATCCAGAATCGGCTTCGAAGCAAACCAGTAGCTGCTGTAGGAGGGAGAGTCCCAGAAACCTCTATCTGTGAGATTAACTCATGGAGGCGACAACTCCACTCAGCTACTGTCTCGGTCTTGGCCTGGCGAGCGGTGTAGAACCTCTCCATGAGGGTCTCACCAGGCATCACATTACCAAAAACCACATCCAACTGCTCCATCGCAGCATCCAGGGAAACAGATGCTGAAAGCCCACAAAGCAAATCAGCAGCTGATCCCTTGGCAGATCTCCTCATGGCGTTGAGAATTGCGGTGTCAGAATAGGAGTTCTCCCTCCGACAACCAACAATCTCCATGCGCCATTGCGAATACCTGACCTCGCCTTTTGCCCCATTCCCAGAGAAAGAAGAAATCTTGGGACTTGGTGCATTGAAGATAGGCATATACGTTGTCGGGCCAGGCATTGGAGGAGGATGATGGATGCTGTGGTGAAGAGAGGAAAAGTGGAATGGCGTTTGGGTTGTCTGTGTCACAAAAGGTGTGGAATACCTTGGTGACTGAGGACAAGGAAGAGGAGACTCCTGCAACCTGAGTGATGACTCAGGTAAATTCAGCAGTGAGTTCCCTTCCCCTTGAAGTGAAGCTCTCCCAGTTCCCTGCATCTGGGGAACTGGAGAGGAGTGGGGAGATCGACATGGCAGAGATGCGTTGGCTGAAGGTGGCGGTTGAATGGGGTGTGTAGCATTCAACGGGAGACCACCTTCAGCACTTAGGTTATAAGTGTGATGTAATTGGTTAGTGACATCGTCTGCCAGTCGACTCAAAACCCCGGTGCGGACAGACCTGGGCAGATTCTGGAGAATCTCCATGGCTGCCACAATGTCTGAATCCACACGCTCGATGGTGCTCTCAGCCATGGTGTAAATCAAATGTGTAAATGTAATGGAAAATGGAAATGTAAAAAGTTTTCAAAAAGTGTTGACAGTGTGATTGATGACAAAATGGATTATG
This sequence comes from Gibbula magus, assembly GCA_936450465.1. Taxonomy (NCBI): domain Eukaryota; kingdom Metazoa; phylum Mollusca; class Gastropoda; order Trochida; family Trochidae; genus Gibbula; species Gibbula magus. Next base: position 21,643,923 of record OW388294.1, on the reverse strand, counting down.
TACCTATTTAAAGGCAAAAAGAATCTTACAAGTAAAGATCCAACAATTTACAACAGGACTATCTACAAATAAGCATAGAACTGCTGTCCAAAAATTCAAGTGATGTAACTCCTCCGAAAAGGAAACAAAATGAGATGCATGAAATGTCCGGGTATAATTTTGCCTAACTATCTAGATGCATGAAATTAATTAGAGGGACCTATAGGTTAACATAAGTAAATGTTACTGGTATGTCAATGGTCCAGGTATAACAGTGTAAATGTTCTGAAGAAAGTAGCAGGTTATTCTATGTCAATATGGATTGTGTTTTGGAGAGGTATGTGGTTTATTGTACACGAGAGTGAACTGCAATATAAATATATAACTGTCAAGAGGCAGAAATCAGATACAAAGTATATGAGATATGAGATAAAGATAGTACTAGGTAGATTGCACTGTAAACAAAGTGTTTACAAGCAAAATGTATATGCGTGTATAAGGAACACAGATGACAACAAGTGTGACAGCGAAGTATAAACTAAGTGGATGTCAACAAAGTCAAAACTAGAAAGTCAACGCTGGAATATCAACAGGATGTGAACGTGTCAACAAAGATGTCAACTAGAGTCAAGACTGGGAAGTCAAATGAGAGATATCAATAGGATGTGAGAGTGTCAACTGGAAATGTCAACAAAATGTCAACAAGATGTATTAAAGGAAAGTGTATCTTAAAATGTAAACTACAGAGTGGCAAACTAATGAATATAGGGATGTAAACTGTTGAAATGTGAAAAGCAAATGGCAAAGTGTCAAGAGAATTACCAGGAAATTGTCAAAGTGTAAACACAGGAAGTGCTAACATTCAGATGTCAACAAAAAATGTCAACACCAAAATTGTCAACAAAAGGTAAACATCAAATTGTAAAATTATCAAAGTGTAACTACAGAAATACTATGATAATGTTTAGCAATATGTAAATACTAAGGGTTTGACATTAAGTAATGTGATATGGAAACTTGAGATAGACAGGAAGTGGAGATGTGTAATTGTAAACAGTAGATGTAAACAAAGGGAATGTAAACACCGGAAGTGTTGCAGAATGTAAACAATCAAAATTCTACATGTCAGATAAAATGAACCTGAAAATATCGAAGTTCAGAATATCTGACCACCAAATCAACAGTAAGAACTGTTGTGAAGGAAGCAATATAACCGGACAATGAAAAGTGAAGCTGACAGAACTATACTGTCAAAGCAAAACGAAAATGACAGTCACTCACAAACTGTCAACAATATCAAACCAGATATATAATTATGATAACAAGCTTGAATGAAATGCAATGGGGAGGTTCAATGAAAGAAACAACACAACACAGGACGAGACGGGATGTACTTATGGCGAGGGAAGACTGAGGGAAGATATCTGGCAGAAGAAACCAGAAAGAACTGAATTAAGTTATTAAGAATTACTGCCGCAATGCCAATAGTAAAGACTATTAGTAAGAAGAGAAAATAAGGTGCAATAAATTTACAACTTATAAATTAAGCATGGATTGTAATTAATTACTGCAATATTGATTAACTTAAATGTGATATGAAATTGTTAACTTTTAGATTACTATTATTTAATTGATTAGAATAAGATCAATGAAAAATGAAAATCACATTTACTCAATTATGTAAAAATGTAAATATAGATATGGTAATTGTATAAATAGCAATCTTCTTAAAGTTGTATAAATAGAATTTGTGTAAATACCCTTTGGGTGATAATTATAAAATTCAACAGGGGTGATAAGGGTTTTGGGTGATTTGTTTTTTTCTTTTTCTTTTTTTTTTTTTTATGATGAAAACAACATGGATGACATCAAAAAATGGCAATAATCAATCAAAACATTCAAGATCAATGACAAATCAATTCATAGAGTTCATGGCATCAACATCAGTATATATATATTCAATTCATTTAAAGTTCATGGAAAATGGATTTATGTGCATCAAAGTTCATATGACAGTAGATAATAGTTCATGGAGCATATATATTATTGTCAGTCTGTAAGCACACAGGACTAGTACTGCAGTCTGCAGTCAACACAAAATACTGGCAGGGCTCACAGAGTCACTACACATCACACAGTATTTATTGTACTTACAGTTATGAATATGAGCACGTCCATGAAAAAATCCGTGAAATCCATGAATATATTAAAAATCCATGAATGAAAACAAATATCATCAATCCCATGAAGTTGATCCATGAGAAAAAAGCACTCCTGATGAAAGATGTAGGATGTGGGATGAAGGTGTCTTGGTATCAGCGGCCCCACGTTGGGCGCCAATTTGTGGCCGGGTTTACTGGTTCGGCTCTGGGCCGCTTCGTCCAAGACACAAACAATGGGTGGTGATATAATGAATTTATTTATGATGTGTTGATGAGGCTGTTTGCCGAGCAACAATCTGGAACAAGAAATGATGTGTCCAGCTCGACAAACAGCATAGGAGTCATAAAATTAACATTCAGATAAATAATAATTTTAACAATGAATATTGTGTAATTATCACATTAATATTGCAAATAGATATCACATGTACATAATTTAATAGAAATAGAAATATTGCACTTGAAACTGTACTTTCAAAAAGCACATGGTCATAACTACTATTATTATTTTACTTATTTTAAATACTGAAAATATCAATTAAGTTTATATTTTACAAATTAAATATTATCATTAATAGTTTAGAAATATTATTTGGAAGACATAATGCACCTTATTGAAGAAATTTATGAAGTATTGAGACAGATGGGAACAGATTAGAAATATGGCTATACCTGGAACAAGAAATGATGTGTCCAGCTCGACAAACAGCATAGGAGTGAGCTGGACAGAAAGGTAAGCCAGAAAGTGATGTCAGAGGACAACAGCCAATTAGAGACAGGTGACACATCAAAGGAAACCTCTGATGTGACCTATAAATAGAACAGGGGAAGCCCAGGTGGGTGACAGTTAAAAATAGATAGGAAGTGAAGGGAACTCCTTGTTGTTAAGGCTCCTGTAGCAGAAGAGAGAAGGTGAAAATGAATAGAGGTGGCATTCAACGGCAAACGTAGACAATAAGAGACAATGAACATTGAACATATAAATGGATTTGAAATGATATGATGATGATGATTGCATAATTGGATCAACTCAGGAAGTGTAGTTATTACACCCTGCTACACATAGTAGGTCTAGTCAACAGGTAAGTATAAATAAGTACGTTTAATCAAAAACGTACTATTTTTTTAATAATATAGATCACTGTCATTTTAGAAACATTCTTGAAGCTGTGTGATTATGTGACGTGATGTGATAATATAAAAACTAAGTATAGATTAAATAATATTATAGAAGTGGGTACATCATTACATTCACATTCGCCAACTAACGCTTTCGGCCATGTTGGCTTCTTCAGGTATATATACATTCTTTATTTTGGGACTGTTTTTCATACAAACATGTGTGAAGTTGTACGATGAGCACACGTGTCAAAAAGCTGAAGACATTTAGTGTGGGCAACATGCTTCTAATTTTGACTTTCGTAATTGATATAGATAGGCAGACAGCATTTTATTTGTATGAACGAGTTCAGCAGGACATATACACCCATAGTAAAATACAGTCCAGAGCGCCTTGACATTAACTTCACCTGCACTGTTCGTGACGTCATTACGTTTCACATCTAATTTGTTTACATAATGCGATATTATCTGATTGTGAAGTGAAGAGAGTGAGGTTGGACATATGCGCATTATGATAGGTATAAAAATTACATTGTAAATATTTGAATCGTTATACAGTGTGTATTTTGATAATAAATGACGCTCTTTCTTATTGGGATAAACGATCCTATTGCCGAAATGTTTTTGGAGAAGTGCGTGATTTAATGGTCAAGTATGATTAAGTGTTTTGCTTGGTTAAATCATGATGTAGGCAATAATTGTTCATGAGAATAATTAAACATATATATAGAAAATCTTCCGATTATATATATCAATAATTTCACTTTTTATACCACGTGAGAGCAGTTATATATATATTATGTTTATCTTTACAAAACTACTCGTGAATATGCACTTACAAATGTACATGTAGGTTAAATTGTGAACATATCTTCATGCGAAAATTGCGTCATGCATATACGGGATATTCTAAAATATATTAAAATGTCTCGAGTAATACATCATTTCATCTCCAATCATTTGATATAATGTATATACATCATTTTTTAAAAGTATCATCCAAATTGTTTGCATCACTATTAGCTTCTATAAAATCGGTTGCTCTTTTCCTAATTTTATACCTTCTATTTTAATTTAAACAACGAACCTGAGATTCAAATAAAATTAAAATGTTATGATCGATATTATAGATACAATGATTTTATATACAAAGATTTACCTATACACGCATGTCTGACCAAGGCGCAGTTGAATATTGACCATTCAAATAAGTCAATTAGATCTCAGTTGAATCTCAATTAGACCTCATTTTGATTTCAATCAATCACAAATTGACGAGGAAGCATTTTAAGAGCTTGCTTTGGGAAAAGGGCATGGATCAGCCGTGAAGGAACAATTACAAATGAATTTCATGTGAACTGCAGGCAAAAGAAAGTACTCACTTCTCTTGATTTTATCATACATGTACATGTATGTATGATTTCAATTGCAACTATTTAAAGTTTTCGGTGTCATAATCTAAAACTAAAAAGTACAGGTGTTAAGTCAGCAGTCAACGAATACTTCTACATGTTCTTTAATTATGAAAAGAAAAATTAAATTTGTAATTTGAATTTCTTCAAAAATGATTTTTGATGATACACAAGTGTTCATCGACATATGAGACATATTCTACGTCAAATTAAGAAACTTGCCTGATTCTGCACACATTTACACATTTTAAACATGGCAGGGGTCATGTTGGTGAAAATTTCATTTCTTTCATTAATCAAAGAAAATTAAACCAAAGTCACCAATTAATTAATTCAAACTACTGCAAATAAGTATTATGTATCGTGCGATAGTCAAAGGCATCTGATTTCTTTAAAATATTGAATTCATTGAAACCAACTGAGGTGAGTACTTTTTGTCTGATTCTGCTCATATTTACAACATTTTAAACATGATAGGGGTCATGTTGGTGTAAATTTAATTTCTTACCCGTCTTCATTAAACAAAGATATTTTAACTACAATTTATCCACAGTCACCAATTAATTCATTCAAACTACTGCAGATAAGTATTATTGTGTCGTTCCATAGTCAAATGCATCTCATTTCTTTTAACTATTGAATTAATCGAAACCAACTGAGGTGAGTACTTTCTTTTCCCCGTTAGTTTATATTGTATATATTTCTTTTTTATATAGCTTGCTGCAGGGGTAGCCTTTTAATTCGTTAAAAACAGCGAAATGTGGTCAAAACGGACACTGCAATGCACAAACTAAAATATGGAGGACTTGAAACGGGAACATATTTTCAGTGGTTGTTCAAATCATCCAGCGTCAAGAGCTGCGAATGCTTTTTAAATTTGTTTGTATACAACTGTATAATTATGTGCTTAAATACTCATCAATCGTTGATTATATTAATATAAACAATATTGAGTGATTTATAGACATGTTGATCCTGTAAGTGATTATTCTACTATTAAGAATCATCATGCTGCAACCTCAAGCTGTATACATCTTTCTTTGATGTTTCTGAATGTCTCACTTATGCATGTTAAGTGTTTTGAAAATATATGCAACATGCTTACAAATATATTCGAGATTCGGATCCAAAAATAGTTAATAGCTCCTCAATATATATGAGATCACTGTTAGTAAACAACAAACGTCTTTGAAATTTTGATACGCAACAATAAATGATGGTTTATGATGTGCCTTTTGTAAAATCGTTTGATGTTATTGCTAAATTAGCATTTTGATGTGTCTGGATACATGGAATATTATTTTATTTTTTATTACGTGTTTATACCGACGTAATTTACAAACGCCACACGTTTATATGGGATCTTGTTATCCTTACAAAACTTGTTATAACATTACTAATAAGGTTTTTTAAAACCTAACATAATATTCTTAACAGTTTTTGTTAATTTATAATTCATACATTATCCTTTTTGAAGATTTTAATTAGGAGAAACGTCACACATAGTTATTCCGCCACTTATGTAAATTAATACTTCTGAGGTATACGTGTTAGGCATTCGCAATACAATTACAATTGAGTCAGTTGATTATGTTTTTTGCAGAGCTTATAGCCAATCTGTAACTCTGTAAAATGAAATCATTTCTTAAGATTGGTACGCTATTCCGTTTCTTTGCAATCTTCACAAAACTCTGAATGGTCTATCTGTGGTAAAATGGTATAAATGATCTCCAAGAAGAGTAAAACGAAACATGTAGGAGTTTTTCTATTGAGAGAGAGAGAGAGAGAGAGAGAGAGAGAGAGAGAGAGAGAGAGAGAGAGAGAGAGAGAGAGAGAGAGAGAGAGAGAGAGAGAGAGAGAGAGAGAGAGAGAGAGAGAGAGAGAGAGAGAGAGAGAGTGTGTACTCCGAAACGTCGTGTATCTTCATGTCTCCTCAAGCCAACTAAATTAAATTAAACATTTTAAAGGGGCAGTAGCACGTTTTTGCGCTGAAATAAGTCGATGAGATGTATTTGAAAAATAATGTCTCTAATAGTAAACACCCTTCTCTCTTCGGAAATTCAAGTTAAAAAATAAGTGCACATGGTTCCCTAAAGCCATGGGAATCGTTTATGTCATTCGAAATAATAAAATGTGTTCACAACTAAATGGCCGCCATGTAATTTTTGTTTTATACGCAACACCGTTATTACCACTAGGGATAATTGGTTTGTGTAATACGATGTTTTACCCTCTAATATAAATGACACAAACTATCATTATAAATGGGAAATTTGAAAAAATAAAATTTCCCCAAAACGTGCTACTTTACTGCCCCTTTAGAAACATACCTGTTCATGTTTCTGAACTAATATATTTTAAATCGTCATGTTGAACTCTCCTTCTTATCACTAAATGAAAGTAGATATTAGAATAGAAAAAGACGGTCGGTCAGTTGTAACCCCGTGTTACATCCAAAAACAATAAGGCGTCAAAGAGTAAAAGGTGCATCCATTGGGCTGTTTGTTGTCAAATATGTAAAGGATATAACACTCTCCCGAGGTTTTGGTTGAAAATGTAAACATGCGGGAGAGGGAGAACCCGCGGGCCGAAGGCCCAAGGGTTCTCCCGACCCGAATGTTTACGCACGTCTCCTTTACTATAGATAGAGTTATTAAACGTTTCATTGCCAGGTCCTTCGTTGTCCCGTGGTAGAGCGTCCAGTTTAAGGAGCGAAGGGATGCACGTCCGAATCCCATCAAGTGTGAAATTTTAACTTAGAATAGTTTTCGATTTGTTCTGTGATTGAAATGAAAACATCAATTGAGGTTATTCCGGAATTTACAATTCACGTTGAAGTCTACTTTCATGGTAAGGGATATTCTATAGAATGCCCCAGGGTATTCTTTAGAATGTCCATGGATGTTCTATAGAATGCCCCAGGGATATTATGTTATGGCCTTTATAGGAGGTTTACTGGAATAAAGAATAACCTCCAAAATGACACAAATATATGACCCTTGAGGTTTATATGGCAAACGTTATAAATGCTGTTATTTCATCGAGAAGCACTGACTGTTGCGGAAAATTACCATTTTGATGGTAGTCGACTCAGTATAGTGATAATATAAAGGTAAAAGTTGTGATTTCTGATCGAAAATCAGACAATGACCCACGTTTGACGCGCGTATAATATAATAATAATAATTATATATATATATAATATAATATAATAATTAGTCAAACGTAGTGGAAACTTATTTATAGCAGACAAAAAGAGATATTTGATTTATAATGATAAATATGACATATAATTATTGGGTACCAATTATTGTGCGTGTAATTCGGAAGTGAAGTTGTGGTTTCAACACATGTATAATGATGTTAGTCGATATTGATTGGAAACTAGTAATTGTGATAAATTTGCCGATTGAGGATTACTATGCAGGTTGAGTGAAAAAATGTGAACTGAAATCAGCACATATGACCTTTTTGTACGTATTAAAGTAACACATTTATTTATGAAACACAATGGATGCATCTTTAATATATATAATTAAATATCTACAAAAAGGACAGTTTTGATGTCGCTCTTTAGATTTGAATAAGCGAAAAATTAGAGAAATCCCTGTTATTTGTATAATTGTTTGGTCTAATCAAATGCCTTTTTGGAGCGTAACCGCCTACACTTATCTTCATTTGTACTTATAAGATTCTATACAGAAACCACAAAGACTCGTATGTAAACTTGCAAGGACAAAATTAATAACCCACGAAATTAAAAAAGACGTTTACACAAACGCCTAAAGATTATTTGAAAAAAAGATACACGGTTTTATAAAGAACTTATATAAGCAGAACGGTAGACAACAACTTGCACTGAATTTCGATCAAAATTTTTAAAATGAAATGAAAGGCTAATCTTCACACAGGAAATGCCAATTTTTTTCGCACGGCCTGATAACAAAGCATTTGCAGTTATAATATTCATGGAGTATATAGAACAGTATGCCAGTTGTTGATATACTCTATACATAACATAACTTCGTTAAATGCCTTGTTACGCCTTTTAGCATTTAAAGAATGATGGAAATGCTCTCTATTCTAGGGTTCTTACACAAAAACAATTTTGACATGCTTCTTTATAACAAGAGAGTCTATTGTATATAATATGTATTCAAGGATTGCAAGATATAGACATTTTTGGACTGCATCCTGTTCTCCTTTTTATTATGAATGTATTTTATGAATGTATTTTATTAATGTATTGTATTAATGTATTTTTATGAATGTATTTTCATGTATGTATTTTCATGTATTAATTTCATGTATGTATTTCATGTATGTATTTTTATGTATGTATTTTGAATTTATCAGGATTGTTGTTGTTAATGACACCTACATATGTTTTCTTACAAACGATCATCAATTATTGTTTTCAAATAAATGGAATTTTAACAAAATAATTATGATAAAAGTAAAATAATGAACCTTTTCATGAAAGTTCGACTTCGAACATGAACAATTGCATGGCTTAACTATATTTTAAAGACTGTGTGTGTAAAAGTATTATTACATCAAATTTTCACATTTTATCATTTACAAACTATTTTCCAACTGCCAGGTGAAAGACAGTACTCACCCCAGTATATTTTATCATATTTATGATTTTCAATTTGCCAATATCTGTCGATGTCATATCAGTAGTGGTCATGTTATTGTAAATTTAATTTCTTATTCGTGTTTTCAATAATCAAAGATTATTAAACTAAAATTAAACCAAACTCACCAATCAACTACTGCAGATAAGTATTATGTATCGTGCGATAGTCAAATGCATCTAATTTCTTTTAAATATTGAATTAATCGAAACCAACTGAGGTTAGGACTTTATGCCTGATTCTGCACATATTTACAACATTTTAAACATGATAGAGGTCATGTTGGTTTAAATTTCATTTCTTACCCGTCTTCATTACACAAATATATTTTAACTACAATTTATCCACAGTCACCAATTAATTCATTCACACTACTGCATATACGTATTATGTATAGCACGATAGTCAAATGCATCTAATTTCTTTTAAATATTGAATTTATCGAAACCAACTGAGGTGAGTGCTTCCTTTTGCCTGGCAGGTTATTAGCATATCAATTCGTTTTAATCATGTTTTTGGCCTTTATCCGTTTTGTTTTCAGTTTTGAATTTTGACTTGATAAAGATGGACAAATTGAGTCTCCATTATCCTTTCACTATATTGGTTACTAATATATTCAAATATTTTGCAAAAATTATCTTTTACAAGAGCAAAAACATACTTGTGACATACTTGTCAAGGCCAGCTGCTCATAAATATTCATATTTTAAAACTTCAAACCATCTTATACAATTTAGCCATGAAACCAAAAAACTGCAATTTCTAGTTTTAGTTTTTTTTAATTACTCCCAAAAATCAGTCCCAAAATGGAATTTTCAAGATTAAATGAAACATATTTTCATACATCGCACGCATTATGTTTTAATTACCGCGATGCATTTCTCCATATAAGGTTACAACGTAGACGAACGTTGACATTCTTTCAAATTTCCAGTGAAAAGAGTATTTCGGAACATCTGTTTACTGCAAAAGCATTAACAATGAGGGTCTGTGCTCACTAAAGCGCCTGTTACCATAAATAATAAACTGTCAAATTTGATAAATTACCTTTACTTTTGCGTTTTACTTATATTATATGATATACTTATACATTAACTACTTACAAGTATTTTACCTTTTACTTAAAGATATGTCTGTTTTCTAAAGTGTAGATTAGAAATATACTTCTTTAGATATTGTTCGTATTGACCACTACTGGAAGAGGTTCAGCAACAGTTGGCGGAGCTGATTACTTGACAGGTGACCCGCTCTATGGTTGGTTCATTTGAGACTTCTGTCAACGCTGGGGCGTGAATTGTGAAACTCGTGGAGTCATCTTTGGCAAGTATTTTTTTCTTATTAGCCTTTGTCCACCATCGGTAAAGGATGATATCTGGTTAGATTCTAAACAACACACTTAAAGAGAGAGTTCAATCAGGGTATTTTTGTGTTTACTCATATAAATTATTAATACACGACGATTAAAACACAGTCCAGAATAAACATATTACTGAGGGTTATATTGTAATGATTGTGATTTAGCGACTAGTGCATATTCGGCTTTCATCGGCGCAACGAGTGTGGAAAATTTTACTAGTACGGCAAGAGGACATTGTTGATTAATCTAATCATAACTCAATTGTTACTTTGTGGATATTCTGTCAATGTATGTGTTAGAAAATGTATCTATTTAGAAAATTATAAAAATAAGTAAAAATATAGCGTATTTGTCAATTGACCCTCTGCAAAAAAAAAACCCAAGACGAGGGTACATCCCAATAGAACAGTGACTTTAAAGTTCTTGATATGGTAGCTTGAATTGTATATTTATCCGGGAGTTAAGAACTTCCAAAGACGCGTGTCTTTGCATATTCAATAGATGTCAAACTATGTGAGCACTCTCTTATATCATATGTACTTCTAAAACTTACACTTATAAACGGAAATATTTGATCATTTTCAAATTGTTCGAAGTCATATTTCACTTCCGCCTAGCAATGAAGATTCCAAAACGACGATTTTAAAACGCGTGCTTTTCAGAAACATGAGCTGATAATGTTTTAAAAAGTTACTCAAATAGGTTAGTAGGCTTCTAGAAACATGCCGTCTGTTCCATAACAGTGAGCGATTATAATTGCTCAACTGAGCGAATTGAGCTGTCAATTGATCGCTCAATGAGCGCTCATTCCTTCTGAACGACACGGAGCGATGCCTCTAGGCTTGATCCCTTTGCTACGTAGCGCTTATCATATGCAAACGGGCATCAACGATATCATATTGCACCTTATCAAATAGTTATGTTCTTGTATTTTTTCGGGACGAGTCCCTTGTGAGATTCGAATTCACACCCTCAGAGTCAGACAATAGCCAGCGCTAACTGTCTCAACAGCTTATCCATATGGTCACCAAGACCCCGACAAAAACGGGGTCTAATAACTGAAAGTAAACTTTAAGGTGTTTCACATTCAGTTTGACATTCAAGAACTTGTTTAATTTAGAAACCATACTATTTTCAAAGTTATTAATTGTGTTAAGTGAATTAGAACTAGAAGGACTTTCATAATGCTGAAGGTATACGCATAGGTGGCATCTACCCACGGTAATGTGAATACGCATCAAGATAAAATCTACCCGTTTTTGATAAAAGATTTGGGAATCTTTTCGTTACGCCCGTGACGTTGTGAAGACGAGATGGCGGGTGCTACAGCGGGTGGCCATATTATTACGTACATGTAACGTAATACCCATAGACTTAGGTGTTAATTAGCTGTTGCGAGACTCATTTTCATAAAACTGTTGTTTATCGATTAATTCTGAAATATTTACCAAAATATAGGAAATCATCTCAGCTACAGATGCATAATTTGTACTTAATAATGACAACGGCTTAACGGCTACTTTGATTTTAAATAGCCTACTGCTTACATCTGTTATAAGTTATCAATTAAGTTTTGTCCGATAATGCTGATTTGTTTTGCAATTTGCAAATTTGAAATTGCAGCAACACATTCGACGCCATTGAGAAATATAACCGCCTGTCTTGATTAACGGTAACTTGAATACAACCAGATTCCATTTATCCGCACGATTTGGTTACAGTTGAAAATCCTTCAGGGAAAACTAGCGGTGCGGCTAAGCGAATATTTGCATTGAAATGCATTGAGAAGATTTGAAAGACTGCCGTGCGGATGTCCCGGTTTCTGACTTTGTGGATTCCGGTTTAACGAGGTCTGACTGTAATCGTCTAATCAAGTCGGTGTTTGAAGTGAATAATCGCCCGAAGAAATTCGAATATTTATGGTTTGTCATTATATGCATGTTTAAAATTGCATGGTAAAATTATTGCGATTCAATCTGATAACTATTTTTAATGTCAAAACTCCTGTGTATTATGCGGCTGTACCGGATAAATATAAGTCCATTATGCTTACAAGGTAAATCAATTACAAACTGATTCAATTTACTGTCGTCTTACTGTTCAATCAAAATAAATACAAAACTATGATTTTAGGCAAACTCTTATTTACAATCTCCACTTTTTACACAGCAAAATTATTCATCACAATTCAACATGATTTGTACCAAAAATGTCACCGTACAAGTTAAATACCCTTTGTCATACACATATACATGTATGGTATACATTAAACAAATTTAAGTAAGATTTATACTGGTTAAACTTCATGTTTCTTTCATTAAAGAGTTTTTTATGTTTCTAATACATATATGTATATAAATGATATCAATCGAAAGATAAATCTTTCGTCTGCAACATGACATATGAGAAAAAATTCTCAAATAACGACAACCGGATGTAATATAATTATGTGTATGTCTTTCAACGAGATAGATTTTTTTAAATTTCCGCATGCTTTAATGAGCATACTTACGGCCTCTTTAAGAGAATCACCATGTGTATATCTCTCACTATGCACATATGGTATGAATTGATCGATCGTATTTTCCTAAGTACCAATATAATGCAACATTGGATGTAGTTAATACATAGTATGAACGCGAAAACGAGACCGATTATTTTGCATTTTCGCTTCAAAATAAGACAGTTGAATATTCCATAACATACTCTACTCATACCTCATACCATACAGATTTAGCATCTCCTTGAAGTGACCAGGGGTAAAACTTTCCAAAACTACAGTTTATATTTTATTTTCATCTACAAAGTGAACGATCGTAACGAAAATTGCAGAACTGAGAAATAAAATCTGGATTATTTTAATAAGGTTTTCAAACAATAACTCCTTGGTAAATACTTTTCTAAAACACATTTGTGTTCTATCTTTTGTTCATGTTGATGTTAATTGGAAACAAAGTTGTCTCCACAAACTGGATGCAATGTGTGTGTATGCTACAAGCTCTGTGATTCGTTATAAGATACTGAACGTGGGTGGACTTAATGGTAGACATTTGAATTTTAAATTATGCATTTGTTTGCTAAATGTTTGTCGCAATACATACTTCGATTTTTAATATATCCATAAATAATAAAATTGATTCTCACTGAGAATGACACCATTCAGATTAAAATGAATTACTATGTTGGGCGCCTTTGAAGAAGATCAGATAAAATTCTTTTAGAAAATACATCTATTCAACTTAATATTAATTGGTAAAATTTATATAATTTCATATTTTTAAAAGATTTAACCAAGCCACACGCATACAATGAAAACATTGTATATATTTCGAGCATGCTTTGAAAGCTTGAGTGAATACGTAATTAAAATGGATATGTGAAGTTACGAAATTAGTTCTGCTATCTAAATTCTTTGATTCTAACCTTACGCTGTACACATCTACTGTACATACATGTATACTATTCATTATTCATTACATGGACCATCTAGCAAGCTTGCAATTTGTCATCTACCTCTTTTTATTTTATGCTTCAATGGCCAAATGTAATTATCGTGTTTTCATAAAATGGACCAATCACAATGCTTGCTCCTGTCCACCCCAAAGAAGCAGTTTCTGATTGGTTCATAACTTTTAAAAGCTACTCCCACTCATCATAAATGTGATTTATCGTCAAAATATTTTCAAATTGACAGATAAAATGAATATATATATACTCATGGTAATAATGGTTGACACCCCCTGAAACTTTTAGGAATGAAACGTTATATAAACATGGTTAAACATGTTACTGCTAGATGTTTTTTGTGAACAGTGTCCTTGAGCTTTTGCTATTTCTCCACTTGTACTTTAAAATACCAAAGAAAGAGGTATATAAGAAAAATGAAATATATTCAAAAGAGCCCATTCGAGCTTGTGTCAGGAGATCTTGTCATTGGTATATTGTTACAGTGTTTGAGGGTTCTCATTTTGGTTCTTATAAATAATGAAAAGTTGCATTTAACCCAAATATTCACAAAATCTATCATGTAGTCTCATTCGCACACAATGCATATATTTTAAGTATTATATAGTTTACATCATGTGTGTGTGCCATTTAATTTCGAAAATATCATAATATCGAACAATATTAACTGTTCATGCATTTAATTTGCTAAAATCCATTTTCTGTTTAGGGGTGTCAACCATTTTTACAATGAATATATATACTGAGAAATAAGAGACGCAGTATTAAGTTACCAATACTGTTAATGGTCTCGTGGCCTCATCAATAAATAACATGATTTGGGGTTTTCAGTTTTCATCCTTAAAGGGGCAGTAGTTAAATAAATTGATGAATTGAATTTGAAAAATAATGTCATCAATAGTAAAACACCATTCTTTCTTCGGAAAATCAAGTTAAACAATGAGTGTACATGGTTTGCTAAAGCCATGGGAATAGTTTTTGTAATTCGAAATAATAAAACGTGTTCACATTAAAATGGCTTCCATGAAATTTTTGCTTTATACGAAACAGCGTTATAACCACTACGGGTATACTTGGTATGAATAATAAGATGTTTTACGTAAACATAAATGACATACATTATCATTATAGATGGAAAAACTGAAATTTGCAGAAAACGTGCCTTTAATGCATGGGTTTACGTGTTGTTTAATATCAAATACAAGTGATATTCATTGTTTCAATATTTCTACTTCGCCTTGTATTAGCATTCTGAATACAAAATCAATGTACAATATACACTGTACAAGGTAAAATCGTACTCGATGTCACTTAACTTATACACAATCATCCATAGTCAACCAATATCAATGAAATGCTTGATAATATTCAGCATTATCACCAGTAATTCTAAAACAAACATTTGAATAATCTTTTTATAGGATATAAATACTATTGTTTTACTGACTGCCAGAACCAGATGACGTGATATTTTTTATTCGTAACGTTGTATACTCGTGTTGACACACGCACGCACGCGCACACGCACACGCACGCACGCATGTACATATACTTATACTTATATCCCTGCCGCGCAACGTGGGTATTTCGGTTTTAGTCTCTCATAAATCCCTAAATGATTTGTTGTGTACTTTTACTGTGTACATTATTATTTGTTTGCTATAAAGCAATAGTGTGTGTGTATTAAGCGAGACTGTAATATGATCATTGTCTGTCTAGCATAAACATGCTCTTATCAATTTCACATACATCATTTGAGAAAACATTCTTTATTCATTCTTCAGTCTGTTCAAATTTATGTTTTAAATCCACTCTCTCATATAGTTTGTGAATGTTCATTCAGCCAAATTTACATCACAGAGGTTTATATGCATATATGATTGAAAAATAATTTCCTATGAATTTTCATGAAATTTACCTCTTTATGTAACTTGTGTTATTTCATATTTCAGTCACACTTTGGGTATTTCAAAGCTAAAATTTTAAATAAGTATAATGCACAGCTGCATAACGAATCATTTTGGGCTCACTTACGTATACCAGTGCAGATATGTATTGTACGTTATATTTGATTTATTGTAACATGGCGAAAACGGAACCTATAATTTATGTGTTCGATTTAGAAGAGATTATGGAACATATCATAACTTAATCTAATTGCATACCTCACGGTGAGAAGTTTTGTAAGCTTGTTGAAGACCAGAGGTCAACCTTTAAAAAACCTAAGGCTTCATCTCTTATCTTTGTTTGTAAACAGCGTCAGACATCAGCGCTTTATTATTGCTTCGTCTTTCAAGGTACATACGATGATTGAAAAAATTGTTTTTATCGAAAATGTTACCCCGAAATTAAGAAAATCAGAATGTTATCACCCGATATCATTGACATTTTGATATCATTAACAATATAGATATCTCAACCATCTTAATATGCTCTTGTACCACCATGGTGGTTTTTGGAGAATAAAGAATTGAATTGAATTATAAAAAAATCCCATTGACATTTTTATTACATTAGCGCTAGAGATCTATCAACTGGCTACTATCATCAAATGAAAATGTTTTGACAGATAAACAGAAAGTTTGTATTCAGTAATGTGGACGATATGGTAAAGAATGAAACTGACAACATAAATTGAGTTAAGTATTTCTAAATCTATATAATTTACACAAATATACATAGGTTATATATGATAGTTCATTTTTACGATTAAGATTATCATTATAGACCATTATACATGCAGTTATTTCATCGAATGAGCTTTTTAAATTGGTCATTTTGATATCATTAGCACCTAAGTGTAAACTTCCGCTATCAAGCACAAAGTTCAAAGGAAAGCACACTCTTCGATCATGACACCAGTTACGAAGTTACGAAGTTAACACTGTGTATATTTATCTGTCCAAAAAAAAAATTCCATATATGAATTTACTTAATGTAGATTTATATGTACATGTAAATATTGAACTTGTAGATGATGAAGACGCCATTTCACTAATTTATGGTGTATACTTCTCCATACCGGGTCTTGAAGGATCAACATGGCAAGCCACTGTGCAAATGTGTAGATACACCATGTATATCTATTCTGTGACGGCTTCCTTGATGAACCATTTTTGTCAACGTTATAATAGTAGGGATAATAAAACATCAAGTTAAAATATGTTTATGTGTTTAGTTGTAACATATATGGACATGTGGATGTCAGTAAATATTTTTATATTTTTCAGGATGTTTTGTTATCCCTGAAACAAATATATGGACATAAACTCTATTAAACTATACATTCTTATAAAGCATGTTATTAGAGCTTTCATTTGATATATAACATGACACAATTGTGTGGATAAGCTTTTAATAAATTAAATTCTAAATAAGATTTCGAAAGCGGAAATGATTCCTATGACCTTGAAGGTCAAATTTGAAATTGGTCCATATTTTCATATGTTATAAAGGAATTGTTCAGGATCTTTAAACAGTTGAAGTAATATCTGTTGCAAGATGTGGTGGGGTAGGTCAACATTTCTTCAGGAATGCTAGTATAGGTGTGTTTGTAAATATGCTGTGTACGTGTATATAACTGTTTAACTGTTTGATGTTTTATTTAAGTAATATTTGATTGTCCTAGGAGGAAATACAGAAATTCATTGATTCATAACTTATCATTGGCAATAAATATTTCTCAACTGTCTCAAATCATCAAATATATTTGTTTGCACTTTATCTTTAATTTGCCATACAATGAGAAATAGTTAAAATATAACCGGATTTCTTTTTTTAGAAACGAAATGCAAGGGAATACTGAGTGTCTGCATTGATAATAGTAATGCTCACTTCAGTGACGAGGTAAAGTCGATTTCATGTGTTCATATCATGAATTTATTAGTGCACGCCTCTTCGAATATATACTGACGTTAAAAAAAACATCCCACTTTTTAAAAAACTTGTCATAATGTTTTGCACTCCAACTACCTTTAAAACCTTTATTTTGTTGAATGACCACCTCTTGGTATGATTGAACGAAAGTGAAACATGAACAATTATTTTCAAATGATTCTTACAACCCTTCAAATTGAACGGAAATTTTCTTCTAAACGACAAATATAACATCAACAATTTGGTTCTTTGACTATTAACTAATCTCGTTTGTGCTAATTCATTTAAAAAAGTATCAATTCATAATATTTAAAAAATGAATATAAAACTGTAAGTACAAATGTATGTACTCATTCAGCGTCTTTTAAATCAATTAAGTCACGATAATCCTTTGTTTTAAACTTTGTTTAATTACCTGATAGAGTGTTAAACATGGACAAGCAACATTATGTTTTTTTCTTACCCGTTATTGTACGTGTGTCTGCAATTTCATAAAATGGAAAGATTGTAAATTATTGGCAGAGTATGTGTCCTTATATTCACTGAGTGGAATACATGTTTATTTTGGGTCCTTGATCTGCTGCTTATGAACCCGCACTCTGTCCCTCAGGCATTCGGTTTGACCTCACATATTTGGCATGTAATTACATATTTAACAATTCAGAGGGTGATGTACATACAAATATTTGTTTCCTTTGCACATATATATAAAACCCATCTGATATATATATATATAAAGAGAAAAGTTCCTTTACATATTGTTCCGCACATGCGTTTCTAAATGCTCTTAATTTCACATCTATGCATTAAGTAGTAAATGAAACGTGTTCACTTAATGTGCATCAATGTAAGCATACAATTATATTTTAATATTTGTGACTATTGCTACAGGATAAACTCTTAGTTGTATGTATTCCCTATGTTCTTATTATTAATAAAAAAAACAACCTACTGTTTACTTTACATTCTGATCAATTTTTACGTACGTCTTGAACTTAACCATTACCTATGTTTTCAAGTTTGTTTGAATAAATTTTCTATTTAGAATACAATGAGAACAAAAATGAAGTTATTTAATTCGAGCATGTCATCCTCTAATCATCTCAGTACATTTTTAAAAAGTTATATCTTACGTTTCTGACTCACCCATAAGAACTTGAAAAATGCAGATGCAAGTACAGGTTTATGTAAGACGAGTAAAGTTTTAGGAATGATGAAGATGTTATCTTTTGGTACCAGTTCTGGATATTTATATATTCACATCTTTCTTTAAAACCTGTAACACCAAAAGTGAAACCCGAATGGAATAACAGTAAACGAAAATGAGATACGTAAGTTCCATTGTTGTCGTAAAGATATTTTTCCATGTGATAACTTTCCACGCAAAACATAACTCTCACCAGTCTCAATCATTGACAAATACGAGGGGCATTCAATAAGTGTTTCAACTTCAATATAAAACCAACTCGCGTAGTCAATTTTTTACTTTTATTTTTCAATATAGTTACCCTTCACCTCAATACACTTATTCCATTTCTATTTAAGACTTTTGATGCCGCTTTTGTAGAAGTCTTCCGTTTGCCCCCCTAACCACGCCTCTGTGGCAGCTTTGACGTCTTCGTCATCCCGGAAGTGCCTTCAACGTAGGGCGGATTTCAGGTTTCTGAACAGGAAGTAGTCACTGGGGGCTAGGTCTGGGCTGTAGGGTGGGTGGTTAAGCTGTTCGAATCCACAATCACGTATAGCGGCCTGTGCAACTCTTGACTTGTGGACTGGAGCGTTGTCATGCAAAATCAGAACACCACGTGTCAACATTCCACGGCGTTTCTGTCGAATTGTCTTTCGCAATTCTTGCATTAGGTTGGCATAATATTGACCATTCATTGTAGTTTTGGTTGGCAAGTAATCAATTAATAATATGCCTTTTGCATCCCAAAAGATTGTCGCCATAACCTTGCCAGCTGATGGTTGAGTGCGAAACTTCAGGGGAGGCGGTGAACTCGGGTGCTTCCATTGCTTGGATTCCAGTTTAGTTTCCGGGTCCCAGTGGTGGATCCAGGTTTCGTCACCTGTCACCAAACGAGACAAAAACCTGGCTTCATCCGCATTAAACCGATCCAGGAGCTCCATGCAACTTTCGGTTCTTTTCTGGCGATCTTGTGCTGTGAGGTTTCTGGGTACCCATCTTGCAGATACCTTGGACATACCAAGATGGTCATGAATTATTTTTTCAACACTTCCAACTGATATCTGGAATTCCAAAGACAGTTCAGAAACTTTAACACGGCGGTCAGCTAAAATTCGTCTTTCGATAGCGGCAATAACTTCCGGTCGGGTGACTTCAGATGGCCTGCCTGACCGTGGGTCATCGTCTAAGGACTCCCTGCCCCGCTTGAACTGAAGAGACCAGCGACAAACTGTTGAAAAGTTAGGAGCATCCTTACCCATCACATTACGATTATGTATTTCTGTAGCTTTGCATCCCTCTTTAGTAAGGAACTTGATCACAGCTCGTTGTTCATGTTTGAGAGAATGCATGATTATGGAGACCCCTAGGTCAGCGCAGCTATTATATCTAAATAATTGTTATGTCTAGAAATTGTTTTGACATGTGTCAATGTTATGTTTTGACTATATATAGTAACACCTGCTATAAGCTGACACTGTTTATGTAAACACCAATGCCCCGCTTGCAACACTTATTGAACGCCCCTCGTATATGCCTTGCAGCATTTCCTCACATTTTCATTTGCCAGATATTTCCGATCGCACTACCAAGTCAAGCATCAGCACGTTGATAGGCTGCCACAAAAAAGTGAAACGAAATGCGGCAAGGTTTAAATTAGCCAGGTGATGGAGATGATGGAGACTGGCGGGATGTGTGCCTTGCGGGGGCAGTTGTTATGTGAAGTCTACATCAGTACTTAAAGGGGCAATAGCACGTTTTTTGCAAATTTTATTTTTTTCAAATGTCCCATTTATAATGATAGTTTATGTCATTTATATTTACTTTAGAGGGTAAACATCTTATTACATAAACCAATTATCCGTAGTGGTAATAATGGTGTTGCGTATAATGCAAAAATTGCATGGCGGCCATTTTATTGTGAATACATTTTATTATTTCGAAAGACAAAACCATTCCCATGGCTTGACGGAACCATGTACACTCATTTTTAACTTGATTTTCCGAAGATGAAATGGTGTTTTACTTTTGGTGACATTCTTTTCAAATACATTTCATCAACTTATTTTAGCGAAAAAACGTACTACTGCCCCTTTAATACAAAGGATCAAATAATGTACATAAAGGCGGTTTTTGTCCGTTTCACCAAGTACAACATTGGAGATACATATTTATTTTATGCTGAGACAAAGAAATATTTTGAAATATATACTCTATATTTTCACGAAATGTTTTAAGCCATATTTCTGCAAAAATTGCTGATGATACGTTAAACGATAGATTCTGATAAGTTTTAGTTTATTTCTAGCGCTATTTAAGTCTAAACCCTGTTGGACATTCATGTAATATTTTATTCAAATCCCTCCAGTCACATACAATGTAATGTAATTCGTTGAATTCTGGGGTGATGATCTGTCAATACCTGGGGATTTAATACTTTAAAACTATAAGTGCGTTTTCTATTCCTCTCCTAGTAATTATTTCAGATAAAAAGTGCGTATTATTACAGTTTGAATTAAATTCAACATCTATTTCTCGACATGTCGGGTTCAACAGTTCCTTGATTTACACACACGTATATAATGTAATCAGAACATTTTCTTTATTATTGTGGATATATAATATTGTGCCAGAATGACAAACATCACTTGTTACTGCACTCTGAATTTCATTAACAAAGCTAGGGTTAAAGGGTATTTCATTGCATCTACACGTACATGTATGTAGCTTGCGATTTGATCTTCATTAAGTGAAATTGTAGAAATTTTTAGTTCCTCTGTTGAAATTGTGTTTTAGTATGGCCTGAAATTTAAATAAGTCTTAAAGTTATTTCGATACAACAATCCTGTGTATCCTTAATTATATTAGCACTTTAAATGTATTTTTATTTTAATATATATATTATGTACTTCTTGTCCGGCAATTTCTTTATATATTGTTATAACACTACTTAGACGCCTGATTATTTTATTTCTTGTTCAACATCCTCAGAAATATAAGAAATGTTATTGATAAATTCCTTTAAACAATTTATTATTTTGTCAGTTTATTTAAAATGAATTGTATCTGTCATCTATCAGAGAGAGTTTATTTCGTAAAGGGGCCAACGATCCATTATACAATACAATTATTCTAGGTTTAGAAAAATATCAACCTGTCTATTTGTCAAAAGTCACATTTGTTCACATATTTCGTTGTTGTACCTATCTTATCAGTATTATTTTAATTGTTTTTTAATTTTAAAAAGAGAGAAACTATAGTTATCTTGTTTACTTGTATTAAGGCGGATTAATGTTTAAGGTTTTACTTCGTTTAACTAAATTTAACTTTTTAATTACTACATGTAGCAATACGATAAATGGAGGGCAAGTATGGAAAACAGTTTCTCTATATATTAGTTAAAAGTTGATATAAATGTACAAAATAAAGCATAAATAGTATAAATGAATGAATCGATTGTTTATACAACGTGTCAATATAACATTACAAATACAGGATACAGAGATACATGTACATAGATGCAGCAATTATCTTCAAGAAATGTTCATTATTCATTATATCAATCGCTCGAAGAGACACGATATAAATATGAATATATAAATATATACACAACATTATGGTGATATAAAATACATAAACAGATCGAATATTCCTCAAATGTAACTAAACTACCGGGCAAAAGAAAGTACTCACCTCAGTTGATTTTATCATATGTATGGTTTTCAATTGCAAATATCTCAAGTTTTCGGTGTCATAATCCAAAACTGATAAGTACAGGTTTTTAGTATGCAGTCAAAGACTACTTCTACGTGTGTTTTAATTATTTTAGAAAAAAAGAAGAAATTTTAAGTTTAATTTTGTTTTTAAATTATACTTGATGATACACAACTGTTCATCGACATATAAGACATATCCTATGTGAAAATACATAAATGTGCCTGATTCTGCACACATTTAAAACATTTTAAACAGGGTAGGGGTCATGTTTGTGTAAATATTCATTCTTAACCCTGTCTCCATTTCAAAAAGATATTTGAAAATTGTTTTAACCTCAGTCACTAACAAAGTCATTCAAACTACTGCAGATAAGTATTATTGTATCGTGCCATAGTCATATACATCTGATTTCTTTTAAATATTGAATTAATCGAAACAAACTTAGGTGAATACTTTCTTTTGCCCGGTAGTTTAATAAACTAATTTGACAAAGTCAATCATAACGATTCCGTGCTCTCGGTCGAAAACAAAGACACGAAATAAATAATTAAAAAATAAGTTGATGATTAAAAAATCGTTCATAACGCAATCTGTAAAATAATGTTTTACAAAAATTGTCTTTTGATAATATTTTAAAACGTTTGGAAGTTTTATGTTGATTACTCACTCAAACATGCCTTTGATACATGTAGCTATTATGACGAGTTTTGATATCTGCTGATATTATTGAGTTATAGGCTATAAAGTAAGTTTATCTTCATTTCATATTTTTCAACAAGATGTTTCCATTCGTAAAGTGTTTTGGGAAGACTTGTTATTGCTGAGTAAACGATAAAAACAGAGCGGATATAATATTTTCTCTAACGATGATCACCACCGAGCCGCCTATCCGTTTGTCCAAAATTCTTCTCTATTCACATATCATTTTATTGCATATCATAAAACTTTTACACGTTTTTTAAGTCTTTAACCCAAGAACATACAGGTATAAGATCTGAATAATAACAAGGAGCTGCAATAAATTAAAAATGTTATTATTACTTTTATAACATGTGTCATTATACATATTTGTATCTCTCGTATCTTAATTCAACTGGGTACTAAAATATATTCACGGAGCTATTTTTACGCCAATTTTGCTCTCCCAAGCATAATTTTATACCTGGTATCACAAATTTGGAAATAAAATTTGAAAGTGTTTTAGGCTATAAAATAAAAGTATCTATAATGCCTGAATGCGGTTCTTCAGTTCGTCAAACATTACAGTTACCTACCGAAAGTTTGTTCACCTACTCGTGTATTTCAGTGCAAATATCATGTAATTTGGCATGTTTTGGAAGCATAGTGTCAACGCGAAAACTTGACCGATTACTTTCAACTTTTGCATTTGAGTCAGTTGAGTGTTCCATAACATAATCTAATTTGATGCCTCATCGTAAGCAGTTTCAATTTTGGCAGCTCTGTGAAGTAACCAGGGGTCAATATTTTCAAAACTACTGTTTTTATTTTCTTCTGTGAAATATTCAGTAAGTGATCAACTGGGTCAAATATACATCATATATTTCCTCACATACTCATCCAATGTATTTGTGATGAAATTGTTCTCATTTAGTCGATATGAAAACATTTATCCGAAATTTTTAATTTTAAAAAATTCGACCCCTTCTGACTATTTCATTATGACAAATTTCATAAACATGCACCACTGATTTGACGATCACAGGAGACGTTTGATTATTTTACTGATAGATATAAGAAGATTCATTGTCATTGAATGTGATGTACTTTTATTTACGTTACAATGAATGTCAATTTACATGATATTTGCACTAAGATACACATGTAAGTGAACAAACTTTCGGTATGCAGCTATAAAAACCTATAGTATGCTAACTCAACATAAAATTATTCCGAACGGATTGCATCTTTGTCCACTACTGCAATACTTAACATTGATTTAAAAATGGTCTTCGTATTTTCTCGTTTTAAAAATACTTATAAAATAAGTATAATTATGTTAATTACATGACGTATACATTGTATTTGAAAATATCATTAATTTAATATAGCGCATTAATATATATAATCATAATCACTAAATAATAAGTCATGTTATTTCCAATTACAAAAAACCCAGATTTAGATAGTACATCAAGGTATTTTTTAAATGAAATTCGAGGGGAGTTTGTGTGTATCACATATACTATGTTTTAAAGATGATCTGGGCCAAGCGATATCGAGACTGCGGTAGAGACCGTTACCTCGCTGTGTAGGGGTAACGCTAGTTGCGTTTTCCTACTCGCTGTTACCATATTGAATATACATTTTCCAGTGTTTTGTTCAAGAGCCCAGTATTCCTTTAATGACGTCATGAACATAGATATTGCAGGTGCCGATTTCGTTCCCACAAACAGTGAACATGACAGTGAACATTTATTTCGAAAGGTTTGAGAATTTGCTTTTTCAGTAAGTTCATTAAACTTATATTTCTATTCACATTTTTTTGTTAAAGGATGGATGAAATGACATATGGTCAAAATCGGATTAATTAAAATGGGATGTCAATTTGACAATTGCTCGATTTTAAATTTCTGAAATCGGTCCATAAATTACTTATATACGGCTTTTTAAAAAACCGTCTTATTTAGCCCCGGCGACCAGAATGAAAGTCTGCGGGGGTGTGGCCCCTGAAGGGATGACTTCTGTGACGTATCAGGAGGAGTCCGATTTTCGGCGATAGTCATAATTCAACGTAATTTCGCAACATTTTGATTGTTAATTTCACAAAGAAATCTTCAATAAACCAACTTAAATTTCCCATATATCGAATGTTTAGATATCCAACTAGGTAATTCCGCAGATGACAATTACACAATTATTACATAAACATGTCTTTTTGGCGATGTAATACACCTCATAAATTCATTTAGCGGCAGTGATAATCATCATTAATTAATTAACGAGACTTGGCGGAGTAGCTGTCTAACCGACCCCGTCTGTCGCTTATCACAGTCACGCCTCAGTGAGCATTTACAAAATGAATCGCCCAACTGATTGTGCTAGTGTTAGAATGGGTGAATTAAAATCGTTTTAATTATCAATTGCAAGCGTATATTGTCTCGATTTTATTCTCAATTGATTCCGATATACAATATACGTAGAGGTAATCATCTGTCATTCTTGAGAAAAATGCATTTCATCAGATCAACGTCAATGTTCTTATCTCTAGTTAACGCAGTTAACTTCGCTCAAATTATTTAATAAGTGGCATTTGTGATTGAAATTTTTCCGCTACTTTGGGACCAAATAGATATGGCTCTTAAGCACGTAGAGCACGTGATCTTTATCAGTGTATGCAGCTAAATTATATTGTCAAATCAAATCGGGCCGTCCGTATAAAACAGGCGACCGCAATATGGAGGTGACGGTTATGGCAAGTTTGATCGTATAAATCAATTTTCTTATCAGAAAGTTAAGCACATGTTAAGGTAAACTAACGAACAAAAGAACGTATAACACTCACTTGTTTTCGATAATTCAATATTTTAAGGAAATGAGATCCATTTGATTATGGCACGATACAATAACAACTTTTCGCGCTAGTTTGAATGACTTAATTTGTGACTGGTTAATTTTTTAATTAAAATATAATTTTTTAGTCAGGGGTAAGAATTGAAATTTAAACCAGCATGACCCCTAGCATGTTTAATGAGATTTTCACACAGAGTATATATGTTATATGTCGATGCATAGTTGACCGTGTTTTATCAAAATTAATTTTGGGGAATTTTAACATTTTAAATTTAAATTTTTAATTAAAAGAAAAACCCAGGTAGAAGTATTATTTAAGTTTTGGGACTAATTTCCAACATTATTCACTTTGTGAATACGACGTCGAAAACTCGCGAAATTTGACATGAAAACTTATACATAATATTATGATAAATAAGCTGATGGTTATACTTTCTTTTGCAAGTCAGTTTAGTTATATTTGAGCTGTTTACTTTCACATCGGGTTCAAAATTTACGAATTTATATGATTTGAATATTTGGTGTATTCATCTGTCATTATTCGAAAACAAAATAGCCTGGTTTTCAATATGTATTTGAGTACGCCTCTATTGCATACAACTGACGCACTGTGCTTTTTTTTACATAATTATTTAAATGTCATTTTATGTAATGTTATAATTGGTATCTAACAAGCCTCACAGTGTAGAGAGAACGCCAGTTGGCATGGCAATTTAACTTGAATTTTGATTCAGGAATGTTGACAATTTTGTATTTGATATTTTGTTATATAAAATATTTTGCTGTCAATAATTTTTCAAAATTTGATTTTATTTCTGATATTTTGTAAAATAATAACATTTCGCTTTAAAAAAATGTCATGTTTGTTTTCATTTTTGTAGTAATGACCCTGCTTAATTGCGATTTGATAATGCATTTAATGGTATAATTTCATCGTGTCTGTATCTCTGTATCTCGTGGAGTGAGAAAGTGACATCTTCACTCGTGGCTGGGCCACTCGTGAAAATATCACTTTCTCACTCCACTCGATGAGATAGAAATGATATTCGGCAAAAACAATGAAATAGTCTCTATAGTGCTACAGCGCCTTTAATTGGTGCACGAAAAAGACCATATAGAGCTATATGATTTAAAGATGAAATAAGTGCGAAACTGCCTGCCATGTACATTGAAAGGTTAACTATTGAAAATGTTGATAATTCATGTAAATGTGTATATAGACAGTTCTAATCTTATTTATAGGATATCTAAATATCTGAATATCTGAATATCTGAATATGCTTTTCTCAAAGCTTCTCTAAGAACTCATCCAGATTGAAATATATATTGAAATATATTTAGTTAACAATCTCTTTGTTTAATATAATATGGACATACAGATAAAGTAGATTGCGATATTCGACTTGTAAAGAATATAAATATAAATTTGGAAAGAATTTGTACATAAACGTGGAGTGATAAGCGGTAGAAATTATTTACTTATACATGTACAGAAGGAAAAACCTACACCCTTTGAATAATATAAACGATAGATAAGTAATGCGGTTCTCGCTAATTGCAACACGTCTGATAGGATTGTCATTTTTGATAATTGTAAAGGCAAATGCTGCAATCCAACGAAGTATACGACACATGCAAGCATACTCATTTATTGTTTATGTCCAGTATGATATTCTTCATGTAGTATCATCACATGATTAGATAAGGGGTTTTGGGTATGGGGTATGGGGTATGAGGTATGGGGTTAATATAAATACCATGTGCTGATCAGCATTTGGTTTAATCACATTTAATGTGAACGAAGATAAATCATTTTCGAAGTGTTTGACTACATACGCAAAAATCATGGCGTTTAGTGTCGATGTATATACTCCGACACATTGCGTATGTTAAAATTTTGTTGTTCTTTTTATTTTGATATTACATGTATGTATGATTAAAAGTACTATGATTAGTAATAGAATTATTAGTAGTATAACGATTTGAAGTAGAATGATAAGTAGTAGATGATTACAAGTAGAAGGATTAATAGTAGAATGATTAGAAGAAGAGTGATTAGTTGTAGAATGATAAGTAGTAGAATGATTAGAAGTAGAATGATTAGAGGTAGAGTAATTAATAATAGAATGGTTAATAGTAGAATGATTAGAAGAAGAGTGATTAGTAGTAGAATGATAAGTAGTAGAATGATTAGAAGTAGAATAATTAGAGGTAGAGTGATTAATAGTAGAATGATTAGAAGTAGAATGATAATACACATGTAGTAAAAGCATGGTATTAGCATCACAAACAAAGACCTCTTCAGCCAAACCAAGTCAACCTGTATCATCCATCAGATCACACACAGACAAACATTCTTTTATTGAACACATATTGGTAGATCTGTCGATAGTGGTAGAATGATTAGCAGTAGTATGATTAGTAAAAGAATGGTTTGTAGTAGAATTATAAGAAGTAAAATTAGTAGTAGTAGTAGAATGTGTAGTAGAATGATAATAGAAGAAGGATTAGTAGTAGAATGACTGGCAGTAGAATAATTAGTAGTAGAATGATTAATTGTAATAGAATGATCATTGTTATGATTAGAATAATTCGAGTAGAAGAATTATTAGTAGTATAATGATTTTTATTAGCGGAATGATTATTATAAGTAGAATGATTTTAGTAAAGGGAATAGTCGTAGAATTATTAGTAGTATAATGAATAGTATAAAATGATGCGTGGTAGGAAGGTATTCACGGTCTAGTAGCACAGTGGTCTATTGGTAAGCATGCTAGCTTCTCACCACAAAGACCTGGGTTCGAATCCAAATATTTGTCTCCAGGTTCTCGTTGTTGTGTCCGCTTCAGGTGTAAAATGGGTACCTGAAATAACCGGTGTACATGGCTTCGTGTAGTATAATTCCTTCAGGGTAATAATCTATAGAACCATGAGCAATTGCTTCGTGTAGTATAATTCCTTCAGGGTAATAATCTATAGCGCCTTGATAAATTGCTTCGTGTAGTATAATTCCTTCAGGGTAATAATCTATAGCGCCTTGAGAAATTGCTTCGTGTAGTATAATTCCTTCAGGGTTGTAATCTATAGAACCTTGATCAATTGCTTCGTGTAGTATAATTCCTTCAGAGTAATAATCAATAGAACCTTGAGCAATTGCTTCGTGTAGTATAATTCCTTCATGGTAGTAATCTGTAAAACCTTGAGCAATTGCTTCGTGTAGTATAATTCCTTCAGGGTAATAATCTGTAGAACCTTGAGAAATTGCTTTGTGTAGTATAATTCCTTCAGTGTAATAATCTGTAGAACCTTGAGCAATTGCTTCGTGTAGTATAATTCCTTCAGGGTAATAATCTATAGAACCTTGAGCAATTGCTTCGTGTAGTATAATTCCTTCAGGGTAATAATCTATAGAACCTTGAGAAATTGCTTTGTGTAGTATAATTCCTTCAGTGTAATAATCTATAGCGCCTTGATCAATTGCTTCGTGTAGTATAATTCCTTCAGGGTAATAATCTATAGCGCCTTGAGCAACTGCTTCGTGTAGTATAATTCCTTCAGGGTAGTATTCTATAGAACCTTGATCAATTGCTTCGTGTAGTATAATTCCTTCAGGGTAATAATCTATAGAACCTTGAGCAATTGCTTCGTACGTGTAGTATAATTCCTTCAGGGTAATAATCTATAGCGCCTTAATCAATTGCTTCGTGTAGTATAATTCCTTCAGGGTAATAATCTGTAGCGCCTTGAGCAATTGCTTCGTGTAGTATAATTCCTTCAGGGTAATAATCTGTAGCGCCTTGATCAATTGCTTCGTGTAGTATAATTCCTTCAGGGTGATAATCTATAGCGCCTTGAGCAATTGTTTCGTGTAGTATAATTCCTTCAGGGTAATATTCTATAGAACCTTGAGAAATTGATTCGTCTAGTATAATTCCTTCAGGGTCATAATCTATAGCGCCTTGATCAATTGCTTCGTGTAGTATAATTCCTTCAGGGTAATAATCTATAGCGCCTTGATCAATTGCTTCGTGTAGTATAATTCCTTCAGGGTAATAATCTGTAGAACTGTGAGCAATTGGTTCGTGTAGTATAATTTCTTCAGGGTAATGATCTATAGAACCTTGAGCAATTGCTTCGTGTAGTATAATTCCTTCAGGGTAATAATCTATAGAACCATGAGCAATTGCTTCGTGTAGTATAATACCTTCAGGGTAATAATCTGTAGAACCTTGAGAAATTGCTTCGTGTAGTATAATTCCTTCAGGGTAATAATCTATAGAACCTTGAGCAATTGCTTCGTGTAGTATAATTCCTTCAGGGTAATAATCTATAGAACCTTGAGAAATTGCTTTGTGTAGTATAATTCCTTCAGTGTAATAATCTATAGCGCCTTGATCAATTGCTTCGTGTAGTATAATTCCTTCAGGGTAATAATCTATAGCGCCTTGAGCAACTGCTTCGTGTAGTATAATTCCTTCAGGGTAGTATTCTATAGAACCTTGATCAATTGCTTCGTGTAGTATAATTCCTTCAGGGTAATAATCTATAGAACCTTGAGCAATTGCTTCGTACGTGTAGTATAATTCCTTCAGGGTAATAATCTATAGCGCCTTAATCAATTGCTTCGTGTAGTATAATTCCTTCAGGGTAATAATCTATAGCGCCTTGAGCAATTGCTTCGTGTAGTATAATTCCTTCAGGGTAATAATCTGTAGCGCCTTGATCAATTGCTTCGTGTAGTATAATTCCTTCAGGGTAATAATCTATAGCGCCTTGAGCAATTGTTTCGTGTAGTATAATTCCTTCAGGGTAATATTCTATAGAACCTTGAGAAATTGATTCGTCTAGTATAATTCCTTCAGGGTCATAATCTATAGCGCCTTGATCAATTGCTTCTTGTAGTATAATTCCTTCAGGGTAATAATCTATAGCGCCTTGATCAATTGCTTCGTGTAGTATAATTCCTTCAGGGTAATAATCTGTAGAACTGTGAGCAATTGCTTCGTGTAGTACAATTTCTTCAGGGTAATGATGTATAGAACCTTGAGCAATTGCTTCGTGTAGTATAATTCCTTCAGGGTAATAATCTATAGAACCATGAGCAATTGCTTCGTGTAGTATAATACCTTCAGGGTAATAATCTGTAGAACCTTGAGAAATTGCTTCGTGTAGTATAATTCCTTCAGGGTAATAATCTATAGAACCTTGAGAAATTGCTTCGTGTAGTGTAATTCCTTCAGGGTAATAATCTATAGAACCTTGAGAAATTGCTTCGTGTAGTATAATTCCCTCAGGGTAATAATCTATAGAACCATGAGCAATTGCTTCGTGTAGTATAATTCCTTCAGGGTAATAATCTATAGAACCTTGAGCAATTGCTTCGTGTAGTATAATTCATTCAGGGTAATAATCTGTAGAACCATGAGCAATTGCTTCGTGTAGTATAATTCCTTCATGGTAGTAATCTGTAAAACCTTGAGCAATTGCTTCGTGTAGTATAATTCATTCAGGGTAATAATCTATAGCGCCTTGAGCAACTGCTTCGTGTAGTATAATTCCTTCAGGGTAGTAATCTATAGAACCTTGATCAATTGCTTCGTGTAGTATAATTCCTTCAGGGTAATAATCTATAGAACCATGAGCAATTGCTTCGTGTAGTATAATTCCTTCAGGGTAATAATCTATAGAACCTTGAGAAATTGCTTCGTGTAGTATAATTCCTTCAGGGTAATAATATGTAGAACCATGAGCAATTGCTTCGTGTAGTATAATTCCTTCAGGGTAATAATCTATAGAACCATGAGCAATTGCTTCGTGTAGTATAATTCCTTCAGGGTAATAATCTATAGCGCCTTGAGCAACTGCTTCGCAATATGCATGTTCTAAGCGGACTTATATCTATTAGTGGCTTATAGTAGTAATCTAGAATTAATGACCCTTTGTTCTTCGATGGACATTAACTGTTTTGAAAATGACTTATCTCTTGAAATGTTGTAAGTATACCCCCGCTACGAAGTAAGCGGGGGTATATAGCGGTCAGTCCGTCCGTCCGGCCGTCCGTCCGGCCGGTCAATTTTCTCAAAAACCGTCAAAGGTACATCAACCAAACTTTGTACAGTTGTTAACCATGTTCTTCCGATCGCGCACAGACAATTTTAAATTTTCTGAGATTTAAATTTGTTGTCGTTTCCATGGAAACGTCACTTTTTGGACCTAGTTTTATTGTGTTCAATCGGGACAAGTTTTCTCGGAAACTGTTCAAACTAGGTGAATGATATTTTGGTTGTGAGTATTCATGACCATTCTCTTTATCGAGTTCCAAAACCACTTCTGAAATATTATTTTTTACGGAGTTATGGCCCTTGAATCCGAAATTGAACTTAGTACCAAAAGAACTGTGATGCTCCAATGGGGACAAGTTTTCTCGGAAACTATTACATCTAGGTGAATGAAATTTAACATGGAGGTAGTCCAGATGATACTCTTTATCGAGTTCGAAAATCACTTCCAAAATATTATTTTTTTACGGAGTTATGGCCCTTGAATCCAAGAGCTGTGATGCTGCCCTTGAGTCTGTAATTGAACTGGTACAAATTACCGGTGTAATGCTCTAATGGGAAAAATTTAGTTACCTGAAAAATATTACATCTGGGTCAATGAAATTTGTTAATAACAAAGCCAGTTCCAAAAATAATTGTGGACACTATTATGATGCTTGAAGCTGGTTTTTTTAAACATAGTACCCTTCACATCTCTAATTCTCAATGGACGGATAGCAGATGGCGGGGGTATGTGAGCCATGCTAACTTTTTTCTTGTTTTGAAAGGTACTTTACATGTAGAGAAAAAAGGAAAGGGTTTTCGTATTATTTATCTGGACATTTTATAAGTATATCTAAATAGAGAAACATATCTTTCCAGAGAAATGAGAAGGAAAACATGATGGAGAAATACGTTTATATAAAGTTTAGATCATGTACGAGGCAAAATCTAAAAAACAACCTTTAAGAACGTTTTACACTGATATGAAGCATAAACACAATAATAAAACTGATATAAAGGGTAAGAGAAACTTAACGTGAACGATGTTGAAAATATCCAAATCCTTATAAAATTTGCAAAAAACGTGACTTTTATTGCTGAGAACAAAAGGGTCTTGGGTGTTCTGTCCCCGATTCACCGTCCCCCTTTTGGGATCTTTCTGGCGTTAACAGATTTTGTTCGTTGCAGCATGTTATAAAAGGCGTCTGTCAATGGTTATGCTGCAGTATAATCACTTACTTAGTGTGTCTCAATTGGTCTTTTATGTCCAAAGAATTTGTAAACACGTTACGCGTTACGGTTTTCCGAATTTTAATTATTTGAGAAATCTGTCGAAACATTTCAAGATAATTGGTGTGAGTTTTTGAATATTTTCTTTAAACGTGATAGCATATATTCTGTGAAGCAGATATTCTGTTCTTTGTAAAGCATGGGTATTATGATTGGTTGGGTGGTTTTTGCATGTTACTGTTAGTCATTTGTAAAGGCATGTTGCTATTTTTTATATTCACGTTTTAGTTGAATTTGATGCCTTTTGGTAATGACAACATTTCACGTAAGATTTTAAGAATTATGCTTAGATATATGATATGACACTGCGGTTGGCTGGCTGTGGTTTGATTTATTTTCTTTTGTATGAAACACATATCACTGTATGCATGTGCCAGAAAAAATCTTGTCGCGATATGACGCCAACGAGACATGCAATTGAGGTAAGTGATGACTTGCAATTAACTTTAAGGAAATTCTAAAAACATTAGTATACATTAATTGTGGAGTATAGGGAACATGGAAGAAAAAGAAAAAAGAGAAAGGTAAGAAATAATGTTATATTTTTTCTCAGAGAGGCATTTAAGAAGTTGCAGAGATGAGGGAAGATCAAGATGCCAACTTCGTTATTGCGGTGAATGCGACGTTTCGTTGTATCGACTAACACCGTTACCAAGTAAATGATGTTACAATTGCAAACCTATCAAAACAAGAAGTTATTTTTCTGAAACTGATTTAATTTGACATGACATTTCAAATTTGAAAATTGGGTCATGTTTAAATTGATTAGAGAGAAAAGTACAAATAGAAAGATAGTCAATTGTAGATGTGCGACAGTGATATTGAATGATAGATATATGTACATTATCACGTGTCATTGTTACTGTAAATATGTATATTCATATGTGCATGTTATTGTCCGTGTTCACACATATGATTATAAGGATGATAAGATATGTGTCAAAGGTCAACACTGAACATTTTAAAGTCTGAATTAATGACTGTCTAGTGATATATTTGGATTAATTTCAGTAGTAAATATAATAAAATCACCCGTTGAAAACATTTGTATTTTGTCGTTTGTTTATAAGCAAAAAGACGAATAATTTCAAATCCATGTCAAATTAAAATAATAAAAAACAAATAACAATATATAAAATTGTGGTGTCAAAGCTTTGCTTTGCTAGTACAGACACCAACCTTTAAAGTAATCTTGAAATATGTTTGGCATTGTAATTAAAATTAGATATATGATATATGAAATACGTATATAGCATGCAAATACGTAACATCCTGTCTAACGCCATAGTCTTGTGTGGTCGTGTTAGTAACGACAAAATAAGCTACAATTGAATATTTATAAAGATAGCAAAAAATGATTCCGTTCATTTTAATATTAAGCGAAAAGCGCCTCGTTCAACGTTTATATCAGTGCAACACTTGAACTTAAACTAATCTCTTGCGTGTGGTCTTTACCGCTCATATCCCCTTCAATAAAAGAAACGCAACACGTATGTATGACAGGCTGCTGTCAATGAACATGTACATTGCAAAAGTGTATCAACTGTGTCTTCAGTTTTATTTTAATATTCATTCCACTTTTTTACCCGCTTCTTCTCAAATCAAAAAAGAATATCCACGATAAAGAGACGGTTGTGGTGTTTACATATTTACTGTGAGCTTCACTGACAATATTAACATCGAGAATCTTATTTCAGCTACCCAATATATTTTGAAGAAATGTGAACATATAATGACACTTAAATATCAAATATTGCTGCTGTCTATAACTACTTCACTGTTTATGCCCTAAACGAATTAATTCTATTTTCATCGTATCATTTACATTTTATCATTTATTCACTAATCTTCATCGTCACGAAAATCCATGAACAGAAAAGCTGTGGAATAATTATCAAGGGTCATCATTTCCAAACCTCCTGTTTTCATTTTGATTTGCACAATTTTAAATTTGGAACTAAATGAATTAAACTCATATAATTTTAACATTTGATGTCTTTGTCATATCCCAGCATGCTTTTCACTACAGCTATGAGAATATTATAATACCTAATGCGTAATTTCCAACCAGCTGTAACCCGACATTGTGTTCACCTATACTTGCTGACGTTAATGAATTGATCGTAGGAGCGCGAAAACTAACCCAATAACTTTATGTTTTCATTTCAGAAGTTACGTATGAATGTACAATAACATAATATAATATCACACCTCACAATTGCACGAAACAGTTCAGCAAATCGTTGCATTTACCAGGCGTTAACAATTTGAAAATTTAAATTTTATTTTTAACCTGAAAATCACACGCTATGTTTGAGAATGGCTATTGTACATGTTGACATAGAATGAACCTTCTGTGCAGTTAAAGCAATATGATTAAGGCTAAACGAATGTAATATGTTGTTCTTCGTCTACGAAAGTACTGCGCTTGCCGTGAATGATATAATTATATTAGAGAATACTAGACTATTATCTGCGTTAATCATTTTAGTCAATAGAATATCAGTTTTGAATGATATTAATGCATATGTATACAAGCTTGTAATGTTATATCTTAGTTCACGTACAACAGTGAAGTTAAACTCACACGTACAAGAAAGTCACCATGCTATGTAGAAGATGCTATATGTAAGATATACCAACGATTTACGATTTAAACAGAGGGATACCATGCCTTCAGAAGACAACTTATCAAATTGTAATTTTCAAAATATTATATGTTTTAAGAGTTCGTCTTTGTGGAATGCCCTTACATGGACGAGATAAAGAAATCAAAAGGGCTTGTTATTTTGTTTTAAGACGTCCATCAGTAACCAGGTTCTTGGTGGGCATTTAGAAGTTGGTATAGGTAATTTAACAGCTTACAATATGGATTATATTATTATAATGTATACACCAACGTTTCAAGGCCAAACAGTGCGTATATACAGGGCCTTTGAAGGGGCAGTTGAACGTTTTTTCGCTGAAATAAGTCGATAAAACGATTTGAAAAATAGCGTTACCAATAGTAAAACACCCAAAAATGAGAGTACATGATTCCGTAGAGCCATGGGAATCGTTTTTGTAATTCGAATAATAAAATGTGTTCACAATAAAATGGCCGCCATGCAATTTTAGCTTAATACACAACACCGTTATTGCCACTACTGATAATTGGTTTGTGTAATAAGATGCTTTACCCTCTAAAGTACATATAAATGCCAATTTGCAAAAAACGTGCTACTGCCCCTTTTAAGTTTTATAAATCGTTGTTTAGGAATCTTGTCATCTGGACGATAGAGGAAGATGCTTTCTGAATGACCCCTACAGTAATCCTGCGTAAGTCAAAGAATGGGTTTTTTAATGTTAAAGTGACCTGTTATTAATTGAAATTCTACGTTTTATACATTTTAAACTTTAATGCCAAACGTTCTGACCGTAAACCATTTTGGGAAAAAGCGATTTCAACACCCAAAGTGTGTTTGAAGAAACATAAAAATAAAAATATCACGCTCTTACATTGTATGTATGAAATTGGGAGTACGCCTGTCGATTACATTCAAAATCTTCTTTCTCCGACAGCAGTATTTAATTTTATACTCATCTAAAATAATACAATATTTCAAAAGAACCCGAAACCATAAACTTTCTCAAATGCAAATTGGAAACGATCTAATTCAACCAATCATGAAATCACGTCTAGGGATTTCTATCCCAACCTGACATAATGGTGTTAATGATGTGATAATGACTATGTTGATATATTTACACGGATTAGTGGGGTCGAAAAAGCATATTTCATCCTGTCGCAAAATGCTCAGGTTGAAGAAAAACTATGACGATATCGTTTTGATGTAAGAATCCCCAAAAAGATGTAGATGTTATCAACATTTTTCTTACCTTGCGAATATCACCATCATGTTGTTTGTGTCTATTGCATTGTAGTATTCAGTTAAATTAGCTAAAAAAGAAACATATTCCATAATGACTACAATCAAAGAAGAAACTTTTTTGACATGCTAATACTTTTTATAACGTCTTGAGGACAATACAGATATGTGAATACGTTTGAATTTAAGTGAACAGTTATCTTATTATTGCTTTTTACTCTCAGAAATTGTATTTTTTTATTTCTCAATATTTTTGGCAGATAAGAAGTACATGGTACTCATCTTCTTGGGAATGATCACAAAATGAACATTGCGTTTTTATTTTGTTTACAGTTTTGGGAAAACCTGCTCCTGTAGAGGTATCAGTGTTACGTCTAAATTTAGCTAGCGCATGCGATAGATGTGATGCAATACTTCACACCTGTGTTAAGATCGACACAAGGTAAGGAGAGTATTTCATAATATCAGTGTAATTGCATAATATCAGTGTAATTGCATAATATCAATGTTATTTCATAATATCATTCTTATTTCATAGTTTCAATGTTATTTCATAATATCAGTGTTATTTCATAGTATCAGTGTTGCTGATATATATCTTTACATTTCTACGTTAATACTTGGATGAACAAGTTCGTATCGTTTACATATCCAGCAAACTACATGCCCAAACCCACGAGTAAAGAGGATGGTTCTAACGAAATTAATGTCATCAGTGTCGTCTAATATTTTTCATAACTACGTCTTGAGTATCCTGTTGTTGATGATAAATAGCGGGAAACCTCCACATTCAGATAATATATGTTCTGAAACTAACACGCAACAAAATCATACAAAACTTTGAAACCGGTTGAATTTCTCGTCAACCATCTTGAATGCGTGGGGGATTGGTAGCACTTTATATCTATTTATAAGGAGCCTAATGCCATCACGGGCTCTATAAACAAATTTAGAGCGTCCTAATACCATGTACACGTACAGCGGGATACCGAAAGTTTGTTCACCTACTTGTGTTTTTTTGTGTATTGTGCAAATACCATGTAAATTGACGTTCATTGTAATGTCAATAAAATTACAACTTATACAATGACAATGAAACATCATATCCATGAGAAAAGCAATCATTCTCAAACGTATCCTGTGATCGTCGCGTCAGTAGTCCATGTTTGTGAAATTTGGAATAGTGAAATATACCAAAGGGGTCAAGTTTTGAAAATTCAACTATTCGAATAACAGTTTTCGTATCGTCTAAACGAGCATATGTTTATCACAATCACATTGAATGAGTATAAGAGGAAATATATTATTAATGTTTGACTCCATTGATCACTTACTGGATATTTTATAAAAGAAAATAAAAACTGGAGTTTTGAAAATATTGACCCTGGTCACTCCAAAGAGCTGCCAAAAAATTTAACTGTTTACTCTAAGGCATCAAATCAGATTAAGTTATGGAACACTCAACTGTCTTAAAAACTGCAGTTTTGAAAACAATTACCCCTGGTCACTTCAAAGAGCTGCCAAAAGTGTAACTGTTTACTATGATACATCAAATCAGATTATGTAATGGAACACGCAACTCTCTTCTTAAAATGCAAAATTGCAAAGACATCGATCAAGATTTTTGCGTTGATAAGGTACTTCAAAGACATGCCAAATTAAATGATACTTTCACAATAGGTGAACAAATTTTCGGTAAAATCTGTATATGTAGAGCTCGCTCAGTTTGCATAGATAATATTTCGCAGACTCTAGAAAATATAATTCTATAGGAGTAAATAATGTATTAAATATGATGTATATGATGCAAACAATTTTCATATTGAGTATCGATTTTCGTTGTTATTTGACCACAGAATCCTCAAATAACTACACTGAGTATACAGTTGAAACCTTTCAAGTGTAATTTCAATGATTTCGTCATACGTCACAGTCATAATTACACTTCATTCTCATGAGCTGCAACAACATTTGTGAAAAAGATTTCAGAAAAGGATTTCCTTTGGATTAAGTACAAGACTGTTATTTTCATATCACACACGCATGCATTATGCTCGTATACATATATGTATACCTAGACATTACCAAAGGATCATGTTGTCATAATTTGATGTATACGGCAATTTGACAGTCTGAACTGTTAGGGAAAAGGTTAACACTAGCATTGAAATAATGGATTCATGGTTCTTTCTGATCATGAATTGTTAATGCCAACAAAAGACATCTTGGTAAAATAAATATTGTTAAAGATGACAGTAATCCATACGTGTAATTGCCTAAGAAGAGGAATACGTGACTGTTTTTAAGTTTCATTAAGTTAAGTTTCATGTTCATAATGTATTAATTCCCCGCACATGACCAAAAAATGATAAAGAGGATTTGCTGATTTGTTCAATGTTATATATTGTATTTCATATTTAGAGGGGCAGCAGCACGTTTTTTCGCTGAAAATAAGTTGAGGAAATGTTTTTGAAAAATAATGTCGCCAAAAGTAAAACACCCTTCTCTCTTCGGAAAATCAAGTTAAAACATGCATGTACATGGTTTCGTAAAGCCATGGGAATAATTTTTGTCATTCAAAATAATAAAATATGTTCACAATAAAATGGCGGCCATGCAATTTTTGCTTTATACGCAACACTGTTATTACCACTACGGATAATTGGTTTGTGTAATAATATGTTTTACCCTCTAAAGTAAATATAAATGACACAAACTATTATTATATATAGATTTAAATTTAAAAAATAACATTTGCAAAAACGAGCTACTGCCCCTTCAACATTTTATTCGACTAGTACCTGCACGTGCAATCAACATTTTCCAATCGAAGAAAATATAAATTGATATGCATTTTTACAACCATTTATATCAACGGGTTTCCCTATCAAGGCACACAGCTGTACACTTTATCAATACGTGGTGTATACATCTGTACACTTTATCAACACAAGTTTATAAGCTACAATTAATCAGTACAAAATGCATACAGCTGTACACTTTATTAATACAAAATGCATACAGCTATACATTTTGTTA
This sequence comes from Gibbula magus, assembly GCA_936450465.1. Lineage (NCBI taxonomy): Eukaryota > Metazoa > Mollusca > Gastropoda > Trochida > Trochidae > Gibbula > Gibbula magus. The sequence goes on along the minus strand of OW388294.1, from coordinate 21,603,237 downwards.
ATACAAAATGGATACAGCTGTTACAAATAAACGATATGGTACATCATATTTGACTTTTATTCAAATTATAACACAATTTTCATTAATCTAACTAATAACAGACCTGACCAACAAGAAATGAATTTAAAATAAAATAGAATGAATATCCCTTTAATTTTATTGCTGAAATTCTACAAAGCTTAAACGTAGTTTACTTGTGTCAATATCTCACAAGAAAAGATTCGGTTAAGTTTGTTATTTCAATTTACTCGATATTTAATTCGAAAAGATTTGGTAAAGCTTAATAGTTGAATTGACTTTACTCGATACCTTATTACAAGAATTATTAGTAATTCACTTTAGTCGATATCTAATTAGAATAGAGACGGTAAAGCTTAGAATTAAAATTTAATTTACTCGATATCTCATTAGAAAAGATTTGGTAAACCTTGATATTTAAATTTACTTAAGTTGACATATCATTAGGAAAGATTGACCAAGGCTTAATCTTTCAATTTAGTTTAGTTGATATCTCATTAGAAGAGATTCAGTGTGGCTTAATATTCCTATTCACTCTAGTTGACATCTCATTAGAAAGAAAAGCTTCAGTGTGGCTTAATATTTAAATTTACTTTAGTTGATATCTAATTAGAACATATTAACTAAGGCTTCATATTTAAATATTACTATATAATATCTCTGGCATTGCTTTTGAATACAATGAACCAATAAAAAGCAACATGCCTTATCATAAATGACTTAATTTTATATTCATTTTTAAAATAAAAAATTATTTGTTGTGCAGATCCAGAGAAAATTTGCATATTATTATACTTATTTAAACAAATATAATAATTCTCTATGTTTGACATGAGCACGTGGACTATATGTACACACCTTAACAGATATCGAACTTGTTACATTGTATTGTGAGTATGTGTGAATGGGTAACTAGTGTATGTTACATTTGCAGCTGCAAATACCAAACTACATACATGTAGCATATTATCCTTGAACTTTTGCAAATGCGTTTTCGAATGCATGTGTGAAAATGTAATCACCATTACCTAAACATATTAAAAATAGGATTCCAAGGCATTTTATTAAGGTGTATACATGTATGTGTAAATTGATAAATGGCGTATCCAACATATGCATGTGGTCAATATATGTATATGTATCAATCTTTATTCGCACTGAAAAGGCATCAGGCCTATAGTACATATGCATATAACATAAGAATATACACGTGTGTATATGTTTTACATTTTTAAGGTGTTATGGTTTTTATCTATAAGACATTGCATTGTGAATATATAAAGCAAGATTTTGTAATATAGTTTCATTTGTACTGCTCATTAGTTTCATGAATGTTGTAGTACTTGGATGGACATAGAAGTAGCGTTTAATATTCTTTTCACGTAATGAATTATACAATGGGCAAATGAGAAGAAAATGGTACTCGTCCTCAATTTCGCTTAAACTACATAATGTACATATTCTGTCTAGTGACTGCTTATATTTCTTTATATCAACACATGATAGATATATTTCAGTAGAAAGGTCATATTTAAACATTGAGTAATAAAAACATTTTCTGGACAAAGAATATATGTTTGAATATACATGTCTTTAAGTCTTATGGTTAACGACCGAATGAATAATGGATGAGATTCTACACGTTGTGCATTCCACACGTTTCCAAAACCAATAGAGAATAACAAATTCTTTACTTGGGATGCCCAATTTCTTAGTCCATTTTCATCATACAATAACATCATATTATAGCATTTTCTCGGTATTCTGTTTGAAGACATAGCTAAAAGTTTTAGCCAATATTTGACAGCATTTATCGAAGAGTAGATATTCAGTGGGAACCTCCCAAGTTCACCATAAACCATGGCACTCGAAGTATTCAATTTTACTCCGAGGAATTTCCTGCATGCAAAAAGATGAACCTTTTCAATTATATTCGTATTTTGTATACCCCAGACTTCTGAGCCATATAACAATATTGGTTTTATTTTAACATCAAAGGTTTTGAAAAAGGTCTGGAGGGATAGATCACCTAGGCCACGTGTCTGTTCAAATATACCTATGAACACGTTTTAGATTGCGTCGCTGCCTGATAGGAATGTTTGTGCAATGAGAGGTTTCTGCTAAAAATTACACCCAAATATTTATAAAATGAAGTTGTCTCTAAAGTTCCTCTTTGAAATACCATTTTTCTGCTTTTTCCCCCGCCATTTTTAAAAACCATGACTTTTGATTTAGATCTATTCACAGTAAGTTTCCATTCATTACATTATTTTTCTAATTCATTGACTTGTCTTTGTAAACCCATTACTGTTGAAGAAAATAGGATAATGTCATCTGCGAATAATAATAGAAATAGATCGATTACATCTGGGTAAAGTTGTATACCATGCGTACAATTCTTTCTAATTTGACTTGCTAATTCGTTAATGAACATTGTGAATGAAAACGGGCTCAACACGCACCCCTGTCTAACTCCCGTATGCGTCTTTCTAAACTATATTTCAAAATGTTTATTATTAGGTCTTCAAGACATAGTCTGGAAGACATATTGTTTTTATGCGAATCCTTATTATTATGATTTCCGGAATATTGTGTTCGCCCATTCTTGAACTAACGGCATGACCGATTTTCATGAATCTTTCAGGGATTGTACAATTCGATGAGATCTAGAAAAATATCGAAGCGGAATTTTGATAATTTTTCTCATTAAAGTTCCAGTTCGATTCTAAATTTCTTTTTTTAACTTGGGAAAATTTTTCAAAATGCAGCTAGAGACTTGCAATTTTTTGTTTAAATGGGCAAAAACAATGCGAGCAGAAAGGAAATCATGGCGAATTCGTAGGTAACGTGGTTTTCTTGTTAATTTGATTTAAAATGAATTTTTGTTTTGGTTTGAGTTTTTGTTTGTACATTATGAGATGTTGCGAAGAAAAGATTTCTTAGAACCATTATTAGCGACATTATTTGATCAAACATGGAGCTGAAGGTCAAGCAGAAGTCTTGAAGACCTAAGTAATGACGCGTCAGTCCTAGTTAATAGTATTACTACTACTACTACTACTACTACTACTACTACTGCTGCTACTACTACTACTACTGCTGCTACTGCTACTACTACTGCTGCTTCTGCTGCTACTACTTCTACTACTGCTACTACCACGACTGCTACTACTGTTACTACTGCTACTACTACTACTGCTTCTACTGCTGTTACTACTACTGCTACTACTTTTACTACTGCCACTACCACGACCACTACTACTGCTACTTCTGCTACTACTACTACTACTACTACTACCACTGCTACTATTACTACTGCTACTACTACTCCTGCCACTACTACTACAACCACTACTACTACTACTACTACTACAACCACTTCTACTACTACTACTGCACAGTGAGAGTAACATGTAAGGCTGGAACCTCACATGCCTTTTTTCAAATGCATGTTCATTCTATAACATCCTAATTCATTATATAAAGGTATAGATGTTATTTTATTTTTATTTTAGATAAGGTCATAATTGAACTTATATATACATATATGAATGAATCTCCTCATGTGAGAGTCATCTTAATGTGATGCTTGTGTAGTTGAATAACTGGGTTGTATCAGACAAAATAGCGGTTAAAGTCCAAGGTTATTCATTTTAGAGACGCTTCAGAAATAAAGCTTTTAAGTGGAGTTTGATTTTAGAGATGATAAAACGTTATCTGTTTTACACCTCGAGTATTTTAGTAGTATCATATTCCTTATGCAGTTTGAAAAGTTAAGGAGATCGTTTTGGCGACTTTGTTGATAAATGGAAACAGGATATTTTGGTTGGTAGTAAAACTGGTAGGGGAGGAAAAAAGTTATGTACATATTTTAATTTTAAGTTTGAATTTGACTGTTATGTTAATTGTAATAGGCGTCGTTCTATGAGAAAGCCGATAGCTATACGTAGATGTAGTGTAGCTCCGCTAAGAGTTCAAACTGAGCTTTACGTTGGTTGTCTTGTAAATGAAATAACTTGCTCTTATTGTAAATATTTTATTGAAAATTGACCGCATGTTTTATTATCCTTTGTATATGTTGATGAGCGATTGCCACATTTAACTCAATGTACACAATTCTAGATTTCCGAAGCTCTCTTAGCACTAAGATAGTTGTAAGTCAATGTTAATGTGATATACTAACAAAATTCAGTTCAAACTTGTCCAACCTTTAGGTCTCATATAGAAAAATATAATTGTCGAAGAAATCACGATGATTTTTTCATAATTCACAAGCATGCTTTCGACCATCACGGGTCTCATCAGGTGAATATATATATATATATATATATATATATATATATATATATATATATATATATCTATATATCTATATATATATATATATATATATATATATATATATATATATATATATATATATATATATATATATATAGTGCCTTTATTCAACTACATTTACTCGGACTTGTGCGATCACTGTCCTTGTCTTGTGTCTGTAGGGTGCAAACAGGGACCTGTGTCTGCAGCATGCTTATTCTGCATATCATGAGTTTATTCGGGATATGTCAAGTTGACCCTACATGTCATGACATGAGGATGGTATGGAGGTGTGTCTGTGTTATTCAATATTACTCGGGTTAGTATCATAGACAGACAGACGGATATTGCATTTATGTCTCACCTCAACATAATACATATAAAAATATACATTTTATAACATACATATATCACACTAAAACTTCGAGCCATGCTATTCGGAATTATGAGAGACACTTGTGCATCAAATTTAAAACACAATGTAGGATAAGAGTACTTCAAGATGATAAAATTTACAGTAAAATTGCGAATTATCATTTAGATATACACAGATTTCAGGTACTTTTTTTTAAAGAATAGCATAACAATGTACAATAGACTTTGATTGATTGGTAAGTGACAAGTGGTTATTTTGATTAACACACATTAAACTAGTTAAGGGATAAAAAATTGAGTCATTGCATGTCTCACATCCTGCCCCGCAGTCCATGAATTGATCATTTGTTTGCAGATAGTCCTGCGCGTAATAAAACATATTCAAAACTACATTGTTGTATTACAAACAATAATTACTATGACATTTGATTGAAATCATTTATCGATTTGTTTTCATGGGAATATTGTTCAAAATCACCAAAATAAGGCTATTCAACTATACTAACATAAACAACACAAAAGCAAGAGATGTAATAATAATAACAATAATAATAACAATAATAATAACAATAATTATAATAGTAATAATAATAATAATAATAATAATAATAATAATAATTAATAATAATAATAATAATAATAATACTAATAAAAGTAGTTTATTTTTGTGTCGTGAGTATTACAGACTACGGGCCTGTTCAGGCCTAAAATACACTAAAATATAATACAATAATAAAATACTTATATAAATTAATGACAATACACAACAAACAAGATATAGATACTAACATTTATTGAGTATTGCAAGACTTTATATAGAGTCATACACAACCATGAAGCAATCTCGATTTTGTTACTGCCGCCAAGATGTTGCAGTTGCATGAACATGAAAATATTAAACCTGCTTATAAATCAGATCACATGTATTATTTTTCAAATACATTTCATCGACTTATTTGAGAGAAAAAACGTGGTACTGTCCCTTTAAGAACAATATAGTTCTCCGTTACTCAGAAAACATGTATTTTCAACGAAAATAAGCCGTTATTTTTGTTTTAAAAAAATGGAGACCAGTATCTGTTCTAAACGTATCGCATAAGATCGCATCAGCTGCAGTAACAAATCAAATAACGAAAATTATTCCAAAAATAACAAATGAAGATCAAAGAGGTTTTATGTATAATACAAATGCAGGTATATTGGACAATGAAGACTACAATTGTTTATTACATTATACAGAGTGTACGAATATACCAGGATTATTCCTACATTATCATCAGTACTTCCATCAGAATTTTTCGAAATTACTTTCGGGTGTAGACAAGGCGATCCATTATCTCCATATGTATTTATTTTATGCGCTGAAATTCTAAGTTTTAGGATCCGTCATAGTAAGAACATAAAATGTAAAAAGACAGGTGATAGTGAATATCTTTTCACACAACGTAGATGATACCTCTCTGAATTAGATGGGTCCGAACCATGCCTGCAGAGTACGCTACGAGCTACGCTTTCGTTTTCATGAAAATAAATTCATGCAACACGCAAATTATTTGGATAGTTTCATTGAAAAATTCAACTAAAATATTATGAAAGAAATATACGTTAGATTGGTCTAAAAGAGTTCACTATCCTTGACATAACACTTACTCACAATTTAACATAAATGGTAGAAAGAAACTACATGTACAACTATGAATTTAAACACATTAAGATTACAGTGAACCAGTGGCTCGAAAGAGATATCACTCCACTTGGAAGGACAACTGTCTTAAAGGGCTTGTTCTACCAAAGTTAAATCACATCTCAAGTGTACTACCGAACCTAAATGAAAAGATGATTAAGGATATTGAAAATAAAATTGTTTTAACTTGTTTGGAAAGGAATACCAGATAAAATAAAAAAAATAAGACAATAACCATCAATGAAGAGTAAAGGAACTAGAAAACTAAATACATTACTTTCACAAAGCTGAGCGAGGAAACCTTTTAACTCCGATGATACATAAACAAATTATAAACTGTTTGAATTGAATGTATTCCGAAAACACAATGAAACGGTATGCCGAAACATCAATTATCAATGATTATTATATTTGGCTAAAACAACTAATGCTTCTCTGAAAGATGTCTAATTTGCATGAAGACGCTTTTTAAAGAGCCATACTAACCAATTAAGGAAAACAGCTAATTTTAAAATAAAGAACATGACAATTAGCAAGTAATTAATGATATCGTTAAGAGGGACAATGAAATTTTCGTATGAGGGCCTGATTCAAATGCATAAATGTCAGATTATTTGTATACATTATGTTGTAATCGTTCATTGACAAATAGTCAAATCATAGCTAGGAAAACAAATGTTCCAAAAAATGAATTTTAAACTACAATGTCCATTCATGCTACACTCAAATGAAGCCATTTTTTCTTATAAAAAGTTTTAAAAAAAAGTTTTTTTAATGATATATTACGAGAAACATTTAAATCATGAAAATAACTCTATTGATAAAGGAAAATCGGAAAAGAGATCTTGAACGCTCAAGCGAAGCTGAATGGAAAAAAACCTACACAAAGTAAACTTCATATCATACTTAAACTCAAACCATGGTTTCAATATTCCATTGAACAAAGAATCCTTCATTACATAATATAGAAACAAATATAACAAATAAACCGAAACCATAACCCATCTTTTTTTCGATTGTCTTCTTCTTCCTCTTGTTGGATATTAACGAGCACTTTTCAGCGGACCTGATTTCGCACTCGGGTGCGGGATTGTCACTATTATTTAGAGTGACATCAACGAGTGGTTAGAGGCATCACATGCAACTGCATTAACGCCACAGGAGGTAATAAACTTAGGCTATATTGTAATTGTATGCACTTTCCCGATAGTGAATTGTATGTGACATGTTTCTTGCCTCGTTCTTATAGACAAGCGTTGGCAAATTTTAGATGTGGTACTGCCCCTTTACGAATTGAAACGGGACGCTATGATAGCACAGGGTAGCGTCCCATACTGCCTACAGTCCCAATCTGCCTACAGCTTATAACAACATGTTATGGTCCAGTGATCAGGAAGTCAGGGCTATATGCTGACCTGTTCTACCTCTAAAAAATGAACTCAACCAAATTATCGGTTCCAGATATCTTTATTTGTCAACTGATTATTTGTAATACTAAATAAACAGGTTAACAGTTTCTGTTTAAGTAAAGAAAACGTCATGTCAGTGAGAAGATACAGTTTACAGAAGGTAACTGTAGATAATTGTATGAGTCAATTTTAAAAAGATGGTGTAAATTTCATGTCCCAGCTATTTGCTGAAAAATATTAGTTATTGTTACTCTACTCACTTAACTCATTTTCTCAAAAATATTTTAAAAAAAAGTCAATTATCACTGTAATCGTTAATTGAACATGAATTAAACAAAATTAAGCGTGCATATTTCACACTTGTAAACTTGAAGATGTATTAAGCTATTTGTGACCAACAAATTAAGAAGTAAGAACAAATGAATTTTTATTATTTTTTTTATTATCTTGAAGTCTTTTACATACGATCTAGCTGACTAGAATGTACACTGTCAACCATGTATTTCTGATACGCATGCAGCATTATCATGCCATTCGGTAAACATTTAGTCAATTATTTTCGATCAGATTCATTAATCCGACATTCTCGTTAATCCGACATATTTCTCTGCAACCATGAGGGTCGGATTAACGAGAGCTGACTGTATTTGGAATTTTGAATGTTTTAATCTTGATGACAATATAAAGGAATCCGAATCGTATGCAATGTTTAGAAATAAATTAAATGACATAAGTTTATTTCTCGTAGCTAACACTTCTCATGAATATCTCTTAAAATGATGTTGTGTTTCTCTACATCAATGTATACATGTTGATGGTATTGATGATGTAATTATCCTGTTGTATTGTTCTTTTGGGGAGAGACATTTATATAGGGGAAACCCTATTTGTTGATCCCCCTGCACCTGGGTACCTGAATTAATATTGTTTAAACCAATTTCTCTCCTTGAAATTTACACATTTTAAAAAATTGACTCGTATAACTACAGATAAGCGGTTGGTAAAATGGTTAGTAGATGCAACAATGTACGTACTCTGACATGATTATTTGTAATACTAACTAAACAGGTTAAAGGAGGTCTGTGCGGGATAATGAGCCCGCTGATGGCGAACGTGTTGCGTGCTGGTGACATGGTCACGTGACTCGGACTGGGCGCAGACCCAGCGATGTGGTCATGTTTTGGACAGGGGATTCCCCCTTTTCACAGGCGATCGTTGATTGGCTGTTTCATTCTCGTTCTTGTTTTGGACCCCGCCATCGCTCACTACAACGATTTTAATGGTCCATGACCAGGTGCGAGACAACACAGCCTACAGACACCAATCCCACAGACGATTTAATTGTGTTGCAGAGGTTTGGACGTCTTGGACAGACGATTTTACTGGAAATCCGGGATCGATTCCTTGATCCCCAAGGGCACTACACTGGGTTTATCGGACTTTAGATGTGTGGGGGGAAAACGATTACAATTTAAAAAAATGCTAACATGTATTACTATTAATTCATTTGGTATTCTTCATAAAGCAAAACTATTTTCGTAAGGAATGACCGATATTTAATTTAAGAAACCATTGTAGTAAAATATATGTTAAAGATGTATTTTAACTCATAAAACATGTTAAACAAGTTTTGTAGGTAACAACTTCAATACTGTAAAAAAAAACTCAGCATTTTTCATGTCACTCAGTCTCTATGAATGTACATCATACATAATGAACAAAACAGTGGCATTTTGAAACGATTCCATAGTGATATATTTATTGATAGTGATGTTTTAATCCTGAAATATATAAACCCCAACTTGGACATATAAATATACTCTGTCAATGTCAATAAATATACAAATTTGTTTTGACATCGATTATCCCGACAATGTTGAATACTTGTTTTATAAATGTATTGCTAAACAGTCATTGAATTGTTAATACTGTTCACATAAACCTTCTTATAACAAATTAAATGTACAATATATTGACATGCAAGTCGTGTGTCATTTATCTAGTCAGTAGTGTATACAACGTGCAAAGAAACTTTGCAATCGACAAATTGTCTAGCCAGACTGGAGACAATTACAATGCGATTTGGCAATAGAAAGCTTACATATAATGCTTTGAAGTTTCATCCCCAGGGTTCTACTTGAATCTATGTACAAATAACAGTTTCAATACACATTGTCTGTTATGTCAGCAGCATTTCCTGTATATTAGCGGTTGTCGTCTCCACTGACACTACCAAATACCACAATTATGTAACGTCGCAGATTGTGATCACATCATTACACGGAGCCAGATACCTTTCAATTAGCATTCAATTAGCATTGCTATGTCCCTGTAATGAAGTCTTTTGGTGATATTTTCATTTCTACCACATTTTAAAATATTTGATTTTTTTATAAGTTACGCATAGGGCAAACTGAAAGAAGTCACCAGCTGTAGAAGTCGCCCGAACTTCGGAGACTTTTCACTTCCAGCTGACGCTATAATATCTGCAATAAATGCAATCTGTTTGTTTCCAAATGTTCCTTTTTAATATGTTTTATTTGTATTTTCTTTTTATGAATTATTGATAGTTTGATATATTTTTGTTTTATCAAAACTAGCAATTGCGTGAGGTTCAATTAACGGTTTCATGAAATAATTTGGACACTATTACATTTTCTTTGTAACCACTTGTAAAGTTTTAAATGACCGCGGAAAAAATATGGAAATATGTAGAAATATTACATTATCACATATGACAACAACATTAAGTTAATAAAGTATCAGTTTAGCGCTCACATCGTTTATGCAGCAGCATACCTGCGAAAATGATTGCGACATCATTTATTCTAACAAAGTTTGCGGCAGTTGCTGAAATTTAAATAGGAAAGCATGCTCTCAATAAATGACACATTAGTTCAAGCAGTTTAACTAGGGATAATGTATTGTTCCTGGACTATTATCCATGTGTTTAAGGATATAAAGAATCAGTTTGGTGAATAGTTTAAACCACTGACGCATGCCAGAACATTTGGGTTGTAGGGTCCGAAGTAGGGTCAATCTTGTCCGAACTGATATACGCAACTTTAACCGTTTTTTTTTCGGTTAATCTAAAGCAATTGTTGAAATATCTATGTAAAATCGAGTAAAATACTTTCTATCCAATATTTTGATTTGCTGAAATTGACATTTTAAAGATTATTATTTATTATACAGTCTTTCGTAATATTTGAATCGGATCAGTGTCCAAGCTTCGGTCAGTTTGCGCTACTCTAACCTTTTATGTCTGAAACCTTTTATGGGTGAAATAGGTTTAATGTAGTTAAATATCAGATAAGCGAACCAATTTGATATAATTCTTTTATTTTGCGATACACATATGAGTTTGATATCAATAATAGAAAAGGGAAATGGTCTGCATTGTAATAAATATAAGCTCATATCAGTATATCACTATATCCACATTGGAACTGGGTTCATTATGGGCTAATTATTATTATTATTAACACAACGCAAAAAGGTAAATAACGCTATTATTACGAGCTCGAATTATAGACACTCCGTTTCGCCGTTGAGTAAAGCGAGAGAGGGGTCAGACGCGAGAAGATTAGGAGCGCGTAGGATTGCGCAGACAAAACTACGCTGAGTAGAGAGAACGCTAATTGAGATTTCCGGCTCGGCACGCTGTGGTGGTAATTACTCGTGGATCGTTTTAATTATCCCGCACAGACCTCCTTTAACTGTTTCTGTATGAGTGCGACTCTGTTGTGATGTTAGTAACTGGAAAATTGGTTGTTCTTATGATATGGGTAAAAAATCATTTCCCAAACTGCCTACACTATATTTTGTAGGCAGAATGGGATGTAGGCAGATTGGGACTGTAGGCAGTATGAGACCTAACCTAGCACAGCGGTGAATGAAAGATTCTGTTGACATTGCTCTTATTTTATAGAAGATGAATTTCATGTTTCACTGAACTGTCCTGTGTCCAAGGATGAAAGATCTCTACTTTTAAAAGTCTGTCGTAAAGAATGTTTTAATTTTGATTTTTTTTTTATCAGATGTGGAAAAGGTGTGTTTATATTGCCGAGTCATATAATGTGCTTTTTATCTGCCAAAACCTGCCACTTAATTTTACTGAAAAGACGGTCTAATTTTTATGGTAATTAAGAATATGTTATATATGTACATTAGTGTGTTATATTTTTGTAAATATCATAGTTTTATTGTCTCTAATAACTCCGCACGGAGCGTCTCAATTTTAACTAAGACGCTGTATTTACTTTGTAATTATGAGGTGAGACTGAAATAAAATATCTGTCTGTCTGTCTGGAAAGACTGAACTTACAAAACGAAACATCTGTCTGAAATATTCTGACAATAGAAATAAAGCACTGAATATGATTATAGTCAACGCGATATATAACATCTTCAACTCAACGCATATGTATAACACCTTTAAATGATATTAAACAAGATTTCCAAAGCGCATAAAGCATTGATAAATAAATTGCATACTACAAACTACTACAAAATCTAATTAATTATACCCGCTACCTGTTGGCAGGTGGTTGATTTCTCTTTTTATACAGTAACCATTTGCATGAAACCACTTATTCTAATGATATAACTCTATCTTTCAAATGTACAGGGAGCCAAAACTTTTGTAATTTCATCCACTTTCAATGGATGTGCCAGCCAGAGTGGAACTATCGATGTATACATCATAATGATATGCGTGCGCTACAAAATATATGATTTTCATTTAATGATACTTATATACACTAATAATATATTAAATTGTAGATCCAGAGTGAATTAACACTATATTGTACTCATTTAAATAGCATTAGATAAAATATGTTAATTCTCTGACATTCATGAATTTTTTTTCGGTCCAGTTAACACAACCTTAACGTTTTGAACTTTACACCAAACCACCCTTTTCAATAACATAATTTATTTTCATGTTATGGTAAGGTTTAATTATATGTTTTTCATTTAAATGTGTTATATATCCTAAACTGTCCTAACAATGATTCTTAATAAGTCATCTTACTCAGCAAAAGGTAAGGTACTTCACATTGTCTGCCTACCTGAAAGGCGTTTTTGAAAGGACAATTTTGAGTTTTTGAGGTAAGAAGAAAAGATGTTAACTGTCATTCTGAAATACATAATTTCGTCATGGTTTATACCGATCTTTAGAAGCATTCATTGCATCACTTGCGTATTGCATACACACGCTTTTCGTAGGTTTAGAATCAGCAGAATTTCTAAAATCGTAATAATCTAATATAAAATTAATGTGATTTTAAAAAAATAATTTGACAACTATTTCCATAAATATTTTAAATACAGTTGCATCCCGAAAGTCTTTTTCACCTTTTTGTATATTTCAGTGTAAATATCATGTAAATTTCTTCTTTCAATGGCATGTTCTTATTCATCACGTAAATTGGCTTTCATTGTAACGTCAATATAATTACATCAAATATGATGACGATGAATCACTTTTTATCCATGTGTAAAATAATAATTAATAAATGTCACTTCTAATCGTCACGTCAGTGGTGCGTCATTTCCGAACTTTGGCATAATGAAATAGACAAAAGATAAAATTTGAAAATTATAATTTGATTAACTTTCAAATAAAAGTTTTCATATCGATTAAATGAAAACAAATTTATTACAATTACATTGAATAAGTATAGGAGGAAATACATGATTACTGTTTGACCTTGTTGTTCACTTACTGTATATTTTAAGTAACAATACATAACAATGAATATTATGGAACATTCAACTTTCTTTGAAAATGCAAAATGATCGGTCTAGTTCTCGCGTTCATACGATGCTTCAAAGACATCAACGGTGTGCTCTGAAATACAAGAGTAGGTGAACGAACTTTATGAATGCAACCTTAAATGATGTATTGGAATTTGAAAATTGTTCTAATGTCATAAGTTTACGAATATTGAGTTTTAATATTTATATTTCATTTACTTGTCAGTGACGGTTGACCGCCTCTTGGTGGTGAGTTATATGTTTGTCGTCATTTTAAAAATTTGTTTTGACAAATAGTTAATTTAAATGTTTTTGCTTACATTGTAAAATGTTTTTGCTGTAAAACCTTTTCAGTGGAAATATTTATGAATATGATCGATAATATATCTGGTTCAATCAGAGAGTTATAAACACCATGTCTTGTTTTTCAGATTGATTGGTGATAATTTAAAAAAAAATGAAATAAATGACATTTTAAACAATGACCTCATTCATTTTCTTTGATAGTGAAACCTTAATTTAGTTGTAATAATGTCACAGGGAGACGAATTGAGTCATAGGGATGTCACAGGGAGACGAACTTTGAGTCCATGAACATTAGTTTTGTGATATATATTTATTTATATATGACAGTTGTGGGTTAACTTTGGGTCTTAATGTTTTGATTAAATAAATTGTCATTTTGGTTTACTTTCGAATGCATATCTTAATTTCAATACTTTCATCCAAGATATATATCTTAAGCTGCATGTCATATTTTTAGTGGGACAAGTCCTATATTTAACATTTGTGCCTCTACTTTACATGATGAAACCTCACATTGTAATTTGACAGAGAGTATTTTTCACAAAAAGGTATTTCACTTAGAGAAGTGCCAAATGCCATACAAGTACTGAACATCAACACTTTCAATCACAACCATCACTTCTAGATAAATCAACGCCAGAATGCATGAGCATTGATATCATTTGACATATTTGACTCAAACAAAATGTTCTATATCACTTTACAGGTTCTCTCGTTTATTTGAACGAGTCATTTATTCAGATAGTATCATACGGGCCTAAATAAATGTTCACAATGGCATATGCTTGACATCAAAATCACAAAATAAATGTTCACTTTACTATCATGAAAAAGCGTAAAAATAAATTTCAAGCACATTATCAATCTGCCCCAAGATGGATGCTGGTGATAAAACGAAAATGTCAAGATTGTTATCACCCACCTGCAGAGTAAATTTCTAAACCAAATATATCTATTAGGTTTTTAAAAATAGTATGTCTATAACGAAAAAAACAAAGAGTTGATTACAATCTGCTATCCATCTTGTCGCCGATTCGTGAGAAAATATGAAAACCTCGTTATTGCACGCATTAAGACGTTTTTGAAATAGACTTGTATAGTATTCACACCTGTAAGCAATTAGTCACATCTTAACCCCTGACCTTCCGATCTACCTGTATCCGAAGACATGCCACACATGTAAGCATAAATACATACATCTTACAGGTGGGCCAATTGTACTTTTAATCTCAGGCTACATTAAATATAACATATGAAAACGACATATTGAAAACTAAGCCAATGTGATAAAAAATAGAAAAATACGAAGGATTTCAAGTTGCAGGGAGCCAACAAACTCCCTTTTAGCGTACACTATACTTAGGTTAAGTCTATTCATATCAAGATCAAATTTGACGTTGCATATTTTTATATCCAAAGAAGATAAGGCTTTCCTTGTTTAAGCTGACAGAATATTTCTTTATCATTACCTGTATCTTCGCATGTAAACCTTTTTGCAACTCTGAATTTCGCGTGTCTAACTACCCCACTTTCTTTGTATATGTGGCTAATTATCGTGAATTAAGTTGTCAAACCCCTTGTAATCTCAGAGTGTATCACAGCTTTAAATTCAGGACAGATTATTTCTAGTTTATTATTCTTATATCTAAACCAGTGCCATATAAACTAAGCGGCCAAGGAAACGCTACCACACCTCGAAAAGAGTAAAAACCTAAATACTGCTGCCGTAAAAAAAATGATTTTGAATGCTTTTGGTAAGATTATCTTTCGTAAAGAAGTACTCACAATTTCATTCGTCAGGATATGATTAATTGTTTTTATGGCTTTACAAACACCACATGGGTACTGAAGAAATTATTTCAAAACGGTTTTTGGAAATAATGTTTCCATTTAAGTTAAATCTTTATGAAATATGGAAATTATATTATTAAAATATGTTATCGACATAATGTATCTTCTAAGACTTAATTCGATGACGTATCGTTGCTCTAGTATTTCAAGCGGAAACGCCATTTCTCCTGGTTAAGGGGACTCTAAAACGACGATTAATTAAAAGACATTCTTTTGAAACATGAACAGATAATGTTTCAACATATTCAATTCAAATAACTTGTCTTCTGGAGAAATGATATGGCCTTGTTTCACCCGTGGTTAAACATATCATGCGTTTTGGTGGTTGCGTTTCTTTTGCCGCTTGGTGTATGTGTTATGCGCCCAGATGCAAATCAGCGATTGACTCTTCTTTGCTTTATTTCCATATATTTCCTTTCATTATCCAACTATTGAATATATGGTTACGTGATATAAGTTGTATGTTTTCACAATAACGTTTTCCATGTAAAGGGTTTTGGGGGTTCCGCAGTTCGACCTCATAACAGATGAATCAAAACACTTCAGACACTTATCGACTGTAATTCAAAACAAACCTTCAAACAAAATGACAGTCTGCCTAGTTTTTACAAATTAATTACAAAATTGCGTGAGCGCTTTTGGAGTAGGACTTGTTCATGTATAGTACGAATGGAGTATCCTACACTTACATCTGAAAGACATTAATCTTATTATCGTGCAAGAAAATTGAACAAGATTAAATACGTCTCTCAAAAACAACTCGAGAATGAACGTATGTACAATTTTTTTTTTAAATTTCTTTAAAATTAGAATGCCCCGCATCCTTGTCATCTTTTTTCATGGCATTAATTTGTCACTCACTTCTATTTCGATACGTAATTTATTCAGTTCGAGATATAAAATTAATTGTAATTATTGTAATTAAGTAAAACAAAACATATATAATAATACTTTAATAATTTTGGGTGTATTCAAAATGAAGTATTGTAATATTACCAAACTTGTAAATGTATTGCCTTTACAAACAATACCAAGCCTAAATTCTTTGCTTTTTGGTCATCTCTCCACACATTATTTGTAGATTTATTAGAAAAGTGATTATAAACATTAGTAGTCTAGTAATTTGTAAGCGTCGCATGAATCAGATACAGCTGTATTTGCAATAACCTGTGTTTGTATTTGATAAGAACAATATTGAATGTATACAACTGATTAGGAAATACAAATATAAAGTAAAGAAAAAAAGTTGTGAAACAATGTTCATGATGCAGTTGTAATTATATACAGCTGCATCCAGAAAGTTTGTTCACCTATAGTTGTCTTCATGTATGTACTGTATGTGTAAATATCATGTAAATTTGATTTGGTTTGAACGTCAGTTGATTTCATCAACTAGATGTCATACTCTGGTTTTACAATACATTGTTACATGTGTCATGTATACATCAATGATGTTGAGCTAAGTTTTGTTTAACTCATACAGACCAACCTTCGGTTTAGAAATGAAGCACTTCTGAATGAAGCAAATCTAAATGTAGATAGATAGATAGATCATCTTTATTTTCTCCAACGTTGAAGATATGTATGCGTGATGCAGCAGATACAAATTATGAGTTACATGCTATAATCATATTCCATAGAAATATTTTGTGTATTATATTCTTCTTTCGCTCGTTCTTTCGCTCGTTTTATACCAAATCATTAATAAAAATGGTATTAAATGGAAGGTCGTTTATTATCCCATATATTCGACATCCGTCTATGCTCTGACAATTTTATCACCAAGATTTAATTCTGCTCAGTCATGCTAATGATAATCACCGAACAAAAGGAATGCACTTTCAGTGGTATTAAACTGAAAGTGCAACTTGTTTGCGTACTTAAATATAACATTTAATAAACATTGGCTATATAACTTAATTAGGTTGTATCATCTGCTAGTAAGATGCGTTTGTCAGGAGTAGTGGCCCATGAGAGGCTTAAACCCCCTTAAACTGAGTTTTCGTTAGCATTTACAGATAATTGATATACAACGTTAACAACCAAGGTGATGGGACACGTCCTTGCCTAACACGCTGACGTACTTCCAAGGCGTCCGAGATATGTCCGTTAATGTTTATACAATATTTCATTGATGAGGAAAGTGTATATGTAAGTCTCCACATTTTAACTTTAATTCCAAATAAGTGCAGTTTAAAAAAGACCATTAAAGGGGCAGTAGCACGTTTTTTCACTGAAAAATGTTAAAGATGAGTGTTCGTGGCCCAGTAAAGCCATGGGGATAGTTTTTGCCATTCGCAATAATAAAATGTGTTCACAATAAAATGGCCGCCATGCAATTTTTGCCTTTTACGCAACACCGTTATTACTACTACGGATAATTGGCTTGTGTAATAGGGTGTTTTACCCTCTAAAGTAAATT
Organism: Gibbula magus; assembly: GCA_936450465.1. Lineage (NCBI taxonomy): Eukaryota > Metazoa > Mollusca > Gastropoda > Trochida > Trochidae > Gibbula > Gibbula magus. Next base: position 21,585,089 of record OW388294.1, on the reverse strand, counting down.
TAAATGACACAAACTATCAGTATAAATAGGAAATTTGAAACAATAAATTTTGCAAAAAAACGTGCTACTGCCCCTTTAAGCCATGCCCGGTCAAAATTCTCATCATCCACATATGAACAGCAAACGGGCGTGTTTCTGTTATTGCAGTCACCAATGCTTTTTAAAAGCATAAATGAAGTTGTCTCTGCTTCAGTGCCTTTTCTAAAACCAAACAGGAAAGGATGATGAAGTTCTTCACTTCTGTAGCCCAGCTTTCAATTCTATTTCAAAGCAATTTCAAATAGTTTGCCTAAAAGAGGAGTAAGTGTGATGCCTTTGTAAATGAGAAGGGTTATCATTTTATCATTGGCTTTGTGACCATCTCTTACCTACTTTAACATGCTCATTTAAAAAAGATCTTTGCCTGGAGAGTTGTTAGAAGTTAAAAATATTATTTAAATAATTCATCATATGTAAATGGACGCAATAGATGCACACTTATATTGTCATAATCATCAAAGGCTTGTGTTGTAACAAAATCGTCAATAAAAATTATTCACAAAACTGGAAATCGACATAAACAAATAGCTTTCTTCATATGAACAAAGTTAAGCACCCCCAATATCCAAAACTGAAATGTGATATTATAAGAGCCTTACGATAATTCGACTGAATTAATCACTCTCGATTTGATAAGGTAGCCTTTGTGAAAAAAAGTTTCTTCAGAGAAAACTTATTCAACTTGGTATGTGAAGACATGAAGACTGAAATTATGATGGCAAATGTACTGATTTTATTTAACTTAAAATAAGTATTCGTGTCTAAACTACGTAATAAGAATTTTGATTTCAGATGTCAAAAGCTTCGTTGAATTACCAAGTTGAGTTTCACACATTAAAACATCGTTTTAAAAAAAAATAAGGACGTAACTAGTTGGCGAAGTGTCATTTTTAAACAACTATTGACAACCATTGGTTAAAAGGCTAAACCATTCGATTTGTAATGCAGTGTTCAATGTTTATAGTTCTAACTGTTAATTAAGCTCTTCTCTTTGATTTAGAGGGATCATTAGAGGGTTTTTTTTGGTTTTGTTTTTTTAATCTATTCTTTATTTGTTCCAATGTCTGATTACAAGTAGCATACGATTACAGTATCATGATCAGAATCCATTGGGTTCCACCAACTGAAGGACCTGGTGGGTAAACTATAAAATACTGTGAGGTAAATCATATAATTGATATCAAAGACCAAATATTGGAAATATTGGAAACCATTTGTCAGAAAGGTTATCAAAATTGTTGTTTCTTCTGGATATGAACTTTTCAAAAATGTAAATGTCTGTATGTAATTATATATTTTCGGAATAATTTTCTTGAGAGTGCATGTATAAATATATCTTTTAGCCGACAATAATGTATGCAGTAGCAATGGGTTATTATTCTCTAAGGTTCCAAACCAAACCAAGTATTTTGTTATTCCAAATGTCTGTATGTTTTGCAATTTTGAAGCTTCATCCAGAAGGTCTGGGTTACATTACATTCAAAATATACATGACATAAAGTTTCATTTTTTACATTACAAGTTTCATTTTAAAAAGTTCTCTTTTTGTATAAATAATTTGATACACAAACTTAAATTAAAAATCCAGGAGTTTTACATCTTTCAAATTCTTTCTGCAAATATTAAAAATCATACGCCAATCAAACTAAATATCACGAAATAAATTTTCCCATTTTTGGCAGATATGAGGTTTAATATTGTCAGATAACAGTATATCATAGAGTTCTCTTGAACCTTTATTGGAAGTCATAAAATGTTTATGAAAAGAGTTTAAATCAAGATCATTGGTATGTTAATATCTGTGTTGTCGAATAGTCATTTTCCAAGCTTCAGGTAAATTATAGATAACATAACCATGATCCATATATTTACCTCTCATTTCGAACTTGAGCTTCAGCTCTTCAAAGCACATACAACCATGCTCAATACATAGATCCTTAATTTCGATTTCCCTCCTTGTCCAGCATCTAATAAAGTGATAAAGGTTTTGATTACTATTCAACCATAAGGGCTGTTTCTGTTCAGCTAATATTGTCTTCTTCTATGATATGTATAGCACAATATAGTTCCCATCTTTCCAAAAGGGATTACCAGTTTTAACAATGTTGTGAGAATTCGCTCCATATTTTACTAAATCATTTAATGGAAAATTGCATGGATTGCTTACATTTTGTTTTCTCAAATAGCGTCCTAGGGTAGATTATTTCATAGCATTAACGAAGGTTTTAATATCAATCAATCAACCCCCCTCCTCATAATCATTTTTTTAGATTACTTCTTTTAATTTTGTCATTTATGTTATTCCAAATTAACCGAAAAACTATTAAGGGAAGTGATAAATTCATAGGTCAGGTAGGTTAGGTAAACTATTGAAAATATGCACCAATTTTGAGAGGGCTAGTACTTTCATAACCGTAATTTTTCCAATCAATATAAAATGTCTTTTTCTCCATGTTACTAATAATCTGTTAATTTCTTCAAGTCTGTTTTGGTGTTAATTACCCATGAGTCATTCAAGATCAGTTGTAACTTTAATACCCAAAACTTTAATACTCAAATTATTTGCCATTCTATATCCAGATCTTGACAGAGAATATTTCTGCTACCTGCTTTTGAGCCAATCCAAATTGCCTTAGTTTTAATTATGTCCTTTATCCTAAGCCCTGACATATTGTAGAAAGTATTAATGGTAGCATATAAAGTTTCAGTTGATCCATCCAGGAATAATTCAGTATCATCAGCATATTATTCTAATTTATATTCTTGATCATCAACCATAATACCTTTTATATCCTCATTTTGTCTTACCATACATCCAAGGATTTCCGCTACAAAAAGAAAGAGATCTGGTGATATGGGATCATCTTGCCTGCGGCCATGTTCATTTGTTAAAAAAACAGAGAGATTGCCATTCTGTATGACACATGATCATGTTTCATATGGTAAAAGATTAATCCAGCGTATAAGTTCAGGACCATAACCAAATTGTAATAACACATTATTGATGAAATCTTTTGAAACTGTTTCAAAGGCTTTTTCAGAGTCAATTAAAATCAACAAAACTGGAATCTCTCTATTGTGTGATGTCTATGAAATATTTTCATATTTTCTACTGCATGTGATACTTCAATATCTTTTCCAATTTGTCTCTCAATTGGTCACTCAAGGTTGGGGTTAAACAGTGTTCAAGTGTTCATCATATTCATAATTCTTATTTGAAGAAAAAAGTTGTTTATAGAATTCCATTAGTTCTTCAATTTGTAGTAATTCATTTTTCAATTTCGTATGTTCAGATAATAGGGTTTCATTAATATATATTTCCTTATATTGCCTTCAGTGTCCTTTATTTTAATTTCTAATTCATTTGTCTTACATGTTCTATTCTTCTTAAGGAATGATGAAAAAGAGATTGATTTACCTCTAACTTTCATCAGAAATGTTTCCAAAAATAAGCTCTCATCAATTTTGAGTTTAACATCAGTATAATCAACCTCATCCTCCCCATTGATTTCAGTATCTGAGTATTCTTCAATTGAATCTCTCAAAATTGATTTAACTACATCTGGATATTCAGGATGTAAGGGTAAGGAAGTATTTAATTTCCAATAGCCTCTACCTCTTTCTTGGTTTATGGAATTGAAGTAAGAAAAACTAATAGCTGAGTGATCTGTTTTATAACCAGGTATGACTGAAATAGTGAATGAATCTTGTGAAATTAAAAAGAAGCCTGTTGCCGTTGCTTTTTCTTCCACCAGGTATATTTTCTTAAGTCAGAATTTAATTGTATCCAAATATCAAGTAGATCAAGGGATTCAATTCTTTCTAAAACAATAATACTAGCCTGAGGATTGTTAATGTTCTTATATTTTTTTAAATCTAAAGAAGGGTCCATAATCAAATTCCAGTCTCCAACAATAGCTACAGCTTCATTATCAAAATTACAAATACTTTCAAACAACTTTATATAGAAATGTGAAATAGAATTATTCGGTTCATATAGGTTTGTAAGTGTAAACCTTTTCTCTTCTACAATTATATCAACAATAATATAGTTACCATTTTCATCTTCTATGTGTACAACAATCAATATCATTATTAAAGAGGATAGCCACTCATGTAACTTTACTCCCCAGTATCATTGTCATCAGGGTGTTACAGAGCCTATTTTGGCAAAGCAACTGCAGTTACGTACAGCTATAACTAGCCTAACTGAGTCGCGCTTGAAAACAGTCGCATTCCGATGACGTGACAATCACCTGACATCATTCATAAGATCTAGTGAGGTTAATACGATGTTTTTGTTAACTCACTAAAATTGAAACTGTTATTAACGGATATTTGCTTGGTCTATTTTTTGGTGTTTAGTGAGATGGCGTTATGCGTCCATGGTAAGAGAAGTATCCCTACGCACATCTACATAATTGAAGAGTGAACTTACATATTTCATTAATTTAGAGCGTGTAATAAATACAATACTAAACTCCGTCCCGTTTAATAACATATTTATGAAACTCGTGGATGGTATTCGTATCTAACTCGGTTTCGCTCGTTAGATGCCAAAACCATCAACTCGTAAATATGTTATTAAACGGGACGTCGTTTAGTATTCTCTATATATATCATAAGGAGAGAATGTTCTGGGTCAGCTGTTATCTCAATTTTCAAACAAAGGGGACAAGGTTTTCTTTTTATGTCACTATTAAGTGTAAAGAAAAGAAAAGTGATGAAGGAACAGGAGTTTTTCCTGCTTGTAGGAATAGCATACAAATAAAATAAAGTGCTATGTACAATAATAAGACCCTAAACTGAGGTATTAATGCTCTATCCTAACAACCTAAAACAAGACATTAAAAAAACCAGTATTAAGTTTGGGAGCTGATTATGACAGACATTAGAGTTGACACTGATCAGCTTTCGTCAGAAGACAAATCTTTATTGAAATTGTCTTTTTTGTTACACTAATGTTTGACCAGTGGACTTAAAAGAATGGAATCACTCACATCACAGCAACCAATATTAACTTTCTCAGGGTTTTTTTCTCAGTATAACCTAACATGGTTTTGAAGACCAAAATACCAAAGGTTTATGACTGTTAATATCCAAAAGAAGCGAAACGTTACCTGAATGAGTGTTTCTTTCTTAAACTGCTAGATTATGATTATCGTATTCAATATGGTTACTGTTACTGACAAATTGTCTTCATTCTTATCGGACAACCTTTACTGGTGAAAAATGTGGCTTGTTTAACTTTTTCCATATGTATATTATTTGTTTCTCTTTTATGTTATTTGTCTCTGTTTAAATTGAAACTTGTGCGATAGCATTCATTTGTTTTTAATGAATGTGAGGAGTGTTTATACATCGTCAATGACTGAATGTGTATTGTAGTCTTCACAAGAAACTGGTTCATGGATGGTTTATCTTCCAATTGGCGTTTTAATCAACGATGTTCTCTCTGAAAGATTCGTTTTGTTTATATCTTACACCGATAATATCGCCCTTATTACCTAGTTTACCCATGTGTACCCATGTTTTACGAGTTGATTTACCCATAAGGGTCCATTCTTTATAATGTGGCTTACCTATATGGACCCATTCCTTGCAATGTGGCTTACCTATATGGACCCATTCTTCGCAATGTGGTTTACCCATAAGGACCCATTCTTTAGAGGTTGTTGACCCATAAGGACACGCGAGCTTCTGGTTAAACCTTACGAGACGATTTAAACTGTCCCTCTTACTGTATGGGATTGGAATTTTAAAGCAGGAATACTGATATTAGCTGATGCATGTACTGAATCAAGAGGAAATGATGGTAATGTTCTAGGTACTCCCCTGGTGTATGAGTTTTCACTCTCATAGCGTATGAAATCAAACCAGTGCTGTTATTCTTTCGCTGATTTTGCTTTTCATCACAAAAAATAATTTGATCTACATCATTATTAAGATACAAGTATTAGTTATTGATCACTACTGTCCGGTTTACATGTGAGTTCCGCCAACCAGTTAGTAACACAACGAACATTCCATTTAATGACAATATGATATATAATATAATTTCAAGAATTAATTAGTACGAGTAGAAGAACATATTACTGATGACTATCACCACGGTGATGCGGAATCAGCTCTCGATTGTTAACGTGTTAAGGCCAGAAACATTCGTCATCAAGTGTGACGTCAGCAGATTATCTAGAGGCTGTAATCCTTATGGTGTAGGTCGGGTTGCGTGGGTGGTCCTAGCGCTTCATCAGTTTGGTCCTTGATATAGCAACGTCTCGTTCATTAATGTACACTGAACTACAAAAGAAACGTCACCATACCAAAAAAATTAGAAAACATTCAACCTACAATTGATAAATACGACTGAAACAGGGTTACACTGTGTCTTCAGAAGCGAACAAGGTTAACTTTGAACAACTTTGAAAAACATTATCTTTTCATATTTCTGGAAAACACGGTCTATAAAAAACAAAAGAAAACGTGTTTGTTTATAATTTTCTTATCTAGCCGGGATAGGCGAGTCAAGGTCTTTTTCTTTTTTTAAGACGTATTCCAGTAATTCTGAGTCAATATATGTACGTCGGAGAAGGTTATGTATGTCTGCAATCTTTTTTACTAATGATATTTCTGCATTTCTGTATTTGAACTACCATAAAAGTAAAAGCATCATACAGTGATGTATGGAATTGAAAGTACGCCTTTAAATAACATGTGTCTATTAAAGGCGTTGTAGTACGTTTTTTGATATTATTATTTCTCAAATTTGTCATTTATTATTAAATTCGATACGATATATATTCTTACATTTGATGACAACATATCATTACAAAGCCCAATAGAAAACGGTTATCCGTATTCATAGAAAATGGTGCGACGTATATAAAGCGACACTTTTGTTGAAATCGTCCGTGTGGGAGGTAGATTTGCAGGTTACTGTATATGTGCGATTTTGATATTTCAGACAGCAAGATGGTTGACCATTCCAACATTGTACCATGTTTTAAACTTTATTTTGAGTGGTAAGGTATCGCTATATCGGTCATGTCACTCCCTTCACGTGTTCACATTAAACTGGCCGCCCGAGGGCCTGGGAAATGGACACGCGTGGCTTAACCGAACCATGTACATTCGTTTTAGACTTCATTTATTCATTCAGGATTATTATAAAGTCATTGGTTATATATATTTACATTTGTGTGAGAGCACTTTATTTGAGAACGAACGGCGTGCAACGACGCCTTTAAAGACATTCAACTTCGACTTTCTCCGACAGAAGTACATTGTACTCCGTGTTTTACTCTGTTGCAAATGAGGTGATGTATCTTTTGTGGTTGAGTGTAGTTCTGTAGAGCGTTTGATGCCCGGATACAACTCGCTCTGAACGTCTGTTTCTCCGCTTCAAGACACCTCTTAATGACTTTTATCACTCGTTGTTAAGTGACACACTTTCTGTCATGGGTTTCATTGCCAGCACGCTCGTCGTGAGGTTCAGAAGTTCCGCAGACGTTTGCGTCATTTTCATTCTGTGAGTGATATGTGTATCCACGCGGACAATAACCTCTTCAGAGCGTTTCGCTTCATTGATTCTTGCATCATATGCATCAATAAACTTGATCATGTCGTGATTGTCCATGTCCTCATGAATAAACATATTCTGCGACATCATGTTTCCAAGCATATATTTGTATGAACTGTTTTTTTAGTCCAAAAAGCACGTCAGTTTGGATCCCATTGGCGGGTATTGCACCTTTGATAAACGTAAGTAACACATACTGTATACATCTTAAATATATTCCTCGGCAACACCTGAAGTTTGGCCACTACGCTTAACACGCTTGGTTAACTTTCCTTCGGTTTTAGCCACATTTTGGATATTTCTGGTAAACTATTTGCTTATATTTTAGAAAGACGTTTACGCCCCTGGACCGATATAAATGAACTTCTTGACGAAGCTCAAGCTGGGTTTAAACCAGATTACAGTACATCTGATAATTTATTTGTATTACAAGCATTATACACAAAATATTTATGCAGACCTAAAGGTAGATTTTATTGCGCTTTTATCGACTTCAAGAAAGCCTTCGATTTTGTTGACCGCAAAAAAATTACTATTATGTGCATACTAAGGGATGTTATGGTAAAATGTATAATATTTTAAGAAGCACGTATGAATCTGTTTCAGCCTGCGTCAGAACTATAATTCAGGTAATACTGAAACCTTTAATTCCACAGCGGGTGTAAGGCAAGGCTGTGTCCTAAGCCCCTTACTATTCATCTTTTTTTAATAAATGAACTTGTAGATAATATGTATGCATCATGTAATAATGGAATATTTGTTACTCCCAAAATCAAGGATCTACATTTACTTTTGTTGGCAGATGATATAGTTACATGTTCATTTATGGTGAACGGTTTGCAGCGTCACCTGAATATTCTACAAACATTTTGTAACACATGGGGATTAGAGTTGAATATGGAAAAATCGAATATAGTTGTCTTTAGAAACGGAGGTATTGTGGCAAAAACTGAAACATAGTCATTTAATGGCAAACCCATGAATGTTGTGTCATATTATGAATATTTGGGTCTTGTATTTTCCAGTCGATAGAATTGGCCTATGGCATGTAAAACGCTTGCAGCACGAGCCAAAAACGCAAGTTTTCAATATTTAAGCTCTTTAAAATGAACAAGTTTATTTCATTCAATTCTGCCTGCTTACTTTTTTACTCAAAGTTAGCGCCAATTTTGTTATATGGTTCGGAAATTTATGGAGCTCATTATTTCCAAGTCATTGAAAATGTCCATGCAACATATTTTAAAAGATTCCTAATAGTAGGTAAATTAATTTGCTTCCAACAAAGCCATACTTGGTGAAACAGGTCGTTATAACATGCATAAAGTCAAATGAGAATAATAAAATTTTGGATTAAACTTATTTGGCTGCCTGATTATCGTCACGCCCATCAATGTTATCAGCTATTGAAATCATTAGATGATCGCGGAAAACATTCCTGGGCTGCAGATGTGAGATATATTTTATTTTCAAGTGGTTTTCTTATGTCTGGTTGAATCAAAATGTTGGTGATAGGCAAATATTTGTGTCTATGTTTAAACAACGAATTAAGGATATGTTTATACAAAATTGGTCCCAATAAGTTAATTATACCCCCGCTACGAAGTAGTCGGGGGTATATAGCGGTCAGCACGTCCGTCCGTGCGTCCGTCCGTCCGTCCGTGCGTCCGTCCGTCCGTGCGTCCGTCCGGTTTTTGTTCCGCTCATAATTCTGAAACCAGTTGCTCAAATTTTACGAAACTTGATATGTACAATCACCATGATGTGTACATCTGCCTTTTGTATGTTTCGTACCCTCATTTGCATAATTTGTTCAAATTTTCTCCGTTTTTCGACTTTGCCATTCACAGTTTTTGTTCCACTCATAACTCAAGTACTAATTTATCAAATGTCTTGTAACTTCATACATATAATCATCACGATGTATACATCTGCCTTTTGTATGTTTCATACCCTCATTTGCATAATTTATGCAAATTTTCTCCGTTTTCGACTTATAACCATTCACACTTTTTGTTCCGCTCATAACTCTGAAACCAGTTGCTCAAATTTTACGAAACTTGATATGTACAATCACCATGATGTGTACATCTGCCTTTTGTATGTTTCGTACTCTAATTTGCATAATTTATGCAAATTTTCTCCGTTTTTCGACTTTGCCATTCAGTTTTTGTTCCACTCATAACTCAAATAGTAATCGTTCAAATGTCTTGTAACTTGATACATATAATCATCACGATGTGTACATCTGCCTTTTGTATGTTTCATACCCTCATTTGCATAATTTATGCAAATATTCTCCGTTTTCGACTTAACCATTCACACTTTTTGTTCCACTCATAACTCTGAAAGCAGTTGTCCAAATGTTAAGAAACTTGATATGTACAATCACCATGATGTGTACATCTGCCTTTTGTATGTTTCGTACTCTAATTTGCATAATTTATGCAAATTTTCTCCGTTTTTCGACTTTGCCATTCAGTTTTTGTTCCACTCATAACTCAAATAGTAATCGTTCAAATGTCTTGTAACTTGATACATATAATCATCACGATGTGTACATCTGCCTTTTGTATGTTTCATACCCTCATTTGCATAATTTATGCAAATATTCTCCGTTTTCGACTTAACCATTCACACTTTTTGTTCCACTCATAACTCTGAAAGCAGTTGTCCAAATGTTAAGAAACTTGATATGTACAATCACCATGATGTGTACATCTGCCTTTTGTATGTTTCATACCCTCATTTGCATAATTTATGCAAATTTTCTCTGTTTTTCATCCTCGCCATTCACACTTTTTGTTCCACTCATAACTCAGACACTAATTGTTCAAATGTTACGAAACCACTGATGTGTACATCTGTCATTTTTTTATTTCATACCCTCATTTGCATATTTGTATGTTTCATACCCTCATTTGCATATTTAATGACATTTTTCAAATTTTTCGACTTTTACTGCTAAAACATGCTTACAAGTGTAATACTTACTCTGCTTTAATACTACTTATATATAATGGTCTGTTCATACAAAAGTTTAAACATTGATGCCCTTTTGCTATTTTCAAACATTTCTTTTTTACCAATGTTAAAAGCGGGGGTATCATGAGTGAGCTGTGCTCACTAATTCTCTTGTTCATCAAGTTATTTATGTCATTATTCGCACTGTAAAACGGTGTTTGGACCGGAAAAGTATATTAGTTTTCTTAATGATAAGTCACTCTCACGAAAACAATGTAATTTTAGAATTTCTTTAAAAATACAACGTTTTAGAAAGGATAATAATACGATGGATGATCTATCATGTTCTTATTGTTCTTCTGGTCAAATACAAAAATGTAGAAGACGAATTTCACATATTGCTATTTTGGGATGCCTTTTCTGCCTGCCGAAAGAAGTATTTAGATTGTGTTCATGTCAATCCACAAATCTACCACAATCTACTTAATTCTAATAACATTGATGTCTTAAAATCGGCGACCGTTTAAAAACTATTATCTGATTGGTCAGCTATTTGACTGGTCTAAACATGTTCGGAACACGCGCCTATACGTGGCGTCCTCAGACCTTGTGGCAAGGAAACTACAGAATCAGTTCGTATCTGGTAGATGCATTATTTTGCAAATATTCTTCCTCGGAACAAGGTCGATTGTAATCAGATCGTACAATGTCCCTTAGACATATCAGATGACATAATATTTACACTAAGATAAGCAAATAGTTGTAAAATGACTCGCCCCCAAATGTAATTAATTCTTGCATATATTTATTGTATAGTAGAACTGTGTAACTCGAACCTCAATTACTCAAACCAAACTCAGTATCCCAAGGAATGCTCTTTGTTTCATAACTTGGAAAATATATATGACCTTATTAACTCTATCTGCATATGCTGAATGAATATACTGTTGTTAAAATAATTAATACAAGAAAAAAGGGAAGATGATATCCACACAAAGAAATCAGTGATATGAAAATGGATTATGAGAAATGCCGTTTTCTGCTTTTAAAGGCACTGTAGCACGTTGTTCGTACTGAAATAAAGTGGTCTCACGAAATGTTATATGGGTGTTACCAATGGCTGAATAATACTCCTCAATCAATGAAATGAGTAACAAAACGAATGTACATGAGGGGCCATGTTAAAGGGGAAGTAGCACGTTGTTTCGTTCTTATTAATCGATGAAGTGTGAATTTGTGTATTCCCTAAACGAGAGCGAGTTTCGTAAAAGTCATATGATATACTTTCGAGTGTAATAATTTATTTATTGCCACATCTATTCTATTTCATTCGCGTAACAATTGCCAGGAATAGGCCCGCTTTTGATGTGACGGTAAGGTGATGTAAGTATGACAATAAATATATGTATACAATTTCTATGTAAAAAAAGGAATGGACACAAAAGTAAAATAATGATATTTATCTTGCATAACGTTATTACAGTCACATTTGTCTAACGTGAGTATATCGACATGTATATCATCAGTATATCAATATTATGTTAAACTTAAGACTTAAAGGGGCAGTAGCACGTGTTTTCGCTCAAATAAGTCGATGAAATGTATTTGAAAACTAATGTCAGCAATAGTAAAACACTCTCTTCGGAAAATCAAGTTAAACATGAATGTAGATGGCTCGGTAAAGCCATGGGAATCGTTTTTGTAATTTAAAATAATAAAATGTGTTCACAATAAAATGGCCGCCATGCAATTTTTGCTTGTTACGCAACACGTTATTACCACAACGGATATTTTTGTTGTTGTAACAAGATGATTTACCCTCTAAAGTAAATCCAAATGATATCAGCTATCATTATAAATGGGAAACTTGAAAAAATAAATTTTGCAAAAAGCGTGCTACAGCCCCTTTAAGGTGTTCACATTAAAATGCCCCCTCGAAGGTAGTTCAAGCTGCTCTGACTGATGTAACCATTTTAATTTGTTCACATTAAAATGGCCGCCCGAAGGTAGTTCAAGTGATATGACCGCTGTAGCGATACCTAGTAGAGTTTTGAATATTGTACCATGATAGAATGGTCAATTATCTTGCTGTCTGAACTCTCAAATTCGCATGAGACTAACAAGCGTGAGAAGTAAAAAATATGACAAGTTTACGGATAACGCCCGACAGACGGACGTCGGACGACGGCCAAATGCCACAAGCCCATCTGGCCTTTCAGGCTTGAAGAGCCAAAAACCATCAATGAAGACATATACCTTTCAAATAATTCATGATACATTGACTTATATCTTTGTCATTAACTATGACTCTAAAGATTATGTGTTATGTGCCTTAATATTTAGTATTATTTACTACACAGAACATTCAGATCCCGTTTATCCGCACATTTTGATTAAAGTTGAAATTCGTCCAGATAGCATACGTGTGTTTAAGCGAATCACCGTTTGCATAGAAATACATTGATGAACATCTGGGCCATGAGCGATTAACGCGTTTGCTCAATGTAGCAAAGCGAGCAAACCTCGAGGCATCGCACCGTGTCGTTCAGGAGAGAATGAGCGCTCAATGTAGCTTTCTATGAACGATTATAAGCGCTCACTGTTATGGAACAGAGCCCCGAAATACTACCGTACGGAAGTCCGGGTTACCAGATATACGGGGTACGGTTAAACGGGGCATCACTGTATATTATTCAGAGAGTAACAATCTAGTTAAAACTAGGGCTCCGTTCCATAACAGCGAGCGCTTATAATTGCTCATTCATTGCTCAATGTAGCGCTCAAGTTGCGCTCAAGTAGCGCTCATTCTCTCTTGAACGACACGGTACAAATTCCTCGAAGTTTGCTCGCCTTGCTACGTAGCGCTACATTGACCATTCGCGTTCAAGAGAGGTTTAAAAGTAATCGCTCATTGAGCGATTACTTTGAAACCTCGAACATGGCCCTGGTGTAATGTGATACGTCCCATAAGTCCGTAACGACATAACAGCTAGTTTGACGAACTTAGAGGACGTATAACGTTACAGCTAGTTTTAACTAGATTGAGAGAGTAACGATTGCAAAAACATGAAATTAGAGGAAACTGTTCTGACAACGAATTTCACTCACATTAACCGAAGAAAATAGTGCCCAAAAATCACGAGTAAGCCCGGGCTTTTTTGTAATGGTTGCTTCGCCCGTGAAGTTTAAATGCTCTGCATAAATGTATTAAAATACCCGAACCGATTTAGAGCACGATCAATTTATGTTGTAGAGACTAAAACGAACAACATGTTGCTCCATATAAAAAATTGTTGTTAATTTGATTTATCATTGTTAAAATGATAATGAGTATATCATCATGACAACCTGATTTAATTGTTACGAAGAATTATGGGAACACACAAGTATATTACATATGCATTGTGTAAATAAACGCCCACAAGGTCCTTTCAATCCAAGGATTTATATAAATGGTAAATTGATGTTGACAAGGCAATTCATTGATAGTGTATACATTTTGATATATTACAGCTTACGGAATGGCGATAACAGACGCGTGCTTGACCCACGTTGACCTTACGTGTACTTAGAGGAAATTAGGTCACCAGATCACGGGGTCAAATCACATATGTGTAATCTTACCACGTGTCGAGGTATATCGAAGGTGCGCATCTGACCTTGTTTTCTCACTCTTCAAATGTACCTTTCTGCACTCGACGTAGCGTTGTAGCGTAGACCATTGAAGCGTTTAAAGGGAGGCTTCTATCGGGGTATTTTTGTGGGAACGACATTCGAGAGACTATTTTCGTTTCCACATATATATGCTATTAATACATTATTAAAACACGGTGAAATATTAATGAAATTGATATTTTGATGACTTCACATTTCACAACTTGATGAAGACAAGCGGACGTTTGTTAACAAATGAGAACTGAAGCCATTCATCGGCGCTGCGAGTGGGGAAAAGTTTGCTTAAGCATAATAGCATATTCTTTATTAGTTTTATTATATGTTTTATGTTACTATGTAAAATACACAAAAATAAAATTCGGTTAAATGTAGCGTGTTTTAATGTTTTACTAAATATGGTACTTAATCCGATGATAATTCGTTTTTCATTTCACCTTTGATAATGGGAACAGTTTTTTTAATAGACCACCATTCTAAAAAATCCTCCACTGTTCTTTGTCTGATTTAATGCATTCAAAAGTTCATTCTATTGCATTAACAATAATGTTATGCATATATGATACGGCACTGGTTTATGGTTTAACTACATTCAAAAGGTTGGTTCATCAGCATGTACCTGTCATGCATACAAACATGCAGGTGTCATTTCTTATTCAACGATACAGGTATCTACATTCTAGCGTGTCGCTACGTAGAGATTATTAGCCGAGCAAGTGTGTCATATGACTTTACGAAACTAGTGTGAATTTGTGTATTCCCTGAGCGAGAGCGAGTTTCGTAAAAGTCAAATGATATACTTTCGAGTGTAATAATGTATTTATTGCCACATCTATTCCATTTCATTCGCGTAACAATTGCCAGGAATAGGCCCGCTTTTCTTGTGACGGTAAGGTGATGGAAGTATGAAGTAATGATGTTTATCTTGCATAACGTTATTACAGTCACATTTGCCTAACGTGAGTATATCGACATGTATATCATCAGTATATCAATATTATGTTAAATTTAAGACTTAAAGGGGCAGTAGACCGTGTTTTCGCTCAAATAAGTCGATGAAATGTATTTGAAAAATAAGGTCTCCAATAGTGAAACACCCTTCTCTCTTCGGAAAATCAAGTTTAAAAATGAGTGTACATGGTTCGGTAAAGCCATGGGAATAGTTTTCGTAATTCGAAATAATAAAGGTGTTCACATTAAAACGGCCACCATGCAATGTTTGCTTTATACGCAACACCGTTGTTACCAATGCGGATAATTGGTTTGTGTAATAAGATTTTTACTCTCTAAAGTAAATATAAATGACATAAATTATCATTATGAAAGGGAAATTAGAGAAAATATAAGTTGCAGAAAAACGTGCTCCTTTAAGGGCATGGTTTAAGTAAAATATCTACAAGATCGTTATCATGACAGAATTTTAAAGTGAACTTGCCAGGGCAATCATTATTGCATCGTAGTCCCTAAATATGATGGTGCTGTCCTTGAAAGCCAATTCGGTAGGAGGGAGGGGATCGTCGGAGAGCGGTTCGGACCTCTCGGACAGGACGTGGTTGAGCACCACAATTAGGTTCCATTCGGGTGGGCATAGCATACGCCTTCCGGAAGGTCTCATTGGGGTTCTTGAGGACGGACACGTCCACACCTGGCGACCTCTTCCTGTGCACAGAAAGAATAACCGACATGTTGGTGTTGATGGACTGAGGTAAAAGTCGTCCGATAGCCAACGACGAAACTATCGGAGGACGGGCCCAATCACTAGGGAGGGATGACTGCCGGAAGGTACGAGACGAAGACGCACCAACCCATTTGGTTGGATTAGCACCCTGATCGAGGAGGCAAGGAATGGTAGATCTAGTCTACAGAAATGTATTTGAATAATATCAACTTATAAATAACAGGCCC
Organism: Gibbula magus; assembly: GCA_936450465.1. Classification (NCBI taxonomy): domain Eukaryota; kingdom Metazoa; phylum Mollusca; class Gastropoda; order Trochida; family Trochidae; genus Gibbula; species Gibbula magus. The sequence goes on along the minus strand of OW388294.1, from coordinate 21,568,933 downwards.
GTAGGAGAAGCGAGTCCTTGTGAAGCTTACTAAGCGAAACCTTTAAGGTCAATGGAACAAGTCAGAGAGCTTTACAATTTCTATAGTTTACAAACACAAGTGGTCAATCAGTCTGCATCCAATATGTCAGCTTTCGCCGGGTTCTGGCGATGGAATAGGAAATAGGTTCTATGGCGTGTGGCCTCTGTGTTCCGTTATTAGGTATTGATAATACCCATCTGCAAAAAAGTCAGTAAAAGATGTCAGCGTCTGAAAATACGATAAGATAGGTTTCTAGGTTCTGGGTACTGTAGCCGATATTGGTTCTTTGAACATACAGTCTTGAAAACTATGGATGTTTCGTTTTGTGAGTAAATTGCTGATTTTATATTGATTTATCTCTATAAAGAAACATAGACTGACTAATAAAAGAAGATGTTTTACGTTATAGAGAACTTATTATCAAGGTAACACTTTCAGCACCGAACCGAATACACTGGTAAATTGATGTTTGTATAACCGATCCAGATTACCATACCAAATACGAACGATCTAGACGAATAACGCCCTACTTGTTGTATGACTCATGGTAAACAAACATTTTTTAAAATCGGAAACATTATTTGCATTTGACTTACTTGTACCCGTCGCTACAATTCTTAGGTGTATCATATTTATCAAGTGGCTATAAGCGAGGACAGTTACACAACGATTACCCTACTACGTCTTGTAGGTAAAAGTTACACAATTCATTTAAAGTAGGTTAGTTCTCAACACGACCACGTGTGTACACACGCTGGTAGTTTTGAGACGTTGTTCTGTTTCGAACACTTCAACTGATAAGTCTCCGACAACAACAAACATAGGCCTACTAAAAAGCAATTTAAAACTCGAAAGTGATGTTTATTCAAGACACCAACACAATTAAGTTTTGGGGCGTAACATTACATAAGACAATTCTAGCCAACCTAAACTTTAAAAAAAGCATACATAAATTTTAAACTAATTGATATAGACTTCTTTCAGGAAACCATTGCAATATGGAGGGGAAATAGTATCAGGCCGCAGATAACGCCACCTCAAACTAGATAAATCAACATATATACATGCATTCATTCACATGTCATCCAGTTTCAATTTATAGTGACACCATTTTTCTCTCGAGACTAACAAATATATTTAAAATTTAAATAAGTGCATGACGAAATTCTCGAGACTGAACTTCAGTAATTTTAAAGTTGGTTTTTATTTATTTTATTTTATTTATTTTATTTATTTTATTTTTTAAAATATTTTTTTTTATTTGTTCCCAAAGGTTACAAAGTTTAGAATACAATTGCAATGTGTATACAATATATAATATATATATATATTGACATGGAGCTTTTTGGATCTATATATGTACATCAATTTACATTGAGCTGAAAGGTGTCTGTCTAAAAACAGATACATTATTAGTTGAATATTGGAATTAGTGCTTTCCACTTTTTGTTAATTTTTTTCATTTCGTTGTTTCATTTGAAAATGTATTTCTCAACAGAATAGATTTCTTTAAGGATTTTTTGGTAATTACTGAATTTTTTTTTTTATAAATTTTTTATATTACATAATATAAGTTGCAGAAATAATAATTTGATTTATCAAAACATTGTTGTATAATGTGACAAACCAAATCAAGTATTTTGAGATTTTTGTGTGTAAATAATTGTTTATCCAAAATTCAAGTTCATTCCAGAAAGTTGTGGTTACACTGCATTCCCAATATACATGACAAATTCTCTCAGAAGCATCATTGCAAAAACTACATAGATCATTGTCAACAAGATTCATTCTCAACAATTCTCTTTTTGTATAAATAACTCTTTGTAGAAATCTATCTTTGTCATCAATATTGTCACGTTCGACATTAAAGTTTTTACAATAATTTTTCCATACTTTTATGACATCTTTCCAGTATGGATTTTCAATATTGAATAATTTATCTATATTTGCTCCATAGTTGAAAATATCATGATATGGTATATTACAAGGGTTGATATTTAAAGATTTTTTACTATAGAGTCTGAGGGTAGATAGTTTTAGAGCTTCAATGAATGTTTTACATGAACCATACCCGATCCCCCTTTTGTCTTTAACCATTTCAAAGTGCTTCTTTTTATCTTATTTTTTTTTATCATTCCATATGAATTTGAAAAAGGCAAGCTCAAGAGAGTTAATAAAGTCATCTGGAGGATTGGGCAATGAACTAAAAATATGTACCAATTTAGACAGGGCTAGGGTTTTAATGACAGTAATGTTTCCAATCAATGTTAAATTTCTTTTTTTCCATACTGCAAATAATCTATTTATATCTTCTAGTCTTTTTCTAGTATTGATTAGCCATAAGTCAGCAAGGTTTGGAGTGAATTTTATTCCTAATACTTCAAATTCTCCATTGTACCATTCAATTTTCAAATTTGTACATAAAATGTCTTTACTACCTGCCATTGAGCCAATCCAAATTGCTTTAGTCTTGACTATATTTATTTTCAGACCTGACATCTAAAAGAATATATTGATTGTTTCAATAGCCGCATAAAGACTGTCTTCAGTGCCATCTAGAAATAATTCTGTGTCGTCAGCGTATTGGCCTAATTTGTATTCTTTGTCATCAATAAAAATACCTTTAATTTCATCGTCGTCCCTTATCATACAATCTAAGATTTCAGCCACGAAAAGGAAGAGATACGGTGACAGGGGGTCACCCTGTCTACAGCCCCGTTCATTATTGAAGAATTCAGATAAATGGCCATTTTGTATCACACATGAAGTTAGTGCATTAATCCATTGTATTAAGTGTGAACCAAAACCAAATTTGTTGAGGACCATATTAATGAAATCTTTTGAGACAGTGTCAAAGGCCTCAATCAATTAAAATAAGTAATCCTGGGATATTTCTTGTTTTTGTTTCAAACATATAATATTATATAAAATTCTTGTATTTTCACTAATATTTCTACCTGGAATAAAACCTGTTTGATTGCCGTGTATAAGCACATCTGGCGTAATTTTAAAGTTGTTTAAAATTTAAAAGTGGCTATAAATACATTTTACTGACATTTTATATACAAGAATTTGTGCCTCTATCTTTGGATCCATTAAAGGGGCAGTAGCACGTTTTTTCTCGCTCAAATAAGTTGATAGAAATGTATGTGAAAAATAATGTCACTAATAGTAAAACACTCTCTCTTCGGAACATCAAGTTAAAAATCAATGTACATCGCTCGATGCCGTCATGGAATCGTTATTGTAATTCGAAATAATAAAATGTGTTCACATTAAAATGGCCGCCATGCAATTTTTGCTTTATACGCAACACCGTTATTAGCGCTACGGATAATTGATTTTTGTAATAAGATGTTTTAACCTCTAAAGTAAATATAAAGGACATAAACTATCATTATAAATGGGAAATTTGAAAAAATAAAGTTTGCAAAAAAACGTGCTGCAGCCCCCTTATAATACAATATATTTTATAAGCTACCACCGGATGACCCGTAGCGACGGAAATATAGGTATTTACATGGTATCCGTTGGGAGATAACGAGCGACTATCGTCAGCAACATTTTAGCATACAATTATACAAACGTTTGAATATCTCATTTGAAATGGATGCTATGGGATATGCTGTATATACTATTTAAGAGAAAATATCATGGAAGGGATGGTTTTGGTTTCTCTGACCATAATTTATCATACTCTCTCGATACACATTAACTTACATAAAATATACCCCATTGTGATTCGTCCCGGAAGTGAACGTTTAGGAAACAAATGTAATGTCGTGTTTAACTTTAAAGAGGCTGTAGCACGTTTTAAAAAAAAAAAATTCTTCAAATTTCCTATTTATAATGATAGTTTGTGTCATTTATATTTACTTTAGAGGGTAAAACATATTATTACACAAACCAATTATCCGTAGTGGTAATAACAGTGTTGCGTATAAAGCAAACTTTGCATGGCCGCCATTTTATTGTGAACATATTTTATTATTTTGAATGACAAAAATGATTCCCATGGCTTTAAGAAACCATGTACATGCATGTTTTAACTTGATTTTCCTTAGAGAGCAGGGTGTTTTACTATTCGTGAAATTATTTTTCAAATACATTTCTTCGAATTATTTGAGCGAAAAAAATGTGTTACTGCCCCTTTATATGCACAAGTGGATGTGCACGATCAATGAAAACTACATTAACTTTGATAAATTATGTGGAATTAGTGTAGCTAAAATAACAATAAATAAACAATAAATAACAATAAATGCAAGTTAAATAAATTTAGATTGACTGTCCTACAATGTCAATTGTTGTAGTAAAGTCGATCTGACAGTGGCCTGTATGAGAGGTCGTCCCGCTGACCTTTCGTGTGCAAAAGATGGAAGTTCGATTTGACCAATCACGTCAGAGGCGTGTTCAAGACCGCGAGTACTCGCTTGGCGTGTACGCGCGTACCCGCGAACGGCTCCTGAACGGAAATTGAGGTCGCGAGTACTTCCCAAGATAATTTCAGAATATCATCACCGTTTTGGGAGAAATATGTGCCTTGGACATAGCAATTGGCCAAAATTCAATTGATGGGGTAATAAAAGAAAGACAAATGAGGTAATAAAATTTTGTGACACGCTACTCCATCTTGGATCGTAAATACTCGCTTGGCGAGACTGCTCCAAAGTGGACACGCGTGTATTCGCGAGTTCGCTCGAACTCGTTGTCGTTCAGAGTACTCGCGGTTCTGAACACGCCTCTGTTGTCGCAATTGGCCCTAAACTGCCTGAAACTTATAGCTTCCAGTCCAGTGCTCATCATACACTATTTTAGTTACTAATAATAAAAAAAAGAAGATGGTATTTTGGCTGTATGAAATGATAAAGTGATTTTTTAATGACTGGGACGAGGAAACATCTCGTAACAAGATATACAGAATTTCATCCATGAGAGTAGGACGCTTAATATGTTTTACATGTTCAAACATACACACATTGGGTGCTCAAAGTGTTTTCTGGATAAAATGTTTGGTATTTAAAGGTGCATCCATTGTGTTTCATAAAATTTTATTAGGCTTTAATACGTTCCGACTCATTATAGGTGCTTTTTACAGTGCAAATAAATTCACTCGGCTTCCATATCCATCGCGAATCACCAAATATATCATAATTACTAATTTCCAATTAAAATAAAGTAACATCATTATGCATGTGTAGAAACCGAAAATCCACGTCCCATTTACATACACAGTAGTTATATGACCTATTAAACATGAACAACCAAAATTTATCAGTCTGTCTGTTATAAATAAGATTCCAAAATTACGATTGACTCATTGGCGCGCGCCACACGCGGTACATTGTCCGGTTTTCGATCAAAAATCACTACTTTTACCTTCATATCGTCAATATACTAAGTCGACTAAGATCAAAATGGCAAATTTTCGGCAACAGTCAGTACTTCCTGATAACATAATACAATTTATAACGTTTAGCATATGTGACCCCAAACAATACAATGGATGTACCTTTAAGGTAAGATGTTATGAATATGGAAATTATGTAAGTATAAGATTTGTCGGCATTATGTACCTTCTTTTACCAGGACTTAATTTTGATGACGCATCATTACTGTAGGATACCATTACATTTAAATATTGCAATATATCAATTCAACAGCAATAAAATGAAATAGAAATAGAAATAGAAATGCAAAATATCTCGTTTATCATCTTTTTTCTATTTTACATTTTCGTATCATCCTTATCCTTGTTATAAAATAGACTGTCTATGGACCACTAACCATTGAATTAAATCACCCACCCGATAACGTCCCCGGGACTTGACCCATATTGGTCACGTGATACTTGTTATGAAAGAGAACTTTTACATAAAGACGAAATGGTCGAGTGGTAAGCTGTTGCCTTACTCTGAGGGTGTGGGTTCGAATCCCGTATGGGACTCGGCCCGGAAAAGTACAATAACTGTTAGTGTTATCCCAAATGTAACCTTGTTATATTTGTCCACTTTCTAAATGGCATGTTTTTCTAACCTATAGGCTAAGCGTTCAGACATGTACATACACTGCACTAGACAAGTGAGAGTACCCCACTACATCGATGTTGATGTGCATATTTGACAATTGTACTCAATATAATGTGTTTTGTTGTTGCATCTCATAACAGTCAACGGTCCCTTGTAGTCGAAAACAACAGTTTGCTGTTTCTTGATTGGAAGTTCATCGATATCCTCAGTTTGAGTATGAACTTGCATCTGATTTCAGCCTGGTTGCTGAGGACTGTTTTCAAAGAACTTTTGGGGGTTTGACTGCAATACAATATTTAAGAGGCGTCTTCAGGACCGCGAGTACTTCCCAAGATAATTTCAGAATATCATCAACATTTTGGAAAATATAATTGCCTTGCACATAGCAATTTACCAAATTTCAATTGAGGGTAATAAAAGAAAGAAAAACGAGGTAATCAAATTGTGTAACACGCGACTCTATTTTGGATCGTAAATACTTGCTTGGCGAGACTGTTCCAAAGTGGTTACGCATGTATTCGCGAGTACTCGCGAACTCGTGTTCGTTCAGAAACGGGGCGAGATAGTGCAGTGGTTAGCGCGTTCGGATCAAGAGATCCGGGGTTCGAATCCCAGCAGGGACACTGCAACTTTGTCTGCAGTAGAGAACTGTTCTACACGCAGTAAGGTTTGGGTGTAATGCTACACTGAATTTCAGCGTAGTACCACCCATGGTTCGCTAGTTCCAGTCGCTGCTCGCAGGTTTCACCGCAGTGCATAGCCACATGGCGTTCCGGGCTTTTCCCCTGCCATAATACTAGCAGCCGCGATATAAGTGAAATACTCTTGAAAGCGGCGTTAAACTCCAACTCACTCACTCGTTCAGAAACGGGTACTCGCGAGTACTCGCGATCCTGATCACGCCTCTGGTTTCAGTGAACAGAAACACTAATAAAGCTGTGTCGAAACTTATGACTTATCTTTATCAGTGAAGTGCCACGGTAACTTTATCATACTATGCATGACAATATGAACATCAGCTGTAGTTTGAACTCTTTCACATCGTTTATTGTGTAGATGAGTATTTTTTCTTCTGAACATTGCCGATGATAGAATTTTTCTTTGACTGTAAGGTCATAAGTCTCACTGGTGTTGCATACTTTGTCATTGGGTTGGATTGTCCATCAGACAAAACAGTAGCTCTATCATTGTATCTCATATACACAGTACATAATGAGTATGGTAATGAGGATACTTATACCGCGCTGAACCCCACACATCGAAGATGAACAAGTCAGTATATGATATTCCACGGGGCCAAGCTACAATTCATATACTGACTTTAATTTTAACTTAAAACAACGATTCACCTACATGTATTATGGAAATTGAGTTAAAATAAAACGTTAACTTATACTAATATGATATAAATTCATACTATAATGGAACGAGAGGGATATCTGAGTGAGTGAGTGAGTTATTGTTTAACGCCACTTGGGCAATATTGCAGCCATTAGCGGCAATGGAATATCTGAACTAGAACGTCGGGAGACTTAAGGTCGCACGAAGAACATTGCATCTGATGCTTCGCGGAATCAGTTTGAGCATTCAGAAATGAAGCTTGGACAAAAGACAGCCAGACACTGGTCCAAAGTATACCATAAAGTAAAAATTAGCGAATAAATAGTGTGTATCTTATTCCTGATATTTACACAACCTCAGTAATATGTATGAGTTTATGTATCTTGTACACTATTATCCATCTATAGTATAGGTTCAGTTGTGTACAAGTGTGTACAAGTATAAGGTATGTGAAAAATTGTATAAAAACAACAATAAAAATTTCAATATGTCAATTCAAAAGCAATACAATAGCTTAGAAATGCATATTAACTCGCTGTTTAATTAAGTACTAAATTTACTTAATATTATTCCCTTATCCTTGTAATAGAATGGACCCTCCCCCCCCCCCCCCCCCCCCCCCCCCCCCCCCCCAACTATCCAGTCGAAGTGTAACACGTATACGCCTCCGCTCCATATCCATACGTTTTACCCTGACATAGGATGGCCCCCAATGGTTCCCGGAATTTAACTAATATGGGTCACGCGACATTTGTTATAAAATAGAACTTTTACATAAAGATGTGCCCCGGGTACGTAAGTACTAAGGTATTTTGCAAAATTTCAAAATGTAAAAGAACGTATGGACATGGACTGAACACGTGAGTCTGTAACTGTCTATTGCTTTTAGACGTTGTCCTGTTTCTTACCGTTAATTACAAAAAATCCCCACAATAACAAGATACTTTCAAGTCATTTAAAACTCAAAATGGGTTTTGTTCAAGAAACAAATACAATTGGGGACGAAACATTATATTGGATATTTCTTGTCAACTAATGATATAAGTTACATTCAGCAAGGAGATACTGATTTATAAGCGATTTCTTTCAGGAAACCATTTCAATATGGAGGGAATATATTGTAAATGCCCTTGCAAACTACAAACTTTGATACACCTATGAAAATCTACATCAGAGTGGTTTGTAAGTGTTGTCTAAGTATAAAGGGCGATGATAACATTAACCAAACAACATCGCTCTTAGGTGATTGCTTGAAAAAAATGTAATACGTTTTCTTATGCTGTGTCAAAATTCACGAGTGGAACTTCTGTATAAAGCATATGATTTTATGCGCTTCCATGTCATCTAAAACCCATTACAGTTATGCCATTTTCACCCCAGGAGAAGAGGAACATAGTTTTGGTAAATATGGATGCCACGTAATCCCATATTCCAAGAACGTTCATCTGAGGCGTGTTCAGCAACCCCAGTACTCGCTTGGCGTGTGCACGCGTACGCGCGAACGGCTGCTGAACTGAAACTGGGGTCGCGAGTACTTCCCAAGATGTTTCAGAATATCATCACCATTTTGGAAGAAAAGATGCTTTGCACATAGCAACCGACCAAATTTCAATTGAGCTGGTAATATATGAAGAAAAATGAGGCTATCAAACTTTGTGACACGCGACGCCATCTTGGATCGTGTATACTCGCTTGGCGAGACTGCTCCAAAGTGTTCGTGTGTGAGTACGCGAGTACGCCCGAGCTCGTTTTCGTTCAGAAGCGGGTGTTAGCGAGTACTCGCGGTCCTGAACACATGGGGCTTTGAGTGGGCGGCCGTGTGTCCCTAGCCAACGTGAAGGCCGCTCGTCCTTGACCTTCCTTCCTTGAGGAATCCCCGTGTGACGGTAATGTTAACGTTGGCAACGACATTAGGTCGACGCATCAGAGTATGGGCACTGTTGAGGAGGTTGAGGGCAGCGGAATCAGACCTTGGGGCCCATGCAGTCCGCTAAGCTGCATAGCCATGATTCTTAAGCATCAACTGAGTTGTTTCTTTAGGTCATGCAAGTTCTACGTTGGCAAATGTGAAATTGATAACGATGCTGTTTAGTGAGGAGAATTTATTTTGTATCCCTCAACGATGACTGAGAAAGAATATTTAGGCGTTAACGTGAACGACTGGTCATAAACTACCGGGCAAAAGAAAGTACTCACCTCAGTTGATTTTATCATATGTATGATTGTCAATTGCAAATATCTCAAGTTTTCGATGTCATAATCCAAAACTGATAAGTACAGGTGTTTAGTTAGCAGTCAAAGAATACTTCTACATGTTTTTTAATTATTTTTTTAAAAATGAAATTTTAAGTTTAATTTTGTTTTTAAATTATTGTTGATGATACACAACTGTTCATCGACATATAAGACATATCCTATGTGAAAATAAATAAATGTGCCTGATTTTGCACACATTTAAAACATTTTAAACAGGGCAGGGGTCATGTTGGTGAAAATTTCATTCTTAACCCTGTCTTCATTACAAAAATATATTTGAACTAAAATTTAACCTCAGTCACCAACAAAGTCATTCAAACTACTGCAGATAAGTATTATTGTATCGTGTCATAGTCAAATACATCTGATTTCTTTTAAATATTGAATTAATCGAAATAAACTTAGGTGAAAACTTTCTTTTTCCCGGTAGTTTAGTTTGTGTTAGTAACGTACATCCATAAGCCGGCGGAGGTGGCGTAATGGGCTAACGTCATCCGACGTTTGGCAACGTCCGTGCAGCGATGTGTGCAATATTGTATCGATGCCGCAAAAGGTCAAATGCGATATTGGCATTCGAATCGCCATTAAATAAAAGTTTTGTTAACTGAAATTGGCATTGTTTTTCTCACATTAATTTTTACAAGAATCTTTGGGATTGTTGCATCGACCTTTGGATCCAATCAAATAGGTGCCTCTCTGACATCAGCAGTTTTGTTTTATTAGGCCAGGCAAGTTAGCACGTTTTTATGCTGAAATAAGTCGATGAAATGTATTTGTAAAATAATGTCATCAATAGTAAGGTATCCTTCTCTCTTCAGAAAATGAAGTTAAAAAATTAGTTTACATGGCTCCGTAAAGCAATGGAAATTTTGTTGTCATTCAAAATAATAAAATGTGTTCACAATAAAATGGCCGCCATGCAATTTTTGCTTTATACGCAACACCGTTATTACCACTATGGATAATTGGTTTGTGTTATAAGATGTTTTACCCTCTAAAGTATATATAAAGGACATAAACTATCATTTTAAATGAGAAATTTGAAAAAATAAAACGTGTTACTGCCCCTTTAAGGGCAGGGGGTGGTGCAATTTAAAGTGCTGTACTTGGAGTTCGGAGTCCATAAATATACATATTATATATTATTGCATTGTTGTGACCTAGCTCAGCTGAAGGGAGGTTGACCATTGTCCGGTAGAGAGATGGTATATGGCGGCTCGTTGACTCGTAAACGCTATTGCAAAAGTGACATTTTTATTGATGATTGAGTCTAGTCCTTGAGTGAACTTGAGGTCACACCTTTAGAATTACCTGTTACCTTTTCCTAAGATGTAAATATCTTCACTACATTCAACCGCAAAAGAAACGTCACCACATTTTCAACAGAGTGGAAAACGAAATTCTGCTGCTGATTATGAATGCTTTTCATAGGGACATGATTTGTAAAGAGGTACCCACAATTCATACATCAGAATATAATACTTTCATTGTTATGTCTGTTTAAGTACACTTGGGGTGTTGAACTCACTTTTCAAAATGGATTTTGGCCAGAATGTTTGACCTTTTACAATGTAGACATTTAATTAATAAAAGATGACATCGACATAAATAACCTTCTTGGACTTGAATATGATGACGTGTCTTTACTGCAGGACGTCCTACAACAAGCCAAAAATGCAACTTTTGACTCTCCTATCTCGTCTTGTTAAGGAGATTCGAAACGACGATTTCTTAAAACGAATGTTTCTCAGAAATAGGAATAGATAATTTATGAAATTTCACATTTAGTTTAGTTGGCTTCTGAAGACATGGTGTTTATCACTCGTGGGTTGAATTATCTTGCATTTTGTATGTTAACGTTTCTTTGGCGGCTGAGTGTGTCTATAATGAATGTGGATTCATGTGTAACCAATTTGGATAGTTCATTTTAAATATGGTGACTGGACAATGTTATTATTGGTTAGCTAGTATTTACTTTAGAGATAATGCATACTATAGTATCTGTTGAGCTACAGAGCCAATGGCTCCATCTTCATGTAACAGTGTTAGGGATACAAAGCAGCTATAAGGTTAACACTATTCTAGCGTAAATTATAAACGTTTAATTAATTCATTTACTTTTCTTACTACAATTTATCAAGCGAAACATGAGCTGTTTTCTGACACATTTTCTTACATAAGAGATCGCCCGTAGCGATTCGTCCCAGAAGTGAACGTTATGCAACCAACTAAAACATTGTGATTTAAAACTATGTTAACAATTCAAGGCACAAGTTTAACCTTAGCCTCTACAGAGACCATCTACATTATTTTTTTATATGAAAACTACGTGTTTCTGAAATAACAAAGTCCATAAGAATTATTCCGACGTTGCATTAAGTACAGACACACTATGCAAACAATTCTAAAAAAAATATAACAATCATTGCTTGCAACAATTATAGTGATTAAAAGTGAAAACTATATCAGTTTAGCTAAAGTTGGAGTCATTTCTCGCAGCGCAATATTGGTAGCATAGTTTTACAGCGAACTACATCCTCCGACGTATTTGACAATCATTACATGCATGATAGGGGCGGGATAGCGCAGTGGCTTCCGGATCAAGAGGTCCAGGGTTCCAGTCCCGCCAGGGACTCGACTTTGTCTAATAGAGAACTGTTCTACACGCAGTAAGGTTTGGGTGCAATGCTACACTGAATTTCAGCGTAGTACCACCCATGGTTCGCTAGTTCCAGCCGATGCTCGCAGTGCATAGCCACATGGCGTTGCGGGCTTTCTCCCTGCCATAATACTAACAGCCGCGATACAAGTGAAATATTCTTCAAAGCTGCGTTAATCACCAAATCACCTCACCAGGTATATGCTATGTATGGGGTTGAGGAATGGGGTTCCTCAGGTGACAGACTATTGGATGGAAGGTGGCCATGTTTCAGTACGTGTGGTACAGTAACATGTGATCTGAACTCACGTTGATGCATTCAAGTAGGACATTGACATCATCAGAGACCTGGAACAAAACAGACTTAGTTATCTAAAATTGCCCTTGACACTGTGTTTTTCGACAACCATATCTTGACATCCATCTTGCTTCATGGATAATGACTATTTACTGAATAATATATTAGTCAAGTGAAGAATTGTGAGGTGAAAACTCCATATTCTGAAAGTGAAGTTACATAAGAAGCGTTTTTTTGGTGCAAAATTCGTGGAATGGGGGCGATTTTTCCAAATTCCATATAATAGTTTACAATATTTGGAAGAACGAAATTAACACTGGGGCCCTTGAAAATTATTAATCATATATCTACATCTATAGCTTTGCAAATCAAGTTTTCGTATATTTACTCAAAAGAAGATAATGTTGAATGAAAGGATTCAGCATGTATTTCAATCACGAACTAAATATCCTTTGAGCTTTAAATATAAACTTTTTGAAAATGTAGAATCATCGTATTTTATAAGAAATATAACGAAGTTTTCCGTTTCCGAAACACAGTGTGAAACACTACTTAAAGAGCTATTGAGTATGTTGAAGTCACATCATGTTAAACGTTATAAATAGAAAATATCACTCAAGTGTTTTCTGAAATGAAATATATCAACATGAGTTGATAAAAGTTACAAATGTTGGTTTCTGCTCATGTATTATCATTCTCTTCCCACAGAGGTTACTCCCTTCAGATTTCCGATCCTAACTTCTGTTGTTTTGCGCTTGAAATCGAGGGCAGAAGGGGAGTGTCCTGATTGGTTGCAATTGAATCTAGTTGTGCAACCAGCCACGCCGTTGTAAAAGTGACATTTGCCAATGACACGTCATAATGATAAAATAAACGTAAGACAAACGTTTTCTCTTTTAATGTGTTTTCCTCGAAATGTGCTATTTGATTTTGTGAAAGCTATTGATCATAAACATGCTTATAAATAGAATACCAAATCAGAGACAAATACCCAAAATAGTTTATTTGTGTGATCCACATCAGACATATTCGAAGAACATACGCTAATGAGCAAGACCCTTAAGAGTAAAATGCCTAGAACTTTGAAGTCACTCGGTCGACATGGCCACTGAAAGATGAGTTTTCATTTTTTAAGAAGCAGGGATACAATGTGAGATTCCGCTTTCCTCCGCTAGGGGATTTGCTTCTGCTCTTGATTTCAAGTGATATAGAACAGAGGGTGGGATCGGAAATCTGAAGGGAGTAACCTCTGTGGGAAGAGAATGATGTATTATGGATGATCAACTAAACTGAAGTACAAAGGAAAGTACACACCTCTGTTGGTTTCGATTAATTCAATATTAATATGTTTAGATGTATTTGATTATGACATGATACAAAAACATATATCTGCAATAGTTTGAATGAATGGCATTGGTGACTGGTTAAATTTTATTTAGAATAGCTTTGTTAATGTAGACAGGGGCAAGAAATGAAATTTACACCAATATGTCCCCTACCATGTTTAAAATGTTGTAAATGTGTGTAGAACGAGGCACATTCATTGATTTTCACAAAGAAGATGCTTTATATGACGATGAACAATATTTTTTGAAAAATGTATGAACTCAAAATATCATTTTTCAAAGAAATTGAATTAAATTACGTAGAAGTAGTTCCTGACTGATGACGAAATGCCTTCACTTTTCAGTTTTAGAGTACGACGTCGAAAATTATAGTTATTTGTAATTGAAAATCATACATATAATAAAACAAACTGAGATGAGTACTGTCTTTTGTACTTCAGTAATTTATTTTTCAATGGCGACTGAAACCGGCATAATCTCCTCCTAACCCGGCGTGTTTAACACCTTTCCTCTGTCTTCCCTGATTCAGAACTAAATCACATCCGGTATGTCTTCACACAACAACTATCCAACTCAACTGGGCTCCGTTCCATAACAGCGAGCGCTTATAATCGCTCATTGATCGCTCAATGTAGCGCATTCTCTCCTGAACGACACGGTGCAATTCCTCGAGGTTTGCTCGCTTTGCTTTGCTTCGCTCTCGCTACTGATGGAAGGCCCGGGAAGCAGGAAGCACAACTAGCAAGACGGACCCTGCCCCCTACCCTACATAGACAAAACATCTTTTCAGTTTTAATAGTCTTAATAGTTTTATCTTCTATATATGTAAAATGCACTCTTATATTTGTATTTATAATATATACTTATATATTTATCTTTTATTGTATATAAGTATCAGCTTTATATTTATATACTTACATTTTATGTATATTCCTCTAGTCTCTCATAAGCCTTATTGGGTGGCTCACTCTTTTTTATATTGTATATTTATTCATATGTGTTTCATGTGAGACTGAAATAAACAATCTATCTGACTGCCTGTCTTATCATATTAGTCGCATACTAAAGCAGCAAGGAGTCATAGACACCTCCAGCCGAGTGGCTATCGTATATAGCCTTCAAGCAACGAGGTTATATACACGATTGCCATACGGGTGTGGTCATTATCTAACTTACGCTGCACGGTCCAGTGAAACAGCGCTAAACTACATAAAAATAACAAAAGTGGAATGTTGAATAAAGAAGTTATTCAGTTTCAGTGAGATGATAGCATGCACCATTGAATTTATACATTACTAGGACATAGCATTGACCAAAATCAGAGGTTATGGCTATCTATTTACAAGGAAACTTTTTTAAATTGAAAAACTATCTACTTATTTGATCAAATCTGTTCAAAATGAAACAAACAGCTACAGGCGTGATTGTTTGCAGCAACATACAACGCACGAGATTTTCGTGCACGAGAGGCATTTAAGTTACTTGTCATACGTTGTCACTTGCACAGCGCGACTTTCAACGCGTTGCTTAACAGGGTCTCTTCAGGCTCCGTTCCATAATAGCGAGCGCTTAAATTGCTCATTGATCGCTCAAAGTAGCGCTCAAGTAGCGCTCATTCTCTCTTGAACGACACAGTGCAAATTCCTTGAAGTTTGCTCGCCTTGCTACGTAGTGCTACATTGAGCAATCGCGTTCAAGAGAGGTTTAAAAGTAATCGCTAATTGAGCGATTACTTTGAAACCTCTCTTGAACACGGCCCAGTTAGAGATTTCACGCTTACGTGAAATTGAAGATCGGTGGCAATTAAAAAACAACTCTAACGATGATATCAGAGACGTTACACGGGCGTTGCAAGAAGTTGAATAGGTGCAGAGGGTAACGCCGAAATCTAAGCAACAGGTAAATAAATATTTAATCACATTGCATCTTATTATCCATTTGCTTTGGAAAAATAAACGCTGCAAATGCAATGTTTTATATGGGTTGCAAAACAGTGCCA
Organism: Gibbula magus; assembly: GCA_936450465.1. Classification (NCBI taxonomy): domain Eukaryota; kingdom Metazoa; phylum Mollusca; class Gastropoda; order Trochida; family Trochidae; genus Gibbula; species Gibbula magus. Next base: position 21,552,984 of record OW388294.1, on the reverse strand, counting down.
GTGGTTGTCATTCAAATGATGTTCCATATATAGGAATGTGTTGCTAATTTGTAGCACTTGTAGCACGTGCGAATCGTGAATCGAACATGTCAATCAATCTGTCCCTTATCTTCTGATGAACGAGGTGGAAGATTGTAAGGATATCTTATCATTTACAATGAATCACTTTACATTAAACATGTTTACATTGAAAATAGTAATAAGTGTTAATAGTCGTTCTTTTGGTTGAATTGCGATGTTTGAATATACACGTCTATATCGTTATTCCAAAATGTTTACATTATGTCATTGGCAATGGCGACCTTCTGAAAGAACAGTTTAATTCTATAACTATTGGTGGAAATCCAAAATTATTGATGGTTTTTAATTGACCGACTATTTTGAAAAAATACAGATGGTTTGGGAAAAGGCAAAGATACTTATACACTTGTCAAAATTAAGCGTGGTCCTGCAACGTATTTGTCACACCTCATAATTTTGCATAATTCGCTGAAATGTTCCCTAGAGTCAGTATATCCGATTGAATATTGCTGTTAACAAATGTTTAGTCGAAAAGAAAAATGTATCGTTTAATATGTACTGAGGAAAAAAGTTAAGGACCATTGAAAAGGTGTGTCATGAAAACAATATAATACAAAATAATCTGATAAACGTCAATGCGATAAAAAAAACAATGAACCAAAATTTATCATTATAATGTTTTTAATCAAATATACATACGTTTTTGGAGTTACATGTACGTTGCCATCTGATAATCGTGTATGCCGAATTCGTGCATAACTGAAACAGTTGATATGAAATCTGATGCTATTCATCAACAGGGGCGTTAGCGAGCTCTTTTAGGGTTGATGGTGACATGGGACATTTTGAAATGCGACCTTGAAGCAGTGGTGGTAGAATGGGGCTAAAATTGCAAAATTCCAACTTATGTCAAAATAAACAAACAAAAAATCAAATGGTTCTTAACTTTCTTGCTCAGTATACACACTCCCAAAAGAGAAGAGATGTTGTTCTGATGTATTGTTCCATTCTGCTATAGTTACCCAAAATAAGATTGACCAACATTTTTTCATATTTCATACAATCGACAACACAAAATCGTAATATTTTTGCTGAATCTAGTTTGATCATATCTAGTGTTTCCATGTTTATATTTTGATATTCCTGAGTCCTAAAATTATGTTAGGTTACCGTTTGTTTTTCCAATATATTTCAGATACTCCAGAGAAGCGAAGGAAACCGGAATACCAACACACGAGTGAAATATGTTAAATTCGCAAACGGTACTTTAAATTGTGTCGGTAGACATTCAAACATCAATCGTCATTAAACAAGTGTTGCTTGTCAAACTCAACATTTCAAGGTGTTGGGTACTTAAGGTACTCTAAAACACAGTGTTTAAAAGTTCTTTCGAGGTGCGATACCGCGAACTGAGGCGAAGCCGAGCCTGTTTGTGGTATCGAACCGAGAGCACCTGGATGTGAAGAACAGAGGTACGGTTATACAATGTAACCATCGCACTTCTGGTTATACGAAATAGTAGCCTCTAAAAATGACCTCATAACCATACCACGTGGTGTATAAATATGTATCATCCAAAACTGCGTTCCACGGGAGATATCGCTTGTGTGAGATCAAGTAAGGAGATATCATTTTGACAGTAGATTGTGCACAATGCCCTGTCACCGTCAACTTCATGGCATCACAATGCTTTTACATCATGGACTAATGACATCACACTGCTATTACATCTCCGCACTGGAAGTCAAATGGTAGTGATGTGCTCAGAGATGTATAATTTTTATTGAAACGTAATGAAGAATGATTATAGATGATATATAGAATCTCACCCTCGGCAAGCCTCGGATATTTGTAACTTTATCAACTCGTGTTGATATATTTGATATCAGGAGACACTTGGATGAGATTCTCTATTTATGCCGCGTTTGTTGAATCACCTTTAAAAGGGCTTCTTGAATAACCAATAATTGTGGCTGGCCTAACATACGTGTATCAAATACTTCAGTGAGTCTTGTTTTGTTGGTATGATCACATGTCATTTTCTTATTGCAATTCGCTTATATTTAAGTACTCTGACTTGGATTAATATTTAGTTTAAGTTTGGCTTGAAATATGCTGTGTTGGCCTGTGGAAGTTACATCGAGACATTGTACTGAGTCTCAATGGATCTGAACATGATCACATTTCGTGTGATAGGATCGTTCAGTGGAAAACGAGGTGTCTCTTTGTCGCTTTTTAAGAGCTTGAATACTCTATATAGGGGTCTTTAAAGGCCATTAAGAAGTTGTATACATAAGAACGGGAAGATTTTACTGGATAACAACTTCTGTAATGTGGAAATACACGACGTTTCGGAGTATATGCTCACTCCTTCATCGGATGGAATGTAAGGAAATATCAAAATGTGATACATTTATATTTAAGCAAAACAATGGTGAGGAAACTCAATCAGGGAGATTAACATGCATGAGAATGGTATACAATGGGATTTGCAATATGAACATGAGGGGAGTAAGTACTTGAATGGTGAATAAACAATGGCCTGCAGGCTTTATTGAAGATGTAAATAAATACAAATTATAAAACGAGGGAGGCCAATTGGCTTTATTGAAATTCTTAAAGAACAATTATAGTTGATTGGAGGAGAGGCCAATGGTTGATGTGGGTGGCTTTGAAGTTAATGGATGGTGATTGGAGCTGATGGGGGTTGATTGGTAGACACTCCTTAGATAATTTGCTCCGACAGGAGTGGATGGATGGTAGGACTTGGATACGTAATGGATAACACCTGAATGAGAAGGCGTTCTAGCAGGGAGGGACCTTTGCCCAAGGAAAGACGCGAAGGCGCGTTAGCGCGTTGCGAGTCCGAATCCCGCATTGTCTGCTATGGAAATATTAAACTTGGCAATGTTGTGGATTGATTACCTTACTAAATTGGGTGCAAAGAATTGTACTTAGAGGGCCTAAAGCCTTGTTTATACGGCGATCTTTACACAGATGAAAATTTGCTTATGGTAGTAAATATACACACGTGTACAAACGTATTTTGCCATGCGTTCATACAGTTGTTTTATGTCCCCTAAACAGTTTAGTTTTCAGTCCTTAAGATACATATCATTCACCAGTGATCATAGAGAGGGTAAGACTTGAAACTTTCCGGAGACACCGGAAATATCCAGTTTATGTTAGTGCAAAGTTGCTACACGTTCATACAGCGAGATTTGCTAAGGGTAGTAAAAAAGTCGACATTTTCTCACGGTAGTATGGCATTTACATCTGCCCCTGACTAGGTATATAACCGGTGCAACACTACTTAGGGTAGTGACAATTTGCTTATGGCAGTTATATATGCATATGTGCAATTGCGTCCAAACGGCGAATTTTGCTCATATGAGCAAATTTGCATAGGTATAATGATTTACTCATATGCAAGGGCTCGCCGTATAAACAGGGCTTTAGACTGGATAATACGCTCTTGGAAGGTTATTATTCTCTTAAAGGCTCTCCCATTATTATATATAATAAATATAGTTTTATCCAGCATAAGGCCTTCTCAATAGGAATCGTAAGGCCCTAGTTCCTTTCGCAGGGAAGTTCTCCCGGAAAAACAACTGAATTCAAAGACTGTTAAATGGGCATTGAGGTATATACTGTTCGCTATATATTGTTCAGCAATTGTCTCCATGTGTCTGATGCATTGCTACAGTGTGAGAAATTCCAAGGATGTAATTCCTAAAAGATCACTCGATGGTTCTGCAAATCAACTGTTTTTGTCATTCAAAATGATTAAGAACTTACAATTTCAAGCCGTAAAGGGTACTTGCGAAAACCAAGTGTTGGTTATGCCTGAAAATGATTGAAGCATGTACATTGTGATATTCCAAAGATGTGACGATTTCTACTGGAATACAAGTATGTATGTGCCTTAAATGATAATATCATTTAGAGTGTAACATTCCAAAGATTTGCCGATTTCTACTGGAATCCAAGACTTACAGTACTTGTGTGCCCAAAATTCCCAACATTTAGTTGAATCCAAGTGTGTGAGCTTAAAATGATAGTATCTGTGTAATATTCCAGGGATTTGGCGATTTCTTCTGAAAATCATGTGTATTAATGTTTCTAAAAGAAAACACATGATTTGAAAAAAAGGATTTTTTTCCTGAACAATTATTTATGTAGGTCATGATGCTTGTAAAAGTGTGTGATATTGCATGGCAAGTAGTTATATAATGTAAAACACTTTAAAGGGGCTGAAGCACGATTTTTTGCCAAGTTTATGTTTTCAAATATCCTATTAATTGAGAGTTTGTGTCATTTAAATTTACTTTAGACGGTAAAACATCTTATTACACAAACCAATTATCCGTAGTAGTGGTGTTTTACTATTGGTGACAATAACGTGCTAAAATGTGCTACTGCCTCTTTAAAGTGAAGGTTTTATCGGGGTATCTTTTAAAAATCAAATTCGACGATGGACTTTCCGGTTTTTACAAATAATTATATTTATTGATAAATGTTTATAAAACCATCACTAGGGGTAACATTAGTGACTTTAGATTTGACAATTTATCAAAGAATAGTAAATATTTATTCCAAAATAAAACAATGACACGAATCAATTCATCGGATATATGCAACGGCATAACAATATATTTTGTATTGGTCTAATGAAATATCATTTGTAACTTTGCAGACTTTCTATCAATATGTCTGATTGTTACATTACAGCATAATTCGTATTTCACGTAATGCTTAAAAACAAAAAGGTGGATACCCGATAGAACCCCCTCTTTAAGGATTATAGAGGTTGTGTCTGTCGGTATCTTTTATTATTAAAGATGCATCTTGATGTAATGAATCTCCTTTAAAAATATTTCGGGATAACTTTTTAAAATCTTCTGGATTTCAAGTGTGTGCTGGAAACAAACGGCATAAGTTCGAACAATTCCAAGGATGTCCCGAATTCTTTCTCTGGAATATTTTAGTCTGCAATATTACAAGGAATTTGAACTCAATCTTTTCAAGGATGCGAAGGTTTGTATTGAAAGAAAAGTATAAAGAAAATATACATGAAAAATGTCTGGGATGCGATTATTTCAAAATTTCAAATAAATTTTCACCAAGTTACTTATTATTGAGCTTCATGATATGATTTAATTACTACTTCAAAATAGGTTATATGTGGTATGTTTGTGGTATTCAGTTACTGATCATTTAGCGGGGGGGGGGGGGGGGGGTAGGTTTGGCGGAAATGATTCTGACAGCAGTAAAGAATAAAGATACAAAAGTATTGGATAAAATATCCACCCCAAAATAGAAGATAAAACGTTTTTTAAAAATACTTCACTAACACAGCCGCCAAACGTTTCATTAGCCAATCAGCTGCTAGCGGAGGTGTGACGTGTTATTCAGGAGTCGTGCCCTAACAATTATCTGGCTCATGTTATTGTTTACATTATACACTCGTATTTTTCGCTGATTTCTCTTTTCTAAACAGCCACTTCAAACATAAAATCAAGCACAACAACAATTATAATTTTTAAAAATTGCATGATGTTTTTATTTTTGACTTGTCAGTTATTCATTTCAAAACATATTGTAGCCTATAAAATAACCTATCACTCCACTCGATTGGGAAAAGAACAAAACTAAAACCAGCGATTAAATATCGAAAAATGCTTTAAAAACTCAGAAATCACTCCCTACAGCAAGCCAATTTTACTCACTTTGAACCGCGATATCTTGCTAAGTAGGTGACGCTTCGAAATAATATTTAGTGTTTTGTTTACTTGAAAGTATTGTCTATATGAATAAACGAATTAACATCGAACAAAACAGAGAGGTTTTATTATCTTAAACATTTTAATTTTGATGAAATTATGAATAAAACGAAAGAAATATTACAACGAATTCGTTTCAACAAACTAATCTGGAAACCATGCCCCTTGAACATCAAGAACCTATACCGGTGATATGCAAAGAATGTTTCACTGTAGGTCATTTCAGAATTGATTCATGACACACTTATGGAAATTGATATATCCTTTGGTAGTTATACATAAGAATTTGAAATAAGAACAAACATTAGATATATTTTTAACATTATTATTTTCAGAGAAATACACAATCAGTTTTCAATATTATGTTTAATATAATATTTTTAAAAATAAAAAATGTTGCCAATAAGGAATTGAAATAAGAGTTATGCATTAGTTTGGAATATATATGTTTAAGAGAAAAGTATGAAAACAATTTACCATGAACCTTTCAGAAAAATTATGTACTGGTAACTCAAGTGATTTGTGACATATCAGATACATGTACGCATTATGTTATCATGAAGGACAACGTATAATAGGGGTATATTTGTCAACTCGATATCAGATATCATAATAAGAATATAATATATATATATTATTTCAATGACTCTGATAATGTAATTTAAATCAATATTTTCAAATGATTTATTATCATGTTTACATTAAAGTATATAATTACACAAATGTACTACAATTGTCCCAAATGGAAACATTTTATACTCAAATTTAACTTTTCACCGAGGAGCAAAAGAAACTATAAAATGCAAGATAATTGATCCACGAGGGAAAGATGCGACTGATACATAGCTTCACAACGTCTCTTAAAGCCAACTAAACTTAATTTGTAATTTTGAAAACATTTTTTTTCATGTTTGTAAAAACACACGTCTTTTTAAAAAAACGCCATTTTGAAATCTCCTTAACCAGTGGATAAAGGAGAGTGAATTGAGGTTTTCTGGCTGGTTTCGTGACATCATACAGCAAAGATGCGTAATCGATTTAAAGTCCATGAAGGCACATTATGTCGACAACATTTTCATTTGTTCTAAAATCATTAATATATTTGATGAAATTTCATCTTATATACCAAACATTACCATTTTTAAAAACCCATTTAAAAACAGCAATCTCAGCATCCAATGTGTGTTTTAACAGATACGTAATATAAAGTATCATACTCTCAAGAATAAGTTTTTAAAAAATCTTTTAATGAGATATATCCTCATCACAAACATTCAAACAGACGCTGAACTATTTTGTTTTTGACACTGTTGAAAATTAAAGTTGGCCACGTTTCTTTTACCGAACGGTGTACAATGTAGTTCATACTTACTTACATGTAATTATACTTAATTGCAACGCATTTACGATTGTTTTTACTTCCGGCTGCGCATAAATACAGGGAAGACGTGTTAGCACGAAGCTCTCGCTAACCCACTAGCAATCCAATCAATCTGAAGCTATGAATTAAAAAAGACCATTTGAATTAGTTTCAACTGAAGACAAAACGGTTCGATATTCTTGAGCTATAACAAAAGGACATATAAAAGCAAATATTAAAGAAATTTCGCCAGGAATCTAACTTAAAGAAAATGGCACGTGCTACAACAGCGAATAACGACATGATGGATGACATCGTCAGAGCATCAGATAAAAGGCTCAAGGAATTTATACTCGGAGCTAAAATAGAACTGAAAACGTCAATCAGCGAAGTTAAAGAAGAGCTAACGGGGATGAAATTGAAACTTGACAGCGTGGAACACGACGTCGCTATTCACGGAGACGAATTAAAAACTATCAGAAAGGAAATGGCGGAAATGAAGCGCGCCAACTCTGTTTTCGAACGACAGTGCCTACTGAAGGACATCCATGACAGGAAGCCGAACCTCCTATTTTACGGCCTGCCGGAGACGCCGAAACAAAAAACAGATCAAGTCCTGAAAATATTTCTCAAAAACCAACTGAAGTACGACGAACGAAGAGCAGACGACAATCTCCTTATAACAGTGCACAGACTACCAAAGTCAGAGTACCAACGTCTACATCGTCCTACCGCACCGCAGAGTATCATCGCGACGTTTATCAAGATGACGGACAGGGATGACATATTCGAAGCACGGAAGATACTTAAAGGGGCAGTAGCACGTTTTTTCGCTGAAATATGTCGATGAAATGTATTAGAAAAATAATGTCACCAATAGTAAAACATCGTTCCCACTTCGGAAAATCAAGTTTAAAAATGAGTGTAGGGGAGACCGGGGCACATTGGGACAAAAATTGCATTTTTGTCAATATCTTATGAATTATCTCAAGTATATGATAAAAACAACATTGGATGGAAAGCGCCTTTAATGAAAAATAAGTAAACAGTCACAAAATTCAATCTGAATTAAGTAACTTTGAATAACACTCTTTTAAAAAAATATAAAATAGTGTCCCAATGCAACCCAAGCTCTTGGGACAATGGACGGGGTTCATTGGGACAACCACATTCTTTGTCCTTTAACAGGTAAATTGAAAGTCTAACATGACATTTTATAAGATAAAGCTGAAAGTAGTAAATGCTTGTACTTGTACTGGAAACAGATTATACATGTTTTAGTGTTTCAGACAAATACAGTACACTTTCAAAACAACAAGTCAAAGATATTGGGTGAGATCGACAGTAAACTTCAGTTGCTTGGCAGAACGGTTTGTTCCACCAGCTGATCACACTGGAGTTGGGAGCTTGGCCACAATGTCCTAGCTGGGCACAGTATCTGTATCCTCCTCATCAGAAAAAATTAATTGTGGTGCAACTGCTTGAATCAGAATAAGAGATTAATATTATGTAATTATAACTGCTTCAAAAGATATGTCTACACAAGATTTCAGAATTCTAGTGCGTTTTGTTCATTTAAAGTAATAAAAATAGATGTATGGACTCTGTAGCTATCCTGCTTTATAGTGATTGTTGACTAAAAAAATAGTTCAGATAAAGCACTATTCAAAGCAATCAGTTTTAAACAAAAACATCTATAACTGGTCAGCGTCAGACCATGAGACCAACATGACCAGAGCACATGGTTGTCTAAATAATAACAATCCTGCAATGATCTAGAACACATTCTCAAAGTAACCTATACAATTCAATTATATTCTCCAAATCATGATACATGATACAAAGCAGTCCAATCTTTGAAGACATTCATTACTTACGATGGCGTCTTGGGTTCCTTGACCCCATGGGGCCCCCTGTCACGCTCATATTTGTTTAGCGGTCGAGTTCAAGTGTACCAGCTTTGATGAAGAAGCGTCGAGCTATCCTCAGCCGTCAAGCCAACGAGATACCCGATCAGCAGAAACTCTGGACCCGTGTACGTGTTGTAGGGATAAAGGTTGTTCTTGAAGTTAAAGAACCCCATTACCCCGCTTCTGCATGGAAACCCTACGAGTAACTCCACACACATTTCACATGTTTGCTTCAATATCCCCGGTATTGGAGCAGTACCGTTTACGTGACGTTATTTATGTAATGCAAAATCATTGACACCGTTTATTATTTAAAACAAGTACTGTTTTTGTTTTTGAACAGCAAATAGTATATGTTATATACCTATAAATTCACCTCAGTTCGCAATAGTTTTACGTAGCAAACGTATATTTGATTTCTACTGTACTATTCAAATGTAGTTATCCGACAGGTAGTATCACAAACACTTTGTGCGCCCCCTTCTCTCACCTCGGACGCACGCGGGTTAACGCTAGCTGATACTATGATGTGACTTTGTGATTGTGACAGTGTAATTGTGATTCAAGTCGGATTACGTGAATATACACAGCACTTATAATGGACTGTAAGTAAACAATTATTTTTTGTTCAGTTGATCTTATTGGATATTTTTACAATGACATGCATCAAATAGAAATAGGTTATGTTTGTCAAAATCTATACTGTGGGTTGGCTGTAAAGCCCACGTTGCTACCACCCCATCTGGTACCGGAAGCAATGTTACTTTTCTGCTATTGTTTTTGTTTTACATTTACAATGTAGTTAATACTTACATGTAATTATACTTAATTGCAACGTATTTACGATTTTTTAAATAATTCTTTCTTGTCTCCCATCAAAGCAAATCTCGACTGCACGGTAACTTTTTAGATTGTCAAACATTTTCTGATCAAATTTTAATTCCCCGTGCATCTAGATACTCACTAGGTGCCCAGCATCTAGACACTCGTTAGCTGTTTGTTCGTTTTTGAAACCAGAAGAAAGAATATGATGTTTTTATGTCTTTAAATTAAAACCTGTTGAATGTAATCACTTATCTTATTGATGTCACTTTATCATTTTCTGTCAATTGTAAAGAGATCGAAAAACAATTGTGTAATATTTTCCCAATGTATCCGCCAGCCAGTGTGGCAATACCATATTCTACATATGCTAGTTTAATTATGATACTTTCCAGTGACTTAAAGCGATGTATTCCTATTATACAAGAAGAATACAACTCTCACCACACAAGTGGAGTATGTATGAAAATAGATAATTAGCTCTAACGAAATCATTTAATGTTTCTTTTAATTTTGGTACATTTAATGAAATAGTAAAATGGACTGCAGCACGTTTTCTAATGGCAATGAAGATATCTCACAGAATGGTAAAGAAATGTTTCAAAAAATCATTGAGTAGAGTACTAAAACGAATGGTTCTGGGTCCTTATTCTCGAAAGGTTCGTAGCCCTACGGACTTATTAATCCCATTCATAATACATGGGGTACGATCAAAGTTAAGAATTCTTAAGGCTACGAACGCGTCTAAAATAAGGGCCCTGCACTGGTGCGGCTAAACAACGCGGAATCATTTGCCATCCTCTAATTATTATAGGCCGCTATAGTAATTTCGTTTTATACCTGACACCGTTTTGTACGACTACGGATAATTGGGTCGTTTAATGTGCTATTTAACCTCTTAAGTAAAGATGAACTACATACACTTTTTATCATAATTGGAAAATTTTAACATATAAAAAAGTGCCCTTTATCTAGTACAATATTTAAAAAATGATTGAAGATATCGTATGAAATGGTTTTGTCTATGCTATTATATGAATTAAGATAGTTTTTAATAGATGCAAATATGTATTTAGCTACCATCATATTATGTCTGTCAGAGGGATATTGAATTGAAAAATAGTAACCGGTTGTTAGACCTCGCTTTTGTCGAAGTCTCGATTGAGCAATCGCGTTCAAGAGAGGTTTAAAAGTAATCGCTCATTGAGCGATTACTTTTAAACCTCTCTTGAACATGGCCCTGGGCGCTACATTAATTACTTTTAAATCTCTCTTGAACGCGATTGCTCAATGTAGCGCTACGTAGCAAAGCGAGCAAACCTCGAGGAATCGCACCGTGTCGTTCAGGAGAGAATGCGCTACATTGAGCGCTAAACTGAGCGAAAATATTATATATTAAATATATATATAAAATATATAACTTTTATACCTCTACGAAACTCGTGAATGGCATCGGTATTTAACTCGCTTTCGCTCGTTAGAATACCAAACCATCACTCGTTTCATACACATGTTATCAAACGGGACATCATTTAGTATTCTATATGTAATGTACAGACTTGAAAGTGGTTTTCAAATCTAAACGTACTAAAATGATGTCATGTATTGCATCCGTCATTCCTTTTTATATTGACTCCTTCGAGCATCTCTTACTCGGCTCCTACTCGGCTCCCACTCTCAATTTACTTCTTACTTCTAAGGACTTTTATCGCATCTTTATCAACACACGCGTATCATATTACGCCTGTCAAAGTACGCATACGTGTCATTGTAAGTCTATTATGCTTTGTTCAATGTTTTTCAACCATGATAAATATAACTTTAGGGGTTTCAAACCGAGGAAGGGGTGTCACAAATTGTACATTTATGTTAAATTGTTGAAAAGAGGCGTGATGGGGGTCGGGAGGGTTGGGTGTGACGGGGGGGGGGGGGGGGGGGGGGGGGGGGGGGGTTAGAGATCGGATTGGTGTATCTGTTTCATAAAAATGGTAATTTTCCTCATCACTCAGTACTTCTCGATGGGTGGGGATGGGGGTGGGTTTGGTGTTGAGGGTGGGGGTGTACGTGTAGGTGCTGGGTCATCAAAATGGTCGATCCACCTCACCCTCTAGATTTTCCACTGACCATTAACTATGATTTTGAATGAGCTTTTCATACTCCTAAACACAGTCAAGGACATATTTCATAACTTATATGTATCAATAATCATAGATTGAACTTGCAACAATTTTTCGATGTGTTACGCGATATAAGTATATATAGTACATGGGGACTCCATGGCACGCTAGACCAAAGCATTGTCAGTGGTATGAATGAACCTTGTCTAGGCCCAACCTATATATGATGCAAATTTGGATCCGCCCCTTTGGGTTATGCCACATACTTTATATGAAACGAATTCACAGACATCCAATGAAATGAAGTTTTCGAAAACAATATTTTTGCATAAAAATTGTATTATAGGTATAAAAGGAGGGGCAATACATATTTTCCAGAAAGGAGCTTTGGTGTTGAATCCAGATGAGGGCCACTTTCATGATGTCTCCAGATGAACAGTTGATTGCTCTGGGGTTCCCTCCTCCACCCAATTATTACAACTGTCAGAACGGGACTGGTAACCGTGCACATGTTACCGCGTCAGCTAACAGAACAGGTAAGTAAATTGCATCACCAGGTGTAAATTATGCATAATGTGCATTCTCTGCTTTATATACTCATACTCACTTACATCTCTTCTTTGCAAGTATGTTTCACTGCATGCAGGTAAAATGCATACCTGTCGTCATGAAATGTTGAAGTGGATTTTATTATATCATAAATTACCTAATTCTTCAATGGTTGCTCGAACTAATGCTTTGATAGAGCCTGAATTCTTTGGTTTGCTCTCATATTCACTATTTTGGTAATATTAAAAACATATTTCAGATCAATATTTGATTATGATGTTTTATATTAAATAATTATATATTAAAGGGGCAGTAGCGCGTTTTTTCGCTGAAAAGTAGATGAAATGCATTTGAAAAATGTCACCAATATAAAACACCCTTCTCTCTTAGGAAAATCAAGTTAAAAAATGAGTGTACATGGTTCCGTAAAGCCATAGCAATCGTTTTTGTCAATCGAAATACTAAAATGGCCCCATGAAATTGTTGCTTTATACGGAAAAAACAGGCAACTGCCCCTTTGAATAGACTATGAAAGACAGAATTATCAAGTATCATTCTACTTACACATGCCATTTCAGAGGATCTACAACTCTAACGTGAAAGGCCGTTATTTAAATTTGGCTTAGATTTGAATTGTGTCTGCATTTGTGAAACAACTGATGTTTAATAGTTCTAAGACACCATTTCAGTTTATATTTGTTGGGAATGGGGCATACAAGAGTGCATTGAAACATATTCGCCCTTCCTCACTGTGAATAGATATATATGAATTAGCCGGGGTGAAAATACGTAACGCACCCATATTTGCTGAATAAGGTTTGTTTTTGCACGGTTTTAACAGAACCTGAAATCAACCAATCAGCAACGAGTGACAGCTTAGCCTTTTCTTGCACGGTCCGGCGAACATCTATGAACTATCAACGTGTAATGCACTCACTGTGTGAATCAGTTTAAATATATCATGTTTACAAATGTACTTTGTCGTCTTACATTATTATACAACAAGTTGTAAAGCCGACCTGGTTAACGATGGGGGAGGGGGGGTTGGCCCCAAACTTCCGTCTCTATTACTGGCTGAGTTAGGCCTTGCAGTATTTCCTTAAGATATCTGTGCTAGGAAATTGGGACCTACTATGCATTTCAGGTGCAGCGATCCACTATCTTGGCACCGCAGAGCGATAGAAATACTGCAAGGCCTAAATCAGCCAGTAATGAAGACTGGCATGAATTATGTCTTGCATTTGAAAGTTGCTCGATGGCTGGATGCTGGGTTTTTTTGGGTTGTTTTTTTAAAGTTGTATATTGTTTTATTATAATTATTATCAACCTCAAGTAACAATGGAATAATCAAGGCGATGTTGACCAATTTAGTTAAAACTAGATACAATGTTAACGAGTGAAATTTTCCTTTGTTGAAACATTAAAAAAAGACCTGAGGCGTGGGTTTAAAACTGACGTGGACGGAAACCAGAAACAAATTCTTTTTTTAGGCCTAACTTCTTCATCTTGTTCACAAATGTACGCCCTGTACACCAAGCCACGATAAGTCAATATGGAGAAGCTTTGTTCGTCCTTCTTTGAATCTTTGGCATGCTTGAACAAGTTGATCCTATGATTGGTCAGGTCTTCGTTTACTTGGATATTGTCTCTCATCCCATTTAAGTTGAACTTTACTTGTCCTGGAATACTTTGTTACTTGCTATCGATGACAGCGGGCGAAACATCCAAATGGACATCCTTCAATAGAACTAACACAACTTAAAGATACAGCCATTGGCTTAAATACGTGCCAACATTCGATTTGTGCTGATTTCAGTTAAAATGATTTCACTCAACTTGCATATTCATCTCCAATCGCCAAATATATCATAATTACTAGTTTCTAATTAAAATTGAGCAACATCATCATACATGTACAGAAACCGAAACTACACGTTTCATTTACATGCACAGTATAGGACCTATTAAAGAGCCATCAAGGATGTTGATGAACATATAGCAAAATTGCCAAAAATCTGTCTCCGTGAAATATATACACTTAATTTTTCCCATTTTTTTTCGACTCAAAATAAGCCGAGAAATTGCACTAATTAGTAAAGGTGTTTTTCCAGTCTAAATATAGATCCAGTCTATTATTTTCAACCGCAAAGCATCATGGTCTAAGCCACACACTGTATACAAAGACACGAAAGAATAACAAAGTTAATGATCAATGAAAGAAATTTAAATATATAATGTTTGGCGGTTTTTTATTTACCATTTAATTTAATTTTGTATTTGCTACAGAAATTTGAATATTTCTTTTACCCAACTAGGTATTTTGCTTGAATTCTATAATTAATGAGGGTACAGATTTGTCATAATTTGCTGGTCTTATCTCAATAAAAAGTACATTAAACAGGCAATAATGTGTATATTCTCAGGACATTCAGAAACATTGTTTATAAAGCAATCGTCACATTCAGTAATGTGTGACAAGGGTTACTTGCAAGAGAAACACGTGCAGCGCGTGCAGCACATGGGTTGTTATGGCGACTTGCGCTAGAGACAAGCCTTCACGCTTCAGAAGCGCTTGCTATTTGTGTAGTACGTTTAACGCAATTAAGGGGATTCTGGTTATATGACGTCAGATACCCTTAGCGCGGGCTACTTGGAGATGTACTTCTCTTTGAAACCAGACTTCATTACATTGTCGTGATATGAAAATTATTTATCACATGTCATGTTGTAGATAAAAGATTTCTCTGGCGATTGACGTTATAAGAATATTTTCCAATTTTTTATTTTTAATTTGAAACACTAACATCCTTGATGGCTCTTTCAAAATGACCAACACAAAGTTGTCTGTTTGTCTCCAAAATTACGTTTGACTAATTGGCGCGGGCCACACGCGGTGCATTGTCCGCATTTTCGATCAGAAAGTGACATTTTTACCTTTATATCGTTGGTTTACTGAGTCGACTATCATAAAAATAGCAATTTTCGGCAACAGTGAGTACTTCTCGAAAGATTAACATCATTTATAACGGTTGGCCAACAACAACACAATGGATGCATCTTTAACGGATACCCCCTTCCTCCTCCACGTTGGTTCCTTCATTCCTGTGATTCTCAAAGACTGTATTGTTCTTACTCGTTGGCCTTGAGGTGCAGTTCGTCTCTGAGATCAAGTATCTCTTGCTTGACAGATATTACAGCATAGTGCATAATGTCTCACAGGGACTCCTTGGCCACCGCAACAAAAGATTCCCCAAACTTCTACTGTAGGACCGATAACATGACTGCTTTACAGCAGGGAGAATGGCTGCAACACCATTGTGAATATGCATTGCAATAAAACCTGCGAGCATCGGCTTGAACTAGCGAACCATGGGTGGTACTACGCTGAAATTCTACTGCAGACTCCCCTCGCGGGATTCGTACCCGAACCTCTTGATCCGAAACCGAACGCGCTAACCACTGCGCTATCCCTTGCACGTACGGTTCATGCAGTAGAATGCAATGAATGGCCCTGGGGGTAAATTTGCAATAATAAACAAGTCATTTTAGATCATACGTCACCTCGCGAAGGTTTGAGCTGGCTTCCCACCCAGGGTATGAAAGTGGCGCTAGTGTACATTATACCCTGAGACGGGATGCCCCCTATAGTGACCGATGCGCGCGTAAATCTTAAGTCAACGGGAACTTTTTGAGAATTAGATTTCATAATGTTCTTGTTCACTGGCTTATAAACGCTTGGAAGTTCAAGTTAAAGGGGTATACATGTCGGGGCTCGACTACGGCATTCATGCAACATGTTAACTAATGTATTGGAATATTCACAATAGGAAAATAATGACCTTTTTGTTTCAATTTAGAAAATAACAAAAACACGTCTTACATCTAAATAATTACTTGTCTTGAATAATTGCCTGCCATGGATAATCGCCGGGTCAAATCAGGATTCAAGGATTTACGGCAGTTTCCATTGAGCAGCGTCTTTCCTTTCTGCAACAATGCAAGCTATTACATTCTACTACATCAGTGTGTGAAGCTTGTTACTGCTAAAATAACCAGCCAATGAAATGACTTAAAATCGAGCTATTTGGCAGTCACCGAAAGAGAAGACCAATGAGAAATCGTCGACTATCTACATTTCAGTGGGGGACAATATACATGATACTCAGCGATATGTGACCGCCCAGTAAAGGGAGATGTCAATCTCAGTAAAGCCCTAAGGTTGAAATCTTCGAGATAAGGTTGCCTTAGAGATAAGGTTGTTTTGTGACAGGAGGCCCATGTAACGAACCATTCGATCTCAGGGTATTACGTTGGTCTACGGCTTAAAACGGAGGCGGGATAGCGGGACAGTGGTTAGCGCGTTCGACTTCGGATCGAGAGGTCCATGGTTCGAATCCCGCAAGGGGCACGGCAACTTTGTCTTCAGTAGAGAACTGTTCTGCACGAAGTAAAGTTTGGGTGCAATGCTACACTGAATTTCAGCGTAGTACCACCTATGGTTCGCTAGTTCCAGTCGTTGCTCGCAGGTTTCACCGAAATACATAGCCACATAGTGTTGCGGGTTTTCTCCCTGCAGTAATACTAGCAGCCGTGATATAAGTGAAATAATCTTGAAAGCGGCGTTAATCCCCAACTCACCTCACCTCACGGATGAAACACCCTGATAGAGCTAGATGAAGATGTGTATGGATACGCTTCAAAGCCGCGCTAAAGACTATATCATCATAAGGGCGCGTTGTACACATAAAGGGAAACACTTGCATCTATGTGCTACAACTACACATATACGTTGCTGTAAATACTGAAATTTGAAAACAGAATTTCTTTTAAAGTGGCTGTCTTTGACACTTTAACCCGCTATACTTTCAATCCGCAACATGTGACATACATGAGCGCAGCTTTTGACAAAAAGGAGATTATTTGGCACGTGACGCTGCTATTTCGTGTTTAGAATTTTGCAGAGGGAAAGTCCGTAAAACCACTATTGTTAAGCATTGCGATGAAACTGGAACTGTACAACTTTTGTCCTTAAAAGACCAAACATATGTTTAAAATGATATACCGGATATAATATAGGGACTATGATAGAAGGTATATCAATCCAAAACTATTGGTATACCCGGGAGCAACAGTATTTAACAAACACATCTTATTTTATATAAAACAGACGTGAATTTAGACGAAAAGGACATCGAATGTTGCCACTGAAAACCCTTTCTAATTTCAGATTATATGTATTTACCATTTTTAAAAATACATTATTTGTGGCAGTAATTTATCTTGAATGTAATGTGTCCAAATGATCAAAATATGTCTTAAAGGAGCACTGGATGGGAAATAAAACGCTGGAAAGCCGAAATTCAGTAAGGTAACAACGAGTTGGAAATCAGCGAGGTTTACTTTGCGCAGCTGCTTAATCGCCACTACTTCTTTTTTCTTTCTTTCTTTTTTATTCAAACTGAAAAGGCCACAGGCCTATAGTACACAACTAAACTATAGTTTTTACATAAATGTAAACATTAATACAGAGATAATACATGATTTCTATACAGCATTGCATAATGGATGAACATGGAAACATTTTGTAACAATGTTTGGTTTTCACTGCTCATAAGAGTTGAAAATTTTATGACACATGGATGGGCATAATAGTATCTTTTGATATATTCACATCGTAGTGAAAGATAACATGGACAGATGAGAAGAAAATGAAATTCGTCTTCAATTTGATTTAAATCACAAAGTTTACATGTTCTATCTTCTTTATTTATATTTTTATATCGATCGCTCTCAATCAAAAGATCATGTGATGAACATCGGAATCGTGCTAATGATCGTTTAAATTTCTTTATGGTTACAAATGATAGGTAATCCTCACTAAACAAATCACATTTGAACTTGGAATAATAAAAACATTTACTTGACGATGAAATTTGTTCACACCATGTTTGCAGGTATATATCTTTTAGTCTTGTTGTTATTGATTGAATAAAATCTGCGTGTGACTCAACATACTGAGCATTCCAAACGTTTCCGAAGCCAATAGGAAATAAAAAATGTTTGACGTTAGAAACCCAATTTCTTTGTCCATTTTTCTCGTACAATAACATCATATTATAACACATTTTGGGCATTCTATCACGAGGCATATTTAACCAGTATTAACCAATTTTAACCAGTACTTAATGACTTTAATACTTGTAAACAAGTGCATCGGATATCTTCCACATTCACCATATACCATTACATTTGCTGTATTCACCAAGATATTTTTTACATGCATATAAATGTATTCTTTCTAACTGATGAAAATCTGTTAATCCCCATATTTCTGCCCCATAAGTTAAAATTGGGTTTATTTTGGCGTCAAATATCTTAAAATAAGTCGTGTAATTAATATCTCCTAGTTGGCTAACTGTTTTAAGGATGCCGAATAGCGGCTTTTGTGTCTGAAGCGATGCATACTTGCTGTACATGCTTACAGCTGCAAACTGCAAATATAAGTTTTTAAAAGTAATATGATTATTAATATAATAATATATAAAGTAATTACTAATGGGATGTCATGTTGTATAATTGTATCCCCCTTTTTGTCTTCTTCGGTGACCATAAACACATAAATATGGCAAGTTATAATGACAAGAAGAGAGGCTTAATTTATGAAAGTGTCAGAAGAAAGTTTCTTAAGCGCTACTGTTTACAGATATAATAAATTTTCAAGATAAAAACTGACATCCTGTCATAAATTGGTTCGCGAGAGTCCAAACAATAGCACACTAAATTCATCGTGTAAGTACATTTTAAATATGAAGATATTGCTGATACGAGATTAAATGATATCAAAATATTAAATTAAAAAAATACAAAAATCAATGATTTATAATGACATTTAACTATGTGTAAGGATACATATATTTGTCCTGGAATATAGTTAATATAGTTGAACAAATTATTGATATTATAGAAATTCATTAAATCTTATATAATATTATTTAAACGGTTATAGATTCAGTTTTTTCTTTATAGTACGCACCATCTGATTAACCAAATCTGGGTTGTAGTTCAACAACTGTATTTGTCCTACAATTAATATGATGACGATGAATAATGCATACTATATTATAGCGCTGAAATATTCACGTTTGTTTACTCTAAGCTCTCACTGCAATGATGGTAGATACACGAATGGAGAAATTTGTCTCAAATCATTCAAGTGAAAAAGGCTTTCTTAAAGGTACATCCATTGTGTGGTTTGGGGTCAAATATGGCAAACGTTATATATTGTCTTATTTCATCGAAAAGTACCAACTGTTAACGAAAACTACCATTTTAATTATACTCGACTTAGTATATTGACGATATGAAGGTAAAAGTATCAATTTCTGATCGAAAACCGGACAATGCACAGCGTGTGGCGCGCGCCAATGAGTCAAACGTAATTTCGGAATCTTATTTAAACCTGACAAAATATCAAATTTGGGTTGATAAGGTTCAATAGGTCATATAACTACTTTGCATGTAAATAGGTAGTGCCCTTTCGGTTTCTGCACATGCATAATGATGTCGCTCGATTTTAAT
This sequence comes from Gibbula magus, assembly GCA_936450465.1. Classification (NCBI taxonomy): domain Eukaryota; kingdom Metazoa; phylum Mollusca; class Gastropoda; order Trochida; family Trochidae; genus Gibbula; species Gibbula magus. The sequence continues at coordinate 21,532,844 of OW388294.1, read as the reverse complement.
TGGAAACTAGTAATTATGATATGTTTGGCGATTGGGGATGAATATTCAAGCTGAGTGAATTTGTTTGTATTGTAAACAGCACAGATGATGTGTTGGAACGTATTAAAGCCAAATAAAATGTTATGAAACACAATGGATGCACCTTTAAATCGATATGTCCTCAGTTCGTTTTTGAAGTGTACTATTGCTGATAATAAGGGCCATAACGGAGTTCCAATAGATGATGCTGTGAACATAAATGAGATCCCATTTTGGAATGTTGAGAACGAAGTGTTCTTTAGGGCTGAAGCGTGTTCAGAACCGCGAGTATTCCCGAGTATTCGCGAGTACCCGCTTCTGAACGACAACGAGTTCGAGGGTACCCACGAATACACGCGTGACCACTTTGGAGCAGCCTCGCCAAGCGAGTATCTTGGGAAGTACTCGCGACCAGAGGATTCTGTTCAGGAGCCGTTCGCGGGTACGCGCGTTCACGTCAAGCGAGTACTCGCGTCCTGAAGGGGTTGAAGGTGGGTTGGTAACTTTACAGGCCAAGTTTAGAGCAAATATGTTCCGCTACAGAGATGGACGACCAGTTTTCCCTATGTGCGGAACACATTTTCGGTTAACTTGGCCTGTAGTAAATTATCCTACAGATAAAGTGAAAGGGGGTGGGGGTTGCATTATTTTAAATTTAAACTGTTCATTGAATTTGATGTCTTTGTAAGATCCAAAGTACATTTAGCTGAAGTAAAAACTGTTCTAGTTTAGTACTGTCTGAGTATATTGTTTATGTTTGGAAATAGATTTAAAGTTTAAAGTAATAATGTTACATGTACTAAGTCGATTAAAATTAGTTGAGCTTGAACATATTTGAATTAGCTAAGAACTTAATGACATTTGATATTTTTCACAAAAGTGTAAAGAGAGTACGTTTAAATATACTGCATTGTCTTACTTATTTATACTGTTCTGTTCGTGATAAAGAAGTCAATTATATATGGTAGAATGGCTTTCAAAAGGCACATATGCATATTCTATATTTGCCTGTCTAGACGTTTGCCAACCGCATTTTACACTGTCGAACAAGGACAGATTGTAATTTCAATAACATGTAGCCAGAAAAGAAGGGCTTTTTATAAAAGTACAGCGGAAAAGCTGATATACTGGCTGAATAACAACATTAAAACATTATATGAAATAAGCAAAAACTATAATAAACATTCTAAACACAACTAGGCAGTAAATGTAGGTATGTGAATGTCATGAATATGAAGTTTGAAAGACGGCATTTATTCCTTTATTTATTTACACTTCCGGTTTTCTGTTGTGTTCTTTTCCCCATCAAATGGGACAATGTTCTTAAAAATTGAAGAAATATACTGTAGCGGCAATGAAAATGAAACTTATAAAAACGCCTGTTTGCTTAACCGACAATTTTAAAACTACATCTTATGTTGAATAACGAGCGTAAACGTTTTTTTACAACTTGATTCGTATATGAAAGGGTACCTTGTTTACATTTAGAGGACCATGACAAATTCAATTTTGTCGATAGATGAGTATGATGAGTATGACGTTTTACATTTGCTATTCCTCATGCGACAAGTTGTAGGTTGATAAATATTGATTTGAAGCTGTTGGTCCAGATTAATATGAAGCTGTTGGACCAGATTGATATGAAGCTGTTGGACAAGATTAATATGAAGCTGTTGGACCTGATTAATATGAAGCTGTTGGTCCAGATTAATATTAAGCTATTGGTCCAGATTAATATGAAGCTGTTGGACCAGATTAATATGAAGCTGTTGGACCAGATTAATACGAAGCTATTGGTCCAGATTAATATGAAGCTGTTGGACCTGATTAATATGAAGCTGTTGGTCCAGATTAATATTAAGCTATTGGTCCAGATTAATATGAAGCTGTTGGACCAGATTAATATGAAGCTGCTGGACCAGATTAATACGAAGCTATTGGTCCAGATTAATATGAAGCTGTTGGTCCAGATTAATATTAAGCTATTGGTCCAGATTAATATGAAGCTGCTGGACCAGATTAATACGAAGCTATTGGTCCAGATTAATATGAAGCTGTTGGTCCAGATTAATACGAAGCTATTGGTCCAGATTAATATGAAGCTGTTGGTCCAGATTAATATTAAGCTATTGGTCCAGATTAATATGAAGCTGCTGGACCAGATTAATACGAAGCTATTGGTCCAGATTAATATGAAGCTGTTGGTCCAGATTAATACGAAGCTATTGGTCCAGATTAATATGAAGCTGTTGGTCCAGATTAATACGAAGCTGTTGGTCCAGATTAATATGAAGCTGCTGGACAAGATTAATACGAAGCTATTGGTCCAGATTAATACGAAGCTGTTGGACCAGGTTAATACGAAGCTGTTGGACCAGATAAATATGAAGCTATTGGACCAGGTTAATACGAAGCTGTTGGACCAGATTAATACGAAGCTGTTGGTCCAGATTAATATGAAGCTATTGGACCAGGTTAATACGAAGCTGTTGGAGCAGATAAATATGAAGCTATTGGTCCAGATTAATATGAAGCTGTTGGTCCAGATTAATATGAAGCTGTTGGTCCAGATTAATACGAAGCTGTTGGACCAGATTAATATGAAGCTATTCGTCCAAATTAATATGAAGCTGCTGGACCAGATAAATATGAAGCTATTGGTCCAGATTAATATGAAGCTGCTGGTCCAGATTAATATGAAGCTGCTGGACCAGATTAATACGAAGCTATTGGTCCAGATTAATACGAAGCTGTTGGTCCAGATTAATATGAAGCTGTTGGACCAGATTAATATGAAGCTGTTGGACCAGATTAATATGAAGCTGTTCGTCCAAATTATTATGAAGCTGCTGGACAAGATTAATACGAAGCTATTGGTCCAGATTAATATGAAGCTGTTGGACCAGGTTAATACGAAGCTGTTGGACCAGATAAATATGAAGCTATTGGACCAGGTTAATACGAAGCTGTTGGACCAGATTAATACGAAGCTGTTGGTCCAGATTAATATGAAGCTATTGGACCAGGTTAATACGAAGCTGTTGGACCAGATAAATATGAAGCTATTGGTCCAGATTAATATGAAGCTGTTGGTCCAGATTAATATGAAGCTGTTGGTCCAGATTAATACGAAGCTGTTGGGCCAGATTAATATGAAGCTATTCGTCCAAATTAATATGAAGCTGCTGGACCAGATAAATATGAAGCTATTGGTCCAGATTAATATGAAGCTGCTGGTCCAGATTAATATGAAGCTGTTGGTCCAGATTAATATGAAGCTGTTGTACCAGATTAATATTAAGCTGTTGGTCCAGATTAATATGAAGTATTGGACCAGATTAAGACGAAGCTATTGGTCCAGATTACTATTAAGCTGTTGGTCCAGATTAATACGAATCTATTGGTCCAGATTAATATTAAGCTGTTGGTCCAGATTAAATATGAAGCTGTTGGACCAGATTATATTAAGCTATTGGTCCAGATTAATATGAAGCTGTTCGTCCAGATTAATACGAATCTATTGGTCCAGATAAATATTAAGCTGTTGGTCCAGATTAAATACGAAGCTGTTTGACCAGATTAATACGAAGCTATTGGTCCAGATTAATATGAAGCTGTTGGACCTGATTAATATGAAGCTGTTGGTCCAGATTAATATTAAGCTATTGGTCCAGATTAATATGAAGCTGTTGGACCAGATTAATATGAAGCTGCTGGACCAGATTAATACGAAGCTATTGGTCCAGATTAATATGAAGCTGTTGGTCCAGATTAATATTAAGCTATTGGTCCAGATTAATATGAAGCTGCTGGACCAGATTAATACGAAGCTATTGGTCCAGATTAATATGAAGCTGTTGGTCCAGATTAATACGAAGCTATTGGTCCAGATTAATATGAAGCTGTTGGTCCAGATTAATATTAAGCTATTGGTCCATATTAATATGAAGCTGCTGGACCAGATTAATACGAAGCTATTGGTCCAGATTAATATGAAGCTGTTGGTCCAGATTAATACGAAGCTATTGGTCCAGATTAATATGAAGCTGTTGGTCCAGATTAATACGAAGCTGTTGGTCCAGATTAATATGAAGCTGCTGGACAAGATTAATACGAAGCTATTGGTCCAGATTAATACGAAGCTGTTGGACCAGGTTAATACGAAGCTGTTGGACCAGATAAATATGAAGCTATTGGACCAGGTTAATACGAAGCTGTTGGACCAGATTAATACGAAGCTGTTGGTCCAGATTAATATGAAGCTATTGGACCAGGTTAATACGAAGCTGTTGGAGCAGATAAATATGAAGCTATTGGTCCAGATTAATATGAAGCTGTTGGTCCAGATTAATATGAAGCTGTTGGTCCAGATTAATACGAAGCTGTTGGACCAGATTAATATGAAGCTATTCGTCCAAATTAATATGAAGCTGCTGGACCAGATAAATATGAAGCTATTGGTCCAGATTAATATGAAGCTGCTGGTCCAGATTAATATGAAGCTGCTGGACCAGATTAATACGAAGCTATTGGTCCAGATTAATACGAAGCTGTTGGTCCAGATTAATATGAAGCTGTTGGACCAGATTAATATGAAGCTGTTGGACCAGATTAATATGAAGCTGTTCGTCCAAATTATTATGAAGCTGCTGGACAAGATTAATACGAAGCTATTGGTCCAGATTAATATGAAGCTGTTGGACCAGGTTAATACGAAGCTGTTGGACCAGATAAATATGAAGCTATTGGACCAGGTTAATACGAAGCTGTTGGACCAGATTAATACGAAGCTGTTGGTCCAGATTAATATGAAGCTATTGGACCAGGTTAATACGAAGCTGTTGGACCAGATAAATATGAAGCTATTGGTCCAGATTAATATGAAGCTGTTGGTCCAGATTAATATGAAGCTGTTGGTCCAGATTAATACGAAGCTGTTGGACCAGATTAATATGAAGCTATTCGTCCAAATTAATATGAAGCTGCTGGACCAGATAAATATGAAGCTATTGGTCCAGATTAATATGAAGCTGCTGGTCCAGATTAATATGAAGCTGTTGGTCCAGATTAATATGAAGCTGTTGTACCAGATTAATATTAAGCTGTTGGTCCAGATTAATATGAAGTATTGGACCAGATTAAGACGAAGCTCTGGTCCAGATTACTATTAAGCTGTTGGTCCAGATTAATACGAATCTATTGGTCCAGATTAATATTAAGCTGTTGGTCCAGATTAAATATGAAGCTGTTGGACCAGATTATATTAAGCTATTGGTCCAGATTAATATGAAGCTGTTCGTCCAGATTAATACGAAGCTGTTTGACCAGATTAATACGAAGCTATTGGTCCAGATTACTATGAAGCTGTTGGACCAGATTAATATTAAGCTGTTGGTCCAGATTAATATGAAGCTGTTGGACAAGATTAATACGAAGCTATTGGTCCAGATTAATATTAAGATGTTGGTCCAGATTAAATATGAAGCTGTTGGACCAGATTAATATGAAGCTGTTCGTCCAGATTAATACGAAGCTGTTGGACCAGATTAATACGAAGCTGTTGGACAAGATTAATACGAAGCTATTTGTCCAGATTAATACGAAGCTGTTGGACCAAATTAATATTAAGCTGTTGGTCCAGATTAATATGAAGCTGTTGGACAAGATTAATACGAAGCTATTGGTCCAGATTACTATGAAGCTGTTGGTCCAGATTAATACGAAGCTATTGGTCCAGATTAAATATTAAGCTGTTGGTCCAGATTAAATATTAAGCTGTTGGTCCAGAATAAATATTAAGCTGTTGGCCCAGATTAAATATGAAGCTGTTGGACCAGATTAATATGAAGCTGTTGGTCCAGATTAATATGAAGCTGTTGGACCAGATTAATATTAAGCTATTGGTCCAGATTAATATGAAGCTGTTCGTCCAGATTAATACGAAGCTGTTTGACCAGATTAATACGAAGCTATTGGTCCAGATTACTATGAAGCTGTTGGACCAGATTAATATTAAGCTGTTGGTCCAGATTAATATGAAGCTGTTGGACAAGATTAATACGAAGTATTGGACCAGATTAAGACGAAGCTATTGGACCAGATTAATATGAAGCTGTTGGACCAGATTTATATGAAGCTGCAAGTTGGTCCAGATTAATATGAAGGTTTTGGTCCAGATTAATATGAAGCTGTTGGTCCAGTTTAATGAAGAACTGATGGCATTGATTAATACAAAACGTTTGGCTCCTGGATACATGTGGACATGATACATGTGTTACGAAGCTCTCTTTGTTGATAAGTATGAGGCTTTGGTCAAGATTAATTCGAAACTGTAGGTATTGATAAATATGAAAACTACTGGTTCAGATCAATAGGAATTGATAAGTCTCTCGGTGAATACGAAACTATTGCTCTAGATAAATACGAAACTCATGGCCTAGATCAATATACGATGTGGTAATTATCTAGACAAATACGAAACTATTGCTCTTGGTGAATACGAAGCTGTTGGTCTAGATAAATACGATTTGGTTGGTATCTAGACGAATACGAAATTATTGCTCTAGATGAATACGAAGCTGTTGGTACAAATTAATATGACACTGACTCTTGTAACCCGTGCCCTTGACATTGCATCCCATACAGAGCATATCAACTGTTTAGTTGTTAACCTTCAGTATCAACCTCAGTTGAGAATTGTTCTACACGCAGTAAGGTTTGGGTGCAATGCTACACTGAATTTCAGCGTAGTACCACCCATGGTTCGCTAGTTCCAGCCGTTGCTCGCAGGTTTCACCGCAATGCATAGCCACATGGCGTTGCGGGCTTTCTCCCTTCCGTAATACTAGCAGCCGCGATCTAAGTGGAATACTCTTGAAAGCGGCGTTGAACCCCAACTCACCTCACCTCACCTCAGTATCAACCTGGACCCATATTTTCGAAGCTCGCTTAGCACTAAGAGTGTCGTAAGTGCCATACAATAACATTGACTTACGACTATCTTAGCACTAAGACAGCTTCGAAAATACGGGCCCTGGAACTGTGCAAACAATAAGTTGGACCTAGATTTAGTTATCTTAGCGCAAAGATCGTCGTCAGCCAATGACATGGTACTAAAGCGTTAAAAACGTTTCGACAATGAAATGCTTTCAAGGCACAACTGCAACTGCTACGTTCAAAGCGGATCCCAACATATGCATTCGGAACTTCCCCCTCAAGGCATAACTCGTGTCAGACTTGCTGCATTTCGTCAGAATTTTTGTAACAGCATAGCAGCGTGCTGCACCTCCTTGTAATGCAATAAAAGAAATTTCGGGCACAGAAACGGTGACGTATTTCAGCCACTGATAGAAACTGACGCGAGTTATGCCTTAAAGAGGCAGTAGCACGATTTTTTTGCAAATTATATTTTTTTCAAATGTTCCATTTATAATGATAGTTTGTGTCATTTATATTTACTTTAGAGGGTAAAACATCTTACTACACAAACCAATTGTCCGTAATAGTAATAACGGTGTTGCGTATAAAGCAAAAAAAAACAAATAAAGTAAAAATTGTATGGGGGCCATTTTATTGTGAACACATTATATTATTTCGAATGACAAAAACGATTCCTATGGCTTTACCAAATCATGTGCACTCAGAGAAGGGTGTTTTCCTATTAGTGAAATTATTTTTCCAAAACATTTCATCGACTTATTTGAGCTACTGCCCCTTTAAAGTTGGTGCTCCCGTAAACTCGACATTACATCCAGGGACGTCGTCTTTTCGCCAGGTTGGTCATATTTTGGTTTCATGTCGCATTAGTGCAGGTTTCTGTCAACCTGCTTTTGGTGACCCGCAACACAGGCGGGCTCACTCATGCGAAAAATATACACGCCCAAAAAAAAATACAATACACGGATTATCGTCAAGACTTGGTCCGTGCCGAGGAACCTGCCGCGACCAAGAAGCGCATCGACCAAATAGAGGATGTGCAATTACGAATGGATGCACTGACTGTGAAGAAATCTTCAATTAGTATGCCGTTGTGGATATACAAGCCATGCTTTCTGGGTTGTTATGAATATTTCAATGGCAGACCTATTTAAAAAGTCACACACTGGGTGGCTTGATCGCCTGCGGATTTGTACATAGAAACTCGATGTGGGTGTTTTGTTAATGGTAGTTGTGTATTTTGATCTGCATTTTAATAAATAATGTCACTGCACTTTTAGATCACTTCTGCACTTTTACGTCAGACAATATATTATTGCCAAAGCACTTTTCAATCTTTATTTGTCTGTATATTTAATTATTTAACATAGTCCAGTTGAAAAATAATACTGAGGGTAATCCACACAAAAGGCCTGCATTCATTCAAAAAGAATAACCACGTGATAAAGCCAGTTATCGTCTAATGATAGTTATACTTTGTGGATATTCTATTAATATATATATATCATTAAAAAGATTTAAAATTAGTAAAAATACAGCGTTTTTATAATTTCACGTCACATACAACAACAAAATTGCGGATCATCCGATAGACCCGTCTCTTTAAGAAGTTATAAAATATTGGTGGAAGGGATGGGGAACAGTGGTAAGTGTTTTTTGTTTTCGGATTACCCGGTAACAGGGTTTGGATTCGGATCCTGCCAAGGTTTGCTATTGTAGTTCTTCAGGTTTGGAAGGCGTCGCCGTCCGTCGTCTTTTTCGACTTTCGTCAGCCACAACTCTCAACTTCCACCAGAGGTTCCAACAAGCCGACGGTTAAGAAAATAACACAGATTATTTCTACCTACATCAAAGAATGAGGTCGAGAAGTATACATATACCTTATAGAATATGATGTATGTAAATAAGGTCATCACTTATTTACCTTCAACCAGTTTAGAATTCCTTTGTGTGGCAGTTTTTGTATCAAGGCTGTTCTATTTGTGTCGAGATTTGTACAATCTGGGTCAATGGCAGATTAAATATATCGATCAAATGTGAAGCCACGATGCTAATTAACTACATTGTAGGTTTCTCCGTATTGCATTGAACTGAACATATTTGGCTTCGACTTGAGAGGCATATTTCGATATCGGCGAATTTGCTGCCTCCAGTTTTCTCCTTGAATTAAAGAGGGGGTTCTATCGGGATTTTTTTGGTGAAAACTAATTTAAGAGGACATTCCTGTTTACACATATATGTGATTTAAACACTTTATCATGAAAAGATGAATGGATTGGTAAACAGACATTACGCCTATATAAATAGTACAAAGAGTATAAGTACAAGAGTATACATACAGACATATATGTGCTAAATAAATGATAAAAATACGACACAGTTAATTCAAACATATTACAAAGGGTCATGTTTTTAATTACTAAATATTTGACAGTTTGATTAAAACGCGCGCACCCACATTGAAAAATATAAACAATGAGAAGTGAAGCCATTCACCGGTGCTGCAAGTGGGGAAAACTTCGCTACAACATAACAGAACAATGTTGATAAGTCCAACTAATTCCTTTGTTACTTTGTGTATATATTATCATATTATTCATATATTTTATAATAAAAAAAATACAGCCTGTTGTTCATTTCACGAATGCAAAAAAAATGATGGCGGATTCTATCGATCGCACGGTAAAGCAGGGAACGCATGCACCATGTCTGAAACTAAGGTTCGCCCCTCGGTTACGTGTTAACGCTTTCACCCCTACAGGCCTCAACAGTGGCCAGAAAACGCATTAGCGTTCAGATTTCTTTAGCGGTGAAAGGGTTAATACCGAAAACGGATGATTATATACTTAAATTTTATTTTATTTTTTTGTATTTGATTCATATCCTTAAAAATATTGCAGTAATTTTTTATGCTATTTTACATGATAAGTATGTATTAGAAACAATGAAAGGCTTTTAACCATATATAAGCCAACCATTTAAATGGCTACCCATCTTGTGATAAACGTCAGTCATAAATATTAAACTCAAGTTCACCAGCAAGTCCTAACTCGCCCAGTTCCCATCACTGGCTAATTTAAGTCTTGCTGTATTTCGTACACTTTTCTATGTTAGAATATCAGCTTGTACTTCAAAGTTTAAGTTTACATAAGGCGCTGAAATCGCTGTTTTAAAGTGGTTTTGGGGACGAAATGTTTGATATTTGAAATGAAAATGTTGGAAATTACATTAAAAAAAGATGTTATCGACAAAAGTAATACACATGTGTACTTTTATTCTGAATCATTGTCGTACAAAACCATAACACCATCAAACCATAACACATGCACACAAGTCTTATTTCACTCTCCTGTTACCGTCGAATGTTTTGAAGGCATGTTTTATAGAAGCATAAAGAGATATTATTTAAAATTTAAATTAAAGGTACATCCATTGTGTTTTTTGAGGTCACATATGCTAAACGTTATAATTTGTGTTATGTTATCGGGAAGTACGTACTGACTGTTGCCGAAATTGCCATTTTTATCTTAGTCGACTTTTTTTATTGACGATATGAAGGAAAAAGTTGTGTTTTCTGGTCGAAAACTGGACAATGTACCGCGTGTGGCGAGCGCCAATGAGTCAATCGTAATTTTGTAAAATCTTATTTATAACAGACACACTGATAAATTTCGGGTGATTATGTTTAATAGGTCATATAACTACTGTGCATGTAAATGGGACGTGTAGTTTCGGTTTTTGCACATGCATAATGATGTTACTCTATTTTAATTGGAAACTAGTAAATATGATATATTTGGTGATTCGGGATGAATATGCAAGCCAAGTGAATTTATTTGCACTGTAAACAGCACATATGGTGAGTCGGACAGTATTAAAGCCTAATAAAAATTTCTGAAACACAATGGATGTACCTTTTAGGAGGCCTTGAGACATGGGCCGTGTTCAAGATGGGTTTCAAAGTAATCGCTCAATCAGCGATTACTTTGAAACCTATCTTGAACGCGATTGCTCAATGTAGCGCTACGTAGCAAGGCGAGCAAACTTCTATGAATTTGCACTGTATCGTTCAAGAGAGAGTAAGCGCTACATTGAGCGCTACATTTAGCGATCAATGAGCAATTTAAACGCTCGCTTTTATTGAACGGAACCATGATGTAACTGTGTTTCAGTCGTGATGTTCTCTCGCGGGTTAAATATGTTTTTATTGGTAGCGTTCTGATGGACGCTAGTTTATGATCAAAACTACCGTATATGCTGTTTGTTTCTTGAAATGTAACTTTGCACCTAAAACAACCTGTTTGATCTATTATTTTTAAAATTCCGGGCTGTGAGGCCGTGCTTCTTTAAAAGCAAGCTCATATTTGGTGACACATATTCAAGTAGTGCTCTTGGTAACCTGGTAAAGGGAGACGCCTGTATCACTAATTATAAATTATCGTATCTTCAGTTGTATATGAATGTTTATGGTGTCAATACAAGCGGATTCTTGAATCTTCAAAGGGGCCCCATAGTTACTCTGGTTATGAAGAATAAATAGCTCACTCTAAACCTTGCATACTCTCGTGAGGGAAATCAGCCCTGAAGTATCTTTCTCAAGATATTACATGTAATAAATAATAAGTAATAAGTGATATTGCCTGTACTCACTCGGACTTGAGGGCTTGACCTACTTCCGTGAACAAATGCTTACACCGAATTCCCATGCTCAACTATTCTGGATTTTCTGTGGTTTCGTCACGTTGGTAAAACCGAAAAAAATGACATCAAACTAATTTTGTCTATTTTTGAAGTAAAAACTAATTGTTATTTTCAATGCCTTGTGAAGGTTGTGAGTTATGTTTTTGAAAATGTCATCTCTAATGCTGACATTTCCGGTTTCTAGATCGGGTTGCAAATTCAGTTTTAAGGCGCTGTAGCACGGTATTTTTGCATATCGTGTTTTATCAAATTTGCAATTTTTTTTATCAACCTTTGTACGTAAAACATCTCATTACACGACCCGATAACATGTATCCATAGAAACGAGTATCCATATTGAAAGAAAACGATGCGTATGAAGCGACATTGGTGTGGAACTCTTCAGTGTGAGAGGTAGATGTGTAGGCCTCGAGCATCTGAGAATTCAGACAGCAAGATGAGTGACCATTCCATCAGTGTACCATGACACCATGGGTGTTTAGGTATCACTTAATCAGTTAAACATTCGTTTGTACATTCGTTTTAGAACTCTTTTTTAATGATTCAGGAGATTTATCTAGTCATTGGTAACACTTATTTGCCTTTTTGTGAGAGCACTTCATTTCAGTAAGCATGTGCCACAGTGCCTTTAAATTTTGACTTCTTAGTCGTGTGCCTATTTATATAATGCAACGTGGCATTTGATTCTATAATGGAATAGATATTTGAAAAAAGCTATATGGAAACTTCTCCCAAGCTGGTTGAGGTGAAAAGGGCTTTTTCTGGAGTGAGAAATATAACGATTCTTCTGAGAAATTACCGATTTGAGCATTTTAACAATATTTTCTGACGATATGACACAATAAGAGTTTGTGCGCGCATATCATCAAAACCTTATAAAATATTAAGACATTAAAATTAATTTTCGTCGATTGTCATACCTTAGTACTAAATTAGAGTTAGGAGAATTTCATAGAGTTTTGTTTTAATAAAAATTTTTTATTTCAATGACATGTTGGTGACTTAAGATTTAAAGGGAAGCTGCGTCCACGATGAGTATGTGGCGCATATATATCGACAAAGAATAACAATTATATAATAAGATTAGACAAAGAATAGCGCATTTTTATCAAAAAGGAACAAAACAACAAGTAGAAGAAAAACCATTAATCGGCGCTATAGGTGTCAAGCTTTTCTATATGTCATTAGAGACCATAAAATAATTATTTCATGGTCTCTGATACCATGCGAGACATTGTTGATCAGTCTAATGATACATTAATTGACTTTTAAAAGGGCAGTAGGACGTTTTTTTAGCTTAAATAAGTCGGTGAAATTTATTTGAAAAATAATGTCACCAATAGTAAAACACCCTTCTCTCTTCGGAAATCAAGTTAACATGAGTGCACATGGTTCCATAAAGCCATGGGAATAGTGTTTGTCATGCAAATAAAAAAAAATGTGTTCACAATAAAATTGACGCCATGCAATTTTTGCTTCATACGTTACACTGTTATTACCCCTAAGGATAATTGGTTTGTGTAATCAGATGTTTTACCCTATAAAGTAAATATAAATGACATAAACTCTCATTATAACTGGGAAAATTGAAAACATAAAATTAATAGAAAAAATACACATGCTACTGCCCCTTTAAAGCCCAATTTCAATTCCCGTTACACTTAAAAACCAAAATGATGAATGCTTATAAAATGCCATGTCAATGTCAATAAAGTTCCATTCATAAAACTGTCATTGAATTTTAAAATGCAATTAAAATATCAAAAAATTTAATATTAAAATTCATTGACAAACATGACGGATGGGTAAGGGAGTTATTGTATAGCGCGGCTTCGGCAAAAAAGCAGCCAATAGCGGCGAGACATTTCAGTATATGAAAGGGAACCTGTTTATATATTAATAATTTTAAAATCCTATCAAAGACGTCTGTGTTTAATGAAAAGCTCCCAAACAAGGGGTGGGGTTTTCTTCATTTAACTATGTTGAATGTTCAATTCAAATTTGTTATTTAGAAAATAAGGCAGGGGTCCAAGCAAAAATGTGCACATGGCATGAATGAAACACTTATAGTAGTTGCAGAATATGTCAGACCACTCTCACATGATATATAAGTCACTTTGAACTTATCAATGAAATTCAGAGGGACAAAAGTTGCAGTATGTCAGACCGTTATGACCAATATATCATAGATATGTCACTTTGACCTTAAAATTATAGATAAATCACTTTGACTTTATAATTATAGATACTCTCTTTGACTTTATAATTATAGATAATCACTTTGACCTTTTAATTATAGATAAATCACTTTTACATTATAGTTAAAGATAATCACTTTGACTCATAATTATAGACAAATATAAGATACCTACGGCAATAAACCACAGGCGGTCAATGGCACTGACGGCGTACTTTATGAGACAATAACACATGCTCGTGATTTTAGACGACAGTTATAGAGAGTCGCTTAGCAAATGACGTCATATTTTACGTCACTTTGATTGTTCAATGCTAGAGAATGTGTTCTACGACGGGAGGCATTAATATTTTTAAAATACAGTTTAAACAAAGAACATAATATCTCAACGGTTTTTATAGAAAAGCGAGTAACTATTTAAGGGCATCTCATATAAGAAATAGAAGACTCGTTGTTGTGCTTTATCGTAGAATAAAACATATCAGAGAGCATAATACAATCAGGGCTGCGCCCTTCGTGTTTTATGCTCCCTGCTATGTTTTATTCAACGATAAAGCACGCCAACTCATCTTCCATTTCTTAAATAAAGTTTACGTTATAATTATAGATAAATTACGTTGACCTTATACTTATAGATAATCACTTTGACCTTATTTTATAGATAAATCACTTTGACCTTAAAATATAGTTAAATCACTTTGTCCTTATAATATAGATAAATCATTTTGACCTTAAGAAATAGATAAATCACTTTGACCTTATGATATAGATAAATCACTTTGACCTTATGATATAGATAAATCACTTTGACCTAATGATATAGATACATCACTTTGACCTTATTATAATAGATACACGACTTTGACCTTATAATATAGGTAAATCACTTTGACCTTATAATATAGATAAATCACTTTGACCTTATGTTATAGATAAATCACTTTGACCTTATGATATAGATAAATCACCTTGTCCTTAAAATAAAGATAAATCACTTTGACCTTATAACAGATAAATCATTTTAACCTTATAAAATAGATAAATCACTTTGAGGGCTCTTCTTATGATTGTCGCACTTTGGCACTCGACTTTTTTTAATTTAATATTCCAAAAATCATCGAATCATATCATGTTACTATATCGAAATATCGAAAATATTTTATAATTGCTTGAGCGATCAATGGCCAATTATACAGGATTTTGGTAAATCATTGGGAAGCCACAAGAAATCACAAAAATAAAAGTTTTAACATTTAAAACTCACGGGCAAAAGAAACATTGCCAATATGTCGTTGGTCTTATCCAGATAAATAAAGTGATATACGTTTGACGGACGATTCATTTGGCCATGTTTTGTTCTCGATTCCACAAAAGTACTATATACAGTATACGTAGTGTAACGTTACTGGCGTTATTGGGGACGCATCAAATCCGTGCTTGAATAATTGTTTTGTTGACTTGGCGATAACGTATTTATTTACTGCTTATTTGTCAATGCAGATTGTTCAGCATATGATGTAAGGGTGACAAGTCGGACAATCTTGCAAGATGATGACATTATTCGCAGAAAGGAAGTCTCTTGTGATCCTGTCAGTATGGGATTACATTGACCTGGCGTCATCCTGCAGAAGGGCCTGTAGCATTGAATACCATGTTACCAAACACGCCTGGTAACTGTACTGTTGGCCACATGATGTTAGATTGTGAGTTTTGACTTATACACTGTTAGAGATGATGAGAGTTAGATGTCTTGAGAGTGTTTGTTCCACAGTCATGGGACAGCATTACTAAATGATTTTTTTCCATAAGTGGTGTATGGTATATGGATCATATGACAAGCGCTCTATTTGTTTCCAGTGTATCCACTCGCGGTTATAAATTTATTTACGATAGAAGGTGTTGATGTTGAGTCCGCCTACTTCTACGAACACATATTTGAAGAGTAACTTAATACATCCCAGTAGCTACCGAACTTGCAGGGAGAAATCCCACAAGAACAACGTGACAATCGATTACTATGAAACCTGCTAACGTCAGCTATAACTGGCGAACCATTGACCACTGTCCTTGATATTACATCAGACTTTTTAAAAAAAAATCTTAGTTCCTAAACTATTAAAACACTCGTTCAGAAGGTGCAGTCGAGAATGTCAAAATATTACGATTAATTAGGTCACAACAGCCTAATTTCAAATTTTGAGATATCGAACTCATCTTGTAAAGCGCGAGGTGGTGATCGCCCTGGACCTATATCTCATTGGTCCTGTAGCATTATATGACCGTGGCAATATGTTGTGATCGCCCTGGACCTATATCTCGTTGGTCCTGAGGCATATTATGACCGTGGCAATATGTTCGTTTTTTAAACGAATTTTAAACTATGTTTTGGTTTGATTTGAACAAGATGAACTGTTAAAATGTCTGAACTGTTGTCATATTCATATCTCAAAAACATACCCCTGCGATTATAACTTTAAACGTGTTTGATATTTCCCCAACATAATTCTGAGTTATAAAGATATCATTTCAGAACGCAACGCTTCGTAGTGGAGGGTGGATATCAAAGCAGATCAAGTTGGCGCAGAGGAGCGCAATCTAATCTAATCTAATCGGTTCATGTTATATAGCGCTGAAAGTTCCAGGTTAACTTTCACTGGTGCTGGTAAATATTTACAGTAAAACACGATATATACATGAAGCTTCTTGATTAAAAAATCAAAGGCAATTCTGAACAGATGAGATTTTAAGTTTTACGTTTTTTCTCCGAAATGTTGATGGAGGCTCTGACAGCTTGGTGTGTTCAGGAAGACCATTCCAGAGAGATGATGCTACGCATCTGAAACTGCGTTCATCCATACAGTGAGGTTTTAGGAGAAGTTGCTTGTCTTGGGAACTCGGTGTATGACTTGGTTTGTGAGGCTGAACAAGGGCTTTCAAATAAGAATGAGCAGAGCCAGCGTTGAGGCATTGGTAGGTACGGAATACTGCTTTGAACTTGATCCTGCTGTTGAGCTGTTTCAATATATGGAAAGATGTTATGGTGCTTCGGAATCCGGGTGATAATCCTGGCAGCTGTATTCTGAAGGAGCTGAAGTTTGTGAAAAAGTTAGTGAAGAATATATACCATAAAACAGAGAATTAGAGAAGTCAAGTCTGGAAATGATGATAGATTGAGCTGGTATCGGAGTTGTATATTCAGAAAGGTATCTGCGGAGTTGATGGGGGTGGACACGTCCTGTTCTACAAACTGATGTTACTTGATTCTTAACAGACATGTTGGAATCAAAGACAACGCCCAGGTTCCGGACTTGTTTGCATGACTGTACGAGGGAATCTCCAATTCTGCTTCTGATTTTACCATCAGGCATTTTCTGAAGTTCTTGATAGGATCCAACAAGAAGTACTACTGTTTATATCTCTAAGGAGCTCCCACTACACTTTTTTTTGACCATTTGGACTGAAACAGCATTGTCTCACAAAATGACCTGGTATTAAACCATTTGGCAAATTAAAGTAAATTAAAGTAATATTTAACGCTAAAGGGTCCCTTATGTATTACACCTTGGCGCTTCTATAACACCCCCTCCCACCCACTTACAAAATTCAAAATCTTAACCCCTTAACAACTTTTGGAAAGGAAATGTTCTTTTCGAAAAATAAAAAAAACATCCTCTTCTTTTAATTTTATAATCGAGGCTGGTTACATTATTAACTTTGTTTTTACAGGTCTTTATAGTCGGAATTTTAAATTTCAGATACAAATTACTTCCAACAAACATAAGGGTCGTGCAAATTTAAATTTCTTCAACAATTCTAAATTCTTTAAACTGGTAGATTTGATTGTGCTTTGGTATTTAGTTGATGGGTTCTTAGAATGATACTTGGTATGGTATTTACATGTATACTTAGTAGGTAACCATATGTACATGATATTAATAAGAATCTGTATACATCATAAGCAAAAATACTAATTTATCAAATATTAAAAAAGAAAGCTCATATAAATGGGAATGTCAGATTATGAACTGAAATCTAAAATTATTTTTCAGGAGAATATTAAACTCAGGCGGAAACAATACAAGGCTCTGACTCAGTCTATGCTGTAGAAAACGGTCAAATCCTGTTCACTTTGTGATATCCGCCTCGCCTCATTTAGTCGAAGTCATGCAGGAAAGGTTAAAATCTAGGACACCGGGACCAAAGTAGTCACACCGCATATAAATCCCCATTATTTTACCAGGAATCTAGCTGATCAGTTCGTTGCTCATCACCCGGAGGATCGGGGTTCGATTCCCGGCCGCGTCATACCGAAAGACGATGGCAGTTATTGCTTCCTTGCTTGGCGCTGCATTATAAGGATAGAACAACGCTTGAACTGGCGCTGCCCTGTGGCTTCGAAGCGCAATAACATAATTTCCGAATTTGTATTGTAATGGGGACAATAAAGTGTTCTTCTTGTTGATGTATTTTCCTTCTTCGTATTATAATATATTATTACTATTTTACAATTTATATGAAAGTATCCCCATCCGTGACTATTGGTAAAGAGGGTGGGAATGCTTTTATGTACAATGGATACACAAAGATAAAGGATGTTTTAAATTGTCTGTGAAGGTTCGCTGTATATAAAATTATTTAATTAATAAGTCTTAAATAACACAAAAAGTTTTCAACAGACGCCTTCTCGATCTAGCTTTATTTAAATTATGCGTACAGAATATAACTGGACTATTCATATTGTGTACATATATATACATAATATTTCCACTTTTCCTAAAAAAAGCTGATTCACGATCAGTGACCGATTTATCACTTCATGGAATTAACTCTGCCGCTGCCATTGGCCGCCTTGTTAGCCCAGAATCATGTTTGTTGCGTCAGAAAAACGAGGCGGCTAGATATAGATCTAGGTCTATATGTACATGCTTGGGAAATATAGCAGCTGTGGCTTGTCAATGAATTTTATCGGGAATAAAAAAAGATGAGATCAAAGGTTATAACGCTACATGAAAATTTGATCCATATCGTCACACATTAGATCGTGGGTCACTCACAATTCACTAATTACATACAAGGTCATTGCAGGCTAGGAAACGAAACACACTCGCCTACACGTGAGTTGTGACGTCACTTCACAATGTCACGTGACCATATCCGTTCACGTCTCTGATTGGTTGAAACTGTCTGTCTGTAGTTGATCAGTGCGCGAGCTATTTAGATTCACCATTTCCTCGGATTTTTATAAACGATAGAAGTAATGGCGAACCTTGGATTATACAGCGGTGGCCTCACCCTCAAAGCTTTGTTGGAAAACCCAGATCTTCAAAGTGCACCGATTCCTAACACTAACAGTAAGTGTCGCATTGTTAGAAGATAATACTTGTCCGACTGTGTTTACATCAATAACTAGCCTATGTCTCGTGTGTTGATGCGCAGAATGAAAATCCATACTAAAAAGTTAGGCCTATGTCATTGTTGACGTTTATCATTCATTTTCTGTGGGGAAGTGTCAACTCTCAAATGTCGTATCTATGAGGATTTGTCAAAGCGACAATAAGAAAGCTGGGCTAATTTTAGAACACCCCTTTGCGGTTTCGGTACAAGTGTCCGCACCAGGCGAACATTAAACTGTTGCGGGTCAAGGCCTTTTGCCTTTGGGCAATGTTGGTGTGTATTGAAGCGGAAAAAACCCCGAATAGCTTGGCCAGTGTTGTTGTTGACATAAATTTTGCGTTCATCTTTACTAATGGTGAAATAAGACTCACTGTTTATTCATGTGAACAATCTATGTTTTATCAAAAATAGGGAAAAAGAGCTCTTAGAAATATAATTTCTTTACAGTTAAGTTTGGTTTAGCTGTCATGGTGGTTTAGGGTTAACTAAAGAATAGGTGAAAATCTAATATGAACGTAATAAAAGTCATGGTACGAGTTAGCTTAACATGATGTTGCAGTTTATATCATTTATCATCATAAAATTAATATACATCTTTAAAAGTAGTGATATTTCAGAAATATGTGATAACAAATATTATTAAAATTTATTTATATATGTTAACATTTTGATTTTTCCTTGAAGGAGAATAAGTTCTTCTAATAATAATGATAATAATCTATTTATATAGCACTTATATCAATGCAAATTGCATGCTCGAAGCGCTGGTTGACATACTGCTAATAATATATATAGTATTTATATCTAATATCTTATATGGCATATATGTGCAATAAAGAAGTTGACTTTTTCTCCTTAATCATTGTGATTTAATTCATATTGTCAGAATTTAATGGTTTGATATTGAAATGTATGATTCATAGAAAACAGAAAAGTTATATACACATTGATTATTGTATTGTGATACAAAACCATTTTAACCCTCTGACTGCAGAATTAATCTAGGATGGCACATTGGTGTGAAACGGTACACTCGTTTCGTCTATTACAGTACAGAACTCTTGTTAAAAATGTTCAGTTTGGTTTAGAACCAGTATGCAACAAAAGCTAACTCAACAAAACTACCGTAATCGCATATCTTCTTGAAAATAAAGTCTAACGAGCGAAAAATGGAAAAATTGGTATATTAATACAATTTTACAACTATAATTACATAAGATAATAAGATATGGTATGTGATACACTTTGATTCACCTAACCTGAAAGCAAAATGCTGCGGTTCATCTAATGTTGTTGTGGACCGTTTTGTCCCTAACACATCTTTAGAAAGTGCCTAATTCAAGATTATTCCCTTTCATAATTAGTTAGGATTTTTGTTAAGCGTCTATTCAGAATTGTTGGCAATGCATTTAACATTCTCAAAAGGTGTTGAATTTGTTTTAAAATGATTTTGTCAGAAAATTGTACAAATATTTCCAACAGAAAATCTTCCAGATTAAGTTTCACTCTTCTGTCTGCTCTCACATCAACCTTGGAATTCCCAAATAACAGAAATAATAGGTTTCTAGTCTAGTAATTCATCTTAATTTCACCACAGGTCATACTTCAGTGATCCTAAACAGAAATTACTCATGTAGCCTGTATTAACTTAAACCTACTTCAGTCATAAGCTGACCCAGGAATTTGGAAGGGGTGGGTGGGGGTGGATTCTAAATGCGCCGAACCTAAAGCAAAATACCATAATTCAACTAATGTAGTTTCACCCCTATATGTATATTTAAATTCTTATCATTTATTAGAAAACAACAGTACTTTTCTCATTTCTTTTGTGCACACATACACATGGTGGATGTTCATACAGAACCCTTGAACAAAACCTCATGATTTCACATTTGAATAGCCAACTCAATGTTTGAATTGTTAACTGAGCCTAACTCAAGTCAGAATGTATCTGGTGCTAATGAAACACACCTTGAATTATTACTTTATCCGCAGATATATTTTAATTATCAAAATTGACAATTTAAAAAAAAAAAAATTAATTTCAGAGGTTGAGAAAGAGAAGAAGGAAAATGAACTGCATCAAATTGACGCATCCACCGCGTTCCTCGGACCAAACTTGTGGGACAAGACATATGACAATACCGATATTAACCTG
Source organism: Gibbula magus (assembly GCA_936450465.1). Lineage (NCBI taxonomy): Eukaryota > Metazoa > Mollusca > Gastropoda > Trochida > Trochidae > Gibbula > Gibbula magus. Next base: position 21,511,440 of record OW388294.1, on the reverse strand, counting down.
GAATACATGGACTTGGACGAGTTCTTGTCGGAAAATGGAATTCCAGTTAACCTCGATGCTCTCGGAAATGATGTCAACGGTCTGCAATCCCCATCCCCATCCCGCAGCAACTCATCTGACTCAGAATCAATTCCGATCGTCAACAGCGTCAACGTGAGCCCTTGCCATCAACCCATGATGCCCCCCACTCCGCCAGCCCCCAGATCTTCGCCCCCTCACAGCCCCCAACAACACCCTGTGGTCTCACCTGTTTCACCCATCCCAGGTGAGTTAGCTTGGGGAGTTTTGAAATAGTTTGATAGTCATCCCGTGTCATCAGTGTATGTGTATCTGCTTCGCTACTGCATAATACTTGGATGTCCTGAGGCCTAAAATTCATTTTGGTTATAAGCTAGCTAGCCAATGAAAAATCCTTTCGAGTCTTACGACATTTTTTTTTTGGAATGAAGAGTTAAATTCCATTCTCACCTGTTAAAAACGAATTTAGACAATTATTTATATAAATAAAGCACAAACACTAATTATATGTGTTAGTATTCCAAATTGTCAATAACCTCACCCCTACATTGTTTACTCAGGCTAAAAATTAGAGTTATCTGTCTCTTTCTTTTGTTAAAACCTAGAAAAAAAGATCTGAGGCCTGGGTTTGAAACTAATGCGGGCAGAAATCAGAAACAAATTCTTTTTTTTTGCTCAAGAGGCAGAACCCGCATGAGATGATAAGCGTTCACTGACTTTCAGATCATGGCACTCCATTGGCTGCAAAATTACATGCTATGCTATTTTAGCGATGAGTGACCAGCCTACAGCAAAACGATAGTTTTCGGCCTCAGGTGATCAGGGTATTGTGCTGTAGCGAAGGGTGGAAACATACATGGGTTTAATGTAGAAGGTTGTATATTTATGGAAAATGTATATTTGTTCACCATTCATGAAATTCAGATCCATTTTGAAATTTTATTTGATATTCATTATTATTAAGTTGTAATTATTAAAACATTTTATGGATAATCCTAACATGTGGAAATAGTTTTGCCCTTTTATGTAAATATTAGGGTTCTCTTACAAAATTGTCAGAATTAGATTTCAATAAAAGTTGTTATATTTAAAAAAAAAGGCTGAGTTTGTCATGTTTACAAAAATATTACAATTATCTTGTGTACATGTTTGGGTATCAACAAAAATATGCTGAACTGAATGTTAGAGTAGAAGTGAGAATATGCTTGCGTTTTTTCCTAATAATAATAATTAAGAGATATTTGGTTGTTGATAATTAAAGTCTTAAATAGATAAGATTTCTAGGCTTCATGAATTTCTTGCCATATTCATTCCAGTGTGAGTAATCAGACTAAGTTGGTTGTAATAAAAAAAAATTCATTTCAGGAGTTGCGATTCTGGTACTTCAGTTTTGTGATTAATTGATGAGCCCTATTACTGATTTTTCTTGTTAAAATTAATGTTAATGACTAATCAACCTATATATGCCTGTTGCGCTTACCTCCGCAAGTCTCCATCACTGGCTAATTTTAACCTTGCTGCATCTCCTTCAACTTTCCTCTTCCCTTGCATAGTTAAGAGCAATCTGAAGTTCAGCTGCAGTCTGCTGCTACAGTAGCAGGGGAAATGCATCAAGGCTTGAAATTTGCTAGTGATGGAAACTGGCAGAGTTATGCCATGCAAAGAAGTTGAGGAAAAATAGCTGACCTAAAAGGGTTACCTTGCTATATGTAATGAAGATATTATCAAAAACTTCATCAACACCATTGTCTTCCCACAGAGGTTATTCCCTGACATGACCTGAATTTCTAGATGCCAACAAAATTACAAAGTGGGAATTGTTGTATCCCTACTTCTTAACCAATGACACGCATTCAATTGCAACCAATCAGGACACTCCATTTTTGCCACCAGATCCAGGCCATGTAGAACAGAGGTCGTGGTTGGAAATCTGAAGGTAACCTCTGTGGGAAGAGAATGTATCAACACTTCACCAAGGATTAAACAGCTGTTTCTCTGAATCATTTTACCCCTAGTTCCAAAACATTCAACATACTGACTCGGTCCCACTGCCTGTTTATTTCAGAGCGTATTTCAAACGTTCCATCACCAGGCACTTCGTCCCCGGCTAAATGTGACGATGAAATTAAAATAGATTTTTCATTGTCGCCCACCGATATGGAGTTGCTGTGTATTCCAGGTTTGTATCCTTACTGACTATTATGATTCCTATATTTTAGCAACCAACTCCACCGTTATCCAGAGCCCGCCTCAAAGTCCTCAGTCAGTTGACTTTTCAGTGTCATCTGACGACCTTGCTCTGGTTAATATCACAGGTAAAACTTCCAAACACGGACATATTCCGTGTGATTAAAAATCTATGATTTTCCGAGGAATAAAAAATTGCAAAATAGTGACACTACCGGGAAACAAACTCAAATTGTTCGGAGGTTTCCTTGCAAAACCCGCTGATGACAGCCCGTAGGCTCCCATGTTCTGACACAATTCAGTTAACCAGTTAAGACTTCCAACTAAAACTTTCGATGCGAGAAGCTAGGGGCAGATAACTCCAAAAAGCAATCCTTTCGTTTCTTGTGATTTCAAAACGTCAAATAAAACTATGTGATTGGTCAGCTATTTGACTGGGCTTTGGCATACGGACTCAGACCTTGTGGCGAGGAATCTAAAGAACCTGTTCGTATCCTGGTAGATGCATTATTTTGCAATTTTTATTCCTCTGAAAAACGTCGATTTTAATCGGACTGGAACATATTTATCAAGTTGTTTCAACTGTCGACTGACGCTTGATCTTTTATATCTATAAATTTTCTCAAGAGTTGCAGTGATACTAGGTGTGTCATCATTTGAATTTGCTCAAGAAGTTTAGTGACACTTGGTTGAAGATTTCAGTGTTTTGAAGATGTTTCTCAAGTTTTAGCCATTCAAATTTCTGTCCTTGTCAGATATTTGTAAAATTGGTTCTATGATGTTTTGAAATTCATTTTAAACTCGTTGGCTTCGATTGAATACAAAAAAATGCATTTTGGGCTACGAATATTTCAAAAGTAATGGACATTGACAAAAGTTTCCATAATTGTAGATTTTGTAGAGTTTTGTAATAACAGTACATTTAGCGCCATAATACTCAGTTGATCTGTAGGAATTCCTGCAAAATAATGCAATAAGTTAGAATATACTATAATCGAAACTACTAGGCTAGTTTGAGCCCTGGAATTGCAGTTTTTAATGGCAAGTTTGGCAATAACTGATCCAAGGATCAACTGTTAATCTAGTCCTGTTCAATGTGTGCAAAAAATAAGAGCCTTTAATACATAATTCTAAGTGTTTATTCAGCAAGTCCAGATAAACTTGCTACACATATATATGGAACGGAAACAGGGTTTTCATTAATAGCTGGGTTGAATGGAATTTCAGAAAGCTGCAGGAAATAAAATTATTGATTAGTACTTTAATTTCATTGACTAAATTTTAGTCCACGGTTAAGCAATCACTTTTCAATCCATCTTTTTTCACTACTAACCAGCAATGGTGATACAAGAGCAGAAAAACTAAACAGACGAATTATAGTCATTAGTTGCTAATCCTGGGATAATCTGGGCCAAGGTCCATTGTGACCTCACCCATGATTGGGCCATTGGTGTTGGCACATTAGCACTTACACACTGTTTGACTCTCCCGCGGTATGTATTAATGCATACCGCGGCAGATGCTTAGTGCCTTCAATCGAATACCCCATTGACATTTTCAAGCAATCATGGTACACAGTGAAATGCCCACGTGCATACATTCATGATAACTTGCAGGTTTCACTGCAATGCATAGCCACATGGCGTTGCAGGCTTTCTCCCTGCCATAATACTAGCAGCCGCGATATAAGTGAGATAATCTTAAAAGCAACGTTATACCCCAACTCACCTCACCTCCAAAGGGAACTATGAGATGCCTGCAAAACGGTCTGCATGGGTGCCCACAGTTTGGTTTAGTTTGCTGAAAGGGTATGCTGTGGTATGCACTTGAGTGCGTGGTACATCTGGATATGTCCACGGTTTAGGGTCAGCTATGTCGCTCATTGTTTGCTCATATTTCCTGCGATGGTACAGTTACCGTGAAGGTACACATATGGGCGTATCTCAGCGTACCATTAGTGTGAACAGGGCATTAGACTGGACGTCAGTCTGATTAAAATCAGGGCTGTTCTGAAGAATCGATATAGCAAATGTAAAATCAAACCAATTGAAAGCTTTTTGCCCTGGTCAGGAAAATCTTGATTCAATATGAATTTCAGCAGTCCTATATAAATCTGCAATGAAACTCAAGTGTTGCTGAATTTTGTTGTCATATTGAGACTGAAGCTTTTGTACTTTGCTTTTTCTTTCTCTGGCTGCTTCTATTGCTAAACTATCCCTAATCTTCTTGCATAAAACACTATGCTTACCCGGTAAGTAGATAGGCAAAAGGCCATTGTGGTATATAAGGTATTAAAAATATATTTCTTGCCTTTTGTAGTTGGTACTTTGTGCATAATATTTTTATGTAACTTTGTTAATTCCAAATAGGTTGATAATTTATGTTTGTTAAAACATTGTTTTTAAAGTATTGGTTAATTTAATTCAACGAAGATTTATAATATTTTGATTGTTTGATATGTTGATTATTTTGTTTTTATTTTATGTTACTAATGTTCAATGGACATTCCTAAAATCATTTACATTTAATCAAGCGATTTATTTAATAATTTGGAGTGAAATACTTGGCAAGTGATTGGCATGAATTGTGACATGAAGTTATAAAATGTATCTTGTCCAAGTAAAATAGATGAATATTTTGAGAGCATTTAAAATTCTATTCCTATTATAGGTGAAGAAAACTTTGACCCGAGAAAGCGAACATTTTCCGAGGAAGAACTGAAGCCACAACCCATGATTAAGAAGTCCAAAAAGGTGAGCATTCAATTGTCTGTCTGTCTGTGTCAGTCTCATTAAGCCTCAGATCAAGAGGACGGGGATCGTACCCACCAGAGGCTCGGCTACTTTGTCTGCTGTAGAGAAAGTTCTAAACTTGAGTGATTGGTTTTCGGACGCTTAAGACACAAATCAATGTTGACAATAAAACTGTTTGAAAATTAATAAACACCTATCATCTATTTTTCCATATGAGCATTATCTAAAATAATTTGGAGACAATTCGTCGGGGAAAATGTTTTGATGACTATCTTGTCTCATTTAGTGAGTACATCCGGAATTTTGACAGTCAGCGAGTGTATGCCGTTTTTGGACATCTGATTGGTCGATACCAAAAAGGGATATCCCAAGCTATTTATGTAACTTCCGTTGACCCAGAATATTACAAAAACGCAAGGACAACGTAGAAATTTTGTTGGTAACCAGTATGACTTGTTCAAATTATCAACTTGTCGACTTTTTCATAACATGCAAAAAGTATTTCAGGATAGAGATAGATTTTAAGGTTAAGAGTGAAGTTTGTATGATATTACAAATCTTAGGAAGTTTCACACGAAACATGTTATTCTGACCGCTAGCGGGGACCTCTCCTTTGTATTGATGATGTCACATGGCTATAAATATCATGAAAAACTACTCGAAGGTGAGCCGTCCGAAAACCAAGTGCGTCCGAAAACCAAGTACTCGACGATACATGCAATAAAGGTTTGGGTGCAATGTTACACTAAATTTCAGCGTAGTACCACCAATGATTCACTAGTTCCAGTCCATGCTCGCAGGTTTCACTGCAATGCATAGCCACATGGTGTTGCGGTCTTTCTCCCTGCAATATCACTAGCATCCGTGATATAAGCTGTGTAAAACCCCAACTCATCTCACCTCCGTCTGATTAAAATTAACCCTGTTGCTAGGAAAAAATAGGTGGAAAATATTGTCTTTACCAGAAACAACTACCAGTATGTGGTTGGATTCCTCTCCAGACTGTTTGATAATGCTCCGTATCATAGAGGCAGTATTTGCACAGAGTTGATTTCAATCAGATTGGGTTTTTGTTATTTCGATTTAATTTTCTGATCCAGTTTACTTAATCACCTCTGGGAGTTATATTGAATTAGTGTGAAACTGGAGTTTGTTTTTATTCATTTGATTTTAGAGGTGTAAAATATTAGTACATTTGAGCTTTGGTTTGGTACGTATTCGGTACCAAAAGCTCGGTTTAGGTACTCATTTGGAAATATAAAAGAAAGACTCCCAACAAAATAATTTCTCTTGTAAATGAAATTGAATGAATGTAAACGACAGAAAGAATAAATGACATTTTATGAGCATCACAGGTATGTATGAAAATACACTTTGGTGCACGATACACCATACTGAAATCATTATACAATTATTTGGCTAATATATTTGTGAACCGTTTCACCCCTTTTACCATACCTGGTTCTTGTAGAAATTTAACAAATTACACTCTCACAGATCTTCATCCATGACGAAGCTAAGGATGACAAGTACTGGTCGAGGCGAAAGAAGAACAACGTTGCAGCTAAGCGGTCACGTGACGCGAGACGCATCAAGGAGAACCAGATTGCCATGAGGGCAGCATTCCTGGAAAAAGAGAACAATGTTCTTAAGGCAGAAATGGAGAAGATGAAGAAGGAAAACCAGCGATTGAAGACATCGCTGTCCAAATACGAGCCGTCATCGTCGTCATCGTAATGGTGCGAGATAATGTTTGTCTGAGAATGCCATGCGATAGGAACAGGGTGACTGAAGAGTTGAATGGATGACGAGATAGATTACGAGTGTCTTATTCAGTACTTATGCTAAGGTCTTTTCAGCTTGTGACCCATCTGGTACGTTCGTTCATATGATCTTATGATTACTTAATTGTTTTCCCAACATTTTCCGGCGTTAAACATAACTCACTCACTCACTCACTCCCAACATTTTCAAAATGTGTTTAACGGTACGGTCGATTTAGGAACAAGATAATTCAACAATCTCAGCTGATTGCTGACAATGTGTAATTGTTTTAGCATACTTTCAATCAAATTTAATAATGGCAGCCATTGTAAAAGTTTTTAATTGTAAGTGTTAAAATATTTTCTCAAGTCTTTTAATTCTGAATCTCGCTTGTTGCCATGCAAGTTTCATATACAATTATAAAAGTAAATTCTTTCTAAAATCAAGCCACGAATTAAGGGAAAGTGTCAAGTTCGTTATAATGATTATCATGAACGTTTCTCTCTTACATGAAAATTTCTCTCGTCAGCACAACCTTGAAGAGTGAAGCAGTTGTTGTTGTCATGAAATGTTTGTAAATAGGTTTGTTTAGTGATGTAACACATTTTATCCCTTTCATTGTGGATATACAAAAACCAGTCTGTTAAATTCAACGCCTTGTCTATACATTTATTTGGAAAAAAAATGTCATTGACTTAAATTCAGTTTAGGTGTTCTGTTGAAGTTGACTTGGCATTGAAAAAAATATTTTCAATAGTTTTTCAAATTTGGTCAATATTTTTTTTATCCAAAATGTTTAATAAATTGATTGATTTCTTTCTTTCACAACTTAGGCTCGTGTTGTTATTTAAAAAAGTTGTTTTTGATCAAGAAAATTGATCTGAGTAGAATCATTCCACTTATTTCTTTGTGACTGACTTCTGATTGAAATAAGATTGCTCCTGAAATTGCAGTCTTCATGATATAATATTCACAGCACAAATGTTTCACCGTTCATAGCGTTATCGACCTGATAAACATGTCGGGTACAAAGATACAAAATATTCTATGGGGGTTCCTACCCTATGAAATATTTTTTCTCGCTGGTTTTACCGCAATGCATAGCCACCTTGGCATTGTGAGCTTTCTCCCTGCAATAAAACTAGCATCTATGATATATGTGAAATACTCTTGAAAGCGGCGTTAAACCCCCAACTCGCGTCACCTCACCTAAATTTATAACACTTGTTTGGTCAAACATGGTATGGTATACATCAGGATTCAATTTCCGAAAGAGTACTAGACCATCTTTGTCAGCAGGATGCAATCCTATTTTAATGAGATTGTCACCACATTGAATTGCATAATTTTGATTGTCATAATATTTGAAATCTATTTTGAAAAATGTTTTCATAATTATTATACGTTTCGTATTCTTTTAAAAAAATATTATTTTTAGCAAGGTTAATAAAATAAACTTAGTGCAGTAAATTAATATTTGTGAATATTTTAGTTTTAGCATTATGTGTCTTTAGTTATTGTGTTTTTTTAAAAAGAAGAAATGACCAAAAAAATGTAGCGTAATATGTATCTCAAGTGTTCTAAATTAGTACTTTGTAGTTGAACTTTTCTTTTGTAGTTTCGATTCTATGCGCTTTATTGTTATTGTAAATTAATTTTGAAATTTTAAGAACAAAGTTAAAAGTTCATTTGTCATTTGTTTCATTCTTTCTGTTAAAATGATTAAAAAATATTTGTTATTTTTTACCCATTTCAGAAAAGATAATTAATGAATAGATGAATGCCTGTTTTGTTGATTGGTTAGTTCCTTAGAATAAGTTTTCATTATATTTTGTCATTAGAATATATTTTCATTATATTTTGTCATTAGAATATATTTTCATTATTTTTTGTCCTATCACATTACAAGACATATATATATATATTTGTGAATATTTCATTCATAGCCCAATTTATCTGCATCTGAAATGTGATTGATTTAGAAATTACCCTGATATATACTCTCAATGCGCAGTCCTTTACGAATTGGTCTTAAAATAAATGCTAACCCTATCATATCATGCATTATGTATTGAAAGGTCAAAACAAGAATCTGTGTTTATCTTTGGACATCTGGCAACTGTGGATTTTGCTTGGCGACCCTGGATCCACTTTCACAAAGATCCCTTAAACTAAGCTTAACTCAAAGCAACAACACTGACTTAGATCAGTCCGAAGGGGCCTTTGTGCAGGTAGCCCCAGTCAATCTAAATCCTTGACCAAGGTTAAAAGCCGTTCTATCCAGGACCCAGGGTCATAAAAAATATGCTTTGCACGTTCCTTTCATAGCCATAATTTTTCTCATTGTGACTATGAAATATTTAAATTCATTCCTTTCATGTAGATCTTGTGTCATTTTTCCTGGTTCTTACAATCATAGTTTCCCGACTAATAATTTTTTTTTCAAGGCACTTCATGATCTCGGGACCAGCCACTGAGTATTGTTTTGGAATAACATTTTTTAAAAAATTGGTTAAGTGTTAAAAGATGCTTTTGAAAAACAACTTTTAGAATTGATTAATGTTTGGTTTCTTAATAATTTATTTTACTGACTTGTTCAAATGGACCGTTAAAATATATTTCTTTATATAAATCCCTAATAATATTACAAAATGGCCTGTCTTGGCTCTTGGCTCAGGGAAAAAGTGATTTTTGTTATAAAATAATTTTCATAAAAAGTTTAAAATACATTTTTGAAAAAAATTAGGTGAAAAAAATGTTTGTGTTCACTTGTTCAGTATGATGTTGATATTTGACTGTGTTGCCTCTGCAAAAAGCATGATTACTGAACCATTCTTGCTGTAACAGTATGTATTTTTAGAAAACAAAGTTTTGATGGTATAGGAATAAAGGAGATAGTCTGTGTTGAATATTTTCAGCTTCTGAGGTGAGGACAGAATATATTTTATTGCAAGAGAGGTTATGCGAGATGATACTTTAACCTCTGTGGGAAGAAAATGTATTTGAATATTGTAACAGCAAGAATTGTACCTGTCTTTTATGCAGTCTTGTTAACTCGTTAGTAATGTTATCTTTTACAGTGTACACAATACTAGGAGATTGCCAACTCAACAATGTAGAACTCAAGCATAGATCAGACAATTAAAACATTGCTGACGAGGCTCTTTGCTATCAAGTTTTAAAAGGAGGGTTCTATCGGGGTATTTTTTGTGGAAACAAAATTCGGGAGGATTTTCCTGTTGACACATATATATATGTTATTAATACATGATTAATCACAGTGAAATTTAAAGATACTATGAAGGTAACATTTTGATGACTTTATATTTCACAACTTGATAAACACAAGCGCACATTTGTTGAAAATTAAAACAATAACTGAATCAATTCATGGTCTCCGTGAGTGGGAAAACCTTCGCTACAGCATAACAGCAAATTGTTTATAAGTTTTATGACATGTTATGTATGTGAATAATCTAAAGTTGCAAATTAGGTACAATATAGCGTGGTTTCAATGTTGCAAATGAAAGTACAGAACTATTTTTGAAAATCAGTGGAGGATCAGGGAGGGGATTGGTTTCAGTTGGGAGGTTTGATCCTCCACCCCTTTGGAAATTTTTACATGTAAATTTGATGGACCCTAAAGTGTACTGGTATGTTTTGGTCACACTTGATTTGCACACTGACCAGTCAGTCGGATGTTGTGACACTGCTTGAGACACTTGTTTTAAAACGGCTGAACAACGCTGAGGCATTGGCCGACTATCAGTCGAATGGGCCGCTTTCAGTTTAGTGGCAGTCCTAGGCGCATGTGTTTCGCATTATGCATTTCATTCCTTCAGTCAACCATTTGTCGGTCACATGTTCGTGCAAGCAGCTATCAGTCGGTTTAGAACAAGTTAAGTGTACCTATTTAAAAGACTTGATGTTGGTTATTTCCAGAGAGTGTATGAAGATATCATTACACAACGTTTGAACTTGATTGTCATTTTGTGCCTTGCGTTGATATTGTGCTGTGAAGAAATGTTGTCTTTGAGATTTCACATCAACAACACAATCAGCTTTGTAACATAATTAAATTTTAGAATTTTCTTATACAATGTCTGATCATGGCAACTACGTTTTGTTTCTGAAAAGGCAGCTTTTTTTCGGGTAATAGTTTAACACGAAAAATAAAGTTACTTTGACTATACCTTGTACTTTCATGTTAAGAATTGATTCATTGTGATGAGATCTTTTGTGATCATTGTTTATTATAGTTATTGTTGGATATTAATTTCCAAAATAGATATTTTCAAATCCAGATTGCCAGTTTTTATTTTGCCAGTATTTCTGATAAATTTCTAGAAAGTATTTACTGTTACAACACAAGTAAAATAATAGCATTTTGCAAACTTGTTTTTATTGAATTTGATTTGGATTTAATTTGTTAATTAAAGATGCATCCATTGTGTTTCATAATATTTAATTTGGCTTTACAATCATACCATATGTGCTTGTATTAGTTCAAATAATTTCACTCAACTTACATTTTTAACCCCAATCTCCAAATATATCATATTTTAAATCAATTTAAATCTAGAAACCTCATTTTACATAAACAGTAAGTACACGTACATGCATTGAAGTTATTACTCCTTAGACATTATCAACCCAAATTCTATTGTAAATAAGTTTTAACAATATGTTTGACTAATTGACGCACGTGTATTGTCCGGTTTTCAATCAGAAATCAGTACTTTTACCTTTATCCCAATAAAATTACACTTGCACGACTCCAAACAATACAATGGATGCACCTTTAAATTTTTAATTAGGCAAAGGAGTAAAAAGAAATGTCCTTGTTATGGTTATATTGTATTGTTACAGTTTCACTTGTTGTACAGTTTTGTATACAAAATCATTATCAGCAGTCTTAGCTTTTCTCGTAAATCAACACATAACACATTTTCATTAAATAAATCATATAAATATTCTGTCAGACCATTTCACTTGTTTAACTTTATTTGATAGGAAATTTATTTCATAAAGTGTGGCGAAAATTCATACAATATTAATTTTATATAAATTAAAAATGTCTAAATATTTCACAAAATCAACAATCACAATTTGTATATTGTCAACTTCTGTTTAATAAAACGTCTTTTGAGTCCTATTTTTCTTTCCGTTGAATTCTTTAAGAAAACACAGGATGCGAGAATCATTCTGCAAATTGTTTTCATGTATCCAAAATGTAAATTTTCAAATTTGTGTCATCCTGTGTGTTCATGGTATTTTAATTCGGAACAGTGAGTGAGTGGCACTAAATAACGAGCCAAGTCATCAAGCAATGTTGGTAGTCCCCGGATGAAAAGACCATCATGTCATCACAAAATTGGATTGCTGACAATAAACCTTTAATAGTGATGCTTAAGGTCTATCCATTGTGTTGTTGGGGGTCACATATGAATGGTGTTACTTTGTCGAGAAGTACTGACTTACCGAAAACTACCATTTTGATGATATTCGACTTGACGATATGAAGTAAAAGTAGTGATTTCTAATCGAAAACCGGACAAAATAAAGCTTTGTCAACATGTAGATCGTAGTATTCGTAATCTGATTGGAAAAATAATAACAGACACCGTGGATCACAAGTTTTTTTTTTTAATTGGTTGTTTACAACATATGTCTGAAAAATAAAGTATCATTTAATAATATTCAGGTCAAAACAATTGATAAATCGATCGACATCACTGCTTACCTATCGCCACTGTGTTGACTCTTGGGCATGTCGACTTGTCACTCGGTGTCAGTCAGCACGTGGTAAAAGGGGGGTCGACTTATACATGAGATATAGGGTTTTGACCAGTATTGGGTATTTGAGAAAAGGGGTCGACTTATACGCGGTAAAAGAGATAAAATAACAAATTTGGGTTGATAATGTTGAATAGGTCATATAACTACTGTACATGTAAATGGAACGTGCAATTACGGTTTCTGCACATGCAAAATGATGTTACTCAATTTTAATTGGAAACTAGTAATTATGATATATTTGGTGATTGGGGATGAATATGTAAGCTGAGTGAATTTGTTTGTAAACAGCACATATGGTGAGTTGGAGCTTATTAAAGCCAAATAATTTTTATGAAACACAATGGATGCACCTTTAACAAGCTTAAACATTTTCGTACTATACACTCAGGGTGTTTGGTAGTACAACGGACTAAAATACCTTCAGGAATTACACATTGAGAGCTGCCAGTGTTATACAACCCAGTCTTTGAATGTTGTGCAATCAAATCAAAGGAGGAAAATGTTTGCCCAAACAAGAATATTTTACTGGGGAAATGCAACAACAAAATCAGCAGTGAATGGTTTTTCACCTTGAAGGCATGCCTTATACCTCAAATTGAAGATGGTAGTATATATACTGGACAAAACAAATTTTGATTAACGAGAATTGTTCAGTATGCCAACATATATCCTTTCGACTGCTGGTGTTGTTTTGCAGGGCAACGGCTGATCCAGTTTAAAAAGTATCACCTTCTCAAACGCCGGTATACTTTTCCCATCCCATTGCCAATCCGTGGTTCAGCCTGCAGTAAAACACGTCACACTGGCGTTTTGGAGGTCACAAATTTGATACGTATGAGTACGCTTTAGACATCCTCCAGAGAAAATACACAGGCGTTTTGAAAACCACAAAAATGATACGTCTGACACCTCTTTGGACGTCGAAAGGATATAATAATTTCTAATTTAACTGAGTAATAATAACTTCTTCATTCGGAGAGTACTGTTTTCAAGCATAAAACGTCACACTCTCCGAATATAGAAGCCATGTCCACTTGTCCTTATTTGACTACCAATTTCTAAAATGTCACTCAAAGTATATTATGACGGTGACAGTGCACTGATATAAGTGGTTTCCCCAAAACACCCATTCTCTACCCTCACCGTGTCATTGCATACCATCAGGACACCCGTTTCATATAATTCAGAAAGCTGAAAAGTGTACAGAAATTTTGGCCAGATTGTAGATTTGGTGACCACACAGCCCATAATATGGGTCACAAGGGCCACGACCTAAAGACTTATTTTCATCTCCTCCATTATGTTACCTCCGAAAAAAATACTTCTGCAAACTTATTATTCTGAAAGTTATTTGGTTTATTGTTTAAAGCTATAGAGCCAATCGCTCTATTTTTGTAAACATTGTTTCGAATTAGAATAGCTAAAAATCAGATTTAATTTTGGGGTCATTTTGTAAGCTTGAGGGTTGCCAAAGGGTTGTTGTTTTCAGATTTAAAACCCAACCCTCGTGATTCTCCCCAACTTCCCTATGCAATGTATAATTCTTGCCAGTCTCCATAACTGTTTGATTTAAGCCTTGCTGTAATTCCCTCACAGTTGCGGAGACTGGCAAGAGTTATGGCTTGTGTTTGGAAGTTGACTTATCCCTTGGTTTACGTGATTTAAATCTCATAGGATTAGAATTGAAGAACAGAGGGGAGTAACCTTTGTGGGAAGAGAATGCGAATAGGATGAACATGAGAATATTGTCCATATGTGATACTATTGATAGTCATTTTGCACTTAAAGAAGTAGTTCAACAATGTTAAACATGGTGGTAGGCCTCATTTATTAATGGATGTTGATTAATAAATAATAATAAATCAGGCCTACCACTATGTTTAACGTCGTTAAACAAGAAAGCATCAAGAAAAATATTAAGGCAACAACAATGAGGTTTCAAATGATTTTATCACTCATAATGTAATCATGTACGTATATCTACAACAACAGAAAGTATGCAGTTGTAACAGAAAAATGTTCATCATGAAGGGAAACGTCTATACGTATAATAGGAAAATACCTTCCAGTCGTTGACAGATCAGTTCTTGTAGACATAATCATAAACATTGAAAAATTATGGATTTCAGTATTAAAATGACAAGATGGACATCACAATATTCAATTAGATCTTCAAAAATTTACTGCAATAGACCATATTGAACACAGGAGCATTTATCACAATGTGGAGAAATGAACATTAAATGCACCAAGTTCGAAAATTTAAACGAAAAATTGAATAGAATTAGCTTGACAACTAGCAAGCACGTGAGTGAAACTTTTGACAATTAAAATGTCACATAGAAAACTTCAAGAGATTACCAAGCTAGGTGTACACCAGAGCTTCGGTTCGGTATGTCAGCGGTTATAAACCAAGAATGTCTTTCAATATATAAACTAAAACCATAACAAATCACATGTTTTTCTTGAAAAATTAGTTAGGGTGTGAAAATCATTTGGTTTTAAAATTATATATTGAAAATATAATTACATCTGAGGTAATAATATATATTTGTATAATTAAGCTATAATATTCGATATATACTGAAAAAAATCACAATGTATTGTGTACCGAACCGAAAGCAAAACGCTGCGGTAGTTGTGAACCGTTTCACCACTATACCAGTTTGGACAAAAAATGATCAAGTCAGATAGGCCTTATTTTATACACTGTTGGAACAATAAGGAAAAGCAATATCACCAAATTTGAAAAATTGGATATAATATTTACATCTGGAAAAACTAGAACGCTTTCTAAAAACACTCTGTTTTAACATTTTACAAGTATAAGGTAATATTTCTTTTTATTAACATTTTCAATGATCCAGTGATGGTTTTCAAATGTTTTCCAGAAAACATTTTAGAAATTGCATATTCATCAATGCCCTTTAGATGGTGCTTCATTTCATTATATAACCGCTAAAAATATGAATATTAATTTGAATATTTATTATGCTTTCAAATGCATTGACAGATTTAATGTCAGTAAATATGCAGAGGTACAGTTTAAGATAACTACCATAAATAGATTCTACTGTTTCAATATTAGTCTTGTGGACAATAAAGGTTTAATTGGAAAGATTAACTTTTTGGAATGGTCATGTAAAAAGACATTGATGGATGATAAATGAAATTTACAAAAATGAGGTGATTTGGAGCTTAAAGGTACATCCATTGTGTTGTTGGGGGTCAAATATGACAAACGTTATAAATGGTCTTATTTTATCGAGAAGTACCAACTGTTACCGAAAACAATCATTTTCATCATGCTCGACTTGGTATATTGACGATATGAAGGTAAAAGTAGTGATTTCTGATCGAAAACCGGACAATGCACCGCGTGTGGCGCGCGCCAATGAATCAAACGTAATTTTGGAATCTTATTTACACCAGACAACATAACAAATTTGGGTTGAAAATGTTCAATAGGTCATATAACTACTGTTCATGTAAATAGGACGTGCACTTTCGGTTTCTGCGTGAGCATAATGATGTTACTCTATTTTAATTGGAAACTAGTAATTATGATATGTTTGGCGATCGGGGATGAATATGGAAGCTGATTGAATTTGTTTGTAGTGTAAACAGCACATATGGTGTGTTGGAACGCATTAAAGCCAAATAATTTTTTATGAAACACAATGGATGCACCTTTAACACCTTTTCCACAAGTATTTCACGGAGATAAAATTTCTGTATTATTGCAGGAAGAAAGCCAGCGGTTATGCATTGTAGTGAAACCTGCTGGAACTAGCAAACCATGGGTAGAACAGTACTGAAATTCAGTGTAGCAATGCACCCAAACCTTACTGCATGTAGAACACTTCTCAACAGCAGTCTTGAAATATCTGTTGAAAGTTTAATACAAAAACTCTTAAACTTATTAATTTGATTTTGATTGATGTTTCTGATCAAAGTATTATGAAACAGAGGGCTGAAAATACACATTGGATTTGATCAGAAGGATATAGGATAATTTGATAATTCACGATTGAATTTAGGAATGAAATTCCAAAACATAAATTTTGATGATCTAGATGATTTGATATCAATTGATAATATTTAAACTTAAATATCAAGTCAGAGCTGATAATGAAAATAAATCAAACTTCAAAATTGTTTTGATAAAATAAATAACGATGTGAATAATTTAATGATATCACAGACGAAGTCGACTAGCACTCCGAAGTTGTTTGCCGTCAATAAAACCATTTGATGAAGAATGCATCAAGATCCTTCCTACAACCGTTTCCTTGCCATAATTCAGAACGCAAGAACGCCAAAGGCATTGTCCTGGATTTGTTCCCATAGCAACACAGCTTTAAACACTGTAAGGACAAATGCCCCTGATAGTAGTCATTGAAACAGTGATTCAAATTCGCCGCCCTTTCGTTTCCTGAAAACAAAATTAAAAAAATCATTGTTAAGAAACTCATTTGCAATTCATATCTAACATACTATTACCAATTTTTTAAATATATTTTTACAGGTATATGATATTCAATGCTTGTGACTTCACAAGGTCAACCTCATGTCAGTGCGACTATGACACCGAAAAACCACACCACCACACATTCAGTGTAAATAAAGCCACACAATTCAAAGTAGCACTTCATTTGATTAGCAAACAACAACTCTCTGTCCAGTAACAAAACATTTCCAGGGTTATAGTCTCAATTTTAAAACAGGATACCAGTGTCAATTTTTTTTTTATAAACACAGGGCAGGGTGAAACCAGTCATCACACCTGCAAAATAAGAATTCTTAATTTGCAGTGCTGTCTACAGTTTTTTATATGGTGACAATTTTTCAATTTAGTTAAAACTAAAAACTATACTATTTCTCCCATACTTCATATCAAGTGAAAAGACTATTTGTTCGACTGAACCCTTCGTGAACTGACAACATTTTTATGTTGTTTTGAAAAAGAATTTTTTTCTTTTCTTTATCTGGTCTTGATGTTAATGGTACACCGTTTGATAACGTTTACAATAGACTATATGAATTCAAGAGAAAAGATACAAGTAATTGTCACAAACGTGACCATGTCACGCGCCGCAATTAAGAAATGAGCTAAAAGGATGGACACACAGCTTGTACCGAGTTATGACCATTACATGTTTGATTCACTTGTTTTTATATCAGATTAAGAACATTTTAAGAACTACTCAAAGTCTTGTAGTGACCTTGGAAATGATGTCAAGGCCACCCAAATCGACTGGTGTCTGCGTATTCCCCTAATGAAGACTGGTACCCAAATTTGAAGACTCTAGGTGCAGCGGTTCATGAGATATCGCCCTAACAAGAAACAGGATGGACGGACGGACGGACGGACGGAGCTGAATACTATATCAACTAAACCAAAAAGTTTGACATTGAACATATTAACAATATTGCAAAACTTGTAATCATAAATCTTTGACAATATTTAGACAACAAGTGGAATACATGACTATGCTTCATCATGAGAGTGAGAGAACCAGAGGGCGGTTAAAACCCCTTTTAAAAAATGTGCATGTAAATATGAATCCGGAAGCAAGTAATTAAATTAAAATTCTTGCAATTGTCAATGCATTATAATACTGAGTACAGTCCAGCTGACAAGGAGTTACCATTTACTCCAAAATTTGGTGCATAAGACCCTAAATCAATCCATTGATTGTTTTGTTTTGTTTGGAGAATGCAGTTAATTGACATGAAATAAAGAAGATTGTCCCTATCAATGTTGATTGCACGTCGTATGAGAACTGAATGTCAATCAATGAGTCATTTGTGACAGACTAAATACTGAACCAATTAAGGAAAGTCCAATACACATGAGGACATAATAAATATATGACTAGTCAATCATGATGCTGCATATTTAGGAAATGTGAAATTATTCTTATGAGGAAATCCTTTAGATAACATCATTAAGGTGAATCAGTGTTATATAAACGAAGTTTGTCAGAGTTTATATCAGTTGCTAGGAATCTGAACATAAAGATTATAAATGTGTCACAACAGGATTTCATCGAGGTAATGTTGTTTTCGCGATAAAATTATATACCTGAGGCCGTGTGACAAACTTTCCTTTGCACAAATTATTAAGAAATCCTAAGTTGCTATAACTACATCTAAATCAGGCATAAATGTACATCTCCATCAATATGATTTATTCTACAATTTTGACTGATATTCTACAGTTGTCAAGATTAAAGATTCAAACTCATTGCAATAGAAACCGTTCATTTCTTTAGACAAGAGTCATCAGAAGATGACATATCCCACCTTGAGTTTAACGCCAAGGTCACCAGATCTAATCAGTCCTTTCAAGCTTTGTCTTTCCTTGGAAAAGCTTTGTGTAAGATATGAAGAGAATCCAGTGATTGGTTCTTGAGATATCCTGCTGACAAGGGTAAAATGACAAAGTCTAGTTGTGACCTTGAAATGAAGGTCAAGGTCATAAACCTCTGTAGGAACATTACTCTCCCTGTGATGAACCCATATGCAAAATATGAAAAGAATCCGGTGAACAGTATTTGAGTTATTCCAGTCGTATGGAATACAATATCCCTCGCTTCACACTATACGCGCGGCGGGGAATAATTAAAGTAATATACATTCATCAACACTTACTTCTTCGAACTTTTGGGTCTGGATGCTGTTTTGGGTCTGCCTGATTTAGATGATTTGGCCGTTTTGGGTCTCATGGCTTCTGCTGCCCCCTCCGCAGTGTACGCCAGATATACATGTGATAGATCCACCTCCTTCACCTGAAAAATACAGTCATTGGCTCTGTTGGTCATCAGGCTTTGCATAACTAATCACCTCTGATTGATACCTTATAAAACATGGTCATTAACACCTCACGCCATATTGGTTCTCATTAAAACTAAAATTAGATTAGACAATTAACTGCTTCTCATTTTCAAACTCCATCAACATATTTATGCCCTGAAGCCTCACACAAAATCCAATTATCCTGACACCTTTTTGAGAAAAGCTTTTCAATTTGGAGATACCTTGAACAGAGTCCTAAAAAATGAAACAAGGGCAATAACTCCAGAAAAAAAATAATTGCATGCTTCTCATTTTGAACTCCATCAAGGTGTTGACACCCTGAAGACACACCCCAACATTGGCTGTCCTAACTTAAATTGTTTCTGAGAAAAGCCGTCCCATATATCTCGGACAGATGCACACACACACAG
Organism: Gibbula magus; assembly: GCA_936450465.1. NCBI lineage: Eukaryota > Metazoa > Mollusca > Gastropoda > Trochida > Trochidae > Gibbula > Gibbula magus. The sequence continues at coordinate 21,491,687 of OW388294.1, read as the reverse complement.
ATAAAAGTTTTTCAGATAAATACGTAATATCTTGTACAACAGTGCGCTTTTCACAAAACACTTAGGTGATCGTAAGTCAATAAGGTAACATTAGTGTAATGTTAAAGAATGGGAGTTAAGGTTAACCTTAGAAGAGGTTGCTTTGTGAAATGAGGCTCAGGAAGTTATGATCCATGAATGACTATTAATGAGTAACAATTCAGAAATTGTCACATCTGTGTTGACAGTTGCCACCTGGGCAGACACAGTCGGACTATTATGTTGTACAGCCCAATCAAGGAGTGATGTGTAGTGCAACCCATCTAGAGAACCAGTCAAGAAGTCTGACAATGCCTCTGCAGTAAGTAGGACTATTATCCGACTATGGCAAAAACAAAGGGGGCTGTTGAGGTCCAGCAAAATCACCGTCTGTCAGGAATACAACATATGTAATGTTCATGAAATCAAAAGGATGAGTTTTGTGACCTGTTTTGTCCCACTAGTCAGAAGGGTTTTGTAATATTTTGCAATGTGAAGTACTAAGCTCTAAAAATAATATTTCACTTTCTTGGAAATAACATGCACTGGTTTTGTGCATATTTTGCACTGGTTTATGTACAGAGCAAGCGAGGGCACATTTGCACCTGCTTTTGAGGGTGTATTTGCACCTGTTTTTGAGGGTGTATTTGCACCTGTTTTTGAGGGTGTATTTGCACCTGTTTTTGAGGGTGTATTTGCACCTGCTTTTGAGGGTGTATTTGCATCTTGGTGTACAGTTTTCACTTCAAGAATTTGCAATTGTTAGTGATGGCACTAAGTAACTTACCTTTTCCTTCTCCTTATCTGGCTGTGGACTCTGTTTGCGCATGTTGTTACCGGTGTAGGCCACACATCTCAACTGCCACTCTCCAATATCGTCATTCCAGTGGACATGTTGCTCTATCATCTCCTGGTACAGATAGGAATAGGTTTATATTTTGTGTATATTTGTGCATTTGTGTCTCTGAGCATTGGTACTTTTAATTTAGGATCATTTAAAAAGAAATTTTACAATGCATAACTTATCATTGTGGTGCCTTTTGCTATTTAAGAATTTTTATATAATTTTCAAAGGCAAAACACAAGAAAACCTTAGACTATGTACTAATGTAAATTTCATTTGAGTATTGCCTTCAGTGGAGCACAGTTGGTAGTGGTTAGCGTGTTGGTCTCTCACGCCAAATACCCAGGTTTGAATCCTGGGAAGCACTGAACCTGGCTCTCATACTGTGTTGTGTCCCTTGACTAAGTTGTTAATAGATATATACGGTCCTGAGGAGAGCTTTGTAGCAGCACCGAAAGTACAATTTCTTCATGGTAATAATGAACATAATGTACCATCTGTGAGCAGCTTTTGTACTAAATATCAGGTATGAAAATTATTATTACTATAATAAAATGTCTTGCTTTGAAGTTGTTACTTCTTACATTGCTGAGAAGCATGCTTTCTTTGGATGACTGTCGGACATGTCCAATAAAAGCAATTTTTTGCAAAAGAAAGTGTTAACAGATGAAAATACTTTGATGTATTTGAACAACCTGGTATTCCGGTGGTATGAAGCTGTCGATGATTGTCATGTGAAGTTTGAGTTCTCTACTCAGCTGTCTCACATTCTCGAGAAGACCCTCCATCTCTCTCTGGTGTTCTTGCTGCATGTCCGCCAGCTGTCAATCATAATAGGTAAAGGTGGTTATACTCTTAATCGTCAAGTTGCTCTAGTTTATTTCACTCTTTTAACCCCTGTGGTTGAATATTCTGACATCTTGCTCACAGCTAATCTGGTCTTTATGGCGGGAGTGGATGGACAGTATTGGAAAAACACTTTCCAGCATTCACCTGCGATGGTAGAAGATAAATACACTACTTTTATCCTTTTTTTTTGCGGCTACTATTGACCTACACCTACCTGAAGTATCACAAAGCTAAATAAACATCTCTTCATCAAAGACAGCCAAGGATAGAGACCAGAAGTAGCTTAAAGCAAAGCAGAACAGAGGCGGATCCAGAGGGGGCTTCAAGTGGCTTCAGACCCAGTTTGAAAAATTTGCATGTAAATTTGATGAACCCCTGCCCTATCACTCCCCATTCAAAATTCCTTGATTCCCAGGCTATGCAAGTTGACAAAGGCCATGAAGACTGCAAGGTCACTTACCTCTGATTTAGCCTGCATGAGCATGGTCCAGACTTTCTTGAGTTTACGAGACTTGCCCTGAGCCTCCTCCTGAAGACTGGAGTACTTCTCCTCAATGTCCAATCTCTCTTGCTGCAAAATAATATTTGTGTGAATATACAGTAGTTTTGAAAACGAAAACAAATTTAAGGTCTCAAAATAAACACCTTGCTTCCTGAATTTTTTTTTATTTGGATAAAATTATAGGCAATGCAACAATTACACAAAACTCTTTAACCACCACCTTCTCATGCAACTGTAGAGATTCTTTCTCCTGACATCCTCCTACGCGAGTTGCTCCTACTCCTTTGGCCCCTCCTGTTCTGTTCTTTACCAAATAAACTTCATGACCACATGCAACTAACTCTGATTCAACTGACTTTCTAACCCATCACCTTCTCTTGCAGCTGTTTCTGTAGAGACTCTCTCTCCTGACATCCTCCTACTGGAGTTGCTCCTATTCCTATGACCCTTCTTGTTCCCTTCTTTACTTCATAACCACATGTAATTAAGCATGAAACTTTAACTCACCTCCTTCTCGTGCAGCTGTTTGCGAAGTGCCTCCTCCTTCTCCCTGCGCTCATCCAACTCCTTGGCGCTCTCTTCCAGGAGTCGCTCCTGCTCCTCCGCCTTCTCCAGCAGGTTCTCTCCACCCACGATGATCTTCTTCTCAATGGCGCTCATCTTCTGCTGCAGTTGGTCCTGTTCTTCTCTAAAGATAAGGGAGGTGAAATTGTAAAGATTTGAAAGTAAAGGAAACATTGGTGGGTGGGTCCACAAATGCTCATAAGGGAGGAGGGAGGGGGGGGGGGGGGTGACTCTTTAAATGATGGTAAGTTTGACAAACACACAAATGTTCTTCATCTTCCCTTGGTGATATACTGATGGCTTTTTACATATTTTTAGTTGAAAACTGAAACAAGAATAGAAGCGTAATTGTCAATGATCAAGCTTTATATATTGAAACACAAACTTTTCAAATTAAGATGTCTTGATAATCTGTGTGTCATAGGGGCTTAAGGCAAATAATATCAGTATTTCAGTATCTATAACAAAGATTACTGACTGGTATTTGCGTAGCTCGCTTTCTTTCTTCTCCAGATCAAACTTGACCTTGTTCCTCTCTTCTTCTGCCATGTCCTTCTTTGACTCAAGCAGTTTGCGGTCCTGTTCTATCTTCGATTGGATCTCAACCATCTTCTCCTTCGAGAGCTTTTTGGCCCCTACAACACACCCCAAGTTAGCATTGTCTCAAACAAGACCATGTTGAGAATCTGACTGACAACTTACCGGTAAGTTTCTGACATGCTTCTGTTATGGATAGTTCCTTAAAACACTCGAGGTCCAAACCAATCAGAGCTCTCCAGCATGCCAACAAATACATTGCTGATTAACCTTTTTTCTAAGGACATAAGTTAGAAAACGGCATGGCCATCCTGATGAGGCAAATTTTGTTCTTATTTAAGAAATTAGTCTCCTGCTTTAGCCATTTTGTAAAAGTACAAACACATGAGAACAAAAATTCATCACATCCACTACTACCAAACTCATTCAAAATTGTACGACAGGTTTTCATCTGTTTAATAATCTGAAAGTAAGTAACCTCAAAATGATTGACTATTTTCTACCAACTTCATCATCATGCAGTTTCAAATCTGCATCTATTCATGCAAATGTTTTATGTATCTACTTTTCCCCATCCATTCAAAATAAGCCTTAATCTACCGACTTGAATCAGCTGTTGACTACTCTACACTTTACAGGTTATATTTGTTCTGTAACGCTATCTACAAAATGCAGTATCTAATACCAAAGTGCCCTGGTGATAATTAATATTTCCCCTGACATGAATTTATCAAACAGCAACATGAATTACAAAATCAAATCAATTGTCCAGCTCATAGGTAGATCCAGGAAATTTCGAAGGTGCCTGGCGGTGATGGATTAATTATTACCGTAATTAGCATAATGAGGACCCACTCTCTATTGAGTGTTCCGTTTAACTCACTCAAGCATAACGAGTGTTCCTACCACTCCCAAATCACAAAATAACTATTTATCAAGGTAACCCTCAATTTCATATTCAGATATGTGCAGATAAAGGGTTTATTCATTGGACTTTCAGAATCAGTGGTTATTGGAAAACTGGACTCAGATTTTCGAAGCTCTCTTAGCGCAAAGATAGTCATAAGTGCCATACATTAACATTGACTTATGACTATCTTAGCACTAAGACAGCTTCGAAAATATGGGCCCTGGGTCTTATCCTTGGACAATTTGTAGTTTAAAGAATTCATAGATTCTCCATTACATACAGAGAAAATATTGACTATTGGGAAAGAGGATCACTAGTGGAAATCAGAACAATGCCTGAGACACAATAATTTACTGAATCTATGGTATCATCAACTTTTTGCTGCAAAATTAACTTGTGCCAATCTCAATCACTGGCTTATTTAAGCCTTACTGTATTTCTTTAACTTTCATGTTCTATCACAGAGCACACTATGAAGTTCAGGTGCAGAACAGAAAAGTTAAAGAAATGGGACAAGACTTAAATTAGCCAGTTATGATACGGTGTGATATCCTAGGATATTCATAAAATAGCAGTAAGTAAAATTGAGAGTCTTTGAAAGCTTCATCTCAAACTAGACGTATTTCAGTATTCTAAAGACTGTGTCCGTCCAAAGTTCATTAACTACATTGCACATATTTGTGATTTTTGCATGCCATACAAATTCTACAAACCACAATATTTCAAATTTTCTTAAAATTTTGCAGGATAGAAATTTACGAAATTAAAACATCAATAATAAGGAAACCATCACCAATCTCAAAAAGCAAGGAATGGATTTATTTATGTGGGAGAAGCAAAAATAAATTGGATTGAAAAAGAAAATTAATAAAAAATAAACTTACTACATAAAGACACCAATGAACATAAATTAAAGTCTTTAAAAGCTCATTTTTTATGTTAAAAATAAAGATTTCAGTCAATACGCTAGTGGAAAATAACTATTTCTTCTTAATGCAGTCGGGTACTAAAGGGTTGTGGAGTTTGCAAGCATTGATGGAATTTGCCAAATTTGAAGAAAAAAAACTTTCACCAAGCAAAGCTAAAAGAGTAATCGACCAAAAACTATGGGTATGGGTTCTTGGTTCATCACATCTTCCGCACGCATCGGGCCATATATGCACTTTTAGACAATGCATACTGACCCTTGCGACAACTCGAAGGGATTTCTGACATGGCCCAATGCGGCGAAAGATGGGTTCATCAAGCTTTGTTACTTTTGGAGTTTGATTCCGCACAAAATAAATCTTGAAGATATAAATATCTAATTTTCAAATAAATGAAATGGTTGAGAACTTACCTACAATTTTCAATATTAAGGGTAAGGTAATTTTGGAAAATAATTGAAAGAAAAAAACGTTTCTGGACATAAGACAACAAATTAAAGAATAGTGGACCACAGACCTAATTAGGTAAATTGTCTGGCAGAGTAAAATCTCATTAAGGACACATAAAAACATCATAAAACCACATATGACATTTAACATTTACACCGAGTCATCAATGACATTAAACGTCATGTACTTGAAATGATATTCTAAAACATATCTCATTTATAAATAAGAAGTGAATAAGAAAGAAACAGGTGTTCAGCTAGAATTCACAGTTCCTCTACCATGCATAAGATTAAACATCATCTTCAATTTGTCTAGGTGCAACAAGATCGAGAGTTTTCTTGTTGACAAAACTGTACAATTCATTCAATGTTTCAAAAGTAATAGTACAGATTGAGACTATAAATTGTTTGGAGATTATCAAAATACCTTAGGCCTGAGAATAATTCATAGTAAAATTGTAGAAATTTTAGAATTTTGTTCAAGCTCCTTTTAATTCTACCAAAGTTTGCAATGTATGCCATGTAATATTTTGAAGTCCAAATCAAGAAGAGCCCACAGTAAGTTTGAATTGAGAAAGTATGTAATTGTAAGCTCATGTCAGTTAAAAGATAATTTTAGAATGGGATGATGATCCTATCTAAATAAGGTAAATTGTTCATATTCTCTCGTTTCAGCTGAGTTATCAGACCAAACAAGCAATATTTTGCAGAGACAAAGCTTGAGAAGAGAGTCATTTTGTCACATGTTGTCATTCTCCCCAAACAAATTGAAGATGACTAAGTTTAGAGAGATACTCACCATCATCTCCTAGAGGAGCAGAAAGAATTACAGTTAAACAAATAAGAAGAGTGGTTTAAAAAGGATGTGTTGAACAAAAATTACCCTAACTGGCCTCATAAGTTTGGCCACCCTAATATTACCCTCAACTACAATACAAGTGAGTTAATCGATCCAGACACAAGATCCAGATTACATAATAAAGTTTGTATCATAATGTTAGAAAAAAACAAGGTGAATCTGCGAGTTTTTAAATCTTCCCTCACATTTCATTTTAAATTAAAAAAAAATATATCATGAACATTATTTTTAATGACCATTTAACAAATGGAGAATTTTCCCAGATAATCTTCATAACAGGGGTTTCTTAATAATACTTTAAGACTAAATTAAGCTCTTATTTGTATTCCTTTATACATTTCATAATTTCATAATCAGTTTAATAGTTCATAATCAAAACTATTATGATAAACATTAAATGATTAGAAATAATAGAGATTGAAAAAGATTCTGAAATAGATATTGCTACTAGAAGAACTATCAGATACAAATTATTTTGAAAGAAAGGGAAGGAAAGTGTAATTTAAATCAAAGAGTGAGTGAGTGAGTGAGTTGGGGTTTAACGTCGCTTTCAAGAGTATTTCACTTATATCGCAGCTGCTAGTATTATGGCAAGGAGAAAGCCCGCAACGCCATGTGGCTATGCACTGCGGTGAAACCTGCGAGCAGCGGCTGGAACTAGCGAACCATGGGTGGTACTACGCTGAAATTTAGTGTAGCATTGCACCCAAACCTTACTGAGTGTAGAACAGTTCTCTACTGCAGACAAAGTCGCCGTGCCCCTGGCGGGATTCTAACCCCGGACCACTTGATCCGAAGCAGAACGCGCTAACCACTGGGCTATCCCGCCCCCATTAAATCAAAGAATAACATCAAATATGGCAATAACTTAAATTACCATAACCTAGAAAATTTTAAACTTTTACTTAGAGGTACATTAGAATAATATGAATCTTGTGATATACCCTTATTGAGAATAATGACCAATCAAATTACAAAAAATATTCTCAATAATAATATCATTAATTGTTTTGCCTCTACAAAGTCACTTTTTAAAATGAATGACATTTTAATTCCTCAAAAAGAAAAAAAATGATACGAGAAAATGTCTTTTATCACATGCAAGATACTAGTCTTTTAGGTTACAAAGTCTGCTTGGCTAGAAATTTGTTGTAGGCTACCACATAATATAATTGGGCATAAAATATAATTTCAAAACTAATAGATGCACGTAAATAACAGTTTCATAACTAGAAAAGTATTTTAAAATTTATATTTTCAATTCTATTTTAAATGTAAAATTTAAATTCAAATTTCCAATTACATTTTAAAATTAAATTTTCAAAATAATTTTATAATGTAAAATGTGAAATCTAAATTTCCAATTAGGTACATCTAAAATTAAAATTTTCAAAATAATTGTAAAATGCAAAATTTTGAATTCAAATTTAAAATTTAAAATAAATTTCATTTTAAAATCCTCTCCAATGTTAAAATTTCAGAGTCAACTCTTACCTTTTTTATTCCTCCTTCTGCGTCTGACACCTCCTTCCCCTGGTTCCCCATCATCGTCTGAATCCTCCTCTGAACCTTCATCGTCTGTCACACCTGCACAGGTTAAACAAATCGTTACAGGTGAGAACATAGGGGACAGAAGGTTTTTGATAGAAAAATTCACTGCTTTTTTTTTTTTATAATGCTTAAATCACAATGAATGGGGTAAATTCAAATTGAGCATGTGTGAGTGAAAATTTGAGCTTTATTTTGTCACTCTATGAAGGATAAGTGATATCATCACACAATGGATGGTGTTCTCGCCAGGATAAAGCCAACATATATTTTTGGTATCCATGGGGGTCACATGCCGATACCTATGCAAACAAGCAGACAGAGTCGGCCATATCCCCACCTTTGGGAAAATTTATTGAAGAATAGTTGTTGAATAACAGTGACTATGAACCTTTTTCAACTAAACACAACACACAAAATTTCAGCTCCTTAGACAAAGTGGTTCTGGAGAAGAAGACTAAATGCTAAAAGTTTACAGACGGCTGGACACCGTGCAATGCCATAAGCCCATCGGGCCTTCAGGCACATCTACATTTGATGATTGTTCCACACACAAAGTTTCGTTGAGATATGTTTTATAGTTTTCGAGTTCTGTTCCGGAAACGAAATTCTAAGTTACATTTCCATGGAAACGGTAAAAAAAATAACTCGAAGAAGTTGAAACCCCCAAAAGGCACATCTACACATGATGATTGTTCCACACACAAAGTTTCGTTGAGATATGTCTTATAGTTTTCAAGTTCTGTTCCGGAAACGAAATTCTAAGTTACATTTCCATGGAAACGATAAAAAAAAATAACTCGAAGAAGTTGAAAACCCCAAAAGGCACATCTAGACATGATGATTGTTCCACACACAAAGTTTCGTTGAGATATGTTTTATAGTTTTCGAGTTCTGTTCCGGAAACGAAATTCTAAGTTACATTTCCATGGAAACGGTAAAAAAAATAACTCGAAGAAGTTGAAAACCCCAAAAGGCACATCTACACATGATGATTGTTCCACACACAAAGTTTCGTTGAGATATGTCTTATAGTTTTCAAGTTCTGTTCCGGAAACGAAATTCTAAGTTACATTTCCATGGAAACGATACAAAAAAATAACTCGAAGAAGTTGAAAACCCCAAAAGGCACATCTAGACATGATGATTGTTCCACACACCAAGTTTCTTTGAGATATGTCTTATAGTTTTCGAGTTCTGTTCCGGAAACGAAATTCTAAGTTACATTTCCATGGGAACGGTCAAAAAAAATAACTCGAAGAAGTTGAAAACCCCAAAAGGCACATCTAGACATGAATATTGTTCCACACACCAAGTTTCGTTGAGATATGTCTTATGGTTTTCGAGTTCTGTTCAGGAAACGAAATTCTAAGTTACATTTCCATGGAAACGGTAAAAAAAAATAACTCGAAGAAGTTGAAAACCCCAAAAGGCACATCTAGACATGAATATTGTTCCACACACCAAGTTTCGTTGAGATATGTCTTATGGTTTTCGAGTTCTGTTCAGGAAACGAAATTCTAAGTTACATTTCCATGGAAACGGTAAAAAAAAATAACTCGAAGAAGTTGAAAACCCCAAAAGGCACATCTAGACATGAATATTGTTCCACACACCAAGTTTCGTTGAGATATGTCTTATAGTTTTCGAGTTCTGCTCCGGAAACAAAATCAGGACGGACGGACGGACAGACGAACGGACGGACGGAGCCCATTTCAATATCCCCCCCCCCAACTATGTTGGCGGGGGATAATTACAGAGGTCAGTTCACTGAAGTTTTTTTGAAAATTAAGATGACATCACACGCTTTATATTTTCAAACACCTGTAACAATGAATAGCTACATCAAAATACATATGAAATATGTCATAAAAATTAATTTAGGAAGTGACAAAACAAATGTGTGCAGTTGTAACTTGTTTGGCAGTGTCTATTATGATCATTCAAGCAGTGCCGAGACACTTTCATCTTGAGTTGAAATCTACCATGCAAACCCTTTTACTATCCGATAACCAAGGCAGTTTGAGTCACATGGTCATATACCTAATATCTATCTGACTCATCATAAAGTGGATCGGAAAATTAACCAACTAACTTTTAGTTCAGCTTTCTGTGACTAATGAGAACTAACGGGCACTTCAGGACGCCATTTGCCATTCAGCGGGGGGGAAACAACTCTCGTTCCTAAGTGGATAGACTTGCCAGACTGATTAAACAAGGGAAAAAGTTTGAATTTTGTTTGAAATTTTAAATTTGTTTTTCATTTCAAAATGATTGTATTTTTTAAATATTGAAATTTTTTAAAGCCAAGGCTCTTTTAACTCTGTTTACTCCTAATGCAGGATATTGACCATCCTGAATCACATTTGCATGATAACATCTAATTACACTGCAACGACAACATAGGCTTTTGTGATTGTAAAACTGGTGTCTTCCATTTAAAATTAAATAACTCATAGCAATGAAATAAAAAATTCTGATTCTTTTAAAGGAGAATATTTGTAAAGATTTATATTCTGTTATAGTAAAATATACTTAAAAAAACATATTCCCCCGAAAATAATTAGGAAAGCCGTGTTTAATTACTAATTACGCGATATAACAGACGCGCCTACTGTTGCCTGTGCGCGTATGCATATTTGCCGGTAGCCTTCGGCAGGTTTAGGCTGTGACGTCAGTGATGCTCTACGGCCCGCGTTGGTCCTTAGCGCAGTGAAAGGAAAAGCATTACAGTAGATGAAGAATCGGTTGAAAACGTTGATTTCGGGTAGTTTTGTACTTGATATGGTATATTTGGCAGCGTTGGTGTGCAGTAATTCATCAAAGTCTGGACAGAAGTTTACATATTTTTAATTTTGAAGTGAAAAGACGGATGCAGCGTGGCGAAAGGTTTGAAGTTTGAAGTTTGAGGTAAGAAGGACCGAAAACCGTCGGAATCTGTCCCACTATGTTCAGAGCATTTTGATCCGTTATATTAAAACAGTTTTATAAATAAGTGATAGTTAGTCTTAGAGTAGGCTACTCGTAATTAAAAATCCTTTATAAGGATATATCTTATAATGCCTTCTTATTGGAGGTGTCATCCTCGGTTACCCAGAATTTTATATATGCTCCAGCGGAGAATAACGGAGCATATATAAAACCCTGGGTACCACCGAGGATGGGGATGTGTAGGCCGTGCTTTGACTGTGAAACTTGGTACACAGTTGTATAATTATTTGTCATTGGCTAATAACTGTATTAGATTACCGGTAATTTCAATTTAATATGGCCAACGTGGCAGCTCAAATGGCATTTTCAGACACACACAAAATATGTCCTGGTTATAAATCATTTGAAAACTATAGTGATATTCAACCCTTAAATGATTTCTGTCGCTTATATTACACCCCACCACCCCCACTTACTAAATCCTAAATCTTGCCCCAACTTTTTAACCCTTCCTACGTCTATGTTAGATCCCTTTTTTTAAATATATTTACTAAAAATGCATTTCCACTGATTGTATATGTTCACAATATCACAACAAATGATTATTGAAAAAAATAATAAGTTTCAGTGTTCAATCCTTGTGGGTGCTTGGTTTGTGTACTTGTGATAGGAGAACACGTAACTGTCTAGCAACTCAAGTTCAAATAATTACTGTCTGCAAGGCAGAACTAGCTACATATATATAGTAGAAAGCACACGTAGAAAGTGACTCAAAGTGAAAGACCCCCCCCCCTCCAACTCGGTTAATAGTAAGCTAGTAAGCCCTGTGTATACGGCAAGCGTTTGCATTTGAGTAAATCGTAACACATATTAAAATTTGCTCATATGAGCAAAATTCGCCGTATGGATGCATTTGCAAAAATGTATATTTTACTACCGTAAGCAAATTTTCACCTAGTCAGCGACGGTTGCAATTGTTTACTACCGTGAGTGAATATGGTATTTTAACTATTCTAGCAACAGTTCGTCGTTTACAGACATAGTGATTTCACATCGGTTGAAAAAATATATTAGAGAACTTTTCGAATTCTCTTTATAGGATAATCTCCTTCTTGCACGCGATGAACTTCGAAATCTATCCGAAATTTCGATTTTCATTATAATTAGGGCGACAAAGTTAAACCAATGTTGACAGATTTAAATTAATGTCATTTATTTAGTTTACATCTAATACATATTAATTGACATATTTTAGAAATTGCCGATTCATTTATTAAAAGAGTTGGAATCCTATTTTCTTACACAGAAATTAAACACGCATGAACGCATAGTAAATTTACTTTTACTAACAGGCGAATATTACTACCATAAGCAATATTGCATATGTGCACTGCAAAGTTCGCCGTATAAACAGGGATTTACACTACGTTATTACAGGCTTCTAATATCGGAGTTCCTTATTATCGTGTTAGTCCGGTTTTCGTGACTACCAAATCTCTCACATAGCTATGTGTAGATCTTACTGTCTATCTTACTTGATTAGGATTGAACAGTGGTTTGTACGTTAGATCTAAATAATGATAATTATTAAAATCAAAACCTTTTTAAAGCAAACATGATTTGAATAATCGAGAATCAAGATGGTTCATTTTGTCCTGTGCAACTGGTTACTTCAGCGGTACAGTATATATACGAATAAAGCAGTATAATTTGTAGTAACATATTAATTAACTAAATAAAGGTTGTTGACACTCATTTTATCTACATGAAGACAATAACTATTTAATGTACGGCAAAATCCACTACTTATTGTGAAATTGTAACGTTAGAGTTTGCCAGTCCCTACGTACGAATCTGTATTTCCAACTCTCTCACTGTTTACTTCTGAAAGCTCATCCTCACTTGATTCCTGGTGTTCAACTCAATGTTGATTCACAATAGGTTCATACTGATAAGGACTGATGTTATTTATGTCAGATGGTTGAAAATCAACGCTATCTGAGAAAGCCATAACAACACTACGAACGTAGAAAATACACTGGCTCAGCGCGCGGGAGAGCATCTTTGACATCATATCACGTGACTGCTGCCAGCCTGATTAACTCTCGGGGATTTCCGGAAAAACGACTCACACCGAAAACGTTTTATCAACGTTTCTACATTAAATGTCGCATTTTAATATTTTTTTTGACACACCTTGTCTTAAACAATACTGTTAAACATGTTAAAACAAAGTTTTTCTCTAATATTCTCCTTTAACTTACTTCAAGCATTGTATCTTATGAAACAGTTTCAAATGACATTTTGATTAAAAAAAGAAATTTTCTTTCCATTGCCAAAATGATGATTTCCTTCCATGTAATTCCATGGCTCAGTTATCTCAAAACCGCTGTTGCTTAGCACCCCATAGACAAAAACTTCTTCAATAAAACCCAAGGCCACAGGATCAATAACAGTCATTTCGCTGTTTGTAGAGCTCAGGTGATGATCGTTACCCGGCACCACTAACCGAGATATGGATCTCTGAGGTATGGATATTGTCGGAAAAGAAACTACAAGGCTACTTTAATCAATAAATCTTTGAAATCCTTCTTTTCCATATTGATCTCACACTTATCCTAATTATTGTTGTATTTACAGCTGATAAAGATCTGTATCTTTACCGTTAATCCACATATAAAGAAATGGTTCACTTGATTTGTACCAGCTAACCAGGATTACTTGTATGCTCACATTCAATGGCTGAGACACGTGTTTTTGTTCCTTCATCGAGGCAGGCGGCCAGTCACGTGTCAGTGCATGTGCTTAAAAGGAGGGTTCTATCGGGGGTAATTTTTGTTGAAGCAAAATTTGAGAAGATATTTCCATTTACACATATGCTATTAATACATGATTAAAATACAGTCAAATTGAAAGATATTAATGAAGGTTATATTTTGATGACTATATTTCACAACTTGATAAAGGCAAGCGCACATTTGTTGAAAAATAAAAGCAATGAGAACTGATGACATTCATTGGTGCTGTGAGTGGGGAAAACTTTGCTACGGCACAACAGAATATTTTTAATTAGTTTTGTGATACGTTATGTGTTACTTTGTGAATATTTATCAGTGTGTATCTTTTCTTTTTGAAAAGTTGCAAAATAAGGCAAGATATAGCATGTTTTCATTATACATAATACAGAATATTCCATGATGGCGTATACGGTTGATAGATCGGTAATAGAACTTCCCCATGGGCACTGGCTATCCGCCAGTTTAGAACAAATCTAGTGTAGCCATAGATCTTGACAGCAGGGTACAAATTCAGTAAGAAAATACTCAGTACAAACAAATGTTTACCACTAACATGGAAATGTCCCCTGCCAATAACAATGGATTAAGTAAGAGACATTTCCTAGTTGTTATCACTTGATCACAAGCTGGTTCTTTAATGTAATTTGAAAAAGAAATTGTAGTGTCCATGTCACATAGTTGAAGAAAAGGAAGACTTTCTATGAGATATAGCGCAGACAGGAGTGTTTAAATGAAAGTAGTGTCTAGTATGGGTATTGGAATAATTGGTGTTGGTGTGACTTCAAATGTAGGCTGTCACAAAATCCAAGACATTTGGCATAAGCATTAGAAGAGTGGTAAAATGGTGACCTTGAAAATGAGATCAAGTTCACCTAAGTTGACTTGGGTCTGCATAATTCCTGTAGTCTTCGATTGTAGACTGTCACCAAAAATTAAAGACTTTGGATGCAACAGTTCATGAAATATCATGTTAACGGACATACACCCTTGGATACAGTCTCCAGTTTTGCGTAGAAGTGGGGGACAATTTAATGATACTAATCCCTATTGACCAATCAATTTAGGGTGATTATTGCTGATCACAGAGCTCAGATAAGGATGGGTACCTTAAACCACTAACCGACATATGACAAGGATCTCAACAACCCAGATAGAATATTACTCGGTTAAACTCCAAGGCTACATGATCAATTTTCACCTGTATTAATCCATATATTGAGGGTCATTGGTAAAGTAAAGATAACGAACGATCCCTAACACTGCTGACCGACATATAACATAGATTTGGTCAACTAAGATTACAACAAGGATGTCAGAATAAACCTAAAGCTTCTTGATCAATATCTTTCTACCGTATTGACCCATATATTGAGGGTCATTGGTGTTATCATTAGAGAAGATAAAGAACGGTCCTCAACACTACTGACCGACATAAAATATTGATTCGGTCAACGAAGATTACAACAATATCGCTGAAATAAATGGCAAGGCCACACGGTCAATAACTCTCATCAATATATTGAGGTGAGGTGAGTTTGGGTTTAACGTCGCTTTCAAGAGTATTTCACTTATATCAAGGCTGCTAGTATTATAGCAGGGAGAAAGCCCACAATGCCATGTGGCCATGCATTGTGGTGAAACCTTCAACAGCGGCTGGAACTAGCGAACCATGGGTGGTACTACGCTGAAATTCAGTGTAGCATTGCACCCAAACCTTACTGTGTGTAGAACAGTTCTCTACTGCAGACAAAGTTGCCGTGCCCCTGGCGGGATTCACCCATTGGGGGTCATTGATGTTTTAAGTAGAGAAGATAAAGAACGGTCCCTAACACTGCTGACACATGGTCAATAACTCTCTTCCATATCAATTGACCAATCAATTAAGGGTCCTTATTGCTGCTTCAAGAGCTTGGCTAAAAATAAAACCTGCTCTTTTCAATTTCTGAAGTTTGTTCCAAACATCCTGTACAACTAACATGCGCAAATTGAAAGGAGTGGCTACGAACACTGTTCGTGGCTTGTGTAACATGTTCCTGCTCTGGGCGACTTGCATAGCCTATTTCATCGGAACATGTTCCGCACAGCCAGAATGGTGTTCAGAGCCACTCATTTCACTTTGCGCATGTACCGGATGTTCAGAACAAACTTCGGAAATCGAAAGGAGCAGGTCTAAGGTACCTAACACTACTGACACACATGTTGATTAGGACAACCAAGATAGGATGTTATCTGCAATAATCCCAAAGCCACATGATCAATTACCACATTGACCAATCAACGAGGGTCATTATTAGAGCTTGGTATCTACTGACCAACATATAACAAGGATTGTAACAACCAAGATTAATATTATCAGAAAGAGAATACAAAGCCATATGATCAATAACTCTTATGATAATACCTCTCTTGTTGATTAATCAATTAAATACCATTGTCTCTATTTGTTCATAATGGATAGTAACATTTCCTTTATCTAATCCATCTAAATGAATGTAATTTCCTTTCAACTACACTTAAAAAGGACCCACTTTTCTCTGATGTTTATCTAACCTAAATTTGTTTGACTGCCGGCCATTAGAAATACATTTTAATTAATTATTTTTTATTGATTTCTGAGTTGAGGAGAGGTGGTTTGGAGTGCAACTTTACAGATTATTTCACTGTTATCTTATTTTATGGCATGACGATATATGGTATTATTGCGGGGAGAAAGTCAGCAACATATTGAATTATGCATTGCAGTAAAACCTGCACGTTTTGGGTTGTGTGGCCAGATCAAGCAATACATTTCAAAGCATCTGTACCCAAACATTACTGCAAATAGAACAGATCCATGTAGCTTATAGCTTAAAATTGTTGGACCAAAATTCCTGTACTTCTTGAAAACGGGATGACAGAACCTCATTTTCCCAAACTTCTGAAAATACCTGTCAAGTTTTTGACAGCTAATTATTGATAATCTCTGATACTTACAATCTTGTTAATCACCTTTATATACATGCTATAATCACTATTTTCCTTATTAACACATCTGAAATCATAATCTATACTAGATTAGCGTTTGCGGGACACCGCAAAAGCAGAGCAGCTCCGAAACTTAGGGTCTCGCCTTTCCCTGTTCCGCCTTCTCGTCAGCATCAATAAAATGGGAATTCTTTTTAACAAAAGTTTGTTCATTTTTCGAGTTATTACTAATCATCACTGTGGTCACTTTTCACAAGTTTGTTCTTAAAACCTATTTCTTCTTTCAAAATTTGATCAAAGGATTAATGTGGCCTTAACCAATATCTCATGACCTTGACCTTTGACCTTCAAGGTCACACCATCAATGATCACTTTTCATCGCGTATAATAATCATGCAATGACTCAAAGTGTTCATAGTTAAAATATGACATATTAACAAAAGCATGCTTAAGTTTCGACCTCACTGTGACCTTGACCTTTGACAGATTATAGCAAAAACGTTTTCAAATCTTGGTCTTTCTCCATAGTTCATATATACCAAATAAGACCCTAATAGAACAAAAAAAGTTTGAAGTTATCATGTTTACAAGTATTGTTGTATTGATTTCAGAACTCATGACCTTGACCTTTGACCTTGAATGTGAACATGTCAAAATCATTCACCTGGTGTATAAGAAAGAAATTAAGCCGAGGTGTTAATATCTTCATGGAAAAAAGTTACTTAGTGACCAGTCAGTCAGTCAGTCAGTTAGTCAGCATGACCATATCTCGTGACCTTGACCTTTAAAATTCAAGGTCACGCAATCAGTGATCACTTTTCATTGTGTATCACAATCATGTAATGATTCAAAGTGTTAATAGTTGAAATAAGACATTTTCGCAAAAGCCTGCTTAGGTTGTGACCTCGCTTTGACCTTGACCTTTGACCGATGTTAGCGAAAACCTTTTCAAATCTTAGCCTTTCTCCATAGTTGATATATACCAAATAAGAGCCTGATAGCACAAATATTTTTCAAGTTATCGTGTTTACAAGGATTGTTTTAGCAATTTCAGAACTTGTGACCTTGACCTTTGACCTTGAATATGAACATGTCAAAAGAATTCCCCAGGGGCATAAGTAAGAAGTTATGTATATGAGGTGTTGATACCTCCTTGGAAAGAAGTTATTTAGTGATTTCAGAACTGGTGACTATGACCCTATCTCGTGACCTTGACCTTTAAAATTCAAGGTCACATAATCAGTGATCACTTTTCATTGTGTATCACAATCATGTAATGATTCAAAGTGTTAATAGTTGAAATAAGACATTTTCGCAAAAGCATGCTTAAGTTGTGACCTCGCTATGACCTTGACCTTTGACGGATGTTAGCGAAAACCTTTTCAAATCTTGGCCTTTCTCCATAGTTGATATACACCAAAGAAGAGCCTGATAGCACAAATATTTTTCAAGTTATCGTGTTTACAAGGATTTTTTTAGCGATTTCAGAACTCGTGACCTTGACCTTTGACCTTGAATATGAACATGTCAAAAAAATTCCCCAGGGGTATAAGTAAGAAGTTATGTATATGAGTTCTCAAAACCTAATAAGGAAAAAAGTTATAGCCAATACAAAACGCGCCGGCGGCGATGGAAACTGCACAAAAACTGATAGCAGCTCCGACTTAGTCCGAGCTGCTAATTAGCATCTGAAATCATTATCTATATTAGCATCTGAAATCGTTATCTATATTAACATCTGAAATCATTATCTACATTAACACCTGAGATAATTATCTATATTAACGCACCTGAACTCATTATCTGTATTATAATGTTCATACACTTGAAGGCCACACAAATTCCATGACTTTTCCATGGTTTTTCAAGAATGCTTCCAGCGTTCCATGACAAACCAAGCAAGGTTCAAGCCACACAGAATGCCAATCATTGAATTTGTTACAGGATATATATATTATTAAAACAGGAGGGAAAAATAAATAAATGAACAGAAATTTCACAAGAAATAAAAAATCAATGACTTTTCCATTACTTTTTAGATGTATTGTTTAAAAAGCTTTTCAAAGACCCAAAACTTATTTCAGAATTCCATGACTTTTCCTGGATTCCGTATCAACTCTGATATTAGCACACCTGAGATCGTTATCTATATCAACACACCTGAGATCAATATTGCATCTGAAGAAACACTTAACGAACCTATCAACACTCACCATCCTCCAACTGTTTGCGTAGTTCTTCGATCTCTTTCTGAAACTGTCGGAGCAGTGCGTCCTTCGGATCCTCATTGATCTTGGCTTTGTTCTTGATGTTCTTGGCTCTGTTGGCGTATCTCAAAGAACTGATGCTCTCATCATAGTTGTAATCTGCTGGGCCGATGTTGGCAACCTGAATCAATTGAATACATTACAGTCAAATTCTTCTTCTATACATATTACAAACAAAATCAGATGATTTCTTAAGTCAAGAATTGGACATAACTCGAATCCCGGTGGAGACACCAAATTGTTTTAATACTGTGTTTGGCAAGGCACTTCATACACACAGTCCACCCAGCTGTTTAAATGGGTACCTGAACACGGGAAGTACGGATCTATATGGTCGCGTGGAGGCTAAGTAGCAGAACAATTCCTTCAGGGTAATAATGTACCGCCAGTGAACAGTGCTTGTATTGGGTAGTAGGCGTCAAACTGTATATTATTTTTTATTATTACACATTATTATACATTCATCACTTTTTGCTCCAAAATGCTAAATTATTTGAATATATTAAAAAAAAAAATTCATTATGACACCCCTTCATGCCAAACTTGATCACTATTGGCTGATTAATTTAAAAGTCAGGAAGGACTTGTCACAGTTTTCTTACAATTCATTACTTTTTGCCACAAAATGAAGAATTTTAAGAAAATATTTTATTTTTTTTTTATCATTTCACGTTATAACATACCTCTTTATTTCCATGCAAAGTTATATTTGAAATTGATGAACAGTTACAAAGTTATAACATGTGTTCTGGACAGACACCGTTTTACTACTCTCTACGACAATGTTGTTGGGATAAAAATCACACATGTAGCTCAATAAGTCTTAGGGGACATTCGCTTGCAAATAGAGAATCTCACTCAAGTGTATTCTGATATCCAATACCCGGTATATCAACACAAATTGACTAAAGTTACAAATAGCAGAGGATAATTTGACTTTAATCGGTAAGTGTTGATATATTTGATGTCAGAAGACATGATTGTGATATTTATTTATCATTCAAAACCCTTCTTCAACAATTATTAGCAAACGAATGAACATATCTGAAAAATAAATATGCCATTCGGTTGAAAACCTCTCAATGCAAGGCATAACTCTTGTCAGTCTATGGCTGATTTAGGCCTTGCAGTATTTCCTTAAGATCTCTGTGCTTGGAAATCCGGGCTCACTGTGGATTTCAGTTGCAGCGATCCACTATCTTGGCACAACAAAGCGAGGGAATTACTGCAAGACTTAAATCAACCAGTAATGGAGACTGGCAAGAGTTATGCCTTGCATTTGGAAGTTGTTCGGTTGATCAAGGGTATCTATTTTGTAGATAAGGCTGCAATCAAATAATTGTAATCCTATTACATCATCAGTTACATCACAAGGTTTTGGCATAACTGAAAACATTGCTATGACGCCATAATGCTATGACGCCATAATGCTATGACCTCACTGAGATCACTGCCTCATTTTGACACCATTTTGTTCAGAATTAAATTTTATACCATAAAAAATAATTATGTGTGTTTTTCTTCCAGACCTCACACAAGCAATACCTACTGTGGGAGTAAGTTATGCAGGATAAATAGATAGTATTGTATGGGTGTTTTCATGTCACATTCTGTATCAGCCTGAGACCCTAATATCAGCACGAGAGCTTTAGCTTGAGGACTGATATTTGTCGAGGGCTGATATTAATCGAGGGCTGATACAGGATGTGATATTAACACACCCGTATCATACTATGTTTATCATATACACTAACACTTACGAAAAAAAACCCACAACTAAGTTAAACATTCATAAACTTTAATTCCTGAATCTATTAATTATCATGACAGCACATAGGCTCACTTACTCATTTTCTCATGTCACATGCGTTTTTACCTTACAGTGTTTGGGTTTCACATTTTTGCTGTACCACATTTTATATGGCAACTGCCGATTCAATGATGATGTCAAGCTCACAAATATACGATCTGCAAATAACTGTGGCGTTTTTCAGAGATGTCCACCATGTGAAACGTCAACCTTGTCTCCAGGGCAAACTCCCCACAGTGCTATGGCGAGCGGCCGCTAGCAATAACCTGTCACCACAGTGACACTATGACGTCATGAGCCAATTCACTGCGTCAGACCATTGTTTTATGACGTCAAATTATATCAGTCACTGCCGCAGTGAAAATATAAGTTATTTTCACTGTTGCTTGATTGACAGTTTATTTCACTGATAAATCCAAGTATTTCATTGCTCGTCATATATAAAGAGATATATGCACTACTGCAGAAAATGAAAATATGACATGAGATTATGAGATATGAGATTCTACTGTAAAATGTTCTTACCATAACAGTTTTAGAGTTGCCGCCAAGTGAATCCTGAAGGAGACGAGTCAGTTTAGAGTTTCTGTACGGAATGTGACTGCTCTTTCCGTCGACAAGGGCCGAGATGACGTTACCCAGAGTGGATAGTGACAGGTTGATTTTTGTGGCTTCCTTCAGTCTTTGTCCCGTGGCTCCAGTCTTAGCCTGTCTCTCCGAACCCTTTGAGGAGATAATATTTAAATCAAGATTGATGTAACCATTAAAGGGGCATAAGCACGTTTTTTGCAAATTTAATTTTTCAAATTCCCTATTTATAATTATAGTTTATGTCATTTAGATTTACTTTAGAGGGTAAAACATCTTATTACACAAACCAATTATCTGTAGTGGTAATAATAATGATGCGTATAAAGCAAAAAATGCATGGCGGCCATTTTATTGTGAACATATTTTATTATTCTGTAAAGAAAAACGATTTGCTCATTTTTTAATTTGATTTTCTGAAGAGAGAAGGGTGTTTTACTATTGGTAACATTATTTTTCAAATACATTTCATGGACTTGTTTCAGAGAAAAAAAACATGCTACTGCCCCTTTAAGTTGTTCCAAGATGAAAATGCTTTAAGATATTTAAGGTGCAACTGGCAGTTTGAGGAGGGAAGGCTTTTAGATCTTTATGGTGTAATTGGAAATTGCGGTTCAGTACATGGTAAATTGTATTTACATATTCTACTCATTCTCACCAGGGAACTTATAGATAGACATTGTTTTACATGCAGTGATAAATTTACCCCGAGTCCTGCATCAAATACTCAACAAATTTGGAAAGGACTCATAAAAAATTAAGGTGTGAGTCCCCTGCGCTCAAAGGGTTTTTATACTATTTGCTTACTTATTGAGGGACTCACTTATATCTGCTGGGGCTCACAATAGCTTGTGATAGAGAGTCCCTGGACTCTTTATGTCATATTTGTAAATATATCACTGTACATGCTGCATTTCATAGCTTTAATACAGTCAGAGATCTACAGTAAATATACGGTAGATATGTTGAATGCTTGAAAGAAACTATACACAAAATAAACCAAAAATATATCAACTACACCAAACACAGAGCAGCATGAAGACAAAGCTATAACCAGAATAAAACAAGGACATTGTTGAAGAAGACAAATATTTATGGATGATCAACTTCTTTATTAACAAAAGCGACGTTTCGGTATAGATCCTTATACCGTTATGCTTGATATGGGTATAAGGATCTATACCAAAACGTCGCTATTGTTAATAAAGAAGTTGATCATCCATAAATATTTGTCTTCTTCATATCATCAACTTCTAGAATGCCACTCAAACAGTTTAGGACATTGTTGTACAAATCAATGTTTATATTAAATTATAAATAGAAACAATAGAAACTGTGATCAGTGCAACATAGAGGAGCCTGTCCTCCACAGCCGTCCTGAGTGCCCACTATACAGTGAAATCACACAAAAACCTTGCTTTACCCCTAACTCAAGTAACAAATTAAAATATCACATAACAAACAAGGACACCCGTAAAAAGCTTGAACTATTTCTGCAGCTTGACACAAAGCTGTAAAATCTGCTTTACATTTAACTTTTAAAAACACATTTTAAATGTGATCCTCATCCAAATGCATTTTACAAATAAAGCAATAATCGCCATCCTGATTTATCCTAACTTTCCTTTTTCCCAACAATTCATAATCCTTTTTAACCAAGGTACACATAAACATTACATCAGCTCTCAAAAACAAGTGGTTGTTAAGAAGAAGTTGAAAATATAAAACCTTCACAGACGCATGTTATGTTATTTATGTGGACTGATTATGTTTTTTGTTGACAAGGCATTTTACATTTTGAGCAATGGGAGACAATTGATAAGAGCAATGGAGTTACCTCCCTTGAAAAAGAACAAGAAAATCATATTTACTCTTATAAACAAACCAAGATTGGCTTTTCATAAAAAGGTAATAAATGTAGTTGCCTCTTTTCATTATATATATATATACTTACAGCCAAATCAACGAGGTGCAATTTTCCGACCCTGACGTGCTGTTTACCGTCCGCACCTTTCTCGCTACACTCGATGGTTACAGTGAATATGGCATGGGACCTGGAGCTGTGCTGGTTCATGTTGGTAGAGCCTACCACTCCTGGAAACAGAAACAATGAACAACATGTGAATATTATCACTCTATGGAAAAGGCCTCTTCGCAGGCCTAGAAAACTCTGGCCTAAGAGTAATTGAAGGGTCCAAATGACGGGGGCTCCATAATGATGTTTAAATGCTACTCAAGTAAGAGAAACTGATCATACAAAGTGATCAAAATAGCAGAGATAATTTTCTATAACATAACATATCATATCTGACATCAGAAAATTTGGTTGCAGGAAAGAAATGTACTTGAAACATCGTATTTAATGAATTTGGTTGCAGTCCCCTATAGGGATCTGCAACCAAATTTATTTACAGCAATTATTCATCATTATTCCTACCTTGGCAAATAAATATTTGGTTGCAGAGAAAAAAATAGTGTGTTGACAAGCACATAGGATTAGTTTGGTTGCAGAGGTTTTCAAATTTACTAAATTTGACAAAAATACGATCACATTTTCTGAATCATTTCGGCAAGTTCTCTCTCGCTAAGTGTATGACGTAATGAAACTAATGTATGTAACGCATCCTCCCATTGGCTCATTCCATATTAACCATTTCTAACAACAACAACAAAATTCATGTTTATTAATTCTGGTTGCTTTTATTCACGTTTCTAGATAGAAACTATTCATTAAAATAACCTAATGCTGTTTATTTCCTTTAAAACTAATTTAGCAATCAAAGATATCTATGACAACCAATCAGAATTGTGATAAGATTTGACAACAATTCGAATTCACCTCGCGGCCACGTTGTCAACAAAAACGTTAATTAATGCTTAAATTTGGACCAAATGTTTTGAAAAGTACCTACCAAGACATGCCTTATGGTAGGAAATGTTAAATTAACAAGGTTAGTGGGTAGTTTCTATCTATAGCATTAGAAATGACAGCAACATGATAATATGACATGATCGAAAACCGGACTCGATAACGATCGCTAAGAAGTTTCCGCTAACTGTAAATATTGAAATAAAAGGCAAGGTAAGTTCCAACATTCGTCAGATCATGATATTTTCCTTTTGCAACCAAATTGTGTCAAGTCAAGGCTGTTCTGTTTGATGAAAACATGTATTTTGATGGTTTAAATAGTTTGGTTGCAGTTGCCTATAGGGGACTGCAACCAAATTGCGAAATGACCCGATTTCCATGTAAAGTTATAACCTGCAACCAAATTCAAAGATATCATGTTAGGCCTATATATCATGCTAAAGATAATTAGTTCAGCTATCAGGAAAACGTAATCTGAGCACTTTTGAAGAGTTTGGTTGCATTTTATGGCTATTTTAGACACCCCGTCATTTGGACCCTTCAATTACTCTTAGGCCAAAACTCTAGGTTAGTAAATTTTGATGTTTTTTCTTTTATTTTGCCTTTCAAATTGACAAAATAACACTTAATCTTTCAAAATTGATTGGACATAAAAACACAAAATTGTTTTTTGTCTATGCATTATTTACAATAGATAGTATTTCAGAGATTTGATCAAATGAATTCTTTTAGCAACATTTATAAATGGTTGAAAACAATTTTTCCAAAATGGTAAGTCTTTTGCAAGATGTTTCTAGATCAATGCAATGAATTTGTACTTTTGATGATAGTGTGCTCTCAAATATAACAATGTCTACAAGTAATTGAAAAACATTTTCCAGAGAAACTCACTGTTTTTGTTGCCGAGTGTCATTATTCTGTCCATATCATCTGCATTGCTGACAACGAATGCGGACAAATCTTTTACATACACTCCGACATCAGGTCTTTCCTTCACCTGTGGATATAAGTATAAACATATATGACAAACTTGACTTCATATCTTTAATATAAATCTTGACTAACAGTTGAATATCCAGTGGACCAATGAATTTTCAAAGAGAGGGGTGATGACGGGGGATGAGGAGGGGGGAAAAGAGTGTTGAACCCACCACTAATATTTATCAACCATTACGAGAAAACAAGGTTTCCATTTTTGTTGAATGAATGTATATATACTGGTACGCATTGAATGAAATATGGTCTGTTTGACAGCACGTTACCTGGTAACTTTTGCTTTAGACTGGTACCTTTTAGAGAATTTGCTTAATTTTGCCATTAAATTTGACATAATTTAATTAGACTAGCAATGATTGAAAATCAATAGACATTCAGAACAAGTGGCACTATGAAAATAATTCTGAAAGTAATAAAAAGGATATGACTAAAATGAAAGCAGTGAATTTAAAGGTATTTCCATGGGTTTTTTTTAGCAGTGAACAACAGATTTTCCAGCCTTTTTAAAGACTAAATTCACAAATTCAAAGTTTTTAAAAAACTTGAAAGAACCATATCCTCTTTGAAATATAAATTTCCTCCACAGGAAACTTTTTCACAAGCATGAAAGACTCTTAGATCAACATGTTTGCTTATATCAGCTCCCTATAAGGCCTAAAAAAAGAAAGAAATTGTTTCTGGTTTCTGCCCGCTTCAGTTTCAAATCCGGGCCTCATGTCTTTTTTTTCTAGGTTTTAAGTTTAACAAAAGAAAGGGCCAGATAACTGAAAATGTCACTCGCTTCTGTTGAGATGAAGTGCAGGGGTGAGATTATTGACCATTTGGAATGGTTACACATATTTAACAGGGTTTGTGCATTATTTATATGAATAATTGTGTAAATTTAGTCATTTACCAGTGAGAAGTTTGTATAAAATGGAAAATATCTCTTCATTCCCAAAAAAAAAAATGTCGTTAAAAAAAATTAATCGGGTCATCGCATCATTTTTGTCAGCCTGTAAAGATCAAAAAATTAAAACAATTTTTGGGGCCTAATGGGGGTATCTGTTGACATTCATGTAACTAACCTCCAATCTGTGCGTCTGATCCTTGCCAAGCAAATCTCTCACTTCTTCATTGTAGATCTCCAGGTACGAGACCCTCACGAGGAATCTGCAGGTATATTCATGGGCTTGTTTAACAAGAGAACTAGTGAGCACAGCTTACCGTACTCATACATCCCATTTCCCACTTCGGTCAAAGATACAGAAAATGCACAAAGTCATATCACAAAAAACAAGTGTTTGCCACTAACATGGCAATGTCCCCCGCCGGTGACATTGAGCTAGTAAGACACATCATTGGAGCTACTTGGGTTCATGATATATCGTGTTAATAAGAGTTCTAAAAGTGGTCAAAATGTTGTGGTGACCTTGAAAATAAGGTCAAGGTCACCAAATCGACTGGCGTCCGCGTCATCCTCCAATGTAGACTGACACCAAATTTGAAAACATTTGGTCCAACCGATCATAATAAATGGTGATAACAAGAGTTCGAAAAGTGGTCAAAGTGTTGTAGTGACTTTGAAAATAAGGTCAAGGTCACCAAAATCCCCTGGTATCTGCGTCATCCCCCAGTGTAGACTGACACCAAATTTGAAGATTTTGAGTCCAACTGGTAAAGATATATATCGCGTTAACAAGAGTTAGAAAAGTGCTCAAAGTGTTGCGGTGACCTTGAAAATAAGGTCAAGGTCACCAAAATAAACTGGTGTCTGTGTCTTTCCCGAATGTAGACTGACAACTAATTTGAAGACTTTGGATGCAACGCTTCATGAGATATCGCGTAAACAAGAGTTCAAAAAGTGGTCAAAGTTTTGTGGTGACCTTGAAAATAAGGTCAAGGTCACCAAATCGACTGGCGTCCGCGTCATCCTCCAATGTAGGCAGAAACCAAATTTGAAAACATTTGGTCCAACCGGTCATAATAAATGGTGATAACAAGAGTTCGAAAAGTGGTCAAAGTGTTGTAGTGACTTTGAAAATAAGGTCAAGGTCACCAAAATCCCCTGGTATCTGCGTCATCCCCCAGTGTAGACTGACACCAAATTTGAAGATTTTGAGTCCAACTGGTAAAGATATATATCGCGTTAACAAGAGTTAGAAAAGTGCTCAAAGTGTTGCGGTGACCTTGAAAATAAGGTCAAGGTCACCAAAATAAACTGGTGTCTGTGTCTTTCCCGAATGTAGACTGACAACTAATTTGAAGACTTTGGATGCAACGCTTCATGAGATATCGCGTAAACAAGAGTTCAAAAAGTGGTCAAAGTTTTGTGGTGACCTTGAAAATAAGGTCAAGGTCACCAAATCGACTGGCGTCCGCGTCATCCTCCAATGTAGGCAGAAACCAAATTTGAAAACATTTGGTCCAACCGGTCATAATAAATGGTGATAACAAGAGTTCGAAAAGTGGTCAAAGTGTTGTAGTGACTTTGAAAATAAGGTCAAGGTCACCAAAATCCCCTGGTATCTGCGTCATCCCCCAGTGTAGACTGACACCAAATTTGAAGATTTTGAGTCCAACTGGTAAAGATATATATCGCGTTAACAAGAGTTAGAAAAGTGCTCAAAGTGTTGCGGTGACCTTGAAAATAAGGTCAAGGTCACCAAAATAAACTGGTGTCTGTGTCTTTCCCGAATGTAGACTGACAACTAATTTGAAGACTTTGGATGCAACGCTTCATGAGATATCGCGTAAACAAAAGTTCAAAAAGTGGTCAAAGTTTTGTGGTGACCTTGAAAATAAGGTCAAGGTCACCAAATCGACTGGCGTCCGCGTCATCCTCCAATGTAGGCAGAAACCAAATTTGAAAACATTTGGTCCAACCGGTCATAATAAATGGTGATAACAAGAGTTCGAAAAGGGCTCAAAGTGTTGCGGTGACCTTGAAAATAAGGTCAAGGTCACCAAAATAAACTGGTATCTGTGTCTTTCCCCAATGTAGGCTTACAACTAATTTGAAGACTTTGGATGCAATGTTTCATGAGATATCGCCTTAACAAGAGTTCAAAGAGTGGTCAAAGTGTCATGGTGACCTTGAAAATAAGGCCAAGGTCACCAAAAGTGACTGGTGTCTGCGTCTTCCCACAATGTAGGCGGAAACCAAATTTGAAGACTTAGGATGCAACGCTTCATGAGATATCGCGTAAACAAGAGTTCAAAAAGTGGTCAAAGTGTCGTGGTGACCTTGAAAATAAGGCCAAGGTCACAAAAGTGACTGGTGTCTGCGTCTTCCCACAATGTAGGCAGAAACCAAATTTGAAGACTTTGGATGCAACGCTTCATGAGATATCGCGTAAACAAGAGTTCAAAAAGTGGTCAAAGTGTCGTGGTGACCTTGAAAATAAGACCAAGGTCACCAAAATTGACTGGTGTCTGCGTCTTCCCACAATGTAGACAGACATGAAATTTGAAGACTTTGGATGCAACGCTTCATAAGATATCGCGTAAACAAGAAATGGGATGACGTACGGACGTAGCTGAATACATAGTCCTCCGTTCCGCGTTGCGGCGGGGGACAACAACCCGAACACAGGGATTGGCAAAGGTAGGGGCCATGGGCCATGGGCCATTTTGCACATTGGATGAAACAATGGCCCATAAAATTTTTCAATTTTGCCATTGCTACCAAGGGGAATGGCTCATTTAAAATTCCGAAAATGACCAAAAGCCCTAAAAAAGGCCTATTGTCAAAGGTGTCTTTGCCAATCCCTGCCAACATAATCTGTATATAGGTTAAACCTGCAAAAGCAAATCTAGAGATCAGGGTTAACAAGTGTATCAAGTTTTGTAAAGCTAGCATTCAAAGCTTGAGAGACTTGCTCTTCACGGACTTCTCTATTGACACTGGTAATGGAATATTTTATGAATGCTTCAATTACTATAAATAAGTTGAAAACTAAGACAATTTTGCATAAATTACGATGGTAGCAGATCTCTGCAATAGAATGTCATAGTGCGCACTGATATGCTAGCACAGAGATGTTAACAAAATGCAGCAAAGCTTAAATTAGCCAGTGATGGAGAGTGGTGCGAGTCATGACTTGCAAGGGAAGTTGATCAATCATCCATTGAGGTGAGGTGACATGAGGTTTCACACCGCTTTCAAAAGTATTTCACATATATTGCGGCTGCTAGTATTATGGCAGGGATAAAGCCTGCAACGCCATGTGGCTATGCATTGCGGTGAAACCTCCGAACAACGAGGTGAACTAGCAAACCATGAGTGATACTGCACTGAAATTCATTGTAGCATTGCAACCAAACCTTATTGCGTGTAGAACAGTATTCTAATGCAGACATAGTTGCTGTACCCCTGGTGGGATTTGAACCACAGACCTCTTAAAATGTGCCAACCACCGCGCTATCCCGCACCCTCACCCATTGCAGCCAACTGTATTTAAGTATTGTCACAGAGATATCAGTCTTGCAATTGGCATACTCATATCATACCTTGTATCTCCTTCAGCCTTGGCAATAGCACCAAAGATGTGTGCAAAAGAGTTAGGAATGATTCCCCTTAGTTCTGGCACTGCTCGGACTCCCTCCATAGTGAAAGTCTTTCCAGTTCCTGTTTGACCATAGGCGAAGATTGTTCCTGAAAATTAAGATAACGACTTATTACAAAAGGACTATTACCTAAAAGTTTATCATACTTACTATACCCTACGTAGAGAATACTAAACGATGTCCTGTTTAATAACATAT
The DNA here is from genome assembly GCA_936450465.1 of Gibbula magus. Classification (NCBI taxonomy): domain Eukaryota; kingdom Metazoa; phylum Mollusca; class Gastropoda; order Trochida; family Trochidae; genus Gibbula; species Gibbula magus. Next base: position 21,461,712 of record OW388294.1, on the reverse strand, counting down.
TTATGAAATGAGTGAGTGGTTTAGTATTTGACGAGCAAAAGTGAGTTACATACAGATTCCATTCAAAAGTTACATAAAAAATGTTATTAAATGGGAACAAGTTTAGTATCTCATTTATTACTCACTGCATTAAACCACACTTAATTTCATGAAATTGTTGATAAATAGAACATATTCTATTCAACCGCCAAGCTGATATTGTGATTTCATATTTGAACCATCATGAAGTCAATTGGAAACTAAAGATGTTAATACACAATTTTTTCAACGGACAAGCCACACACCAAATGTGGTTATTCTATCTTAAACTGTTTCTGAGAAAAGTTGTCCCCTTTGGAGATATCATGAACAGAGTCCAAAAATACGGAACAAGGGCAATAACTAAGTAAAAAATAATTGCGCGCTACTCATTTTTGAACTCCATCAAGGTATTTATGTCCTCAAGCCACACACCAAATTTGCTTATCCTATCTTAAATAGTTTCTGAGAAAAGCTGTCCCCTTTGTCGCAGATGGACGGATACGAGGATGGACGGAACTCAAATCTATATCCCCCTTCCACTTCGGGAAAATAATGTGCATATTCATAATGCGCTACCTCCAGGTACTAATACCTGCTCTTGACACGGCCGACATATTAGTCAGAAGTACAGAACACTCCCTGAGGAGAATACAACCGGTTGCCTGTCAGGCGCTCAAGGTTCAAATTCAGACTACCATCGTATCATACCAGGTACCCACTTACCGCTGGGTGGACAGAGGCACACTTCGAACTAAGTCACTTACCCAGGGTGACACCACAAGTGTCTCAACTCATGTCTCAGTGTGGGGCAAGGAATGACTCTTCAAACTCTCAAGTGATGAAGACAGGTGGGACCTGACGACAGCGAAGGGGCAATTGAATTATTGCTAGAGTTACTAGTTTCGTACTTGGTGTAGTACTCATCAGACTGAGGTAGCAATGGTTCGGCTCTCCTTATATACTCTTAGACTAGGTCACGTGACTTCCGGTGAGACTTCCGGTGGTTTGGTGAACTTCCGGTGCTTCCGGTGGTGTTTTTACCGGTGGTTTTTACGGTGGGAGAATGGATAACTTCCGGTTTGGAATTTATTTATCTCCCACTGTAAAATTAGTGACAAGATTAGAGAATTCTGTCTTAGTGTATAATAAATATAATAAGATTGTGTTCTGTATTATATTTTTATGTTTCAGATGGTGGCTGGGTCCTGTCATGCAGAAATCTAATTGAATCTGTACGAATAGTTATTTTGAAAAAAAAACAGTGTTTTTGTTTTTTATTATAACTGGCGGAGGACGGAGCTGAAGTGTTTAAAAACTAAATGATATAGTAGTTTTATAGGCAAAAAACAAAGAGAGGTTACTGAGTGTGATAGACTAGTATAGTATTTTAGTTTATTTGCCGTAAGTACTTAAGCAGTAATTGATTAAGTAGAAATTGCTTATATTTAGAATGTAATTATAAGCTTGGGGGCCCCTATATTCTTTTCCAAAGTAAAAAGAGAGGGGTCCGTGTGCAAAACAGAGAGTAGATTCGTAAAGAGTATAGGTACATGCAGGTGGCAAATACGATATGAGAAGTGTATTATAGTGAATAAAGATTTTATTCAAGTATAGAGTGAGGAGGTATACGAGTTAACAGAAAAATGTATCTGTTAAAGAACACATAAAGAATGTTAAAAAACATTAATGTCTAGGCATTTTCGCATGGACTCTGCTAACGGGTTGTGAGGGTCCGGTGTGTAGATGGCCCCATACTCCGGTATGGAGGGGTGCATGAGGGCACATTGTGTGTGTCAAAAGACGGCAAAACTTCCCATGCTTCGGTAATGAGATTATTAGCATCAATGTCAATGTAATGTTGAGATGGATTTTTGAGCTTCTAACGTTCCAACCGCACGGCCTTAATGATAAGATCGTTGGTTGAAACATCCCCCTTTGTTCTGTTTCACTCTTCAAACTCTCAGTTAAAACTTAACAGTCCAGTGCATGCAAGATAAAAGTTTGTTCGAAAATCATGGGATTATTGTAGCCATGAGGACATAAATACCTTGATGGAGAAGGATGAAAGTGTAAATGATTCATCCAGAATATGTATTCAAATCCAACTATTCATAATAAATTCAAAATGCTCATGGCAAAATCAAGATATTATATAATACATAGAAAGTACAGTACCAACTCCTACGTCAATAAAATGTAGGGTGGGCCTATGGCCTCCACTACAAATGAATGAAGATTGACCTGTGTGACCGTTAAGCGGTAAATGCAGGTATTTTCAAGCTGGACCGGTATTTCTCATTACTGTCGTTCCCAAGGACCGGCAACTTCAAAATTGTTTGTTTATGCCGAAATGATCCTAAATAAGCATATAAATAATAAGTCCTTAATTTTGTATTTATGCAGAAATGTTACTAAATAAGTATTTGTCAATCTTTTAATTACATCCCCAAAAAATCACAAATTGATGCAAACAAATCCTTATCAGTGCTGCATGGCAACTTCAGACAGGAAACGTCAATCAAGATGTTGACCTAATTCCATGACATTCCCCAAGAAGAGGGACTTCTTATTTTTGTATATGAGTGACAGGAGTTGCACAGTTCAAATAAAATAGAGCAAAATTAACTTATTAAAAGATTATTACTGATACAAAATAAAGACTGATTTTAGTCTCAACTTAAATTAAAAAAAATTAGGTAATAGATTTGACAAACCATGAAACTCTACCGGTAATCAAATTTGTTTGAATTTTTGTCAATTTCCACCCCTATGTTGAAAATGGATTATCCGGGAGGTCTGCACTAAAAGTGAACATGCAGTTTTTCTGTTTTCATTTTCGTAATTTTAGACAACCATGCAGCTCAATGTTACCAAAAACCATATGTTGAGGTATGTTTCAAATTATCACTGATGAATTTCTGAAATGTTTTCAGCTGTAAAACATTTGAAAAGCATTACAAGTTTTTAGTTTAGTAATAATTGTATGTTGTGATATTCCTGCAAAAGTGTGATGGCTAAAACTGGCACTGTGTTAATACCAGGGGTTCCTTTCACAAAGCAATATTTGCTAAGGTTAACCTTATCTCCCATTCTTTAACATTGCACTAAGGTTACCTTAGTGACTTACGATCACCTTAGTGCTTTGTGAAAGGAGACCCTGGATACTAAGATTGAAATTGAGAAATTATCAGCATAAACATAAAATCAAATTGAATATTACATTTCTTTTTATCAAAAACTTTGACAATTTAACAATTTGATTTGTAGTATTTGTATTGATATGCATGATTTTACTTGTGACTGTCGGACAACTTTCAGTACCTACTTACGTCACTCAATCACGCTGTCAGTGTCATGTGGCCAGCATTTCACTGATATAAACAATATGAGGTTGTTCACAAGTGCACACATTTATTATTGTTTTTATAAAAACATATACATAGTCTTTGTCATATTTAAACATGAACATTTCAGGACTGGTTAATATTGCTGGGGACCGGTATTTTTAATTACTGACGGTCCCGTGGACTGGCTGTAAAAAAACCCAGCGGGAACACTGTTGACTGATCTCTCATCCACAACACTAGCACTTGAAGCGGTTTGCTGAGCTCCACTACAGAGGATATGATTATGTACAGAATATTGGCTGGCTGGAACAAGGTTTCATATAGTGTATGATCCACTAGTGTGCTGTACTAGTTTATATGGCTAGTGCTTTGATGTTTTCAACACGTGATCACCAAAGGCTATTATCAAGATGACTACCTACCATTATATCCCCCAAGACAACAGTCCACAATGGGACGAGCCACCTCGTTGTATACGTCGAGCTGCTTACAGTCTGGTCCGAACACGATGTCAAATGTAAACACTTTAGGTGGTTCCCCGTGGCTTGCGTTAGGGTTCTTCACAGTAATTGTACCTCGCACAGAGTCAACCTTGGATTGAAATTGTATCAGATATCATATGAATATAAATTTTTATATGACTTTCATATGACTTTCTACATGACTTTGACAAACTTACCCTTTTGCAAGGTTTACTTGTCATTGCGTCAATTTCTTTTAAAACTCAACCAGTAATGAACAATGTTGGATGGTCAGTTTACAGGAATAAATCGGCAATAAGTGGAATATTTTGACACTGGCGGATAAAGGTTCATCTGTGAATTAATATACTTCATATTCATTAATATGATAATTAAATGTTTTTTTCGTATTGTTTACATAATGCTAATTATATTGAGTCAATTGAAATTGACTGAACCAAAATATTTCTCTGTAATTAACTATTTATATTTACCTTGACCATAGTATGGCAGCCAGTGGAGATTTCCTTTTCGTTTAGCGGACGACATCTCACAGCCACTCGGACGTTGTCCGTTTCTTCCATACTTTTGTTTTCCTAGAAATAAAATACATGCATGGGTCATTGTATGCACGACATGTTGTATTTTTATAAATTTATAAAACAAGAAAATCAAAGGTAATTTTTATCACATTTACCAACGATGATCTGACTCGCAAGTTGGCAATTTACTAAAGACACTTATGTATGTGTCATGCTTAATCACACCCATTTCTGACGTTTTTCTTGTATTTATATTATTGCATTTGTTGATTTTTCTTTGAACAAAGTATGTTAAATTCCATAATAATAAGAAATTAAGAATAACATTAATCATAAGAATTTAAGGGTATAAAGTAATACCTCTCCAAGAAAATTATATCACGAATAACATAAAACTTATAGCAATTGAATATGAATATATAATCAACTTTTAAGTTTTAAAAAAGGACTAAATCGTTTCCGTACATTTGAGATATACATAATACCATTTATAAGAACTGTTGAAAGGTAGTAATAAAATATTGGCATTGTACCAAAAATGAGAATTGTTACCAAATATAAGTATTACTCATCTCTTGAACATTTCTGGCCATGTAGTTTAGGTATATTTATGAACAATCAACATCAATATTGTGCAGTTATCAGTTTTTTGGATGTGTTCCAGCTAGCTAGTTCCAGCAAATTTGTTGAACTTGTCAAACAACATTTGTTAGAGACTGTTTTGTTTATTTGTCATGCCAAGTCAGAGTGATTTCAGTCACTTCAACTCTAGACAAGCACTAGACATGTATGAGTTCAAATAATCTTTGTGTTTCAAAAATGTAGGATTTTATCCTGTGAACGTTTTGATGTCGTTTTTAAATAACATAAACAATATTTGATTTACAAAATCTTGTATCATGTTGGTTCATTATAATATTAAAATGAATAAGAACAGAGCAATAAAATACTTCAGATTTCCGAAATATACACAACATTCTTGTACTAAAGAATTCTACTTATATTTAAGACATCTAAGTGAAAATAATATTTACTGTTTAAATAATCAAATCATTATTTTGACACGATAACATCATTTTCGACGTTTTTGGTAATTTTTGTCAGTGTTTTGGTTCCACCTACCGGCATTATCTTTGCGGCTTCACAACGTAAACATGGAAATTAACTTTCACTTATGGAAGGAATAGTCGTTCTAAAAATTAAAAATCATAATCAAACATAAAGTATTAATAACATAAACACAAGAGTCGTCAACAACGCCGTAACCAGTCTTGTCAAAATTCTGATGCTAATCAAAACATTCGGTATGCCACAGGCTCGCACTGACGACTGTGCATTTTTCTGATTGGCTGATAGCCCTGCTGCGTATGTTCTCAATACAATGAATCTTGCGTTTTGATGCACAAACTGGCTAATGGTTCTTCAAGTTCGGTGTGACTGACACAATGTCGTTTATATAAAACATAACTGTTCATTTAACAAAAAGGATTTCTACGTATGCTACAGGAAATATATACTGATACAGTTAGTTCATTTGTAGCCGTTTCTATGAAGAAATCGAAATTAAAAGAATCGGTCATAAAATCCCTGGATTAGCACCATATTGATGAAATAATATTCTAAATTTGGTGAATACACCTTATATATATCGGGACAATAAAACTCTTCAGCACAAAAACTATTTTTCTGGAATGAATACCCCATGTGGGAAACTTTAACATCGCGACTGAATTTCACATACCTGAAGTTATGAAATAGCTATATATAGTGTATATGTATAAGCTTCTTAAATAGTATCTTAATTGATAGTTCCATATAAACAATTTAAAATTTTTGGCCACATGTATGATAACCGAACGTTTTCATGAATCTGTCTACTTTTATCTTATATTAATCTTGCAATAAAATAGGAAAGTTGATTAAAATGATCAACCCGTATCCCCCAAAATGCATATTCCTTCCATTCAAATACAATGGATAAAAAAAAACCCAAAACAGTATTAGGATGCAAAAAGAGTGAAATGTGTCTTCGGCACATTTGTTTTAAATGTAACGAAGGCCGGAGGAATTTCTTTTTGCCGACAAGGGAGGAACACATTTTATCCCTTTAATTATTCCTGTGATCAATCTTGCCCAGTAACATATCATTTTGGTATATACAAGTTCACTATAGAGAGTGGCTTACGTCCCGTTTCTGCATAAATTATATATAATGGTGTACTTTTCTTGATCCGGAGCAGTTTCCTCAAAAGGCTTCAGTGGATATTCTCTAGAATGTTTAAATTTTCAAACCCCCATAATTCATATCCGTAAGTTAAAATTGGAACAAGTACATCAAAAAGTTTTAACTGACAGGGGATTGATAAATTGAGATGTCTAGCTTTGGATAAGACATAATTCATGGCTTTTAAACCCTTGTCACTAAGTCATTTTCTAGCAGACATGAAAGTAAATTTCCTACTGAAGATTATGTCGAAATATTTGTATTCATCAACATTTTGTAAGAATGTATTTCATATTACAAATTTATAAGAGTATTCTCTCTTTGTGCCATTAAATATTAAAACATTACATTTAGCTATTTTGATTTTAAGCTTCCATGTTTCACAATATTTGCTGAATACATCAAGTTATTTCTGTAGATCGCATCTACTTGTTGCTAAGATGACAGTATCGTCAGCATAAAGCAGGGCAAATAATTTCAGGTAAATCCATCGTCATTCAAAACAACACCTTCACATGAAAAAAACGTTAAAACATTGCTCAAGATCCTTAAGGAATAGTGAGAACAGTAAAGGTGTTAGGTTTTCACCTTGCCTGACGCCTTTTAGGCAATCAAAGTATTCAGATGAATGACATTTGGTTGATACACATGACTTTATACCCTTATATATGGATCGAATAATTCTGAAACAGTTACCCATGATGTTATAATTAAGTAGCTGATTCCATAGTCCAAGCCTCCACTAAATACCCTTTGGACCCGCCACTGTCACTTCTAACATTTAGTGCAGCAATTAGACCAACGCTCAAAGAAATGACACACTGTTGTTCAAAATAACAACAAGTTAGTAGGTCGAATTGCTGTTCTTAAAGGCAAAATGCACATTTCACTTAAATGTTTTGTGTTATAATGTATCGTTCAATTCCCGTGTTTTGGAAATAAAAGACTGTTTAAATCACATTTCTTAAAATTTAAAAAGTCATAGGCACCATTACAAATTCAATTTTGTCCAAAATAAAATCGTCTTTGTCTGAGAAATAGATGTCACTCAACGTATGACAAAGGTTAAGCTCGTTAAACTTTGTAATGTTCTTTTATGCTATACACATCAAAGTAATAGTATTACATTATATGGATGCTATAACATTCTGCGCTATTTTTATATGGGAAAATGTTAATTACATTAGGAATGATCTGAATCATTAACTTTTCATTTCTTTTAATCAAACATTTACTTTAGTAAACAATGTATTTTGTAAAAACGAGGACAACCATATTCCGAAAGACATTTTCCTTATTAAAAAATAGCTATTTCAGCATTCTGTAAACTCATTCTCATAACTCTGCTTTTCATATTCCAGTATAAAAAAATGAGACAATGATTTTAATGAAATGATTACAAATTGATATCCATGATATGGTTGATTAAAAGTCTATTTTATGTGTGGGTATAACAGGTCAATGACAAAGTGTTAGTAATAACCACTGGTGCATAAATTTGTTTTGATAAGTATGTAGGCAATGTGCCCTGTAGGCAGAAGTAGACGCCGCAGACAGAAGATGAGCACCATAAAAATAGTTCCTGTCGAATTCAGAAAGAGGTAACCAATGAAATCGGTAGACACAAACACGAATTCATTTAGTAAGAGGGATATATATATATATATATATATATATATATATATATATATATATATATATATATATATCAGTCTAAGTACTTTGAGAGCAGAGAGCAGCTTGATGGAACTGAATGTATTCTAGTTGCTGAGACATTTAAGAATCTGTAAGGATTTAAAAGTTAGGCGTGTTGGACGCTTTCCGCCAGTATTTCTAAAAATCTTAACAATTAGAATGTAAGACTTACTGAGAGTAGATGTTGTATCAACTCAATTACCAGTAATATGTAAGACATGTTATTGTTGGAATAACATAGTAAAAGGAATTCTCTCACTTTTATACCTACACTTCAAAATTATAAATTATAAAATGTGTCAACTTCAGTAAAGATTTGGGGTGAAAACCAGAGTGGAAACTTCAGCCTATAATTTATCATTGAGCCCTTGCGGTTGGAATGTATGGAGCATAAATATTCACCTGAGTTCAAGAGATCTTCTCTTCTTGGTGGTGATCTCTAACTCCGGGTTCTCTCGCAGTTGAGCTATGATCTCAAGTATGAGGTCATTTTTGCCATGCTTCTCAGAGTTGAAGTGAATAGAGACAGGTTTATCTCTATTGTGACTGATATCGGCAAGATGTTCAGAGAGCCTGATTTTGAACTCTCTTTTAGTTTCCCCAACATATTGTTTCTTACATTTTCTGCAAGTTAACAGATATACTACATTACGTGAGCTACACATAAAGTGGCGTTTTATATATATCTTTTTATTGACACTACTAGTGAAGTGGTCTGAGGCGTTGATCTGTTTGCATAGTTTAATTTGAAGTTATATTTTAAGGTTTTGTTCCTTCTGTACGCCGCAACATGTGGAGACTGAAAGACTTCTTTGCAGGTGTCAGAGCCGCTGAGAAGATGCCAGCGTTTCCTGATGATGGCATTGAGCTCCATGCTCATAGGGTTGTAATCACAGACAAGTACTGTTCTCCTTGGAGTCGGTATTTGTCTGGGGTTAGTGGACAGGAGATTGTCCCTGTGCAGACCGTCTGCCCTTATTTTATTTTGCTGTATATGTTTCCTAGGATACCCCCGTTTTAGGTAGTATTTGATCAGGTTTAGGCTATGTCTGTCGTACTCTGTTTGAGACGTTTGAGTCTGAGGAATTGACTGAAAGGGCCTTGAGTTTTGATGTGTCTGGGGTGACACGATGTATACACTAGATATGAATGAGTATCAGTGGGTTTTGAATAGAGATTGAATTCTAGTTTGTTATTCTCTCTATTGTAAGAAACCCACGTGTCCCGAAATGCAACCTTATCTCTAGAGAATTGGGCTCAGAAGGCTTTCACACGGAAAGATAACTTAGGCCGCCACAACCGAAGCGTGCATAACAGTGTCAGACAATTTTTTAACATTTGTGATAAATCTTTCACTAGAAAGGATGACTGCCTAAAACACATCAAGACAGTGCATCTACATAACTCTGAGCTGGACCCGAAATCTTTCAGTTGTGCACATACACCACGGACCCTACCTCGACCTGAGAGTTGACCCGAGCCAAAGGTATGCCCTATCAAACCTCACACATCGGGAGGTTCTTTCTGGGGTTATATTCCCACCAATTGGAGCCATACAATTGACTACAATGTTCTGATTACAGAACTCTTGACTGCTCGTCGCAACCACACCCGGGAAGACGTCCCTAACAGAATCCGCAAGGGAGAGCCAGGATATGTGCCCATCAATAGAGGACATAACAGAAATGTTATCCCCCACACAGGGGATTGTGTACTGACGCCAAACAATTTGACCTCCTAAGAAAATGCATGTTCCTAACCCTCCGGGAATATGCCTTGTAAAGTGTTTAACTTCTAAAATCCTTTATCTAAAGGATTCTCTTTTTCTCTTTTCATATACTTGAAAAGAACATTGTGTAATTCACTTCTCCTATACAAACTGTATTACTTGGTTGTTAACTCCATTACACCAATACATATAATGTCTCATCAACTCTCTCTGTTGTTACAATTTCCTCCCTCACCGTACCGGTAAGGGAGGTTCCATAGTCACAAATAAGGGCTCTCTTTTCTTTTTCAAATAATAACTCAAAGTAGTTTTTATAACTTTATTCAACCCAGAATATAACATCTCGTTAGCAACAACCGGCCGTTAAAAAACAGTGATTTTACAATGTACATCAATACTCTGCTAACCTTTAAACATATCTTGTTTAGATGAAGAGTCCATAAAATGTCCATGATGTCACCCTCATGTGTACGCCGACAGCACTTATCACCTGACAATAAGCAAGGCTTTCACACGGAAAGATAACCTAGGCCGCCACAACCGAAGCGTGCATAACAGTGTCAGACAAGTTTGTAACATTTGTGATAAATCTTTCACTAGAAAGGATGACTGCCTAAAACACATCAAGACAGTGCATCTACATGACTCTGACCCAGATAGCATTCATATGTTGGCCCATAGTTGGCCCATAATGACCAGTTTGGTTGGCCCATGGTTGTAAACCTTACGATGGGCCCATTTGGATATGCTCATCGGTTTTACATTGGCCCATCATGTTGGTTCAATGTTGGGCCAATGTAGAAAAAATCCTTGTGAACCAGGGCCCATGCTTGGCCCAATGTAATGATTTTGTTGGCCTTATGTTGGTTCCACCACATTTCAACACTAAGCACTTGCGTGACCTTACATACTACACCATGGGCCAATTTTGGCCCAATGAAGTTTTTCTGTTGGCTTTATGTCGGCACCACCATATTTCTACATAGCTCTTTTCTTGACCTCTGCACTAAACCATGGCCCATTCTTGGCCCAACTTAGTGTCTTTTATGGCCTTACGTTCTACCTCCTTTTTTAAAGATGCATCCATTGTGTTTCATAAAATTTTTATTTGCCTTTAATGTCATACATACAATATGTGCTGATATCAGTTCAACTAATTTCACTCAACTTGCATATGCCTACCTAATCGCCAAATATATAATAATTACTAGTTTCCAGTAAATGGCAATTTTCGACAACAGTCAGTACTTCTCGACAAAATAAGACAATTGAATTTATAACGTAACAAAATTAACGTTAAGTATATGTGACAACACAATTGATGTACCTTTAACGTTTAGCTTTATCATGACTTATATAAACATATGCATATAAACAACAAAACAAGTTAATCAATTTAACTATTTATTTCTCCTGTTATTTCGTCCCCCTTGCCGATCTTTGGCATAGCGGAGCCAGTCCTTCATGACCGGCTCTATTTCTGCATTTGTTGCCGATGGTATGTTTTTACGCACTGCTCCTGAAAAAAAAAATCCATATTACAGGGTATACTCATTAAAAAGGTTTCAGTCAAATCAGTTTAAGGAGGTTTGGTGGTGACATGTTCAGGATAAAATACTTGATCAAATAGGTATCTCCCCAAATATTTAGAAATACATACCATTTAGAGAGTGAACACATATAACAATGTTACATTTGGGATAACACTACCTTCAATAGTACAAGTTCCATGCGGGATCGAACCCAAATCCTCAGAGTAAGGCAACTATCGCCAGCACTGACAGTACCATACAATTTCAAGTCTAAAATGTCAATTATGGAAGGACAACGGATGACAGCATATGCCATAAGCCCATGTGGCCTTTCAGGCCCGATGAGCTAAAAAGGCACTGCATCAGTATTTGGGAAGTGAGCATGCAAGGTTTGTACACTTGAATGAAGTGTACACTTTCCATAAATGAATTTAGAATAAAATAACATAACATTTGAATCACATAGGGGGATGTATACTGTAGATATTGACAATGGAAAATAAACCCTTTTTAAGAAAATGATTTGCTCAGTTGAATGAACCAACAAATTCAGAAAGAACGATTTAAAGGAGGGGTATCGGGATATTTTTTGTGGAAACCAAATTTGAGAAGATATTCCTGTTTACACATATATATGTTATTAATACATGATTAAAACACAGTCAAATTGAAAGATATTAATGAAGAGAGGGGGGTGGGGGGGATTTGCTACAGCATAAACAGCTAAGTGTTTATTAGTTTTATGACATGTTATGTGTTACTATGAGAATACTCTATCAGTGTATGTCTTTAGTTATCAAAAAGTTTCAAAATAAGGTACAATATAGCGTGTTTAAATTTCAATTAATGCAAACAAATCTATGATGGCGACATAACTCTCCCTTTATGCCTTTAAGACTCATTTAATGTTATTTTGAATTCTTTTTTTTAAAACTGACTACAAAACTAGTAATGCTACTAATATACTAACAAAACCTGATTTTACTGCAGTTTTGATTTATTTAGGTCTTAATTTTGACGGCCATCATTAAATTATCAATAAGACACAAAAAAAGCAGACAGGGCAATATTTATTCATTATTCATTTAAAGGTAGGGTTCTGTCGCCATCTTAGATTTGTTTGCATTGAGTGAAATGAAAACAAGCTATATTGAACCCAATTTTGCAACTTTTTGATAACTAAAGAATTCACTGATAGAGTATTGAAATAGGAACACATAACATGTCATAAAACTAATAAACAAGTTGCTGTCACGCTGTAGGGAAGTTTCCCCCGACTCGCAGCGCTGATGAATGGCTTCAGTTCTCATTGTTTTATTTTTCAACAAATGTGCGCTTGTGTTTATCAAGTTGTGGAATATAAAGTCATCAAAATGTTACCTTCATAAGTATCTTTCAATTTCACTGTGTTTTAATCATGTATAATAACATACCGGTATATGTGTAAACAGGAATATCCTCCCGAATGTTGTTTCCACAAAAAATACCCCGATAGACTTGATATGTATGCAAAATGTTACAGGAAGCAATTTTAATTTATTCATCTCCGGTTAAACTTACTTATCATGACATCCTTGATGGCCAAAGATCCAAAAGCTGCTTTTTTGCCACCTTTTCCTACCCAGTTGTACTTCGTTGCCAGGATGTGACCAATAACATGTTTCATGACTCTCCTCACAGCATCTGGGATGCTCGAACCCCCAATGGAGCTGAGATACGCAAACTGAAACATAACAATAAGGAAAAATTACCAAAAATATATAATACCGTTTCATGTGATTTAAAGGCATTTATAAAAAATAGAGCCATTGGCTATCTAGCTCATCAGGCTTTATATACATTAACTAATTCAAAACGCAACTTCTAGGTAAGAGGTAAAACACATAGGAAGCACTTTAAATTGAGAAGATGAAATAGATCTTAAGGTCCTTACCCCTCTGACCTATCTGTGAGGCCAGAGATAAAATCCCACACAAAAAAAAAATCATTAGCCCTTCCAGCAGGGTATTATACAGTAGAAGGCCTTCTAAATAGGATTCCCTGCACTCAATAAAGCCTAAGTTACATTGCATAAGATAATCTATCAAAAAAATTGCCAAGTTCAAAATTTTCAAAGCAGATAATGTGGGAATCTAACCCGCAACCTTTCGCTTAGACCACATGGGATTTGTGACTAGGAAGGGTTGATTGTTGGTTTCTACTTTGCTGTCCGAGAACTTTGATGATATTTTATGTGCACTTTATTTGACTTGGATCACCTGTACTGCAGTTAAAACATTAAGACAATTTCACCCACACATTAGTCTTTTTTGGGGAATATAACACAACACGGCATGAGACCCATGTCACAAACTTTTGTTGTCTCCACCAGGAATCGAACCCGGGTCGTGAAAAGCCAGCACACTAACAACTACACCACTGTGCTCCACATATATAATCTTACCAGTTTCTCCTTCATGGTTTGGTCTGCTAGTTTCTCTTCCAGAGCTGCCAGTTCCTGCGATGACTCTACAGGAAAATTTACCCCGTCCGGGAGCTCATCCCTGCATTCATTAGGAGTAGAGGAGAGTTTTCTTAGGATCAAGGTTAACATCTTCTGGGTTGTCCTGTTTTGTTCTCTGGTCTCCTCAAGGAGCTGCAGCATCTTCTCTTCAGCTGCAGAAGATCACAAGTGTCAAAATTCAAAGTTATGAAATGTCTGAAATATGATTATAAAAGACAGAAGTAAGAACTTTGTGCATTATAATAATCATATCTGATCATCATCACATTTATAGCTTGGTACTGTATGATGCTTAATTTGATACACTTGCATAACCTAATGGACAAACTTCCAGTAGCCATTAAACCTCTTTTTTCAATTTGAAAGCTTATATTTTGAACAAATTTTTTTTACAACAAGAGTCATCAGAAGATGACCCCAATTTGGGACTTTGTATTTATAAAAAAAATTATATACCGGTTGTCATTATGTTGTTTGGTTTAGTTTATATAAAAAAGGCAACAATTACTTACATTGTGCTTCTAAAACATTTAATGCATCGTCAGAATATTAAACTACCAGGAGTACGGTTTGTAAGCATTAATTGATTTGATTAAACTTTAATATTAACCTCTCTTTGAGCGTGATGTCTGAGGCCGGCTAGTGCCTGGTGAATCCGGGAATAGATCCCTTCTGGGAAGTTGAATTGGTGGTGGCAAGGGGGTTGGTGGTTGCACAGGCACTGGCGGTGGCACAGGCGCTGGCGGTGGCATGACAGGTTCTTTTCTTTGTTTCGAAGGAGTACAATCACTGTCAGAGTCTGTATCTGACTCTAAGTAACGAAAAGTTGGTCTGTAAAAAGATAAATCAAGTTGTAATTGCTTGTATGTATGTAAGTATTTGTTTGTTGTAAGGAAACATTACCCTACTTTCGAAAGTAGGACATGGTAGGGGTGGAAAAATAAATTTGTTCACTATTTTATGGGCTGTGGTTGAAGGTAATTATAAAACTGTTTGTGAGCTTTGAAATGACTGTAGCACCAAAAGTAAGCAAAATATTGCTTATGTTATACTTCTTGAATCCATTGACTGTCTGTGTTAGTGGTCTGCCATAATTGTCCCCCGACGCAACGCGGAACGGGGGACTATGTATTCAGCGGCGTCCGTACGTACGTCACATTTCTTGTTTACGCGATATCTTATGAAGCGTTGCATCCAAACTCTTCAAATTTGATGTCAATTTTGGTGACCTTGGCCTTATTTTCAAGGTCACCACGACACTTTGACCACTTTTTGAACTGCGATATCTCATGAAACGTTGCATCCAAAGTCTTCAAAGTTGGTGTCTGCCCACATTGTGGGAAGACGCAGACACCAATCAATTTTGGTGACCTTGGCTTTATTTTCAAGGTCACCAGGACACTTTGACCACTCTTTGAACTCTTGTTAAGGCGATATCTCATGAAACATTGCATCCATAATCTTCAAATTAGTTGTCAGCCTACATTGGGGAAAGATGCAGACACCAGTTGATTTTGGTGACCTTGACCTTATTTTCAAGGTCACTACAACACTTTGACCACTTTTCGAACTCTTGTTATCACCATTTATAATGACCGGTTGGACCCAATGTTTTTAAATTAGGTGTCAGCCTACATTGGGCGAAGACGCAGACACCAGTCGATTTGGTGGCCTTGACCTTTTTTCAAGGTCACTGCAACACTTTGACCACTTTTCAAACTCTTGCTTAAGCGATATATCATGACCGGTTGTACCAAATGATTTTAAATTTGGTGTCAGTCTACATTGGAGGATGACGCAGACACCAGTCGATTTGGTGACCTTGACCTTATTTTCAAGGTCACCTCTACACTTTGACCACTTTTTGAACTTTTGTTACTCTTGTTGCGATATATCATGAACCCAAGCACCCAAAATCTTAAAATTTGCTGATCATCATGTCACTTTTTACCAGTAATGCAATATATAAAGTAGCTCCAATGATGTGTCTTACTAACTCAATGTCACCGGCGGGGGACATTGCCATGTTAGTGGCAAACACTTGTTGTCAAGCTACCCTTACCTAACCAAAGCTGACCTCAGTGTGACCTGTCAGACTGACCAGTGGCCAATAGAGACATTTGTGGAGAGCTAGAGAGGTGGAAGAGTATTGTACTTCCAAGATAACTGCGGTAAGGTCAGAGCGGGGATATGAGGAATAGATGAGTAAAGGGTTTCTGGGGATGTAACACTATTTAAGCATTTGGGCTACATACACTTATAGAATTGACGCCTTATAAATCTACTTATCTTATATCTTCCTTAGAATGGAAAGATCTAGGATAATTATATTTTGTGTATACTGTATACACAGATCAATATGGACCAATATGGACCAATATGGATATTTGTATAATGATTTGTAAATTTTCGTACTGACCAAACTTTAAAATAGAAAATGGGAAAATCTTAATCTTATGTAAAGACTAAACTTATGGCGATTATTAATTGTAGACTTAACGTTGTAACCCCTGCAGTGTTGTTCCTGGGTGATCTGCTGAGGGGGTCATTTTGGCCATTTCAGAACAAGTGGGACCCTTTGCAATGGTAAAAGTATCCTACTTCTCCAAATTTTAAGGGACACCAAGCCAAAAAGGTGGGCAAATGTCCCCAGGACCCCCTCTAGGAACAACACTGCCCCTGATAAGGGTTTTCAGGGTGTGACCCTTGTTGCTCTTATTAGACGCCCATTTTGATCTTGATGATATATATTGATTATTGTTTTCTGGCATTATAGCTGTGTCCACCACCAAGTCCAGCATGGATGACTTTGTTTATGATTCAAGGACACAAAACAGGATTACTTATTTCATGGGGTCTGCCTGAATATAGGTCTACAACTTCCAAATTCAATAGGTTAGCAACTATGAGCCCAGACATAATTATTTAAATTTATCAAACTTTTAAAAAATTAATTATTATCCTAACCCACCTTCTGTTTCGTTTTTCTTTCGTTGTTTCCACATCTGTTTGCAAGTCTGATGTCGTCTCTGCCATCTTGCACTTTCTTACTGCTTTTTCATAGGAATCTATTAATTAACAAAAAGATTGAACAGTTATTCTACATATTGGTTGAATACATTATTATATATACACTCAGAGGTTTTAAGAGACAAGCAATGGCATGTTCTGTCTTTTGTCAGTAATTTTTTTTATCATATAAAGTAATACAAACGATTCCATCCATTCCCCAGTCCAATGACTTTGTTTGTCCAAACTTTTACAACTTTTCTATAATATTAAAAAGATTTATACTAGAGGTGCAGTGCAGAATTACATGTGATTTTGAGATACGTTTGTTAGGGTCACAAACTATACAATTCATAATCCTCATTATAATATGTACACAAGATTTCAACTTCATTCGACCTTTTTATCTAGAGAAGATGAAGATATTAAGTGATATAGTCCCTATGGAATCTGGTCAGAGTTATTGTGTAGTGATCTTTATATTTAGGTATTCTCTCTAGACATCTGCTCATAGGTAGGACTAAACAGTGATCGTATATGAAGGGTCAGGGAATTTGTCTTGCTTGTTTCAATATATTTACATGCTAAATACATTGATAGTCCCTTAAATAATGTTCAAAATCTAATATACCATATTTTCTTAGTCATATTTTGCACATGTTAGGAAACGTGTCAGCTACAAACGCAATGTTTTTTTTCTTCAAATTTTGATTAAAAATATAAACAAATTTAAACCTACCTTTTTTCTATGTCTATATTCTGGAATACTATGTGAACTAAATGGTATTGGAATATGATGTTAAAAAAGTTGTCTAGACTGTTGTCTGGTGATCAAGGAAGGCTGTCTGGTTTAAATATAAAAATAATTGTCTGGGCCTGGGAAGTGAAATTGACATGACATGTACTAAACAAACAGTCTGACAGGTTTTGTCAATACATGACTTTACAGCAAATCAAATCTCTGGATAAAAAAGGCACACAAATTCAACTGCTAAAAAATGAACACTAATTAATGCCTGTTTTACTTTATCCCAGTTCATGTAAAATATGTCATGTTACATTTGGTATGTAAATACTTTTCATCCAACCTACCCATTATAAACTTTACATGCCTTGCTCTACTGCCGACAATAAAAACACTTTTGAAAATCAGCTCAGCCAATTTGATCACCACTATCCACAGATTTTTAAGATATATAATATATAATTGTATATACTTATTACAAGCATCTTCATTCAAGTATATTAGCAACAATTACCAGTTTAAGCACCATAACATTTTCAAATTAATAATTGAACATTTTGTAAAAACATGTAAAAACAATTATATGGAAATCTTATTTTGAAAATTGATAATAAAAGAATACTATCAGTCAGTACTAAATATTATTGAATATTCTATTTCATTTTTTGTATGAGAATCATGTATTGTCATATCGCTAAATTAGCGAATACTTTTAAACCTCTCTTGAACGCGATTGCTCAATATAGCGCTAGGTAGCAAGGCGAGCAAACTTCTAGGAATTTGCACTGTGTCATTCAAGAGAAGAAGCGATAATGAGCGCTACGAAGCGCTTCATTTCGTTGAACGGCTGGTTGGTGTTAGGTATAACCGACAGTGGTGTGGAACTCTTCAGTGTGGGAGGTAGATTGCAAGAATTTGAGAGTTTATAGACAGCAAGATGATTGACCATTCAATCATTGTAACGTATTTAAAACTCTATTCTAAGTGTTTAGGTATCACTACATCTGTCAGATCACTTTAACTACCTTTGAGCTGCAATTTTAATGTGAACACATTAAAATGGCCACTAAATGAGAAATGGACTCACATGGCTTCGTTTTAGAACTCTTTTTATTGATTCATAAGATTATTTAACCATTGATAGCATGTATTTATGTTTTTGTGAGTCTGAGGACTTCATTTCAGAAGTAAACTCGTGCTACAGCGCCTTAATCTACACTGTATAAGTAATGTAAATAAGTTTAGAAAGAGAAAATATTGGAAAATAAATGTATACTTGGAGAAAATGTATTAAGATGAATAAAATGATTATCTCCACTATATATTAGCCTATAACTTACAAAGAACATTTACTAAGTAATTAATCATAACTCACCACATTGATACAGGACTCGGCATGGATATTTGTAGAATGTGTTGTCCGGGTCTTTGGATGACTTGACAGCTTGACGAACTTGGCTTGCCTTGAACGGGGGCCAAAGACAGTGTGATTTCCCCACCATCCATTTCATTGGAACAACTTCCACTTCACTTTCCTCGGTGAATATTACAACAACGAACATGTTGCTGGAATAGCCATCAGATTGATAATATATTATTTGACTAAAATGTAATTTTGTATTAAATGTGTACAAAATCTAACCAAGTGTTACAAATAGATCAAAATGACTCTCTCATATATCAAAAGGCAATGCTTAAGTCAATTAAACTCTTAAAGAGTAAATTCACATTTATCTAAGAAAATTTAATATCCAAATAGGAAAATTTTCACACTTTCAAACCAAATAAATCTGAAAAAAACCTTTAACTGTTTGTGAACTATATAAACAGTTATGTACATGAATATCGATTTGCAAAGATGGTTTTATTGCAACATCCTTTGCCCAAACATATTTCTGTTTCTTATTTTCATTTAGCTTTATTCTTATTAATTCTTTTTAGGTAAGTATCTTATTTAAATTGTACAGTAGTTTGCCTATGATTACCCCGTGATGATATTAACTTGATTTATTACATCTCAATTGTCACGTTTCTTTCAAATTACTTTTGATATACAAAAAATAAGTAATGTCAAATGCAAAGTATTTCTTTGAAATTTTCTAAAAGTTATGTTTCATAAGTTGTCTTATATTTGCTAAACTGTTTTGTAAGCCACATTCTAAGACAATATTTCTGCTGCATTGCATTTATTCTGCTGGTTATGAATTTGAACCAGAATTATTTACAAAGAAATTTGTTGTAATTTTAAATTCAAGTTGAGGTACAGAGAATTTTATGGGTCCTACAACATTTGGGTCAATGGAATAGCTACAAATTTGGCCACATGTGGAAGCAAAACGCATTTTGTCACCACCTCGGACAATGCTACACAACAATAAATATCAGAAAGTTTGGAAACTTCACAAATCCCAAATATCCTGGATTCAAGTGGGTAACTGAAGACATCGTCCAAACAAAGAAACTTCCTGCTTATCAATAAAATATCAGATCCAACTTTGACAATATTTTCGACAATGAGAATGTCCTGTTTGGTTTTGAAGCACCGATCTTGCATTTCTGTAGAAAGAAAGAATGATTCCATTTGAATCTGTCTGTATTGATGACAAGGTTCAAAATGCCTTGGAAGCGGCCCATCACAATGGGGTTTTTTCAACAAAGGATTGCCCTGTTGGTCACTTGGTGCCTGAACCTGATGTAAGCCTTCTGAAAGACGCCGAATTATTTGTTGCAGGACAAATGACGGTTTTCTTACTAATCTCTTCAACCTTCCAAGATAATTTTCATAAGGAAAAGCAGAAACCGTATCAAGACAACCATACCTTCGTGCTTCCTCAACAAGATGCACTACTGAGTGGACATTGTAAACTAGCATGTCCTTGCCATAGACACTTCCAAAATGTGTTACAAACATAGATAGAAGCCTTTCAGCATAATCACAATGTGTTTTGCAGAGAGATGGAGTGAGAAGAATGTGCATACCAACAAACAGTAACATGAAGTTTTTATAAAACACTTCTGGTATTTTCCCTGCTAAAACAACTGGACCTGTATATAACAGAAATTGACGGAACTCAGAAGCCTTCCACCTTTCAATTTCTTTTAATGTCCTGGGTTTCCGAGCAAATTCTCGGGGAATCCATCCTTTCAAAGCTGCAAGCCCTTCAGATATACTATTCATGACTCTGATACCTAGTCTGCATGTCAACGGACCTTTCATCCAAATTAACAGTATTCTTTTCACAACCCCTAAACAAATCAAATGCATGTAGTCTAGGGGGAATTGACTGACCATTCCAACACCAAGCCTCGTTAAAGGTGTCGGCCCTTTATGATGGTCCTCATCATTCATTTCATTGAATGCTACATCTGACCTTAGGACAGAATCAGTCTCAGGGAACGTCATCCTGTGGTTTAAGTATAACCCTGTCTGAATACATTTGTCACAACCTGAGTAACCTGAATGTGATTTCACATTCTTAATGAATGACCGTGCTGGCGAGTCACAAATGAATGAATGAATTTCAACATCAAAATGTTCATCAGTGAGTGTGAATCCTCTGTTTTTCAGATCAATTGCTTCATTTACAAAATCATGTAAAAATTCTAAACTTGAAGGCTTAGAAATACCATGATAAATCCCAATTATGAAGGGTTCAGAGGGTTTGGTCTGTACAATCTTGCCTAATATGGGCCAAAACTGATCAGAAGTACTTTTAAACAAAGGCAAACCATCAATATTTACTTGTAAGTGTATCTGATTGTTTTCAAGGCTCTCTTGTCTCAAACGTAATTGCTGTTCAATGCCAGAATGGTAATAGCTGCCACCGGAGGTTAGGCCTTTGATATTGTAACATGTTTGTGTTTTCAGCAGTGTACGTGGATCTTTGGGCAACTGGGGAAAATGTGGTTTGAGAATTGATAGCAAAGCAGCGATTGCACACAAAGGAATTTGGAAATTGTTTGTACAATCTTTTAATTTAGATGAAATGTCATCTTTCTCAGTATCCGAGGTTTCAGTGTCTGAAGACAAAAATGGAGTTTGGTCCTCGGAATACTCACTAAAATCTTGTGATTCAGACAAGTAATTTCCATCGCTATCAGATTGTTCTTCAGTGTTTTGATAAAAGTCTGTCAAAATTGTTTCTGTCGCTGTTGTGCTATTTTGAGAATCACTTTTGCCTATATATTGAAGGTGTTCACCTACTCTCTCGAGAATCTGCCTTCTGCATGTCCAATAAGATTTACATGCCATGATATTGGAGGGGCAATTCTATAGTAACGTTGGGTTAATGCAAGACCAATGTTGGGCCAATACTACACACATATTGGGCCAATGTGGGGTCAATGTTGGGCCAATGCTACACAAATATTGGGCCAATGTGGGGACAATGGTAGGCTAATGTAGGGCATATCAAAAACATTTTTTACATATATTTCTTTAGATTTGTTCAATGATTTACAAAAAACTTATAATTTCAATTATTTCAATTGAGAAACAATGTTCCGAAATAATTCAAAGTCAAATGATAAGATATGATGGCTTAAAAACAATCTAGCAAAAGTAAGTAAAATAGTAAAATAATTTTATTTACATTAGCAAATGCCTTTCAATAAACTTTGAGTCAGTTTTTTTTTTACATTTAATGATAATTTATCAGAAATCTTTCACATTATATATTAGAATGATAAATCACAAAAATGCATACATTACCAACTGAAGGCCTCCAGAAGTGAAGTGTCGTCTGCTCGTTGAATACCAGGTGGAGCTATCACTGAATTTTGGTTTGGTAGTCAATTTCGGAGACGAAAATTGCCGTTAAATTCATGGTATCATAATTAAAACTGGAAATGATATTTTTCTTTCAAATGTTCATTGAAATTGTTTAAACTTTTACTAAAATCTGAATACGAAAATGTGGCTACAACTGTCAGAATCTCTTTGCCAATAGGGTAGATAACTCTTTTATTTACAACGTTGGACCAACGTTGGTACAACGTTGTCAAATAAATATAAAATCAGAGAAAATAGGCTCAGATTTTCAAATGTTGGCCCAATTTTGAACCAACATGTTCAAAGTCACAGTTACTTTTAAGTAATTATGATAACGTTGGGCCAACGTTGTCTTATAATTGGCCAACTGATCAACCATTAACCAATATTGGCCCAACAAACCTTTGCTATCATCAAGACAGTGCATCTACATGACTCTGAGCTGGACCCGAAATCGTTCCTTAGTTCACATACACCACGGACCCTACCTCGACCTGAGAGTGGACCCGAGCCACAGGTACGCCCTATCAAACCTCACACATCGGGAGGTTCTTTCTGGGGTTATATTCCCATACCCCCGTTCATCAATTGGAGCCATACAATTGACTACAATGTTCTGATTACAGAACCCTGGACTGCTCGTCGCACCCACACCCGGGAAGACGTCCCTAACAGAATCCGCAAGGGAGAGCCAGGTTATGTGCCCATCAATAGAGGACATAACAGAGATGTTATCCCCACACAGGGGATTGTGTACTGACGCCAATCAAATTGACCTCCTAGGAAAATGCATGTTCCTAACCCTCCGGGAATATGCCTTAGATGAAGCGTCCATAAAATGTCCATGATGTTACCGTCATGTGTATGCCGACAGCACTTATCAACTAACACTTTGTGATCAATATTATTGTATTGAACTCTTCAAATTCAATCTCACTTAGTGAACTCTACTCAGAGTGACACTATTGTTGTCCGTTCCCTACATTGGAGATATCTATTATCCCAAAATAAACGTCCATTTAACGACTGTTTATTCTGCAAATCCGCATCCCTCCGACCAGTGACATCCTGTTCACCCTGTCGCCGTATCTTGCAAACAGACAAAATAAATAGATTATGTTTATTTAACAAATCGGATTAATTTATTACTGTCCAGTGACTATATAATCCCGACTGACAACTTCTTGTTAGCTCTGGCACAACACCTGTCAAAACAGACAAATAATTAAAAACAAATGTCATAACCTTACATTGTTTACTAAAGGCATTAAGACATCTCTATAGTTTATAAACAATTTTTAAATAAACTATAACATCTACATAATTGTCCAATTAGTGATAATCATCAAAATTGCAAATTTGTATGCCTCCGACCAGTGAGCCTCACTCCGTTGCATAGAGACACATGTCACTATAAGACAATGTCCATTATGACGTCATAATCACAAAACCGTAACTCCGACACTCCGAGTCATAGACACACTATACAAAGAGTTACACTCCCATTTGCCTTCAGTCTGATGAGTCCAATTCGGAAGAAACCGGTCACACCACTACTAGTCATCCCTCCGAGCCATCCTCCCCCAGTGGGACCCTCCGTCTCTACACTGTTTTAAGTAAAATTTGGTTGAAAATTTGCTAAGTATATGAAGAAATTGTCTCTTTCATTATGAGGTTCAGATGTCCTTGAACTTTTCGATGAAAATATGTCCCTTGGAGGGGAGTTGACTAAGAAAACCCCATCAGTCGAAGTCATTACCTTTGTGCCCGGTAAGGATTGCCCGGCTTGCCCGGAGAAGTTTTTTTTTTACAAAAATCCATGCATTCGACAGACACTGGACAAGCAGTCACATGAAAAACTGACAACTTTCTATTGTCCAGTGGACTCTTGTAAAGAGACTTACAAACGGTTTGGGGATTTAACCAAACATTATTCTGCCACCCATGCTGGGAGAAAAGGAAATCCTAACAACGCCATGGTGGTCTGCAGGAGAGACAGGACCAAGGTGGCCGAGAACGCTAATTTCATCGACCCTGGATACCTTGTCTTCAAGATGAGAGCCCGGCAGCAATCTAAGAAAACGCGTCCTGCATTAGCAGAGAGCCAGTGCCAGGCAGAGCCTGAGAGGAAGGTAGCCTATGGTAACCAGGCCCAACCTGAGACTGTTTCGACAGCGACGAAGGTCCAGCCCGACAAGTCAGAGATGGAAAAGACGGCGGACACATGGGAGCTGGCCTACGACCGCCAGTCCCTGGAGATCCAAGGGCTCAAATATTAGTTGGAAGAGATGACCCGTCGTCTCCATAACTCTGGACCAGTATGGCCGACGATGGCGAATGTGCCACTATCTCTCCCAGGCCTCGACTAATTCATCCGTGCAAGCTCGGAGGCTATGGTGGTCCTCCACCAAGCTGAAGACCAGAGATTTATGGAGCAGCTGACAAGCAGATGTTTACATAAAACATCTGCAAGGAAATAACTGTGAACTGTGACATTACTCATATAGTGATTGTTGTAGTTGACTTGGACATTTCTCTTTGAATTGCGCGTAAGTATAATTATCATAAGGAAATTGTGTTTATTCTCTATGGAAATTCTATGGATTGTGTAAGTATTATGATGTGTGTATATATATATATATATGTGTGATTATTTCTGGATTGTTCTATGGATAATGTAAGTATATTCATGTACATCTTTTATATCATAGTGTAATATTCATGTTACCATGTATATGTGACTAATATCCTTTTCATGCAATTTCATGTAATATTGTTCTTAATGCCAGTTATTAAGGTCACTGCACTATAAATATCTTCCTATCACCTAATGTTCATTACACATACATGTATCAAAATATGTATTTTTATCAACATGATTTTGACTTAAATGGATAGTTGAAATCGGGAAAATTTATTTTTAAAGGGGGAATATTGTAATATACACGGCTAATTGTAAAATTCACGTTGATAGTTATTTCCACTGTCGGTAATAAGACAGCATGTATGATTAAATTCTGTCATATTTTCTATGTGGCAACACGTAATTATATTGTTATAATATTCCCAAAACTTCCTAAAGATTGTTTCCATGTAAATACATCAATCTTTACCTTTGAAAAACTTGTATTACCCGTATTTTAATCAGAGCTAATTGCTGTCGATGTTTGTCCATGCAGGCCGCCATATTTGTTGTGGCGTCACTATTTCATGTGTACAGACTTTCTTTGAAAAAATACTTTTGCAATTTCTCAATTTTCCGGGTCAAGATACATTTCTGTGTTCATATTTAATTCCTTGACCCTCTACATTTAATAGCATTACCATAATAATAACTGAATATATTTCCTATAAATTACTAATAACTAATTACGTCACATCCTTTGTTTTACGATGATGTGAGTGATTGACAGTTAATATAATAACATTTAGCACTCAAAGCTAAATGCCTTTATGACAGGAATTCCAAGCTTTATTGTAACTCATTACTTTCTCACCAGCATACTAGCTCTCCTCAACAAGTCCTTTTACTCAAGAGCAAGGCATCAAGCGAGGTAAGGTTTAATGCATTTCATGACAATGTACCAAGCGACCCCATTTCTCCATCCAGGCCATGGGGAAAGATCGACGGAGAATTATGGCTCAAGTACATGACTCCACACCCTAGTGGATACCAACAAGCGGATAGGAGCGGCCGATCGTCGGTTCCATACTTCGTTGGTCGTGCGTTTGTCCACTTCGACCAAACTCCATTGACAAGGTATCAGTTCCAAGCAGTCCTAAAGAAATCTCTTGCTTTCAGCGGGATCGACACTTTAGCCTACACCTCCCATTCTTTCAGGATTGGAGCAGCTACAACTGCAGAATGTAAAGGCGTAAGTTCCGAGCTAATTCAACAGTTTGGTCGGTGGGGATCTGAGTGTTACAAATCCTACATACGCGACCAATTTTCATACAATAAATATTAAATTTATATCTTCACAATTTCCTTACTTCATTGGCCATCTTTCTCCTGTGATTGTCTTGTGTGTTTCAGTTTGGCTTATCGGATCCAGCTACCTAGCGAGGGTGAGTCCCGAGCGGGGCAATGCGATGGACCGGGACAACATCCTCTGGCTGGCGAGGGGAGGGATGAGGTTGGCAACTACGCAACTACCATTAATACCCCACGTCACTTCCCCTACGTCATCTATGACGTCATACCTTTTCATTGCAACCGCCGTGACGCCATCATCAAATAAATTCATCTCCTAGCAATTTTCCAATTCTCCCGCCCGCCCACCCGTTTCTCTTCCTAGAGTTCTCAATCATTTATTTCTCCCTACAGCTGTACATACCACTGCCGCCAGTCTTGGTAAGTTTGTATATATTCACACTCCTTTGGAATAAAACCGTCTAGGGTAACGGGGTGCTCTTTGGCTGCTTTTATATTTGTGAAACAAAACAAAGGGAGATGTTTCAACCAACGATCTTATCATTGAGGCCGTGCGTTTGGAACGTTAGAAGCTCAAAAATCCATCTCAATTCCAGTGATCGTCTGGTTTGAGTGGTCCTCTCTGAATCAGGATTTTGTTTAAGTTGTGCGATGATATTGTAGGAAACATCGCGTTTGGAATGGTCAGGGAGGTTGAAATGATGGACACAGGTTTGTCTCTCTTGTGTGTGATATCTGCAAAGTGTTCAGATAATCTAATTTTGAACTCCCTTTTAGTTTCACCCACATATTGTTTTTTGCACTTTTTGCAAGTGAGTAGATAAACCACATTGCGGGATTTGCAAGTGTAACTCCGACATGAGAATCTACGGCCCGTAACAGAGCTATGGAAGTAATTGCTTCTGTTAATGTTAATGCATAATGTGCATTGAGTTTTGTCACATGTGTTGTCGACAAAAGCGACTTGTTTACCACTGATTTGTGGTTTTTTGGGAGGGTAGGAAATGGTGGCATTGACCAGCATATCTCTGTCACACACACAGATACACACTCCTATCTGTCTATGACGTCACACAATACGCATCTATCTACCGTCAACTATGCCACGGCAGAAACAACACAAGTGTAAAACGTGTGGGGCCCGACTATCACGTCGTGATGCCCTCAAAAGGCACATAGCCGTTAACCACGGCACTCTTTGTTACTGCTGTAATATCTGTAATAACAAATACAATAGAAAAGATTACCTAAGAAGACACATCGTCTTCAAACATAAAGTCGGAACTACGGAAATATACAAGCATATCTCCATTAAAGATTGTGCAACGCCACCCAAAGCAGGGCCGTCAAGGGCTTATAACCCGCTCATGACCAGCACTTCCCAGGATCTCTACATCCCGGCAGGTATTACAGTAACCACAACTCACCAGAAGCAAACATTCAATATCGGACATTTCACCATACCGAAGGTTACCTCTATCAAGTTTGGATTCCATACTGATTCCATACAATCGCCGGCAACAAACCAGACAGAAAATATCGACCTGTCACCGGATAAACCTACTGTGTACCACACTCAGTCACCAGGTCCAAACTTGCCGCAGTCACCCCACTTACCGTTCCCGATTACTGCCCCCTCGTCGCCTATCCACACACATGGGACACCACTTGCCCTCACAACCACAGGCCACGGGAAATGCCCATGGGTCATTATGTACGGGCAAGTTCCATTTCCCCCACTCAGTAACTGGGGACATGACATTGATGCTTATAATCTCATTACCAAAGCATGGGAAGTTTTGCCGTCTTTTGATAAACACAATGTGCCCTCATGCCCCCCCCCCCCCCATACCGGAGTATGGGACCATCTACACACCTGACCCTCACAACCCGTTAGCAGAGTCCATGCGAAAATGCCTAGACATTAATGTTTTTTAACATTCTTTATGTGTTCTTTAACAGATACATTTAACAGAAACTCGTATACCTCCTCACTCTATACTTGAATAAAATCTTTATTCACTATAATACACTTCTCATATCGTATTTGCCACCTGCATGTACTTACGAATCTACTCTCTGTCTTGCACACGGACCCCTCTCTTTTTACTTTGGAAAAGAATATAGGGCCCCCCCCGAGCTTATAATTACATTCTAAATATAAGCAATTTCTACTTAATCAATCACTGCTTAAGTACTTACGGCACATAAACTAAAAACACTACACTAGTCTATCACATTCAGTAACCTCCCTTTGTTTTTTGCCTATAAAACTATTATATCTTTTAGTTTTTAAACACTTCAACTCCGTCCTCCGCCAGTTATAATAAAAAAACAAAAACAAAAACAAAATAACTATATTTACAGATTCAATTCGATTTCTGCATAACAGGACCCAGCCACCATCTGAAACATAAAAATATAATACAGAACACAATCTTATTATATTTTACACTAAGACAGAATTCTCTACTCTTGTCACGAATTTTCACAGTGGGAGATAAATAAATTCCAAACCGGAAGTTATCCATTCTCCCACCGTAAAAACCACCGGTAAAAACACCACCGGAAGCACCGGAACCGGAAGTACCACCGGAACCGGAAGTTCACCGAACCATCGAAAGTCCCACCGGAAGTCACGTGACCTAGTCTAAGAGTATATAAGGAGAGCCGAACCATTGCTACCTCAGTCTGATGAGTACTACACCAAGTACGAAACTAGTAACTCTAGCAATAATTCAATTGCCCCTTCGCTGTCGTCAGTTCCCGCCTGTCTTCATCATGCTTTTATATTTGGCTTCACGTTTAAAATTTCACGGTTAGGATCTGCTGCTTTACAGTAGGGTTCATGTATATTCACGCTGCTTTACAACACAAGTTGCCCTGACTCAATATTATCATTTATGCTTGGTGCCTGGCAGCGGAAGCGCCATGGCAGGGTAGCAGCAGGTGCATGTATTCTTTATACTTAATACTTATGCATCAGCAGCCCTTGAGCACCCCCACACTTTAGGCCATTTAACCCACATCTATCTTCATTACTTTACCCATCCCCATCAGGGCGAGGTATCTACTGTTATAACAAAGTTTTGTGAGACCAACGAGTCCTTGCTTTTGGTCGGACGTTATTCTATGTGGATGATCTTGAACTGCCGGTTTTTACCGTGAATAATAATGGTGTCCTGAATATTATCTATTCAGAAAAGCGTTAGTAAAATCTCTTATTTTGACCAGTTATTGATAATTTCATGTTATGCCTATCTGATGTGATATTTGTGCTATTATTGATTGATCAATGTTAATGTAATAAATTAGTGTTAATTGTTTCATCAACTTGTTAAATTATTTATTAAATTATTCGCTAGATAGTAAACCTTTTACATACTCTGCAAACATAGATTTGTGTCATTGATAAACAGTGTAAACAATATTCCTATGAGAGAGCATACAGTATTACAAATGTTCATAGTTTGTCGTTCTTTAAAGCTGTTTTTGAGCCATTCTTTAATTTGTCATTTTTTTGATCTAAATGGACACAATTGCAAGTTGTCAAACCTTATCTTACAAAACAAAGTAAAGGACAAAAGTGGAATTAGTTGGAATTATTCTAAACTTATTCATATAAAACAAGAGCAATCAGAAGATGACATATCCCACCGGTTCCACAAAATTTGTAAAACACATCTTGTGTTTCTACTACCGTACTTCAGTTAGTGGGTATTACAGATGCTGAGTTTCAGGTATGTTAAGGGTTTTAGACTTCTGCTCAAGAAGCAGTCAAAATCAACAACAACCAACATCCCTCTCATGTTTCTATGGAAACAGAAAAAATTTAATTTTTCAGAAAAAATCTTCAGTTAGTGGGTAATACACATGCACAGTTTCAGGAAGATATGATGAACGGTTTGGAAGCTGTGCTCTGGAAACGAACCTGTCTCTGAACAAAAACCAAATCCAACAAGTTTCTATGGAAACGAAAAAAAATAAAAAATTCAGAAATTTGAAAATATCAAAAGGCACCACTTCAGTTGGTGGGTAATACACATGGAAAGTTTCAGAAAGATATCATGAACCGTTTTCGAGTTCTGCTCCGGAAACGAAATGATTACGTACGGACGGACAGACGGACGGACGGGGCGATGACTAAATCCCACGGTATTACATACCGGTGGGATAAAAATAGACTGACAGGTTATATCAGTTCTGGAAGTGAAAAGCAAACAATCCAGTAAGGTGATATGGACTATAATAGTCAATGCTTATATTTATTGTTACAGCCCTATCTATCTACATTCATAATTGTCACAAAGCCATCACACCATCACGTAATGACATCACAAGGTTTTGACATAACTGATGACACTACAAACAAGGCTATGACGCCATGCTGCTGATGACGTCACAATGCAATGACTTCACTGAGATCACTGCTGAAGAAAGCACTCTAGCTAGCGGTATTGTGTTTCAGATATTATTTTGTTCATTCTTGTGCTACTAATTGTTTTTTTTAATTGTGATTTTGAACCGTAAATAAAATCTTGACCCTTAGATTTGTAAATCGTAATTGACCTGTGCTGGAACATTTGACATTAGAAGACATCTGGGTGAGATTCCCAATTTTAGGAACAACACTACAGTACTGCACACTGCACAGTAGGTCACTTATCGCAGATACATGTAGGCTTACTCAGTATAGCTACAACTTTTTATTTCAGGATAGAACAAGTATTTGTCACCAATGTGACATGATCCCCCGCCGCAAATTAATACTTCAAAATTTAAAAATAATGTCAAGATCAGCAAAATCGACTGTCAAACATGTCTAAAAAGTCAAAGATCCACTGTGACCTTGAGAAAAATGTCAAGGTCACCAAAATCTAATCAACCCTTTGTCTTTCCTAGGAGGTGCATTATGTAAGATATGATGGAATTCCGGTGAATGGTTCTTGAGATATCCCGCTGACAACCTTTATATGTACATTAACATGTAAAAAAATTCAAAGTTCCGCTGTGACCTTGAAAATAATGTCAAGGTCACCAAAATCTAATCAGCCCGTCGTCTTCCCTTGGAGAATCTATGTGTAAAATATGAAGAGAATCCAGCAAATGGTTATTGAGATATCCCGTTGACAAGGGTAAAATTACAAAGTCTCATTGTGACCTTGAAATGAAGGTCAAGGTCACAAACCTCTGTAGGAATCTTGCTATGATGAACCCATATGCAAAATATGAAAAGAATCCAGTGAATAGTATTTGAGTTATTCCATTTTGTGTACGGACGGACGCAGCCAAATACTATATCCCTACTATATATATGATTAGCAATTGAAGCATACGTTAAGCTCTACGGGGCATAAGCTGAATCAGTTATTAATAATAAGTGTCGGTAAGATGCCATGTGAACCGGAAATGGGCGAAAACCGTGTCACGATATTTTACGGCACACCACACGGACATGACTCGCTGGTATGACGTCACTGACGGACATATGCATATGTACCGCGAGGTTGTTAGCTGAAAGACATTTTTTTTGGTTTTAAAGTGAGTTATTAATTGGATGTGTTTAAAGTTATTATGAAAAAGGTTTTTAATGTTATAAATGATAAAAAAAATAGATGTAAATAATTGTTTATTGTTGAGTCCTTTAATTTATCCACTTCCATCAGGTATACAAGCAAGTCTAACAAAGGGCATTTTGATATTGACACTTGCTTATACAAAGTTTGATTGTGACCTTCGACTGCATGTGATTGATAGGCCTATTGTCTGACTACACTACTGACAATACTAGAGGCAGTGGTTCTGGAGAAGATGACGAAAAAGCGAAAAGTTAACAGGAAATGAACGCCAAGGTCACTAAAATTGACTGGTGTCTGCGTATTCCCAAATGAAGACTGGTACCAGATTTGAAGCCCATAAGTGCAGCGGTTCATGAGCGAGCAATCGTGGCAAGAGCATTTCATAAACTTATCAGTCTCGTAGTGACCTTTAAAATGAGGTCAAGGTCACCTAAATCGACTGGTGTCTGCTTATCCCGAAATGAAGACTGGTGCAAATTTTGAAGATTATTAGTGCAGCGGTTCATCTGATATTGTGTTAAGAACATTTGACAAACAATGAAAGTCTCGTAATGAATTTGATATATGCACTTTAAGAAATGCATCTTGCAGGGATTTCCGAGACCGGGTCAGCGCCACCTATCGTCCAATCAATCAAATCGGTCGTTACCAACCAAATCGATCCAAAAGTTGGTAATGCACAGACAGCTTTACAAATTGCTTATAATACTGTTGGATTCAAAGCATGTGTAAAGTTTCAGAAAGATTGATAATTTTTTTTTAGAGACATGGGCTCTGTAGCTCATCAGGATTTCATTGACTTACTATCTAAAGTTGAATATTTAAGTTATTTAAGTTATTGTTTACAAGCAAAAGATAGGTTCTTAGATCATGACCACAGTGACCCCATTTGGGGTCACGGGGTCACGAAATCTACAATTTAGAATCCCCATTGGCCAAGGAGTATGCACACAATTTTTCAGCTCTCTAAACCTTTTGGAACTGGAAAAGAAGATGAAAATAGGTGTTTTTAAGGATGTGACCCATGTGACCCCATTTGGGGTCATGGGGTCATGAAATCTACAATTTAGAATCTCCATTGGCCAAGGAGTCTGCACACAACTTTTCAGCTCTCTAAACCTTTTGGAACTGGAAAAGAAGATGAAAATAGGTTTTGAAGGATGTGACCCCTGTGACCCCATTTGGGGTCACATGGTCACGAAATCAACAATTTAGAATCCCCATTGGCCAGGGAGTCTGCACACAACTTTTCAGCTCTCTAGACCTTTTGGAACTGGAGAAGAAGATGAAAATAGGTTTTTAAGGATGTGACCCCTGTTACCCCATTTGGGGTCATGGGGTCACGAAATCAACAATTTAGAATCCCCATTGGCCAAGGAGTTTGCACACAACTTTTCAGCTCTCTAGACCTTTTGGAACTGGAGAAGAAGATGAAAATAGGTTTTTAAGGATTTGACCCCTGTGACCCCATTTGGGGTCATGGGGTCATGAAATCTACAATTTAGAATCCCCATTGGCCAAGGAGTTTGCACACAACTTTTCAGCTCTCTAGACCTTTTGGAACTGGAGAAGAAGATGAAAATAGGTTTTTAAGGATGTGACCCCTGTGACCCCATTTGGGGTCATGGGGTCATGAAATCTACAATTTAGAATCCCCATTGGCCAAGGAGTTTGCACACAACTTGTCAGCTCTCTAGAGTCATTGGTTCTGGAGGAGAAGTCGAAAAACCGAAAAGTTTACAGACGGATGGACGGACGGACGCCATGTCATGAGCCCATCGGGCCTTTCAGGCCTGATGAGCTAACAAGAAAAATGTGCATGTGATGCACTGTGATGTCCCCCACTTTCAATCCAACCTTATAATCTTATTTCTTATTACCACCCTTATTTTCCATTTATGCAAGAGGCATTTCAGTAAGGAAAATTCAAAAAGGTTAATCTATTAGAATATATAAACTTGTTTCCATGTAGCCTCTTAGATCAAACTGTGTCCCTTTTCTGTCCTCTTTGTTAAAATTGTTTCCATGGAAACCAGAATTTCAGAATGATTTAAGTAGCAAAGGCTGGCAACATTCACATGCCAAGTCTCATTAAAGTTATTTTTTACAAATATCAATGCATTCGACAGACACTGGACAAGCAGTCACATAAAAAAATAGAGCCATGGGCTCTGTAGCTCATCAAGATTTCATTGATTATTATCTAAGGTTGACTATCTAAGTTATATCAAGTAATACATTGTCATCAAGAAAAAAATAGGTTTTTTAGACCTTGACTCCTGTGACCCAACTTTGGAGTCACAGGGTCACCAATCCTACAATTACAATTTCACCTTTCTACAGCTTTACGTACTTATGATAAAATATGAAAATATTTGGGTCATGACCCGTGACCTAGATTGGGGTCACAGGGTCACAAAATCTAATATTTTGAATCCCCATTGGACAAGGAGTCTGCACACAACTTTTCAGCTCTCTAGACTTTTTGGAACTGGAGAAGAAGATAAAAATAGGTTTTTAAGGATGTGACCCCTGTGACCCCATTTGGGGTCATGGGGTCACGAAATCTACAATTTAGAATCCCCATTGGCCAAGGAGTTTGCACACAACTTTTCAGCTCTCTAGACCTTTTGGAACTGGAGAAGAAGATGAAAATAGGTTTTTAAGGATGTGACCCCTGTGACCCCATTTGGGGTCATGGGGTCATGAAATCTACAATTTAGAATCCCCATTGGCCAAGGAGTTTGCACACAACTTTTCAGCTCTCTAGACCTTTTGGAACTGGAGAAGAAGATGAAAATAGGTTTTTAAGGATGTGACCCCTGTGACCCCATTTGGGGTCATGGGGTCATGAAATCTACAATTTAGAATCCCCATTGGCCAAGGAGTCTGCACACAACTTGTCAGCTCTCTAGAGTCATTGGTTCTGGAGGAGAAGTCGAAAAACCGAAAAGTTTACAGACGGATGGACGGACGGACGGACGGACGCCATGTCATGAGCCCATCGGGCCTTTCACCCTTATTTTCCATTTATGCAAGAGGCATTTCAGTAAGGAAAATTCAAAAAGGTTAATCTATTAGAATATATAAACTTGTTTCCATGTAGCCTCTTAGATCAAACTGTGTCCCTTTTCTGTCCTCTTTGTTAAAATTGTTTCCATGGAAACCAGAATTTCAGAATGATTTAAGTAGCAAAGGCTGGCAACATTCACATGCCAAGTCTCATTAAAGTTATTTTTTACAAATATCAATGCATTCGACAGACACTGGACAAGCAGTCACATAAAAAATAGAGCCATGGGCTCTGTAGCTCATCAAGATTTCATTGATTATTATCTAAGGTTGACTATCTAAGTTATATCAAGTAATACATTGTCATCAAGAAAAAAATAGGTTTTTTAGACCATGACTCCTGTGACCCAACTTTGGAGTCACAGGGTCACCAATCCTACAATTACAATTTCACCTTTCTACAGCTTTACGTACTTATGATAAAATATGAAAATATTTGGGTCATGACCCGTGACCTAGATTGGGGTCACAGGGTCACAAAATCTAATATTTTGAATCCCCATTGGACAAGGAGTCTGCACACAACTTTTCAGCTCTCTAGACTTTTTGGAACTGGAGAAGAAGATAAAAATAGGTTTTTAAGGATGTGACCCCTGTGACCCCATTTGGGGTCATGGGGTCACGGAATCTACAAGTTAGTATCCCCATTGGCCAAGGAGTCTGTACACAACTTTTCAGCTCTCTAGACCTTTTGGAACTGGAAAAGAAGATGAAAAAAGGTTTTTAAGGATGTGACCCCTGTGACCCCATTTGGGGTCAAGGGGTCACGAAATCTACAATTTAGAATCCCCATTGGCCAAGGAGTCTGCACACAACTTTTCAAGTCTCTTGACTTTTTGTAACTGGAGAAGAAGATGAAAAAAGGTTTTTAAGGATGTGACCCCTGTGACCCCATTTGGGGTCACGAAATCTACAATTTAGAATCCCCATTGGCCAAGGAGTCTGCACACAACTTTTCAGCTCTCTAGACTTTTTGGAACTGGAGAAGAAGATAAAAATAGGTTTTTAAGGATGTGACCCCTGTGACCCCATTTGGGGTCATGGGGTCACGGAATCTACAAGTTAGTATCCCCATTGGCCAAGGAGTCTGTACACAACTTTTCAGCTCTCTAGACCTTTTGGAACTGGAAAAGAAGATGAAAATAGGTTTTTAAGGATGTGACCCCTGTGACCCCATTTGGGGTCACAGGGTCACGAAATCTACAATTTAGAATCCCCATTGGCCAAGGAGTCTGCACACAACTATTCAACTCTCTTGACTTTTTGGAACTGGAGAAGAAGATGAAAAAAGGTTTTTAAGGATGTGACCCCTGTGACCCCATTTGGGGTCAAGGGGTCACGAAATCTACAATTTAGAATCCCCATTGGCCAAGGAGTCTGCACACAACTTTTCAAGTCTCTTGACTTTTTGTAACTGGAGAAGAAGATGAAAAAAGGTTTTTAAGGATGTGACCCCTGTGACCCAATTTGGGGTCACGAAATCTACAATTTAGAATCCCCATTGGCCAAGGAGTCTGCACACAACTTTTCAGCTCTCTAGACCTTTTGGAACTGGAGAAGAAGATGAAAATAGGTTTTTAAGGATGTGACCCCTGTGACCCCATTTGGGGTCATGGGGTCACGAAATGTACAATTTAGTATCCCCATTGGCCAAGGAGGCTGCACACAACTTTTCAGCTCTCTTGACCATTTGGAACCGGAGAAGAAGATGAAAATAGGTTTTTAAGGATATGACCCCTGTGACCCCATTTGAGGTCATGGGGTCACAAAATGTACAATTTAGTATCCCCATTGGCCAAGGAGTCTGTACACAACTTTTCAGCTCTCTAGACCTTTTGGAACTGGAGAAGAAGATGTAAATAGGTTTTTAAGGCTGTGACCCCGGTAACCCCATTTGGGGTCATGGGGTCACGAAATCTACAATTTAGAATCCCCATTGGCCAAGGAGTCTGTACACAACTTTTCAGCTCTCTTGACCTTTTGGAACTGGAGAAGAAGATGAAAATAGGTTTTTAAGGATGTGACCCCTGTGACCCCATTTGGGGTCATGGGGTCACGAAATGTACAATTTAGAATCCCCATTGGCCAAGGAGTCTGTACACAACTTTTCAGCTCTCTAGACCTTTTTGAACTGGAGAAGAAGATGAAAATAGGTTTTTAAGGATGTGACCCCGGTGACCCCATTTGGGGTCATGGGGTCACGAAATCTACAATTTAGAATCCCCATTGGCCAAGGAGTCTGTAAACAACTTTTCAGCTCTCTTGACCTTTTGGAACTGGAGAAGAAGATGAAAATAGGTTTTTAAGGATGTGACCCCTGTGACCCCATTTTGGGTCATGGGGTCACGAAATCTACAATTTAGAATCCCCATTGGCCAAGGAGTCTGCACATAAAATTTTAGCTCTGTGGAGTCATTGGTTCTGGAGAAGAAGTCGAAAATGTGCAAAGTTTACGGACGGATGGACGGACGGACGGACGGACGGATGGACGGACGGACGGCGGACGCCATGCCATGCCATAAGCCCATCGGGCCTTTCAGGCCTGATGAGCTAAAAACTGACAACTTTCTATTGTCCAGTGGACTTTTGTAAAGAGACTTACAAACGGTTTGGGGATTTAACGAAAAAAATTTCTTCTGCCACTCATGCTGGGAGAAAAGGAAATCCTAACAACCCCATGGTGGTCTGCAGGACCAAGGTGGCTGAGAACGCTAATTTCATCGACCCTGGATACCTTGTCTTCAAGATGAGAGCCCGGCAGCAATCTAAGAAAACACGTCCTGCATTAGCAGAGAGCCAGTGCCAGGCAGAGCCTGAGAGGAAGGTAGCCTATGGTAACCAGGCCCAACCTGAGACTGTTTTGACAGCGACGAAGGCGACAAGTCAGAGATGGAAAAGTCGGCGGACACATGGGAGCTGGCCTACGACCGCCAGTCCCTGGAGATCCAAAGGCTCAAATATGAAATAAGCAAGGGTGAACCATCCAACAGAAGAATGAACGCAGGAAATCAGTTTGAAATTTATTAAGTGACGTTTCGCCGCCCGTGGGGGCGGCCTCTTCAGACAAAAATATACATGAAATATGTTCATTGAAGTACATAAATGCGGCTGTCTTTAGTACTTATAAAAAATTACCACAAAAATTGCAATTTGAAAGGTAATGGATGTACATTAAAAAATGATTACTTGGAAATGGTGTTTACAGTTATTATTAACAGGTGAGAAGAATAGCAGTTTAAAAAGAGAGAAATAACATTACATATATACATGATTAATGAAGAGGGTTATGAGTATTTACACAAAATGCGGCTGTAATGTAATAAAAAGGTGAAATGCGGCTGTAGAGTTCATTATCGTGGCGAAGGTAGTTGCTTCGCCGGGCGGGAATAGTGATGGGTGTGGGTCTTCTCCAGGTAGTAGTTTTGGCGGGAGTTTTTAACTTGGCGGCTGTTGTTTGGCGGGGGGTCCTATCCAAGGGTTTGACAGAATCAGCTTCTGGATAGGGGGCCTGGTGCGTGGGGTCTTACTTGCTGGTAGTTTATAGTTTAGGGCTGGGTGGTATTCGGCTGCATTAACGAGTTCCAGGGCTTCCCGGGGTCTGATGGGGGTGGAACTGAACCGCCTGGAGAATACCAGCCTCACCGCCCAGAGTATTATTGGCACAATCGATGTGTGTAGCCTCTACACAAACATTCCCCACACAGATGGACTCAGAGCCGTCAAAGACGCACTAGACACCAGAGACGTTAAAGAGCTGCCAACTTGGATTCTAACAAGACTCCTCAACTTCGTCCTTATCATGAACACGTGTGATTTCAATGGAGAACACTTTCAAATTTTGGGTACAGTCATTGGATCCAAATGTTCCGTGGCTTACAGCATCATCTTTATGGACCACCTGGAACAAGAATTCCTGAGAACAGCCACCTTTAAACCACGCCTTTGGTGGCGCTATATCGACGACATTTTCTTCATCTGGGAAGATGGAGAAAGCCGCCTAGCTGATTTCATCACGAATCTAAACAACCATCACAGAACTATCAAGTTCACTTCAGAATACTCTCATCACTCTACACATTTTTTGGATATCAACATCCGAATTGAAAACAGCCGCTTTCGAACCTCAATCTATACCAAACCCTCAGACTCGCACCAATACCTACATTTCAAGTCCCACCACCGCCAGTCCCTCAAACGAGCTATCCCGTATTGACAAGCCCTACGATGCAGAAAAATCTGTAACAACGATTTCGACTGCAATGCCGCCCTAAAGAATCTACGCCGCCACTTCCTAGCACGAGGTTACCCACCATCGCTACTTGAGATTGCCATCAAAAAAGCAAAAGAACACACATGTCTTGATCTTCCAAAGTACCGCCAACGTACAGAGGACAAGAGTATCACCTACGTCACTACCTATAACCACTCAATCAACCTCAAGCAAATCCTCCAGAAGTACAACATCATCTTGGAAGCTGACCCAGATACCCGCACTATCGCCACCAACGGATTCCGTATTGCTTACAGAAAAGCTACCAGTATCAAAAACCTACTAGTCAGAAGCCGTGTCAACACCCCCTTACCCCCGGGAAGCTTCACCTGCAGCCGCCCGAATTGCCCTATCTGCCCAATCATAATCCAGACAACCTCCATCACCAGTCACTACAACAAAAAGAATTACAAAATCACTGATCACTTGCAATGTAATACTCAATGTATTATATACTGCATCTCCTGCTCCAACTGCGGTAACCAGTATATTGGCCAGTCTGCCCATGATTTCAAGACCCGTTTCAACGGACATCGTCAAGACATCAAAACAAAGAACTCCCGCAAGCCCGTCGCTGTCCACTTCAACTCCAAGCATTGTTACGTCACAATGCTACGTGTAACACTCGTCGCTAAGGCACCGGACACCATCAAGAAGCAGTCCTACCACGCAACACAGCAAGAACACTGTTAAAAGAAATATGCCGCCGATTACCTGCATCATTTGCGGAACCAGCGTGAAACCTTTGCCTCTTTGAAAAGACACAACAAGAATAAGCATGCTACTTCTAGAGCTACTTATTTTTGCCAAGAATGCAACCAGGGATATTCAAGAATTGATGTTTATCGCCACCACTACCGAAACCAGCACAACTTCAGCTTGATACCCGACCCCATCATTGGACACAAACCAACTCCATCTGCTGCTTTAAAATCCATTAAACAGAAGGATCCCGTAGAGACTGTGAATAAATCAAACACTGCCACCAGCAAGAATCCCCCTACTTTCAGGATTGTTTCCGCGTCGAACACCAAAACTGCCAAAAGAAAAACGAACATCTTCGACACTGACCTTTACCTTCAGTGCAACCCTCAGTGACCTCCTACTTGACCTGGAAGTCTCCTCTTCAGACGAAAGTGAAGAGAATGATGATGAAGTCACTACCATAATCCAACCACGCAAAACCATGTCATCGCTCACCCCCATCGGACCCAGGGAAGCCCTGGAACTCATTAATGCAGCCGAATACCACCCAGCCCTCAACTATAAACTACCACCAAGGAAGACCCCACGCGCCAGGCTCCCTATCCAGAAGCTGATTCCATACGTCAAACCCTTTGAGGCCCGCCCCTTGGATAGGACCCCCCGCCAAACAACAGCCGCCAAGTTAAAAACTCCCGCCAAAACTACTACCTGGAGAAGACCCACACCCATCACTATTCCCGCCCGGTGAAGCAACTACCTACGCCACGATAATGAACTCTACATTATCTTGGACCACTGGCCCTCTAAACGCATCGTGGCCCCAAGTTCACCACGTTTAGTTGTTAAATACAGTGGCCCCAAGTTATCCACTTTTTTTTATATTTACACACAAGTGGTCCTAAGTCAACCCACTACCAACTTTTCAAATCTATCCATTCTCTGATACAGTACAGTATCACTGTTAATTATATCATGTATCATGTATATACTGTATATAGCCGCATTTCACCTTTTTATTACATCACAGCCGCATTTTTGTATTATAGCCGCAATTTTACATTACAGACGCATTTTGTGTAAATACTCATAACCCTCTTCATTAATCATGTATATATGTAATGTTATTTCTCTCTTTTTAAACTGCCATTCTTCTCACCTGTTAATAATAACTGTAAACACCATTTCCAAGTAATCATTTTTTAATGTA
The DNA here is from genome assembly GCA_936450465.1 of Gibbula magus. Lineage (NCBI taxonomy): Eukaryota > Metazoa > Mollusca > Gastropoda > Trochida > Trochidae > Gibbula > Gibbula magus. Next base: position 21,420,366 of record OW388294.1, on the reverse strand, counting down.
CATCCATCCATTACCTTTCAAATTGCAATTTTTGTGGTAATTTTTTATAAGTACTAAAGACAGCCGCATTTATGTACTTCAATGAACATATTTCATGTATAATTTTGTCTGAAGAAGCCGCTCCACGTCACTTATTAAATTTCTAATTGATTTCCTGCGTTCATTCTTCTGTTGCTTATTCCTTACTTATGGTTTTGCCATTAGTCTACCATCTGGCATTCATTAGTGGATCCAGTTAGTGAACGCAGTATTGTCAGCCGTCGTCTCCATAACTCTGGACCAGTATGGCCGACGATGGCGAATATGGCACTATCTCTCCCAGGCCTCGACGAGTTCATCCGTGCAGGCTGGGAGGCTATGGTGGTCGTCCACCAAGCCGAAGACCGGAGATTTATGGAGCAGCTGACAAGCAGATGTTTACATAAAACATCTGCAAGGAAATAACTGTGAACTGTGACATTACTCATATTGTGATTGTTGTAATTGACTTGGACATTTCTCTTTGAATTGCGCGTAAGTATAATTATCATAAGGAAATTGTGTTTATTCTCTATGGAAATTCTATGGATTGTGTAAGTATTATGATGTGTGTATATATATATATATATATGTGATTATTTCTGGATTGTTCTATGGATAATGTAAGTATATTCATGTACATCTTTTATATCATAGTGTAATATTCATGTTACCATGTATATGTGACTAATATCCTTTTCATGCAATTTCATGTAATATTGTTCTTAATGCCAGTTATTAAGGTCACTGCACTATAAATATCTTCCTATCACCTAATATTTATTACACATACATGTATCATACTATGTATTTTTATCAACGTGATTTTGACTTAAATGGATAGTTTAAATCGGGAAGATTTATTTTTAAAGGGGGAATATTGTAATATACAGGGCTAATTGTAAAATTCACGTTGATAGTTATTTCCACTGTCGGTAATAAGACAGCATGTGTGATTAAATTCTGTTTTATTTTCTATGTGGAAACACGTAATTATATTGTTATACTATTCCAAAAACTTCCTAAAGATTGTTTCCATGTAAATACATCAATCTTTACCTTTGAAAAACTTGTATTACCCGTATTTTAATCAGAGCTAATTGCTGTCAATGTTTGTCCATGCAGGCTGCCATATTTTTTGTGGCGTCACTATTTCATGTTTACAGACTTTTCCGGGTCAAGATACATTTCTGTGTTCATATTTAATTCCTTGACCCTGTACTTTAATAGCATTACCATAATAATAACTGAATATATTTCCTATAAATATTGTAAACAAATTACCTCACAACCTTTGTTTTACGATGATGTCAGTGATTGACAGTTAATATAATAGCATTTAGCACTCAAAGCTAAATGCCTTTATGACAGGAATTCCAAGCTTTATTGGAACTTCCATTAATACCCCACGTCACTTCCCCTACGCCATCCAAGACGTCATACCTTTTCATTGCAACCGCCGTGCCGCCATCATCAAATAAATTCATCTCCTAGCAATTTTCCAATTCTAGGACCTTATTAGATTTACTTCTCGAAGATGCCACCAAAACGAAGAGCTGCAATGAACCATCGGCTCGTGCCCGGGGCAGGGGAACAACCACGGCCCGATCAAGGAAACACAAAAACGGTTAAGACAAAAGCTAAATCGGCAAAGTCTAATTCTCAAACCCCATCGCCAGACGTGTGTATTCATCCCAATGCAATGATTGAAAATGTTTCTATAATAAATGACATAGCGACAGCCCCTGAACGGAGCGACAGCCATGCCGTTGGAATGGATGGCATTTCTCACCAGTTGGGCAGCATACTAGCTCTCCTCAACAAGTCCTTTTACTCAAGAGCAAGGGTCATCGACACAGGCATCAAGCGAGGTAAGGTTTAATGCATTTCATGACAATGTACCAAGCGACCCCATTTCTCCATCCAGGCCATGGGGAAAGATCGACGGAGAATTATGGCTCAAGTACATGACTCCACACCCTAGTGGATACCAACAAGCGGATAGGAGCGGCCGATCGTCGGTTCCATACTTCGTTGGTCGTGCGTTTGTCCACTTCGACCAAACTCCATTGACAAGGTATCAGTTCCAAGCAGTCCTAAAGAAATCTCTTGCTTTCAGCGGGATCGACACTTTAGCCTACACCTCCCATTCTTTCAGGATTGGAGCAGCTACAACTGCAGAATGTAAAGGCGTAAGTTCCGAGCTAATTCAACACTTCGGTCGGTGGGGATCTGAGTGTTACAAATCCTACATACGCATACCAATTTTCATACAATAAATATTAAATTTATATCTTCACAATTTCCTTACTTCATTGGCCATCTTTCTCCTGTGATTGTCTTGTGTGTTTCAGTTTGGCTTATCGGATCCAGCTACCTAGCGAGGGTGAGTCGGGAGCGGGGCAATGCGATGGACCGGGACAACATCCTCTGGCTGGCGAGGGGAGGGATGAGGTTGGCAACTACGCAACTACCATTAATACCCCACGTCACTTCCCCTACGTCATCTATGACGTCATACCTTTTCATTGCAACCGCCGTGACGCCATCATCAAATAAATTCATCTCCTAGCAATTTTCCAATTCTCCCGCCCGCCCACCCGTTTCTCTTCCTAGAGTTCTCAATCATTTATTTCTCCCTACAGCTGTACATACCACTGCCGCCAGTCTTGGTTAGTTTGTATATATTCACACTCCTTTGGAATAAAACCGTCTAGGGTAACGGGGTGCTCTTTGGCTGCTTTTATATTTGTGAAACAAAACAAAGGGAGATGTTTCAACCAACGATCTTATCATTGAGGCCGTGCGTTTGGAACGTTAGAAGCTCAAAAATCCATCTCAATTCCAGTGATCGTCTGGTTTGAGTGGTCCTCTCTGAATCAGGATTTTGTTTAAGTTGTGCGATGATATTGTAGGAAACATCGCGTTTGGAATGGTCAGGGAGGTTGAAATGATGGACACAGGTTTGTCTCTCTTGTGTGTGATATCTGCAAAGTGTTCAGATAATCTAATTTTGAACTCCCTTTTAGTTTCACCCACATATTGTTTTTTGCACTTTTTGCAAGTGAGTAGATAAACCACATTGCGGGATTTGCAAGTGTAACTCCGACATGAGAATCTACGGCCCGTAACAGAGCTATGGAAGTAATTGCTTCTGTTAATGTTAATGCATAATGTGCATTGAGTTTTGTCACATGTGTTGTCGACAAAAGCGACTTGTTTACCACTGATTTGTGGTTTTTTGGGAGGGTAGGAAATGGTGGCATTGACCAGCATATCTCTGTCACACACACAGATACACACTCCTATCTGTCTATGACGTCACACAATACGCATCTATCTACCGTCAACTATGCCACGGCAGAAACAACACAAGTGTAAAACGTGTGGGGCCCGACTATCACGTCGTGATGCCCTCAAAAGGCACATAGCCGTTAACCACAGCACTCTTTGTTACTGCTGTAATATCTGTAATAACAAATACAATAGAAAAGATTACCTAAGAAGACACATCGTCTTCAAACATAAAGTCGGAACTACGGAAATATACAAGCATATCTCCATTAAAGATTGTGCAACGCCACCAAAAGCAGGGCCGTCAAGGGCATATAACCCGCTCATGACCAGCACTTTCCAGGATCTCTACATCCCGGCAGGTATTACAGTAACCACAACTCACCAGAAGCAAACATTCAATATCGGACATTTCACCATACCGAAGGTTACCTCTATCAAGTTTGGATTCCATACTGATTCCATACAATCGCCGGCAACAAACCAGACAGAAAATATCGACCTGTCACCGGATAAACCTACTGTGTACCACACTCAGTCACCAGGTCCAAACTTGCCGCAGTCACCCCCACTTACCGTTCCCGATTACTACCCCCACGTCGCCTATCCACACACATGGGACACCACTTGCCCTCACAACCACAGGCCACGGGAAATGCCCATGGGTCATTATGTACGGGCAAGTTCCATTTCCCCCACTCAGTAACTGGGGACATGACATTGATGCTTATAATCTCATTACCAAAGCATGGGAAGTTTTGCCGTCTTTTGATAAACACAATGTGCCCTCATGCCCCCCCCCCCCCCCCATACCGGAGTATGGGACCATCTACACACCTGACCCTCACAACCCGTTAGCAGAGTCCATGCGAAAATGCCTAGACATTAATGTTTTTTAACATTCTTTATGTGTTCTTTAACAGATACATTTAACAGAAACTTGTATACCTCCTCACTCTATACTTGAATAAAATCTTTATTCACTATAATACACTTCTCATATCGTATTTGCCACCTGCATGTACTTATACTCTTTACGAATCTACTCTCTGTTTTGCACACGGACCCCTCTCTTTTTACTTTGGAAAATAATATAGGGGCCCCCGAGCTTATAATTACATTCTAAATATAAGCAATTTCTACTTAATCAATCACTGCTTAAGTACTTACGGCACATAAACTAAAAACACTACACTAGTCTATCACATTCAGTAACCTCCCTTTGTTTTTTGCCTATAAAACTATTATATCTTTTAGTTTTTAAACACTTCAACTCCGTCCTCCGCCAGTTATAATAAAAAAACAAAAACAAAAACAAAATAACTATATTTACAGATTCAATTCGATTTCTGCATAACAGGACCCAGCCACCATCTGAAACATAAAAATATAATACAGAACACAATCTTATTATATTTTACACTAAGACAGAATTCTCTACTCTTGTCACGAATTTTCACAGTGGGAGATAAATAAATTCCAAACCGGAAGTTATCCATTCTCCCACCGTAAAAACCACCACCGGAACCGTAAGTACCACCGGAACCGGAAGTTCACCGAACCATCGAAAGTCCCACCGGAAGTCACGTGACCTAGTCTAAGAGTATATAAGGAGAGCCGAACCATTGCTACCTCAGTCTGATGAGTACTACACCAAGTACGAAACTAGTAACTCTAGCAATAATTCAATTGCCCCTTCGCTGTCGTCAGTTCCCGCCTGTCTTCATCATGCTTTTATATTTGGCTTCACATTTAAAATTTCACGGTTAGGATCTGCTGCTTTACAGTAGGGTTCATGTATATTCACGCTGCTTTACGGCAGGTGATTAGGGTTTGCTTTACAGTAAACAGTTGGCTTGACAACACAAGTTGCCCTGGCTCAATATTATCATTTATGCTTGGTGCCTGGCAGCGGAAGCGCCATGGCAGGGTAGCAGCAGGTGCATGTATTCTTTATACTTAATACTTATGCATCAGCAGCCCTTGAGCACCCCCACACTTTAGGCCATTTAACCCACATCTATCTTCATTACTTTACCCATCCCCATCAGGGCGAGGTATCTACTGTTATAACAAAGTTTTGTGAGACCAACGAGTCCTTGCTTTTGGTCGGACGTTATTCTATGTGGATGATCTTGAACTGCCGGTTTTTACCGTGAATAATAATTGTGTCCTGAATATTATCTATTCAGAAAAGCGTTAGTAAAATCTCTTATTTTGACCAGTTATTGATAATTTCATGTTATGCCTATCTGATGTGATATTTGTGCGTTTATTGATTGATCAATGTTAATGTAATAAATTAGTGTTAATTGTTTCATCAACTTGTTAAATTATTTATTAAATTATTCGCTAGATAGTAAACCTTTTACATACTCTGCAAACATAGATTTGTGTCATTGATAAACAGTGTGTACAAACAATATTCCTATGAGAGAGCATACAGTATTACAAATGTTCATAGTTTGTCGTTCTTTAAAGCTGTTTTTGAGCCATTCTTTAATTTGTCATTTATTTGATCTAAATGGATACAATTGCAAGTTGTCAAACCTTATCTATACAAAACAAAGATAAAGAAAAAACGGGGTGGAAAGTTTTAACCCACGATCTTATCATTAAGGCCTTGCGGTTGGAACGTTTGGAGCTCAAATATCCACCTAAGTTCTAGAGATCTTCTAGATTTGGTGGTGCTCTCTGTGTCAGGGTTTTGTTTGAGTTGAGCGATGATTTTGTAGCTCAAATCGCCCTTACAGTGATCAGAGAGGTTGAAGTGGTAAGAGACTGGTTTGTCTCTCTTGTGGGTGATATCTGCAAAGTGTTCAGATAGGCGTATCTTGAACTCCCGTTTTGTCTCCCCTACATATTGCTTCTTGCATTTTTTGCAAGTCAGTAAATATACAACATTGCGTGATTTGCAATTGTATTGACGACATGTGTATTTACGGCCTGTGACAGAACTTTTGAAGTGGTTCTGTAGGTTAATAGAATGGCAGAGTCTGCATTGTGAGTTGTCACACAGGTTGTCGACAAATGATACTTCTCTACCACTGAGTTGTGGTTTGATAGGGGGATATGTGATGCTAGCTCTGACTAGCATATCCCGGAGAGTTTTATTTCTCTTGTAGGCAGCAATGCGTAATACACATAAGTGACCCACGTCATTTACCTACACAATATGATGACGTCACACACAATCCCCGTCTATGACGTCACAATCATATTTCAACATGGAAAAAATATTCCAATGTCCGTCGTGTCCGACCCAGTTCACACGTTTAGACACCATGAAAAGGCACAAGGAAACCAAACACGTGGCTTCCAGCTATTTTTGCGATCTATGTCCTAAACTGTACAAAAGAAAGGATGATGCCAGGCGCCACATCATGCTCAGGCACAATGTGGCACCCAAAAATATCAACAAACATATCCACAACACGGCACTCACAAGGCCGACCTCATTAAGTACCTGGGGCACACCCGCCGTACCTACCCCTCAAGACAGATGGGGTATCCACCAAGACCCGATTATTGTGGTTACCGCAAACCATAATAATACACCAAGGGTTACGGCCATTTCTACAGGCTCCAAACCTGGACCTAAGGACTTAACAGCCCGTTCTTTAATCAGGAGGGAAGCTCCCCCTACATGTCGACCCTATGATAGATGGACAGACGACTCAGTCCCAAGCACATCGGAAACATCGTCTGCATCTACAAGCAACATGCCAACACCATCAGGGCCGAGCCCAAATAGCACTAAACTGGCGCTACCGGTCAAGGGTCATGGACGCTGCCCCTACATCATTTCATTTGGACAAGTCCCAATGCCGCCTTTCAATAACTGGGACCATAATATCGACCCGGCAGATATTATCACAGAAGCCTGGGAAGTTCTACCCAGTTTCGATAAGCACAACATACCACGCAATCTGACGACACCACAATATGGACCTTCTTACACCCCTTCAAACAATAGTATCCTATCAAAAGCTATGATAGATACTTTAGACATTCCAGTATTGTGATTATACTCTAACACAATTCAGTGTTTTTTTTTCATGTCTCGCCTCTATTTTCTATCTTTCTTTATACATGTCATTCATGTACCTCACAGCTTCCATTTAGCTTCTCTTTTTATTACCTTGTAATAAACTTTATATACTTTTTCAATCCTCCTTTGTCTCCATTCGAGGGCCCCTCCTATCTCAATTTTGAGTTAGTAAAGGGGCCCCCGCCCGTTATCTCACAGAAATAACGGGTTTTCATTTCTATACTTAATCGTTAATTTTAAGTAAACACCGGCAGATGTTGTTCTTTTTATACAACAGAGTCTTGTTATACTTTATAATCAGAACATACTCTTGTAAAAGAAGTTGATTCATCTTCTTATATCTACGTAATACAGTTTATATTCCCTAGATATACAGTTTCTACACTCTCTCTAGAAACCACCAGTCTATCTTCCCATTTTATTTAGACTCTTACACTTAAAGTTAAAATCGTATCTTTTCAAAAGACAACAAAACACGTCTTCCTCCAGGCTGGATCAGGATCTTTTTATTCAGCACCGCCACACTGCCTCTATAAAAATACATAGACAACACTCTAAGGATATATATACGTCACAACAGTGTTTAAAAAAACATCTTTACACTTCCAATTATATAAAATAGCTACTCTAACGGGCTATTTTTCATACCGGAAACGAACTCCGCCGCCGGCGGTAAAAACCGGAACCGGAAGTCACCGCCGGCGGTCCGCCGGTAACTACTCCACAAACCGGAAGTCACCACTGGAAGTCACCACCGGAAGTCGTCATTCCGCCGCCGGCGGAACCCATACAGGTCACGTGACCCCCCCCCCCCCCCCCCAAAAAAAGTATATAAGGAGAGACATTTTCATTGCTACTTCAGTCTGATGAGTCCCAACACAGTGGACGAAACTAGTCACCACAGCAATAATTTGCCCCTTAGGCGATTGTAAGGCCAACCCCTTGTCTTACTATATACAAAACAAAGTAAAGGACAAAAGTGGAATTAGTTGGAATTATTCTAAACTTATTCATATAAAACAAGAGTAATCAGAAGATGACATATCCCACCGGTTCCACAAAATTTGTAAAACACATCTTGTGTTTCTACTACCGTACTTCAGTTAGTGGGTATTACAGATGCTGAGTTTCAGGTATGTTAAGGGTTTTAGACTTCTGCTTAAGAAGCAGTCAAAATCAACAACAACCAACATCCCTCTCATGTTTCTATGGAAACAGAAAAAATTTAATTTTTCAGAAAAAATCTTCAGTTAGTGGGTAATACACATGCAAAGTTTCAGGAAGATATGATGAACGGTTTGGAAGCTGTGCTCTGGAAACGAACCTGTCTCTGAACAAAAACCAAATTCAACAAGTTTCTATGGAAACGAAAAAGATTAAAAAATTCAGAAATTTGAAAATATCAAAAGGCACCACTTCAGTTGGTGGGTAATACACATGGAAAGTTTCAGAAAGATATCATGAACCGTTTTCGAGTTCTGCTCCGGAAACGAAATGATTACGTACGGACGGACAGACGGACGGACGGGGTGATGACTAAATCCCACGGTATTACATACCGGTGGGATAAAAATAGACTGACAGGTTATATCAGTTCTGGAAGTGAAAAGCAAACAATCCAGTAAGGTGATATGGACTATAATAGTCAATGCTTATATTTATTGTTACAGCCCTATCTATCTACATTCATAATTGTCACAAAGCCATCACACCATCACGTAATGACATCACAAGGTTTTGACATAACTGATGACACTACAAACAAGGCTATGACGCCATGCTGCTGATGACGTCACAATGCAATGACTTCACTGAGATCACTGCTGATGAAAGCACTCTAGCTAGCGGTATTGTGTTTCAGATATTATTTTGTTCATTCTTGTGCTACTAATTGTTTTTTTTAATTGTGATTTTGAACCGTAAATAAAATCTTGACCCTTAGATTTGTAAATCGTAATTGACCTGTGCTGGAACATTTGACATTAGAAGACATCTGGGTGAGATTCCCAATTTTAGGAACAACACTACAGTACTGCACACTGCACAGTAGGTCACTTATCGCAGATACATGTAGGCTTACTCAGTATAGCTACAACTTTTTATTTCAGGATAGAACAAGTATTTGTCACCAAGGTGACATGATCCCCCGCCGCAAATTAATACTTCAAAATTTAAAAATAATGTCAAGATCAGCAAACTCGACTGTCAAACATGTCTAAAAAGTCAAAGATCCACTGTGACCTTGAGACAAATGTCAAGGTCACCAACATCTAATCAGCCCTTTGTCTTTCCTAGGAAGTGCATTATGTAAGATATGATGGAATTCCGGTGAATGGTTCTTGAGATATCCCGCTGACAACCTTTATATGTACATTAACATGTACAAAAATTCAAAGTTCCGCTGTGACCTTGAAAATAATGTCAAGGTCACCAAAATCTAATCAGCCCGTCGTCTTCCCTTGGAGAAGCTATGTGTAAAATATGAATCCAGCAAATGGTTGAGATATCCCGTTGACAAGGGTAAAATGACAAAATCTCATTGTGACCTTGAAATGAAGGTCAAGGTCACAAACCTCTGTAGGAACATTACTCTTGCTATGATGAACCCATATGCAAAATATGAAAAGAATCCAGTGAATAGTATTTGAGTTATTCCATTTCGTACGGAAGTACGTACGTACGCAGCCGAATACTATATCCCACGCTTCGCGCTAAACGCGCGGCGGGGGATAATAAATGGTGATTGAATTTATAAATTATGATTAGCAATTGAAGCATACGTTAAGCTCTACGGGGCATAAGGTGAATCAGTTATTAATAATAAGTGTCGGTAAGATGCCATGTGAACCGGAAATGGGCGAAAACCGTGTCACGATATTTTACGGCACACCACACGGACATGACTCGCTGGTATGACGTCACTGACGGACATATGCATATGTACCGCGAGGTTGTTAGCTGTAAGACCTTTTTTTGGTTTTAAAGTGAGTTACTAATTGTATGTGTTTAATGTTATTATGAAAAAGGTTTTTAATGTTATAAATGATAAAGAATAAATGTAAATAATTGTTTATTGTGAAGTCCTTTAATTTATCCACTTCCATCAGGTATATAAGCAAGTCTAACAAAGGGCATTTTGATATTGACACTTGCTTACACAAAGCCTGATTGTGACCTTCGACTGCATGTGATTGATAGGCCTATTGTCTGACTACACTACTGACAATACTAGAGGCAGTGGTTCTGGAGAAGATGACGAAAAAGCGAAAAGTTAAGAAATGAACGCCAAGGTCACTAAAATTGACTGGTGTCTGCGTATTCCCAAATGAAGACTGGTACCAGATTTGAAGCCCATAGGTGCAGCGGTTCATGAGCGAGCAATCGTGGCAAGAGCATTTCATAAACTTATCGGTCTCGTAGTGACCTTTAAAATGAGGTCAAGGTCACCTAAATCGACTGGTGTCTGCTTATCCCCGAAATGAAGACTGGTGCAAATTTTGAAGATTATTAGTGCAGCGGTTCATCTGATATTGTGTTAAGAACATTTGACAAACAATGAAAGTCTCGTAATGAATTTGATATATGCACTTTAAGAAATGCATCTCGCAGGGATTTCCGAGACCGGGTTAGCGCTACCTATCGTCCAATCAATCAAATCGGTCGTTACCAACCAAATCGATCCAAAAATTGGTAATGCACAGACAGCTTTACAAATTGCTTATAATACTGTGGTATTCAAAGCATGTGTAAAGTTTCAGAAAGATTGATAAAAAAACAAGAAAAATGTGCATGTGATGCACTGTGATATCCCCCGCTCCAACTTTCAATCCAACCTTATAATATTATTTCTTATTACCACCCTTGTTTTCAATTTACGCCAGAGGCATTTCAGAAAGGAAAATTCAAAAAGGTTAATCTATTAGAATAAATGAACTTGTTTCCATGTAGCCTCTTAGATCAAACTGTGTCCCTTTTCTGTCCTCTTTGTTTAAATTGTTTCCATGCAAACCAGAATTACAGAATGATTTAAGTAGCAAAGGCTGGCAACATTCAATCTTTGAGTCTAAACACATGCCAAGTCTCATTAAATAATACTGAATAGATTTTGAGATAGAAATTGGAAAAGGTCCCTACCCATCATATGCACTAAGTTCAAACTGTTTCCATGGAAACCAGAAAAAAAACGAGAAATAAAAAATTCAGAATAGCCAAAGTAGCAAAAGGCACTACTCTATCACTAGGTCTAAGCAAATACAAAGTTTGTTAAAAAATATTGAACGGTTTTGGAGATAGATGCCGGAAAAGGTCTCTACCCCCAATATGCACTAAGTTCAAATTGTTTCCATGGAAACCAGTAATAAAAATTATAAATCAGAATAGCCAAAGTAGCAAAAGGCACCACTCCACCACTAGGTCTAACCATATACCAAGGTTCGTGAAAAAATATTGAACGGTTTTTGAGATATGGCACGGAAAAGAAAGCATTTCGGAATAACGGAATGAGGGACGGAGGAGAAAACAATTTCGGGGGACATAAAAACTGTGAGAGGAGCCGATTTCAGAACCCAAGTACAGGACAGGACGGGCTGCGCTACGACATATTTAAAATGAATCAGCACCACAGCAGAATGTCCAACTTATGAAGAACAGTAAGTGTTTGACACCCGAGCCAAATACTGGCACGCAAACTGATGGGCAGAACGCCTCGTCTATACCAATGCTGCCAACATCCTTTCCACCATGGATGGTACCCAACCCGCTTGGCCTAGTACACCGCGACAGCCCTCATCGCCGGGATTTGTTATCAAATATTGTCATATATTATTTTACTTCACACAATGTCAAGGACATTTTCAGTTGGGTATGTGAATGCTCAAGGTTTTTCTAATATCACACACCCAATTGACATTTTTTCGTTATTTGGAATTTCCTGATTTTATTGGTTTGACCGAATGTTGGATTAGCCATGCAGACGCTAAGAATGGTATTCTTAAATAAAGATATGCAGGTTACAATAGCATATACTACCCCAGACATGCTAGTATAAGCGGTGTAACTAACAACGTAAGAGGTACCACAGCTCTACGTTATAAGAAAGACCTTGGAACTGTTGGTATTGAAGTGCTAGATAGAGAACATGGTGACATTGTGGGTTAAAGTTAACAGCAGTTGGCTGAATGTCTCACACGATATTATAATCGGCATAATATACATTCCACCAAAAAACTCAGGAATCTGGAACAAGAAAGACGGCGATGCCTTTATAGACCTAGAACAGAAGATTGCAGGTTATGCTTCACAGGGAACGCTTGTCTTAGGAGGTGACTTCAACGCTCGGACTTGAAATCTAGTAGACCTACCGGAAACTCACTGTAATCAATCATCCGTACCCAACACCGAGGAACCCCCATCCCTGTCCAATGAAATAATACAGATAGAACTGTGAACAGATTCGGCAGGAGCCATGTTCACCAACTTCATGTCTAATTGAGAAGAAGTGTTGGGAAGTGGAAAACAAAGCAAACTAAGGACTTATGTCACTTTTAAAAAGCAGTGAAAAGTATGTCATTGTCAACCTGCCGAGAAAACAACGTAGCGCGCTTGCCAAATTTATATATGGTGTCGCCCGTTTAGGAATAGAGACTGGAAGATATGAACGTACTCTGTTTAAGATCGACTTTGTTATAATATTCGGTTGCGTCCGTCCATATTCATATCTTACACATAGCTTCTCCAAGGAAAGACAAAGCACTGATTATATTTTGAGGACCTTGACATTATTACCTGTTTGAATTGCCCTGGCTGGATGGAAGACGAAGCATTACCTAACAAACTTTGACATAAGTCAATTTCTAACAGAGTTATGCCCCTTTGAACATGCAGTCGAAAAAGGAACATTTAAAAAAGGACCATATTCAAGGGCAGATAATACAAATTCTAAGTGGAAATTAAAAATTCGAGTCTCAGCGATCTTTTATAAATTCATTTTGCTCTTAAATGAGCTATCATATATAGCTGTATGTATTGCCCTGATTTAGGAGAAGATTTTTGAAGACATGTACCCTCAAAACCGCGAAATTGTACACAATTTTCACTTTTTTCGAAATAGCACAAAATCTATTATTAGGCGGAAAAAATGTCATCAACCTTTTTGATAGGGAAAGTTGGTGCGCACATTTTGGTGAAAGAACATAAATTGTTTAAAGTTTTGACTTCAAAGGAAGATAACTCACGAAAGAAGTCGAAAATCCAAAAAGTGACTCGTTATTTTCTTAGCTGGGTCACAGGCTATCATCCCTGAAAATGTCATGCGAATCGGCCCAGTGGTTACTTCAGAAAGCTCTGTACAAAAAAAGGACAAATACTAGATGAGCGTTTGCGGGACACCACAAAAGCAGAGCAGCTCCGAAACTTTGGGTTTTGCCTTTCCCTGTTCCGCCTTCTCCTCAGCATAAATAAAATGGGAAATTTTTTTGGACAAAAATTTGTTTATTATTCAAGTTATTCTAACACTTTGAATCATCACCGGGGTCACTTTTCACAAACTTTTTCTTAAAACCTATTTCTGATTTCAAAATTGGATCAAAGGATTAACATGGCCTTAACCAATATCTCATGACCTTGAGCTTTGACCTTCAAGGTCACAGCATCAATGATTACTTTTCATTGTGTATAACAATCATGCAAATTCACAAAAGCATGCTTAAGTTGTGACCTTGACCTTTGACAGATTTTTAGCGAAAACGTTTTCAGATCTTGGTCTTTCTCCATAGTTGATATATATCAAATAAGAGCCTGACAGCACAAACATGTTTGAAGTTATCATGTCTACAAGGATTATTGTAGTGATTTGAGAACTCATGACCTTTGACCTTGAATGTGAACATGTCAAAATCATTCACCAGAGTGATAAGAATGAAGCTATGTATATGAGATGTTAATACCTTCTTGGAAAAAAGTTATTTACAGATTTCAGAACTGGTCAACATGACCATAATTGTGTATAACAATCATGTAATGACTCAAAGTGTTAATAGTTAAAATAAGGCATGTTCGCAACTGCATGCTTAAGTTGTGACCTTGACCTTGGACAGATTTTAGCGAAAACCTTTCCAAATCTCCGTCTTTCTCCATAGTTGATATTTACCAAGTAAGGGCCTGATAGCACAGAAGTCGTTGAAGTTATCGTGTTTACAATGATTTTTGTAGTGATTTTAGAACTCATGACCTTGAATGTGAGCATGTCAAAATAATTCCCCAGGTGTACAAGAAAGAAGCTATATATATGAGGTTTTGATACACCTTCATGGAAGAATTCAGAACTGGTGACCATGACCCTATCTCGTGACCTTGACCTTTAAAATTAAAGGTCACACAATTAGTGATCACTTTCCATTGTGTATCACAATCATGTAATGATTCAAAGTGTTAATATTTGAAATGAGACATTTTTGCAAAAGCATGCTTAAGTTGTGACCTCACTATGACCTTCGACGGATGTTAGCGAAAACCTTTTCAAATCTTGGCCTTTCTCCATAGTTGATATACACCAAAGAAGAGCCTGATAGCACAAATATTTTTCAAGTAATCGTGTTTACAAGGATTGTTTTAGCAACTTGTGACCTTGACCTTGAATATGAACATGTCAAAATAATTCCCAAGGGGCATAAAATAAGTACGAAGTTATGTATATAAGGTGTTGATACCACCTTGGAAAGAAGTTATTTAGTGATTTCAGAACTGGTGACCATGACCCTATCTCGCGACCTTGACCTTTAAAACTCAAGGTCACACAATCAGTGATCACTTTTCATTGTGTATCACATGATACAATCATGTAATGATTCAAAGTGTTAATAGTTGAAATAAGACATTTTTGCAAAAGCATTCTTAAGTTGTGACCTCACTATGAACTTGACCTTTGACGGATGGTAGCGAAAACCTTTTCAAATGTTGGCGTTTCTCCATAGTTGATATACACCAAAGAAGAGAATGATAGCACAAATATTTTTCAAGTTATCGTGTTTACAATGATTTTTTTTAGCGATTTCAGAACTCGTGACCTTGACCTTGAATGTGAACATGTCAAAACAATTCCCCAGGGGTATTAGTAAGAAGTTATGTATATGAGTTCTCAAAACCTAATAGGAAAAAAGTTATAGCGAATACAAAACGCGCCGGCGCCGGCGGCGATGGAAACTGCACAAAAACTGGTAAGTCGGAGCTGCTAAATAATACTAATAGTGAAGAACCAGGATAATAAGAATAGGTCTTCAGAAAGAGGTCACCCAAATCGAACAGCGGTTCACGAGATATCGCGATAACAGGATTTTATCCACACCAATTTAAAGGTCTGGTATTTACCTATATTGACTGGTGTCTGCGTATATGAGTCATTCTCAAAAGATGCAGCATTTTCCCGTATCAGGATTAAAACCTTCATAAAAAAATTAAAAATGTTTATTTCTGTGAAACAAATCATTTCTTATTCATTGCCACTATAAAACCTCATTTGGGATTTCTATAAATACAAAAATAATTAACAAAAATAAGTTTTAATTTTTTTATTTTTATAACATGGGGGTATGCATATTTTCATGTATCTAGGTGAAAAACCAAAGATCAAATATCTGCTGTTTCCTATATAGTAATTTTTCTAAATAAAATTCTGCAGGGGTCCTAAAATATAGAGCTTGTGCCTTTTTCTGGCAGATATTCATGACTTTCAAGCATAATTTTGATGTCAAAATCAAACTTTTGATGTTGTATACAAGAAAAATGTCTTTCATGTCAGATCCCTAAAGTTCTGAAATAATCTATGATCCCTTATACTGAGCAAGTGGAACTTCCTGTCATGCTCAATGAGAACTTCTAAAGTCATAATTATAACACATTGATGATGTCTGAAAAGGTTAAGGGAGGGGTCATTATTTTCAAATATTTTTTTATGTGATGATTTGTCTTTCATGTAACTGTCTTTCTTGTAACAGCTACATTGTTATTTAAAAGACAACAAGTGTTACTTTAAAGACACATTGATACTAATCGGTCACACATTTGTTTATGTTAGAATCATGTTCATTAATATTTAATTTGTGGGTATGTACATAAGTTTTTTCAAGTGCATAGACTAAGGTTTTTTAAAAATGTATATTCAGAATGCAACAATACTAATTTTTGTCCAAGGTCGTTACTCTAAAGACAATGACTGTTACTGTAAAGACAATACAATAAAAACAATTCAAAAACTAGGATTGACGCGTCAATACTTAGGTCTTCAAGACTTCTGCTTGACCTAGAACTCCATGATGGACTCTCGGTTATTCATCAGATTCTCTGGTTTAAAATGAGCTATCAAACATGTCTCTATCTTCAGTAGTTTTTTTTTTTAAATTCTCCAAAGAAGGTACCCCTCTGAAAATTGAAAAATCACATATTAATGGACCCCTACATTACATTTCTCACGATTAAGACAAAATGGTTACTATTTCCATACCTAGGTGTAACATAGAAAATGTTGTGCTTTAATTTCCACTTAAAAAGATGTAATCATCATTTAGATTGTATACATAATTAATGCGTTATGCCATATGAATATTCAAGAAAATACTCAAAAATGCTTAAATATGGACCCCTAGACATCGCTTGCGATGTTCGAGCCTTAACTATCAACTTTTTGATGAAAGCGGTCAACATAAAAGTTGTTCTTGAAATTGTGCACACGGAGGTGTATGTCAAATTTCAATAGCATAAGAAGTGAAGCAGTTGTGAACCTTTCAACTTTGTTGAAAATGGCGATTTTTTAAAAATGACAAACTTATATGACTTGTCAAAGAAAAACTAAGCCAGATTTGAGCTTGAAAAATATTGTCCTTAATAAATGACGTTTCTACATCACCATGATTTATTTAAAGTCTTCCTATCTCCATTGGTTCATAACCAATAATTCTCCAAAGGATATACCCCTCGAAAATGCTCAAAATCACAACATTTTACTTTTTTGGGAATATCTCAAATGTATGCCGAAACTATTAACTTTTATATGATATTGATGTATTATGGAAGTGTGCAGCTCTTTATTGGGAAGATATGGCTACCAATTACTTTGACATAAATCAATTAGTTACAGAGTTATGCCCCTTTGAAATTGCAGCCAAAAAACGCCGTTTCTAAAAAGGACCATATTCAAGGGCAGATTACTCGAATTCTAGGCCGAAATTCAAAATTCTGTTAGCAAATTATATTCTACGTTGTCTTGGCTTTCAGATGAGCTATCAAACATATCTGTATGTGTTGCCTTTAGTGAGGAGAAGAAGTTTGAAGACGCGTACCCTCAAAACCGCGAAAATGCACGAAATTTTCACTTTTTTCGAAATAGCAAAAAATCTATTATTACGGCCGAAAACCGCTATAGGCCTAATCGATGGGGAATGTTGTTGTCCACATTTTGGTGAAAGTTTTGTGAAATTATCTTGCTTAGTTTTCGAGCTATTGAGGTTTGAAGTTTCAACTTCAAGGGCAGATAACTCACAAAAGAAGTCGAAAATCCAAAAATTAAGAAAATCACTTCTTAGTTTGGTTACAGGCTACCTTTCCTGAAAATTTCATGCAAATCGGCCCAGCCGTTACTGAGAAATCTGCGTGCACAGAATTTGGTACAAAGAATAATAAAAAAAAATATAGTCGCAAGCGACGACAAAAGGATTCAGCGCATATTTGATTAATGTCCTAGTAAGTATATCATATCAGCAGTCATTCCTGAAAGTTACACGAAGATCTCTATAAGCATTAAGCTCCAGCAGCCTCTACCTGTCCATCATGTAAAACGAAAGTCGGATTTAACAACAACAATCAAAATGGCGGCTAAACCACGTGACTTTCGAATTCGTTGTGATTAACTTTTCTGCGTGCATTGTCATTGCGCATCTTTTAAAAAAAGTTGCAAGTCTCTAGGTGAACTATGAAAAAAATTCCCATGTTAAAAATCGAACTTTAGAATCGTACTGGACCTTTAATGGTTTGATTGATTGAGCCCAAAAGCTCCGCTGCAAAACTACATGGTAAGGGCTATCAGCCTACAAAGTTTGGTTGCAATAGTCGGATTCCTTCTGGCAAAAGTCGTGTTTACAAGATCCGTGGTAGAAGAACAAAGGAATTGCGACTTTTACACAGTCTATGGGCGTGACCTGCATCCTTTGTTTCTGTTGATCAAATTGTGTGAATAGTTTCGCATGAATAGCGACGAAACCGTACATCTTACAAAATTGTTATGATTGACTTTTTTGTCTGTAGTGTTACTGTCTATCATATTAAAAAAATTTTAACTCTCTAAGTGCATTTTGAAAATTCCCCCCATGTTAAAATTGTCAGTGTTATTTATCTATAATTATGTACCCGTTCTCAAAAACCGGAAATGAATGTTTAGCGTCGATTTTATTGTTGATTCGTATAGACAATAGTACTGTCTTACATTTCTTGGAAAAATCTTGAAATTTTCGATTAAATCTTATGAGTTATCTCCCTTTGAAGTTTGCGATTTTCAAAAATTGTCGGACTTTGAAAGATCACTGTGCAAAAAGTATAGCGAATTTGCAAAAATCCGTCTGATGACTTTTGTTAGCAATATATCAGCTACGTTATGTGAAAATATGAGCTTTCTAATGCTTGTATCTTCAGAGGAGAAGATTGTCAAAGGTGCATGGGGTCGGGAAATTTTGAAAAGTGTCTAAAATCAAAATGGCGGCGAAACCACGTGACCAACGAAATCGTCATGATTTACTTTTCTGCTCGCACTGTCAATGCGCATCTTTTAAAAAAGGTTGCAAGTCTCTAACTGCATTTTGAATAATTTTCCCATGTTAAAAATCGAAATTTAGAATCGAACTGGACCTTTAATGGCTGTGTCGATTGTGCCCAAAAGCTTATTTTTAGTAGTTCGTAGTAAGGGCTATCAGTTTGCAAAGTTTGGTTGCATTAGCTCTTTTCGTTTGGCCGAAATCGTGACCACGCCCTCGCTGGAAGAATAATAATAATAATAATAATAATAAATATAGTCACAAGTGACGATAAAAGGATTCAGCGCATATTTGATTGATATCCTAATTAGTACATCATATCAGTAGTCATTCCTGAAAGTTACACGAAGATCTGTAAAAGCATAAAGCTACAGAAGCCTGTACCTGTCCATCATGTAAAACGAAAGTAGGATTTACCCCCTTTGTTAACAGTACAAAATGAAAGTCGCAATTGATCAAAATAAAATGCTTATAGCTCATTGGTTATGTTAATTATCAAACTGAGTAAGCTTTCAGCATTTAGAGTAATCATTTCCCATTCTGGTAATGCATTAAACAGCGTTCTATGATTTTGCATTGTTTAGTTATGAGTTAACAAAGACACACTACAAATGTGACCATTGTCAATTTTGAATGAAAGTAGAAACTGTCTGACTTAAAAGACCTGTGACTCATTGGTTATGAACACTATTGTATTGGTGCTAATTTTCGAAGTTAGTATAATGTTTTGTCTATCTGATGAGGTATTAAACAACATTCTACAAGTTATGGTTATTAAGTTATGAATTTACAAAAACTCACCAAAAACGCGATTTTTTATATTTTTAGAAATTGTAAGCTTAATTGTGGGCGGAAATGACTGTACGCGAGCGATTTTATTATTGATTCATATAGACTTTAGTCCAATCTTACTCTCCTGAAAAAATCATCAAAATCGACGGGTAGGGTATTGAGTTATGTCCCCTTGAAGTTTGCGCTTTTTGAAAAATCACCAGATTTCAAATGCATACTGTGCAAAAAGTATAGCGAATTTGCAAAATCCGTGAGGTCATTTTTGTTAGCAATATATCAGCTACATTATGTAAAAATATGAGCTTTCAAATGCTTGTATCTTCAGAGAAGAAGATTCTCAAAGGTGCATGGGGTCGGGAAATTTTGAAAAGTGTCTAAAATCAAAATGGCGGCGCAACCACGTGACCACCGATATCGTCATGATTTACTTTTCTGCTCGCAGTATCAATGCGCATCTTTCAAAAAAAGTTGCAAGTCTCTAGCTGCATTTTGAAAATTTTGCCCATGTTAAAAATCGGAACTTTGAATCGAACTGGACCTTTAACGTTTGTACCGATTGGGCCCAAAAGAAGCGGCATCAAACTAGACAGTAAGGGCTATCATTCGGCAAAGTTTGGTTGCAATAGCTGCATTCCTTCTGGTAGAAGTGCTGTCCACAAAAATCGCTGGAAGAATAATAAAACACGCCAATAACAATAAGGATTCAGAACTTTAGTTCTGAATCCTTAATAAAACACGCCAATAACAATAAGGATTCAGCACTTTAGTGCTGAATCCTTAAATATAGTCACAAGTGACGATAAAAGGATTCAGCGCATATTTGATTAATTTCCTAGTAAGTATATCATATCAGCAGTCATTCCTGAAAGTTACAGGAAGATCTCTATAAGCATTAAGCTCCAGCAGCTTCTACCTGTCCATCATGTAAAACGAAAGTCGGATTTATCAACAACAATCAAAATGGCGGCTAAACCACGTGACTTTCGAATTCGTTGTGATTAACTTTTCTGCGTGCATTGTCATTGCGCATCTTTTAGAAAAAGTTGCAAGTCTCTAGGTGAACTTTGAAAAAATTTCCCATGTTAAAAATCGAACTTTAGAATCGTACTGGACCTTTAATGGTTTGATTGATTGGGCCCAAAAGCTCCGCTGCAAAACTACATGGTAAGGGCTATCAGCCTACAAAGTTTGGCTGCAATAGTCGCATTCCTTCCGGCAAAAGTCGTGTTTACAAGATCCCTGGTAGAAGAACAAAGGAATTGCGACTTTTACACAGTCTATGGGCGTGACCTGCATCCTTAGTTTCTGTTGTTCAAATTGTGTAAATAGTTTCGCATGAATAGCGACGAAACCGTACATCTTACAAAATTGTTATGATTGACTTTTTTGTCTGTAGTGTTCCTGTCTATCATATGAAAAAAAAATTAACTCTCTAAGTGCATTTTGAAAATTCCCCCCATGTTAAAATTTTCAGTGTTATTTATCTATAATTAAGTACCCGTCCTCAAAAACCGGAAATGACTGTTCAGCGTCGATTTTATTGTTGATTCGTATAGACCATAGTACTGTCTTACATTTCCTGGAAAAATCTTGAAATTATTGGTAAAATCTTATGAGTTATCTTCCTTTGAAGTTTGCAATTTTCAAAAATTGTCGAACTTTGAAAGGTCACTGTGCAAAGAGTATTGGGAATTTGCAAAAATTCGTCTGATAACTTTTGTTAGCAATATATCAGCTACATTATGTGAAAATATGAGCTTTCTAATGCTTGTATCTTCAGAGGAGAAGATTGTCAAAGGTACCTGGGGTCGGGAAATTTTGAAAAGTGTCTAAAATCAAAATGGCGGCGAAACCACGTGACCAACGACATCGTCATGATTTACTTTTCTGCTCGCACTGTCCATGCGCATCTTTTAAAAAAGGTTGCAAGTCTCTAGCTGCATTTTGAATAATTTTCCCATGTTAAAAATCGAAATTTAGAATCGAACTGGACCTTTAATGGCTGTGTCAATTGTGCCCAAAAGCTTATTTTTAGTAGTTCGTAGTAAGGGCTATCAGTTTGCAAAGTTTGGTTGCATTAGCTCTTTTCGTTTGGCCGAAATCGTGACCACGCCCTCGCTGGAAGAATAATAATAATAATAATAATAATAATAATAATAATAAAACACGCCAATAACAATAAGGATTCAGCACTTTAGTGCTGAATCCTTAATAATCAGGATAATACGTCTTGAAGACCTAATAAATCTCGGTTGCTTTTTGAATACCTAGATTTCATTTGAGCTCATATTAAGATAAATACCATTATAACAGACATGATGTTACTGTTACAACAGGCTATTATACTTTATCTTTCATGTATTCAAGTATCGTTATTTGAAAGACAATATTGGTTGCTGGCCCCAATAAATGTAGACATGTAAGGATATATATCTGCAAATAATCACATTATTTACAGTTACATTCCATTATGAGCAATTGTATCATAACTTTTAGCAAAAATGAGTGAAACATTTTCTTCTTCCTGTTTTTTAGAACCAACAATGGGTATGTCAAATATGGCCAGGACATAAAATCTGCGAAAGATTTTGTTAACGCAACTGAGGGGAACGACATACATGTAGTGCTCATACCTGAAGAAGAGATTGTCCACGGACTGCAAGGAATTCATCAAATGAATCCAAAACCAATCAAAGGCACCTTAAAGCTTCACCAGGTATGCTGGCTTGGCACTCCTGGACTTTTGTTCCATAGAAACCACAGCTGCATCTGTCAGGCACCCAATGAGTGTTCTAATCACAAGCTCTCGAAACATTTCACCCAATCAATTTCAGAAAATAGTCTTGATGACAAGATGAGCCTCTTAGACAAATGTCTTGAGAATCTCAAAACCTGTGAAAATTTCACTGAATTTAAAGAAGAATGTGAAAAAATTGCAAAAACAATCAATGACATTGAAATAAAGAGAAATATCACTTTGCCATACAACAATCTCAAAGTTGACGAACCCTCAGTGAAAGTATTTCCTGATGACTTGGAAGATATCCGGAAGCTTTCCCTTGCAGTGTAAAAGCAGATGGAAACTGTTTGCCATCAGTTGGGAGCGTGCATGCATATGGAACAATTGACAAGACGTCTGAGATGAGAGTACGTTTTCGGGCCCAAAAAGATTAAGGATAAGTGTTGGTATGAGCTGGAGAGAGTTATCCAAATCATTCCAGCGCCGACTCCCATAGACAACTCATCACATTTCATGATTGACCCTGTCATCTGGTCAAACATCACAACCTGGTAGATGTACCTTGTACTTATGATTCCCTTGTTGTTTACAAGTCATTATTGTTTGACAGTTTGACAATTTGTTATTTGCAAAACTTGTTTGACATTTTATGAAAGGTGATCCAAACAGTGATGCTTTTGTTAGTTGCAAAACTTGTTAGATGGTTTGAGAAGGCAGTCCAAGTTTGGATACTTTTGTTAGTTACAATCAGTTTGTTACATTCAAGACAATAAGAGTTTGCTGTTAAATGAGTTTCTGAGATCTATAAAGATATTGTCAACTGTTTCTTTTATTGTTGTATTTGTTGTTGCAGAATGATCATAATTTTTATTGATCCCGCATTTAATCAATCGTTCTTCCATTTCAACTTGTTCTGAAATGTCTTTACAGTTACACTGAGATGTTGATATAACACAGGTCTTATGTTTGAGAATAAAAACTTTATCTTGAATTTGAAGGTATGATAAAAAAAACAACTATGTTTGTAACTTGATTAATGGTAGTTTATCTTATCATAGTTGACATAAATTTGTTCTTATCCTAACTCCAATAAGCTATTCAATTGTACATTCTGTAACACATTTGAGTCTTTACTGTAACACTTACATGTCCTTCAAGTAACACACACATACTGTTTGAGAATAAAAACTTTATCTTGAACTTGAAGGTATGATAAAACAAAATGTTGGTAACTTGATTAATGGTAGTGTATCTTATCACAGTTGACATAATTTTGTTCTGAATCAAAACTCAAATAAACTATTCAATTGTCCATTCTGTAACGCATTTGAGTCTTTGCTGTAACACTAACATGTCCTTCAAGTAACACACACATACTGTTTGAGAATAAAAACTTTATCTTGAACTTGAAGGTATGATAAAACAAAATGTTGGTAACTTGATTAATGGTAGTGTATCTTAACACAGTTGACATAATTTTGTTCTGAATCCAAACTCAAATAAACTATTCAATTGTCCATTCTGTAACGCATTTGAGTCTTTGCTGTAACAATCTTATCATGTTTACTGATCTTATTAGGAGATAAGAAGATATTGTGAACATTTTACCATGATCCTTGGTGTAGTAGGGAAAAATATCTTCATTTTGTTATTTAAAGGTCAAATATCTTTGTTTTAATTAAATGTTTTTCAAATTTATTTTGTATATTTTCTTTCCAATAACAAAGGGTGTCTTTACCATAACACTTTTGTCTTTTACCTAACGGGTCTAAAAAGTTAATTATTCATGATTTAAGAGTAAAAAATTACAAGAAATCATTTGGAAATATTAAAATGTTCTCTGTAAATCATCCTCACTACAATTAATATTTTGGCGGAACGTTCATAGATTAATAAGAGTATTGATGAGAGTTACCATATTTAACTTTGTCAAATAACAAAGTTTGAAAATGTTTATTTTCTTCAAATATAGTTTTAGAGATGGTCTCTTAAGTGTGGGTGACAAAATAACACATAAGGTGGATTTTACAAAAGAATAACTCTACATTTTAGAAAAAAACATGAATATTGATGTTGTTACATGAAAGACACTGTGCCTTCAATAATTAGTTTACTTAGTCTTCACAAAAATATAAGACATGATTAAGCCTGACATACATTTGATATGTTTACTTTAAGAATGTAACTTAAGTTTTGTTGAAATAAAAAATTATAATTTTGAATACTATTAAATTGTTTTTCGGACACAAAAAAACTGCAACTTTTGAGAATGACTCATATATCCCTAATGAAGACTGCGCTAGGTGTACCGGTTCATTACTAAGCGTGAAAAAGGATGATCAGTCATGTAATGCCTTCGGAACGTTTTGTTAATGCAGGTGCCCTTTGTTAAATTAAATATTGGGTACACTTTTTAAAGAAGTGCCACTCATTATGACAGGATTAACTCGTTAAACCCACCGTCTCGAGAAAGCTGAAATCGTTTATAGATAGTTATAGTGTAATAATATCACTAAGCACGCCTTATTTGCTTAACTTACTTTAAAAGCTTAATATTCAAAACTATAATCATATTAAATCTGAGAATTTGTATGTGCTGTCAACAGGTGTAAACAAGAAAAACAGGAGACGTAATGTGCCTTCTCACTGCCATCTTCCGCACGCATCGGGCCATATCATTTGGGGACCTTCACATTATTTTTAAGTGACAACTACCTGTTTGAATTGCCCTGGCTTGGTGGAAGACGAAACACATGTTTTACTTTCTTGCCCCTTTTACTCTCATTTACGAACGGATTTTATTATATCGCTGTGTTTTAAAATGGCCAGAATTTTTTACCAGTTTTACAACAACTTGCCCGTATGTTTACATGTGATGATTTTATAGTTTGTCTAGCCAAAACCTGCAGTAACATTTTAGAACACCGACGTTATCAGGTTATTCCCTGTACACATAACTCTTAGCTTATTCATTTCACATGTTTATTCTACATGTATAATATTACGTTTCACTATACTGTATACACTACACTTTTTAATCAATCTAGGTTGTGTATTTTATTGTTTATTATTTATCATGGTATGTGTATACCGCTGTAATCACGAGTGAGATGTAACTAAAATTATGCAGCAGCTCTGCTGTTTTCAACATTTGTGTGAATGATATGAATGACTACCTGGAACCCGGGAGTGACCTCGCTCCTGTTTTGGGTGATCAACAACTCACACACTTACTTTTTATAGACGACCTTGTCTAAGGTCTCCAAAACAGGCTCATACTAACATCTTTTACAGAAGATTGGAAATTCAAATTAAATCTCTCTAAAACTAAAGTAATAGTTTTCGGTGGTAGTGAGGCAGATTCAAATTTGTCATTTCACTCTGCCATTAGCAGTCCTATCAGTTTTTGCGCAGTTTCCGTCGCCGCGCGTTTTGTATTGGCTATAACCTTTTCCCTAGAAGGTTTTGAGAACTCGTATACATAACTTCTATACTTAACTTCTTACTTATACCCCTGGGGATTTTTTTTGACATGTCCACATTCAACGTCAAGTTCTGAAATCACTAAAAAAAATCGTGTAAATACGGCAAAATATTTGTGCTATCAGGCTCTTATTTGGTGTATATCAACAATGGAGAAAGACGAAGATTTGAAAAGGTTTTCGCCAACATCCGTCAAAGGTCAAAGTCACAGCGAGGGCACGACTTAAGCATGCTTTTGCGAAATGTCTTATTTCAACTATTAACACTTTATACACAATCAAATGAACTATTAACACTTTATACACACTCAAGTGAGTGACCTTCAATGTTAAAAGGTCATGTCTGAAATCACTATGTAACTTTTTTTCCAAGAAGGTATTAACACCTCATATACATAGCTTCTTTCTTATAAACCTGGTGAATGTTAGGTCACTAGGTGAAATCACTAAAATCCTTGTAAAGAGGATAACTTAAAAAACTTTGTATTATCAGGCTCTTACTTGGTGTGTATATATCAACTATGGAGAAAGACCCAAGCTTTGAAAAGGTTTTCGCTAAAATCTTTGCAAACATGCCTTATTTCAGCTATTAACACTTTGAAGCATTACATGATTGTTATGCTCAATGAAAAGTGATCATTGACTGTAACATCAAAGGTCAAGGTCACCAGTTCTGACTAAACTAAATAACCGTTTTCAAAGAAGGTATCAACTCCTCTTACACATAGCCTCTGCCATGTTCACATTCAAGGTCATGAGTTCTGAAATCACTACAACAATCCTTGTAAACAC
The DNA here is from genome assembly GCA_936450465.1 of Gibbula magus. NCBI lineage: Eukaryota > Metazoa > Mollusca > Gastropoda > Trochida > Trochidae > Gibbula > Gibbula magus. The sequence goes on along the minus strand of OW388294.1, from coordinate 21,393,402 downwards.
AATAATTTCACCCGAGAGTCTCATCATCATCATCCTCCCTCAGTGTTTGAGCTAGGACCTTAAGAATTGTCTGACCAACTCTGGCAGGATACACTGTAATGCTGTTACCAGGCTCTTGTTTCGTATATAACTATGAATTAAGACCAATATTTGAAAAGGTTTTCGCTAAAGCTGTCAAAGGTCAAGGTCACAACTTAAGCATGCCTTATATAAAGTTTGAATCGTTGCATGACTGTTATGCACAATGAAAAGTGATGGTGTGACCTTGCAAGGCCACGGTAATCGTTTGATCCAATTTTGTAATCAGAAATAGGTTTTATGAACAAACTTTTGAAAAGTGACCCCAGTGATGATTCAACTTGATAGTAATAAGTAATAACTCGAATAAAGACAAAATATGTTTTTAAAAAACTTCCCATGTATGATGCTGACGAGAAGGCGGAACAGGGAAAGGCGAGATCCTAAGTTTCGGGGCTGCTCTGCTTTTGCGGTGTCCCGCAAACGCTCATCTAGTTGAACTCTGTGGCTCCTAGGGTGCGCTCCTTTCGGCTGAGAATGTACTCCTAACGATAGAGCGCGTCCAGACCGTGCTCGGAGTTTGCTCTGAGCTACTCCTCACATCGAGGTGGTGCAGCGAGAGCAACAAGATGGCGTCCGACCGAGCGACAATGTTCCAATGTGAAGAATGTTTGAGGATGTTCCAGTCCGTCAGCTCTTATATGTCTCACAATTGTGTCGTAATAGGTTTGTAATAGTGAAAGAGATATATGAAGACTATTTAATATGATATATATTTTTTAAATCTTATAAATGAAATACGAATGCCCGGTGAAATCGCCATTTTTCACTACATTTGGCGCCAAAAGTGAGGTCAAACAATGAACGATGAGCTGTAACTAAATTGATATTACGTCTACTAAATTTTGTCTCACTTTATGTTAATCACTCTTCAAATGACATCGACTGAAGAACGTATACACGTTTCTATTCCCAAAGTCATGGGCGCCGCCATCTTGGTATCACGTGACCGTCCGCCATTAAGGTGCTGAAGATGCTAGTGACGTTACGTTAGAGGTCAACCTGATTTTCTGACTCCGTTCATCAATAATCGATCGTTAAGCTTTCTAAGATGTCTTCAGAAGATAAATCCACTAAAACATGTATGTATATGATATAAATGACAGCTTAAACTGAATATATCACGTTTAACTGGTTTTTTCAGCGATTAAATGCGTCTCTTTGACGGCAGTGCAATTTTCTATAAGTCTCCATGTATATAGGCCTAATAGATACATAGGGATGCTCTTCACGACCAACATACTGATACAAAGACTTATTCCTCTTTCCACGAATAAAGCTCGGATAACACATCATAACAGAATAAAAATAATTTTGCATTGTCAAAAGCCTAAAACACTAAATATTAGGCCCTGTGATGAACTAATAATGACAAATTCCTCTTCATTTCCTTCAGAGAATACGCCTACTGTAGACTAGCAATGCGTCAATTTAAGTCATAAATCTATCAAACGTCTATTTATATACCCGTGATTGAGCTGAAAGAACATATTAACTATTAATCTAAAATAGGGGATATTCCCATTCCAATTGAAATAGAATACTACTAGCAAGTGCAAATGAGAAAAGGTAATAGGCCTATATACTAGTATATAGGCTATAACCAGATACATGAAATTTCACTGGAAATGTTTCATGAATAAATATATATCTTACGTTGTTTTTGTCTGCAGTTGCTAGAAGTATGCTATCAAACAAATCCTTTGTTTTTTTAAATATTTTTGATAGTATATAATAGTTATATTTATCGAAATCTTAATGGATTATTAAAGTTATTTTTATCAAATTTACGCTAGGTACGCTTCCTGATTCCAACGCAGCGTGGTCAAAGAACGAGTACAAAGACTGGCCTCACTTGGTCTATGAAGACCTGGTTGATTATCTAATTCTCTCGAAGTCTTATGATGGAAAGGAAATGCGTGCTTTTCGAGCCCTATGGGGTCATAATTATGTTACAACAAATTGGATGGGTGATATATTTCATGTAACAACAGGTGATCATATTTTCCTCAAGTGTTCTGTGTCGCCATCCCAGCCCGGAGTAGGCAAATCAGATTATGACGCCTGGTTGTGTGTTGTTAAAAATTGTGATTCCCAGTGTAACATCGAGACCGCAGGATGCACGTGCCCCGCAGGTTTGGGGCGGGCGTGTTCGCACATATCTGCTATAGCATACGCTGTTGTAATGGCCTGGTCTCAGGGGTTAGCTGGCACAAGTTGCACCGATTTACCTGTCACCTGGGGCAGAGGTGCATCAGCAAGTAAATCCGACCATCAGGAAATACTGAAGGATATTAACTTCAGTAGACCCAGCAAAACTACACCTTTACACAGTGAACAACATCCAGTTGAGAATATTCAGTTGCAAAAAGAATTTCGTTTCCAGCGTTTTGATTCTCACTGTGAACTCCAGCAATTTGTAAAATCCTCCCCTCTGGCCAAGTTATGGGACTGTAATGGCACCTTGGCTTTCAAAACCCTTTCTGCGCCCCCTGTTACACCCTCCAACACTCACGAGTCAATTGCCCACGGTAATCATGCAGTGTTCCCGTTATCCGGTAATTGCCGGTTTTTTACCGGTAAAAAATGTGTTGATCCGGTAATTTCTACTGCCGTCGGTAATTGCCGCCGGTAAATTTTATATTGCATGGAGTTGCTTTGTATATGTATATTGAATAAAGTATCACTTGCAATCACTTACAGCAACGTCTTTCGTTTGTTTTTCCAAACCTCAAATTGTTTTGAAAACGTATCTTGAAAATATAGTGGAAACCCCTCATCTAAATATAGACTGTTACACTGCGCACATTCCCACGCATGACATTCGCACAACACATTCAGACAGTCCTTGTTAATGTTCTAATATCGAATAATCTATAAATAGCCGCTACTACGAGTTACGTTACGTAGTAAAAATTTTCAACATGGCTTCCAGTAAGAAGCAACGCACGCTTGCGGGGTTTTTTTCCGGAGGGAATGAGAACTTTGCTAACACTGCTAGTCAAAAACAAGTTGAAAAGTCTAAGGATAACGAAGATATTGGGGATTCAACGTTGAGGAAAAAGCCAAAGAACTCTACTGATAGTAGCGGTAAGACCGCCAGCGTTTTGACCTCTAAATTCAATAAAGCGTGGTTGCGTGATTACAAATGGCTTCGTGTGGAGGGAGAGGAAGGGAATGAGACAATGTACTGTAGAATTTGTGAGGAGTCTCAGCAGCAGAATGGTTTCGTTAAGGGGAGTGTCAATCGAAAAAAATCTGCACTAAATGACCACCGTGACAGCCAGTCCCACCATAAGGCAGTTCTCTCACTCACCCACAGGCAGGCTATGGTTACAATGCAGCAAGCAGCAATAGAAAAAAACGATGATTCACTAACTGCCATGTGCAATACTGTATTAACAATGGCACAAGAAAACATTGCGGCAAATAAATTCAATGCACTGATAAATCTGCAAAAGAAAAATAAATGCTCTGCATTGAGTGGTGTTGTGTACACACATGGCGATTCAGTAGAAGAAATGGAATCCGCCCTCACTACGAGTACCATGGAACAACTCAAACAACAAATAACAAACAGCAAGTTTGTTGGCTTGATAATCGACGAGACAGTGAACATTACTGTGGAAAAAAAGCTAATTATGTTTCTTAGAATTGTCAATGAGGGGAAATCTGAAACTGTCTTTTTAGGAAATCATACTGTACACGACGGCACCGCTAGTACCATCACAGACAAGATCAAGGAAGTGTTCCAGGAATGGAACATTTCCATTCACAAAGTCGTTGGTCTTGGCTCTGATGGTGCCAGCGTGATGACCGGGCGTAAATCTGGTGTCGGGGTCAGACTGACCGACGAATGTCCATACTTGGTTCATGTGCACTGCATCGCACACAGGGTATCACTTGCCTCCCATGATGCTGCAAAGTTGTCAAAAGTTGTCACTGAATTTACAATAACCATAAATGAGATTTATAAGCTCTATCAGTATTCAGCAGTCCGTTATGAGCGTCTTCGCAACTTGTCGCAAGTACTTGCCGACTCTGAGTTCTCAAGCCTCAAACAGCCATGTAGTGTTCGGTGGTTGTCTTTGGGTCGGGCTGTTAAGTCCACTAAAGACAACCTACCAGCTCTGTGCATGGAGATTGAAGAGGAGGCAACAGCTCGCAATAACCCAGTGGCAACGGGCATACAAAAGAAAATGAAAACATTTTCCTTTGTTGCCCTCTGCTACACATTGACCGATGTTCTGAACATTATGGACAAACTCATCACGGTATTCCAACGGGATGAACTCAATCTTGGTTCAATTCATCCTGTTGTGAAGGCCTCGATTGAGTCCCTCACAGACCTCCTGGCCACTCCAGGGCCTAGTGAGCAGTACTTTCTTGATAACATCAATGACGGGGTGTTCAGAGGGATTACTCTCACGTACGCTGATGAGAGATCGAGAGCTGCATTCCAAAACACTCGGTCTGGGTTCATCACAGACCTCTGTGATGCACTGAGAAAGAGATTTCCAGAGGACAGCATGTCCGTGCTTGTATCTTTAGATAAGATTCTCAACCCCTCACAATACCCCTCCTCTCGCGATGACATCGCCCAGTACGGCAGCGACGCCCTTGAAGTTGTAATTTCGCATTTCACTTCTGACGACGTCAACGTCAATAACAGGATTGGAATTGACGCTGACCGAGCCAGATGTGACTTCCCCCAGTTTAAACGCACGCTTGCCAACCTTGGTTCAAAAACCCTGACAAACACGTGCAAGTTATTGTCAAATGACTACCAGGAACTCTTTCCTGATTTTGCTATTTTAGCAACAATTGCTTTAACAATTCCAGTAAGCAGCGTCCCCGCAGAGAGAGGATTCAGTCTGCAGAATCGCATACACACTGCGTCAAGGAATCGTCTCTCTCGGGGACGTTTAGACAATCTCATGTTGCGGAATATGCATGCAGATGACAACGTTGTTCCACGAGCTGTAGCAATCTTCCGTCAGAAAAAAAGAAAAGTGTAGCTTGAAACTCGTTGAATAATTATGTCGAAACAGCAGTAAGCCTGCATATTCAGCAACATTAGCATTGTGATTCGTGTTTAATGTTTCAGTGACTGACTCAGTGAGTGACACTGACTGTGTGTTAGATCAATCGTTAATTAACAATTTCTTTGTTATTGTTTTAATTAATGGCAATGAAATTCAATCTGAACTTCCAAGAGAACAATAATAAGGAACCAATGAATACTTAAATTAATTTAAGTATGTAGTGCCCAAACCATGCTTGCGCATGTTGCGCATAAATTTTTGAGTACATATTTTGTGTATACATTACGGATGATTACCAGAGAAATGTTCATATTCAACTGCAAGTTTGAATTAAAATAAACTTTAAGAGTTTCAATTTTAACAAGAATTGATTTGTGTTTGTTTTTCTTGTCTTCCATTCATGATGAATACTTTAATTTTGAGTGACGACAATTACATCCACATTTCAAATCTCTGTAATTATAAATACGTCATTGTGTACAATTGACAACCTTGAAAGCTTATATTTCTTTAACTGAATCCATGTGTAAATATCATACACAAGCCTTTACAACTTTACAGGATTAATTATTTTAATTATGTGTCAATACGATATATGAATTAAATATGTCTCCTCTTGAGAGTCGGCAATATATACGATACATCTCTGATAAAAATAACCGTTTTAAATCGATTCATTAGTTTGTATTTAAAAAAATTCACAAAGCATAGTCAATATTTTAAAAGACAGGTGTAATGCTTTGTGAAAAGCTAAATAGAATTACTTTAAATGCGTTTCTCTTATGTTATTAGTAAAAACGAACAAGCAGGTACAAAATCCAGACTGATGTTTGCAAACTCCTCAGCACTGCCATGGAAAGCGCTGCCTATTGATGAACATTAATTAACTTAAACGTGTCAAGCAATGATTGGCTTAGCCTGTTTCACGTCCCATCATGCTTTGCGGCGTTCTCACGCCCACGATTGTTTCAAAGCATGATGGGACGTGTAACAGACAAGCGATTGGCTATCCCATATTGCATATGCAAATAGTTTACAAATGTCTGAATTATTTAAAAGCGAACCACGATTCAATGTTTTAGTTCTGTTTGAAACGAAATACGATCTCCAGCCGTTTTATTTCGTCAATTCCATAATTTAGCAACACATGATCACGGACCATCCGTCAATATCTAAGTCTAGCAAATGTTGATAGTAAGTGAACTTTTGCTTGCAATGACTTATAGATTATATTTACAAAAAGTGTCAATATAGGGAGAGTGAGTGATTTAAGGTTATTAATTTTTCGATCTAGGTCGGAACGTCTGTTTAATACTGTGAGCTTGAAACATTTCGTTCTAAAAACGATATATTGGTTGAATCTTCCCCGCTACAGATTACGAATACTGACACAAAGTTCAAGCTTGTGACCAGGTGACACCATACACATTGAAATGTAAACACGCATGTTTTATGTCAGTTGTCAGTTGAATGCAGATTGAGTCCAAGACTACAGTGCAGTGCAGTCAAATGCCTTCTTGGAATATCGATCCATTGTATGACAGCACCTGTTGAGGTTGTTCTGTGACGAGCATTTCACCACTTCCGTGTTGTCATGCAGCTTTCATTATCAGATTCAGTGTCGACAGTGATAAAATGAAACGTAGTCGTAAATTGACGACCCCTCCACAAAATAACAACACCAACACAGGATAAAGAACATTTAATACGAGTTATCTAAAAATGCATGCAATTATCGTTACTTTTGTCTCGCCGGGAAAAAAAACGTTCAGCCGGAATTTTGAGACCCTGTCGGCATACGCTGCCGGTAAATTTTAAAACCACCGGGAACACTGTCATGACATGGATTATTCCCGCCCTGTCACCAAACTCGATTGTATTTCATGTGACACGTTTTATCAAACTTATGTGAATATTCCAAGTGAAAAAATAGAGCCATGGGCTCTGTAGCTCATCAGGATTTCATTGATTTACTATCTAAAGTTGAATATTTAAGTTATTTAAGTTATTGTTTACAAGCAAAAGATAAGTTCTTGGATCATGACCACTGTGACCCCATTTGGGGTCATGGGGTCACGAAATCTACAATTTAGAATCCCCATTGGCCAAGGAGTCTGCACACAACTTTTCAGCTCTCTAAACCTTTTGGAGCTGAAGAAGAAGATGAAAATAGGTTTTTAAGGATTTGACCCCAGTGACCCCATTTTGGGTCATGGGGTCACGAAATCTACAATTTAGAATCCCCATTGGGCAAGGAGTCTGCACAAAACTTTTCAGCACTCTAGACCTTTTGGAACTGAAGAAGAAGATGAAAATAAGTTTTTAAGGATGTGACCACTGTGACCCCATTTGGGGTCATGGGGTCACATAATCTATAATTTAGAATCCCCCATTGGCCAAGGAGTCTGCACACAACTTTTCAGCTCTCTAGACCTTTTGGAACTGGAGAAGAAGATAAAAATAGGTTTTTAAGGATGTGACCCCATTTGGGGTCACGGGGTCACGAAATCTACAATTTAGAATCCCCATTGGGCAAGGAGTCTGCACACAACTTTTCAGCTCTCTAGACCTTTTGGGACTGGAGAAGAAGATGAAAATAAGTTTTGAAGGATGTGACCCCGGTGACCCCATTTTGGGTCATGGGGTCACGAAATCTACAATTTACAATCCCCATTTGGCAAGGAGTCTGCACACAACTTTTCAGCTCTCTAGACCTTTTGGAACTGGAGAAGAAGATGAAAATAAGTTTTCAAGGTTGTGACCCCGGTGACCCAATTTGGGGTCACGGGGTCACGAAATCTACAATTTAGAATCCCCATTGGCCAAGGAGTTTGCACACAACTTTTCAGCTCTCTAGACCTTTTGGAACTGGAAAAGAATATGAAAATAGGTTTTTAAGGATGTAACCCCGGTGACCCCATTTGGGGTCATGGGGTCACGATATCTACAATTTAGAATCCCCATTGGCCAAGGAGTCTGCACACAACTTTTCAGCTCTCTTAACCTTTTGGAGCTGAAGAAGAAGATGAAAATAGGTTTTTAAGGATGTGACCCCTGTGACCCCATTTGGGGTCATGGGGTCACGATATCTACAATTTAGAATCCCCATTGGGCAAGGAGTCTGCACACAACTTTTCAGCTCTCTAGACCTTTTGGAACTGAAGAAGAAGATGAAAATAGGTTTTTAAGGATGTGACCCCAAATGGGGGTCATGGGGTCACGAAATCTACAATTTAGAATCCCCATTGGCCAAGGAGTCTGCACACAACTTTTCAGCTCTCTAGACCTTTTGGAACTGAAGAAGAAGATGAAAATAGGTTTTTAAGGATGTGACCCCTGTGACCCCATTTGGGGTCATGGGGTCATGAAATCTACAATTTAGAATCCCCATTGGCCAAGGAGTCTGCACATAAAATTTCAGCTCTGTGGAATTATTGGTTCTGGAGGAGAAGTCGAAAAAGCGAAAAGTTTACGGATGGACGGATGGACGGACGGACGCCGGACACCATGCCATGCCATAAGCTCATCGGGCCTTTCAGGCCTGATGAGCTAAAAATTGAAGAATTGTGTGAACAAACAAAGTTGCAAAATACACCCTTGTGGAAAGATAGTCGTCTTGTACGTATTCCAGCTTCAAAATTGAAAAGTGTACCTAAAACAGCGAGGGCAAATCCTGAAGTGTTCATTAATGAACACCTTCACACGAGATTTAAAGGTTCCTCTGCAACATTACATGGCAATATATGTGAACCAATAGCTCGCGCTCAGTTCGAGTCGGAGCATGCATGTAATGTAAGCCGATGTGGCTCTTACATTAGCAAGTCTGAACCGTTTCTGTCTGCCAGTCTGTGTGGACGGACAAGGGGAGGGACTGTGTGTGTGTAGATGTCCCATACAACGAGCAGTTCGTCCAGGACAACCTCCCCAGACTCAGGGCCTTCTACTTCAAACACATGCTCGTCAGGATTGTCGACGAATTTTAGCAAGTTCGGCTGAAACTCAGCAATGAATATATCAAATTTTGCACAGATGCTATTCATTAGTTATTCAACATGACTTCGAGTTTAGTAATTGTATCACCGTAACTCGGAATCATATTTGGTACCAGCTAATATGATAACAATAAAACAACGAAAATAGTGTGACAGTTCCAATAGTTTATTGTTTTTTAATGTTACACATGTTTCAACATTACGTTATTTTATTGTCAGTATTTACAAATAAGATCTGTTGAAATCATTTGTGTGGACTTTCAAAGCAAAAACAGTATTATAGATAACAAAGTGACATTCATAATTCATATGCCAGATACTCTATGCAAAAATACATTCCTCATACCAACTGTAATAGGGATGAAGGTCCAGTCGTTAATGTTAATTGCTGAACTAAAATTCAATTATTGACAATCTAACTCATGCACTTTCTTCAATTTTCTAATTGAAGGTCTTTTCACTTCCCTGTGAGTTCACATATCATTAATAAGGGGTCGTCTCAAATTGCACAAAGCACCTACAACCTTAACTATTTTATTCATTTTCTTCAAAGAACGTACTGGTACTGTCATATTCAATATTTTGTACGTTTTCATGCAACGAATGGCCCTTTCCACATGAATTCGGACAGAAGCAATGCGTCTCGACTCTGTTACCTCTCTCTCTGAAAGTTGTTTTATCCCTCGTAGAAATGATGGCATGTTTAACTTGACCCTCATAGCAAAGAGCTCCCCTCCTATCGTAAACCCTCATCATTTGGTTTAAGGTAATTTAAAAATCCCGAAGTTTTAGTGATATATCTGTCACTGGCCCGGCCTCCATAACACTTTGATACAAACATGATATACCCATTGGGGGCTATGGCTACTAAGATCTTGGCCGTGTTGTGAGACTTGTAGTTGCTGTAGGTGGCAGTCCTAGCTTTCACATTGAGGGGACGCTGAATATACACTTCGGTGCAATCAATGATACATGTTGTTTTGGGATAACTATCTTTGAAAGATTCTGGCATTGAACGCTGAATAGTTTCCCTTGGTAACCATATGATTATGTCCCTGAGAACGACTGACAGTACATCAATCCAAGAATGAAAAACCTTATTCGCAAGTTGACATGAAATACCAAATCGTCTCCCAAGGTCCTGAAAAGGCAAAGCAAGCCGAAGGCGTACTAAAGTCAACAGTAGTTGGTCTTATATATTCATAGAATATGGCAGTGAGTCGCTATGACTTTTCATGATTTCTAACAATGTCTTAAAAACATGAAGTGTGACACCTGTATAGAAAAGGCAATCTTTGTTAGTTGAGATGGAAAATGGAGAAAAATCTGTTTGAGTACTAATGTTTCTTGATATGACATGGTGTGTTACAGAATAGTGATGATCATTTAAGTTTTGTGTTTGGGTCGAAATATTGGCACAAGGTTTATAGGTTATGCATGTGTCTCCAACATCATGGATGACAACAGGTCTGGTCTGTGCTGATGTAGTGGTCAGGGTAGAGTTGGATGCCGACTGGACCGATGGCTGGGAGGCCTCCTCACACACAGGGGGCTCCTCCACCTCCTCAACAGCAGCTGCCTCGCCTCCCACCTTGCGTTCCAATGTGCGTCTTCCAAACTTAGCCTGTCAACAAGAATAATAAATGCCAGGAAAAAGATCAACACAATCAGAGTCATTACCTTTTGTATTTAAATCTATTACCCCCCCCCAAGGATCTGCTGAATGTCTAATAAATTACAAAATGGCGCAATGTATATATTTCCAGCTATATACCTACTGGCTTATCATATCCTAAGCTGAGTTGTGGGTCTGGGTTCCGTGTCGTTGGTCGGCCATCCACGAAATGGACTGAGCAAACCTGAAATTCATACAACAATATTAAGGCTATTTATATTATGTTAAGCACATCAATACATTAGCTACAGTGGGCCAAATTTGAACGTTGAAGAATATACTGAGCTCTTCACAATTAATAATAGAATAAAGTTATTCAATGTCAACAATCCACTGTAAAAAGAAATTTTTTTTCTATAAATAGCAACAACAATTGTTTTAAAATCTAAAATAATTGCTGAGAAATAAGCAATTTGTTGGACGACGTCAGGTAGTTCCTGATCACTAGAATATGGGGATTGTCTCAAAACGTTAACTGTCTACAAAAAAAATATTAATTGTTAAAATCACAAAATACTTTCATGACAATACGTTGGATTAATTAGGCCAAAAGAAAAAAATACTCCACGATTTACAGAAAGTAGTTCGCTGAACTTGGTGCCCCTAAATAGTATTACTCGCTTGATATTGGCTGTATCGTACTCAATCTAATTTACTGTCATCAACAAGAATATTTTGTGTACTTTTAATCTATGGATAAATTAATGATATGTTTCGATGCATCTGTTGACTTTAACACATGTTCCTATCTGACACAGCCCTCGCTATCGAAAATGTGTTTAAATAGCAGCCGAACACGGCATCGTTTTGTCACGTGATTCGGAACTGCCGTGATGACGTCGTGATTCTTTTGGCAATTTTCTCTAACTAATGAGAATTTTATTAATTTCATATTTCGGTACGGGTAACATGAACGATTGCTGATACAGAAAATGTCCTTAGTTAATTAAAACATCCTTTCGCATAAGCGCATGCAGCGTTTATTTCGTTAGTGATCCGGAACTGCCTGACGCACTGTACTGTATTGTTTATAACTGTCAGAGTAAATTAGTTGATTATCTTGTCTCCAGCTATTTTTTAATTTATTTGTTTTCTGGAGTGAATATACTTCGAGAACTTCTAATAATTTTATCTCAATATGAACTGATGTTGTTGAAATACCTTGTCACTTTTCCCAGGCTGATAATCTTTCCGGTTGATTGCTTTCAACCAACGTTGACGTTTTTCAGCTGTCAGTGGGATGTTGTGGAACTTGTAGGGGAAAAGGCACGGACATTCTTCATGAACCTGGTTGTGTACATCACAAACCGATTTCTTCCACTCGTATAACTTCTTTTGGTTGTTATTACAGTTAAACACAACACACTATCTGCCTCCACTCTTTGAGTACGGCATGACGTTACGATAACAGTAATCAGCACCTCAATGGCGGCCGACGTCAACGTCTCTACCGAGCAAGGAAGATAACCCTAATCGTCGCGTGAAATATAAATGTGTATATACAAGTTCATGTACCAATGTCCCATTGGCCGCCATGTTAAAGTATTGACGTATGATGAATGATGTATATGCTTTGCTTATATGAAGAACATTTTCTTGACACTTAATGGAAACTACGTGTATGTAGATGAAGTGATTTCCAATATTTTGATTTATATTTCATAACCATTTTACACACATTTTAATTATGAAAATTAGGGTTGCAACGGTTAATTAACCTGTAAGTCTATGGAAAATGCCAGGGTGGGGAAGAACTTTTGGTCCCTGGGTGTAGTTTCAATGAGATTTTAAAGGTGTCGTTCTGTCAACAAAATTCCCAATCTTTACCTGAAATGAAACCACGCTAGATATATTGAACCTAAGGCTAATTTTATACCTTTTTTTATAATAGAAGATATCATACACTAGCTGAGTGATAGAAAGATCACATACAGTGCTCTTGGGTTAAGCGAAGCACCTACGGCTACGCGATAACAGGCCATTTATATAAATTAAATATTTCTTATGTTAAAAATCTTATCTCAAATGAAAATGTAGGCTTTTAATATTAACATGTTTGAAGTAGAAGTCAATAAACTATTCAGTTGACAAATGAATGAATAATTTTGTACACAAATATTATTGCAGGTTCCGGAGGTTTCACTGTTGATGATCTGGATCAAGACACAGAAGTTCGAGAGCTTACTGTGGCTAACAAGACAAGCCATCAGGGTGAGGGACCCCTCACTGCAGCCTCTACTGCTTCAGACGCAGACATAACCCCTGATCCGGCATGCTGGAATAGGGCTGCCACCCTCCTCCTCATTGATAGTTATCGGTAAATAGTAATGAATAACTATTAAATGGTCATTTAATTGATTCTGTATTTATGTTTCAGTAAAACAATTGCTTTAATACTCAAAGTAAATAATTATCAAGAATCGTTGAAAGAAGTATAATTTAATCTTTTTTTAATTTTAGGTGCACTCAATATGCCTGTGTATTTTAAAGGGACAGTAGCACATTTTTTGCAAATTTTTATGATATTTTTATATACACAGTGAAGTTAAGGTGACTAGTCCTCTTGCTGGTGGAAAGCTGGTCTAGTCGGCTGGCAACAACTTCTACTGGTAGGGGGTTGCTATAACCTTGACATTGCTGCTGAGTAAATTATCTTATGGTGGTAAATAATATTACATTTATAGCTTTTCCTTGTTATCCTATGTTACTATACACTGTGCCGGACAGTTAGTGAAGTTATTCATTGATTACACAATATTTTAGGAATTTTAGGTGCACTCAATATGCCTGCGTTTTTTCCGAAAGTCAAGAGGGACATTTGAAGTCATCTCCCGTCATCTTGTTGTGATAATGTGTCACTGTCTGTATGGAACTCACAATGCCAGCTTTTTAGTTGGGGTTCTATCAGGGTAACCAGGAAAATAAAGGGACAGAGTGCCATTATAAACATGAATCAGCTTTTAATATTTTTCTTAATTTTCTTAAATAACTAGAAGAGCGTTTGCGGGACACCGCAAAAGCAGAGCAGCTCCGAAACTTTGGGTCTCGCCTTTCCCTATTCCGCCTTCTCCTCAGCATAAATAAAATGGGAATTTTTTTGGACAAAATGTTTTTCATTATTCAAGTTATTCTAACAAGTTGAATCATCACTGGGGTCACTTTTCACAACTTTGTTCTTAAAACCTATTTCTTGTTTCCCAATTGGATCAAAAGATTAACATGGCCTTAACCAATATCTCATGACCTTGAACTTTGACATTCAAGGTCACACCATCAACGATTACTTTTCATTGTGTATAACAATCATGCAATGACTCAAAGTGTTCATTGTTAACATAAGGCTTATTCACAATAGCACGCTTAAGTTGTGACCTTGACCTTCGACAGAATTTAGCGAAAACCTTTTCAAATCTTGGTCTTTCTCCATAGTTGATATAAACCAAGTAAGGGCCTGATAGCACAAAAGTTGTTGAAGTTATCGTGTTTACAAGGATTTTTTTTAGAGATTTCAGAACTCATGACCTTGACCTTGAATGTGAGCATGTCAAGATATTTCCCCAGGTGTACAAGAAAGAAGCTATGTATATGAGGTGTTAATACCTTCTTGGGAAAAGGTTATTTAGTGATTTCAGAACTGGTGACCTTGACCATATTTCGTGACCTTGACCTTTTAAATTCAAGGTCACACAATCAGTTATCACACGTAATGATTCAAAGTGTTAATAGTTGAAAAAAGACATTTTCGCAAAAGCATGCTTAAGTCGTGCCCTCGCTGTGACCTTGACCTTTGACGGATGTTAGCGAAAACCTTTTCAAATCTTGGCCTTTCTCCATAGTTGATGTACACCAAATAAGAGCCTGATAGTACAAATATTTTTCAAGTTATCGTGTTTACAAGGAATTTTTTAGCGATTCAGAACTCGTGACCTTTGACCATGTCAAAAAAATTCCCCAGGGGCATAAGTAAGAAGTTATGTATATGAGTTCTCAAAAAATTCTAGGAAAAAAGTTATAGTGAATACAAAACGCTCGTGCGGCGGCGGCGGAAACTGCACAAAAACTGATAGCAGCTCCGACTAAGTCGGAGCTGCTAATTAAATCACGTTACTTGATTTGTGGATGAAACTTGTTTATCTGTCAGACAAATTATTATGCTTACCATATATGATAAGTCAAAGGTTGAGCGAAGCAATTTAAGAGGAAAATTTTAATTTATTTGCAGAACCAAAGAACAGCTTGTAATATCAGGTAAAATGAGAAAGAAGGCCTTATGGAATGTAATTTCAGAGGAGCTGTTAAAAAAAAAGAACATAGGTCAGTGACAGAATACTGAAAAACCTTTTATTATAAAACCCTGTTACATATCCAGCTCATCTGTGCTTGCTAAAGAATTTGTTACACAACTATACACGATTTCGTATTTATTAAAATCTTCAATGCTTCATACATCAATACACTTACAGTATTGGAATGAGAATGTATGTTAATGTTGGGTAATGTGACTGACACAATCATACTTCAAAGATTGTAGTTGTTAACGATTGTAGTTGTATACTTATATACATGTAGAGGGGGAGGATCTATAATGGTTGTAGTTGTATACTTATATACATGTAGAGGGGGAGGATCTATAATGGTTGTGAACTACATACTTATATACATGTAGAGGGGAGAAACTATACTGGTTGTGAACTATATACTTATATACATGTAGATGGGGAGGATCTATACTGGTTGTGAACTACATAATTATATACATATAGAGGGGGAGGATCTATACTGGTTGTGAACTATATACTTATATACATGTAGAGGGGAGGATCTATACTGGTTGTGAACTATATACTTATATACATGTAGAGGGGAGGATCTATACTGGTGGTGAACTATATACTTATATACATGTAGAGGGGAGGATCTATACTGGTTGTGAACTACATACTTATATACATGTAGAGGGGGAGGATCTATACTGGTTGTGGAATTTTATACTTATATACATGTAGAGGGGGAGGATCTATACTGGTTGTGAACTATATACTTATATACATGTAGAGGGGGAGGATCTATAATGGTATGACACTATAGTTTTTTTTAAGAAAGTTAAAAACAAATAAAATGTAAATGCTGAAATCTATAAAAGTTAGGTATTAATAATAACTAAGATAATATCAGATATTCCGTCGTCGTATACACTTGACCATGTAAATTGTATGTTAGGCGTCAGGACGTCTGGCCAAGTAATTCGTGTAAAAACATCCTGTTGGCGAATTGTGTTCGTATCCGTGCCCAATGCACAAAGTCTTCCATCAAATCTAATAAATCACCCTGGTTCATAGTAATGAGCATACGTGTAATTAACATGAAGGTGACAGAGAGAAAGATTGGTTATTGTGGTATTCAAATATATAGGTGCTTATGTATAATGAGTATGACGGTGACGGGAAAAGACTGAGCCAATTTTGTTGTGATTTCACCATAGTAAATGTACCCAGTATGTATACACTATAGATATGTACTGACTATGTAAGTAAATATCCCCCCCCCCCCCCCCCCCCTCTACAGTAAGACTATATTTACATACACTGGTATAAACTCTCCCCCTAGATATGTATATAGATATGTGCACACTATGTCCGTATAGATCCTCCCCCTCTACAGTAAGACTATATTTACATACACTGGTATAACCTCTCCCCCCTAGATATGTATATAGATATGTACACACTATGTCAGTATAGATCCTCCCCCTCTACAGTAAGACTATATTTACATACACTGGTATAACCTCTCCCCCCTAGATATGTTTATAGATATGTACACACTATGTCAGTATAGATCCTCCCACTCTACAGTAAGACTATATTTACATACACTGGTATAACCTCTCCCCCTAGATATGTATATAGATATGTACACACTATGTCCGTATAGATCCTCCCCCTCTACAGTAAGACTATATTTACATACACTGGTATAACCTCTCCCCCTAGATATGTATATAGATATGTACACACTATGTCAGTATAGATCCTCCCCCTCTACAGTAAGACTATATTAACATACACCGGTATAAACTCTCCCCCTAGAGATGTATATAGATATGTACACACTATGTCAGTATAGATCCTCCCCCTCTACAGTAAGACTATATTAACATACACTGGTATAAACTCTCCCCCCTAGAGATGTATATAGATATGTACACACAATGTCAGTATAGATCCTCCCCCACTACAGTAAGTCAGTATTAACATGCCCCGGTATAAACTCTCTCTCTAGCGATGTATATAGATGTCGCGTATTGTTATCGTTAAATAATTACCTCAAAGGAGGAACATGTATAGGAAAGAATAATTCAAGTGAATTAACACATTTTACAAGTTTTTTGGTTGCAAATTAAAGTCATTATTTCAGTATAACATTGGACAATAAATAAGTGCCAAAAAATATTAATCAAACTGAAAATTAAAAAGAAACAAGGGGGGAGATTTTATTCTGAGGGGGGCGAGAAATAATTCCGCCGGGGGGCGATTTTATACCGGTATAAAATCTCCGGGGGAGGATTTGTACCGGTATAAAATCGCCGGGGGGAGATTTTATACGGGGGAGAATTTATACTGGGACACCGGCACAAGTGGAAACACGATGGAAAGTGTTGATAAGAGGGATAAAAGCAGTCACCGACAGCAAAAGTGGCAACAGCAGAAAGGTTCACCCCTACCAGGATGACTTGGATTTCATTGTGAAACAGCAAAATGTGGCCCTCGACAATCTACTATCTTCTAGCCCATCAACATCAGACCAGGTAAGCGGTCTCACGATTGTGACGACAATCAACAAGAAACCCCGAAGAAGCCAAGATATGTTTCACCTGTTAATAAAGTAGTCGACATGATGAGCAACTTCATTTCAAGAATCGCAAGAGCGTCATGCGCGAGAAAGTCAGCGGCAGAAGCAAATGCATGAGGAGAAAATGGCCCTCTTTCTCCTCTCTATTTATCAATTAAAGAAATAAAATCAGACGCTGCAATTTAAGGGATAAACCAGTTTTGCTAAAAAAAAATCCTGTTAGATACGATGTTGAAATTCATCAGCAGTAAGACATTTGCTTTAGAAGTACTAACACTAAAATAAAAATAAACATTTGATTGCGTTTCTGATTTAAAGTAAATGGGGTGTTTGAATATCATGTTCAGTCATCAAAACATTTCAAAGTATTTTAGATTTCTTTATAGTCTAAACAATCTCAAGTTAAGAACTCTCAAGGAGATCCGATATTAGTGTCACCTATGCAGGACTGCCTACTTGTACACTTTTTGAGTATTTTGTACACTGTACTGTCATGAAATATGATTGTTCACCAATGTTGCAAACTGTAACCTCTTCTGTGAAAATAAGAATTGTTCACATCATAAATTTCTGAATGGAGTTACTTGTTTAAATAATAAAATGTTTCAGACTTAAGTCCAGTAAACAAATTTAAACAATGAGTATTGTTGTCAAACCAGAGCATGATATCTTGAAACATATAATATCATACTAACTTCATAATTTGTGTACACCTTAACATTACAAAATACTCAAAATTGCAGTATGTATATGTTACAGTAAATCTGTGAAATCAGTAAATACATGTATTTACTAACAAATTTAGTAAATACACGTAATTACTGTCTCACTCAGTACATACACGTATCTACTAACATTTTTAGGAAATACATGTATTTACTGAAATAAGGAGTATATTTTTTCAAACATTTACTGAGCAGGTTTAGTAAATCGTATGTAACAAAGATGAGAGTAAACCTGCTTATAACTTGATTGGCGAGTTGAAAGCTCACTTGACTAATCAGCTTATCAACCGATTAATCAAGTCATATAAGCTTAATTGTGTCACAGAAAACTTTACAATTCTTGCCTTAACTACGAACAGTCATGACATCTGATTTTGAAGAGAAATTCAAGAGTGAATTGTATAAACGGCACAATGATGGGAAATGCCTTTTGATCCCAAAGGACGAATATTACCTGCTATTGGACAAAGTAAAAAATGCAGCTGCAGAAAGCGGGGAAAAGTCAAGATCTGATAACTAATTATTGTCAAAGTAAGTAATATTTTTTAAAACTTTTATGACACAATACATTTGATTTTTTTAGTTCAAACTATGAATTATAATCTATCATTTGCGCGTTTGAAAAATCTAAATTACCAGACTGATCATTGTTCTAAATTCATACTCTTTGTTTTCAGATATGAAGTTTTGCAATGTGGAGACGTTGAAAAACTGATAAGAAAGAAAGAAGACGGAACAAAATGACAATCCGGTTTATTATGCAACAATTGAAGAAACATACGACATAGTAAAACAGTCTCATATTGCAAGAGGCATGGTGGTCGAGACCGAATGTTAAAAGAACTGCAGAAGAAATATGCCAACATTGCCAATAAGACAATTGAATTATACAAGTCATATTGTGTTGAGTGTCGACAAAAACGTAAATGGCCAATGACAAAAGGGATTTAGAGTCTGACCAGTACAGAATTGCTGTGAGATCTGGTATTCTCAATGGAAAATACTCCAGAAACCAATTTAACCTGTGTCCTAATCTAATAACTATTAATGATGTTTGCCGTGAAAAGAATATTCCACTAAGGTCTGCAGTCACGGAACAATCTTCTTCTGGTGGTCAAGGTTTCACCAAATGCTCCTGCTCTGGCCCAAAGAGATGTCAGACAAACCGATGCAAATGTTTCAAATCAAAGCTATTGTGCAATTCCAGATGTCACAATAGCCTTAACTGTTGTAACACATAAAGCTGTGTTGTTTTGTAATGTTTTGTCAAAGTGCCTTCATTAAAGAGATTATTAATGGTAATTTGATCTGTTATTTTTTTAACCGTTGTTAACAAGTAATGGACCTTCATGTTGAATTATATTTTCTTTGATAAATTTGAATACACAAAAACTGAGGATGTGCAAAATCGTCGTACTGTTGCATTGATGTTTACTTCTTTTCTTATCCATTTTTCTGTTTCAGATTGTAGTATCTGCATGGAAAATAAGGAACTGCATGCATTTGTCCCATGTGGACATACTTGTTGCAATGAGTGTGCTGTTCAAATGAAGAACTGCCATATGTGTAGGGAGCCATTTTCAAAATGCATGAAAATATTTCTTACTTAAGTGTCAACCTTGTCATAATCTTGTCAACTTCCCTCACAACTCACCAATATTTTATTGAAAGATGTTCTTTTGTGTTTTGAAATTAATGGTTTGTATAATGAGCCATCTTTTAACAGCATTTAATTGAATAAAACTCTTATTTGGCAGAGTTAGTACTATTTGAATATTTAAAGGAAACAACAGTGATGAATTAAATCTTCAAGTGTGTCCTTCCTATTTGTTGTTCCTCTCATTTGACATTTTGAATTAGTTAATGCATATAAAGCATGATGAGCTACAGAGCCAATGGCTCTATTTCTTTTCATCTCAAAAACCTGCTTTACCCCCAAACATAACATTTTGTTGAGAGGTACCCAACTTCCCAATGCAAGGCATAACTCTTACCAGTCTCCATTACTGGCTGATTTAGGCCTTGCAGTATTTCCTTAAGAAATCTGTGCTTAGAAATCCAGGTCCGCTATGCAATTCTGGTGCAGCGATTCACTCTCTAGGCACAACAAAGTGAGGGAAATACTGCAAGTTTTAAATCAGTCAGTAATGCACATTGGCAAGAGTTATGCCTTGCATTGGGAAGTTGGGAGGTACCTTGTACATTACTAAGATAACAAAACTATAGCTGATGTGACCTTCAGAAGCAGGGGCTCTATTTTCTTTGCTTTATTCAATTGAAGACCACAGTCGACCAATTAATGTCAAAACTTATAAGATATTTGCATATGACAACTTGAAGAGAAACAGAAAAGGAATATACTCAATATCAGCGATAAAGTTTTAAAAATGGTTCTTACTAAACCCGGAAGTAAATTCCGAAATAATTAACCGAACAGCTGATATCATACGTGTTTCAGTGCTGACATATCTGGCAAACCTACATTGTACGTATTTTAGATACATCATTAATAGTGTATGCATGTAGTTAAATAGTTTGTTATTTTGTGACTATAATACTATAGGTTATTTCATTTTTGGCGAAATAACTTTACCGTGCCTGCATGGTCACGTGATGTCTTCTCGGGATGCAGTGAACTCCTATGCATATCCACACGTTTCGCGTGAAGTCTTACCCAATTTTGTTTTAGGATGAATAGGGGATTCTCAGTATTTATGCATGCATACGACCTATGACCTTACCGAAACGAAAGCGAGGCTAAGGCCGCTTATTTCCTGGTTCGCGTAATGGCTGCACATCGGCAGTACATGCTGCTGCATGTGTTTTTCGGTTTCTATCGACGGGAACTGAATGAATAGGTATGGTTCTATCGAATTCCAGCAATACAAGGTTTTATACAAGTGTTTTTGATAATAAAATCGACAAAATGAAGGGTAATTCATCTAGGTTTAGCGGTAAACGACGTTTGTTTTGGATAGTTTTCTTCGTGGTAAATTCAAGTTTTATTTCGGCCCATAAACGGGATGATAGCCTCTTCCAGTAAGTAAGAGTTATCCCGCCTAAACTGAACTCTTCAGGCACCAAAAAGCCACAAAAACACTACGCTCCAGTTACGTCACCGCTTCCGGTGCGTTCGACCCGCAATTCTTCACTGGCGCCTGTTATAAGTAAACAGAAAAAATGCCTGGCAGGACCTACTGTTGTGTTGTAGACTGTAGTAATTACAGTAAAAAAAGTTGTTAGCGGTAGGGTTGTTACTTTACATCGTTTCTCTTCTGGCACTTCACTTCAAAAGCGAAAATTAAAATCTATTTGGTTGTCCAGAATCAGTAGAAAACATTTCAGTTTGAAATCATGGACAGGGATCTGCTCAGAGCACTTCGAGGGAAGGAGAGGGCCGACAAAAGAAGTGAACATTCCATCTATTTTCAACCATAAAGTTTTTAAGACTGTCAAGGTATGGCAACATTTCAAATGTATACATTGTTTTCTATATTTAATTTTTTTTTAAATTTGAAAAAAAGGAATAATCTTTTAAAATATTGTAAAATTAATGTGTAAATCTATTGTAAATACATGTAATGCACGTGTTATTGTTTAGAAAATATGAAAAGTAATAACAAAAATTATTTGTAACAAAATTGTTTAACAATTTATTGTAACCTATATATAACATTAACATATGTTGTACGGGTCAGAGGAAGTCAAACTACTCTAAATGATTCCATGTTTAGTAACCTAGTGTCCTTTATAACGATTACCTAAATTTAATAAATATGTTCCTTATAATATGTATGGCTAAACAGAGGAAACATTCAATGTAAGTTTATATTACTGTTACTTAAAGGGTAAAATAAGTTAAATGTTTTCAAATATGCACGCAGCTTGGCAATGGGTCCAAATTGCATACTTATCAGGTTACATGGTAAATACCATTTAAGACTAGCTGAGGCAAGTACGTTGATCAATAAGAAATCCTTTTGAAATTTTTTATCTAATTTTAATATTTACATTACAGTTACAAGACCAGGATATAGTCAACTTGATGTACCTAATGATGAGGCAGTTGACGAAGCAGACACGTTGTGTTTGGACTCCTCATCACGTTTAGATGTTTCTGTGCTGATGCATGATTATGGAGGTCAGGTTGACACGAGCACTCTAACAGACTTCAGACATCAGGAAGTAAGTGTGTCACCATCTACAGCTAATACAGCCACCCAGACAGAGTTACATATTCCCTCACCGCCATCCTATGTATCCACTGGAATTCAGACTGAGGACATCCCTGAGATCAACTCACCTGAAGCTTCTGACTGACCATGGCTGACAGTGGACGATCTCACCGATGCCGAAATGATGTTTTATACTGGCCTCAAAGATAAGGAGACATACAATGTACTGTTCGAAGAACTAACTGAAGATGAATCATCTGGTAGACTTTGAAGGCCTCGCAAATTGAGTCTTAAAGATGAATTTTTAATGGTTCTCATGAGACTAGCTACTTGTGTTAGATTTGGCAAAACGTTTAAAAGTTTCTGCCTCAACCATCAGCTCAGTCTTCAATTGTTGGATAGATAAAATGTATCACAAGTTAAGTTTTCTTATCTACTGGCCACCACAAGAAACAGTTCGACACAATATGCCTGAATCATTCAAATCTAGATATCCCACTAAGAGGGTTATAATTGACTGTACTGAAGTGTATACCGAAACGCCAAAATCACTGATAAATAAAACCTTGATGTATTCTGATTATAAGAGTCACATGACATGGAAGGTTTTGGTTGGCATAAGTCCATCCGGTGTTACTACCTATGTTAGTAGTCTCTGGGGAGGAAACATTTCGGACAAACAGATTACAGAGCTCAGTGGCTTTTTAAAGGGTTTGAACTGTGGTGATGCTGTAATGGCTGATAAAGGTTTTCAGATAGCAGATTTGCTAATTCCAAGAAATGTTCAGTTAATCATTCCTCCAAAGAAAAAAAAGAATTTGAAATTTACAGCAAGAGAAGTTGAAAGCACCAGAAGGATTGCTAATTTGCGGATACATGTCGAAAGGGCGATGGAAAGAATAAAGAACTTTAGAATTGTGCAAGGTGTTATTCCTCTCGGTATGAGTGATCACATCTTCCCACGGCAAGGTGAAAACGTATCGAAATAAATTCTATGCATTTTTTACCTTGCCCTCAACAGCACAGAAAACTGTGTAACGAAGCAGCGACATCTATTGTGATCACGAGTTACGCCCCTTACCAGCTGCCTACAGACAGCCAATGAAATCACCGTTTACATTCGGTACTGCAGAAGCGATAATTCTAAAATTGTTATTTTTAGAAACATACGTTTGGTAAACGTTTCTTCTTGTACATTGCGATACTCGTCGTATAGTACTTAAATACATGAAAATGTTTTATCATAAACATGCTAATTAAGAAAGTAGACCAAATGCGAGCCAGGAAGTGCTATTAGTTGATAGTTAAGTTTACAACAGAGACATTTGTAGTTCATATGCAAATGAGAAATACCCACGTTCAAACAAAGTTAAAAGATTTGAATACAAATCGTCGCATTGACTAAGAATATTTCAATTAGTATAATGTGCTTATTTAAAAATTGTAACATTTATAAATAAGAGTTTGTCAAACAAGAAATCAAATCAGTTTTTTTAAAACGTTATACAGCCTGTACTTTCGGTATGTAGTTCAGTATTAAATAATTGAGATTGTTTAATCGAAATACCATGATGCCACACGCGTTATTTGGTATTTTGAAGAAAAAATATTGTGAAATCATTAATGATAGTTTCATTCAAACTCAACACTTGATTTCTTCGATGTCGGAGTGAATAACATGTGCTAGTTATTTTAAGCTTATATGACTTTTTAAAAACTATGACAACCAACTAAATTGAATCACTCAACGTACTTCCAGCTGCAATATTGTGAAATTAACAAATGATACCTGATAACATGCGCAAAATCATACGCTAAATTTATGAATGTATCCAGTTTGGCAGTCATCATTCAGTAACATCGTAACAGTGGGTCCACTCCATGTGCCAACTTTATGGCTTTTGAAGCTGCCCGCTTCGACGTTTTGATTATCGATTACAGGTTTATGAAAGCGATTTGTAATTATTTCATTGCATCAATTGAAAGTTTACACAAGTCCTGGACTGATCAAAATACTGTCAAAAAGTGTGTTACAGTTTGCGACCCAAAATTAGCGGAGAAATTGGATGGATTAGAAAAGGTGTTTTCCAGTCTAAATATAGATCAAGTCTGTATTACATTCGAGTGTAAAGCATTGACTTTGTCTACTAGGACAATTTCATTACGATTGGGATTTTAGCACACGTTTTAAGAATGTAAAGTAAATGCTTGAAACTATTTAAAATATGTTTTCGTTTAGTAGGCCTAGCGGCAATGTGTCACTGCAAACGCCTTTGCTGTTGACATCAGAAGTTCATATTGCAAGCTTTCTTCTGATTGGCCTATCCGATTAGCCTGCAGTACGATACAATCTTAGCGCAGAAAAAGCGGGCCGAGGGAGATGATTTGAAAATCTTTTCGTTACGCCCGTGACGTTGTGAAGATGGAGTGATCAGGTTTCAAAAATATTTTATGTATGTGCATCCCTGTGTAATCTGCAGCCTCCACTTATACAACATTGACAAGAATTTCTGTGAAAGTGGTGTATGTAATTCAATTATTTTAATCTGTGAAAAGTATGAACTGAGGTTTACTGTTTGTATTTGAAGTATATTGTGGGCGCCATATTATAGGGGATTCTTAATATTGCCTCATGAATATTTATGAGGCATATGGAACCGCGTGCGCTAAATCGAAAACGAGGCTTAGGCCGCTTCCAAACCCGGAAGTACCATTCACATAGCATTGACAAGTCGGTATCTCTTCTCAATAACACTTACTTTTATTTAAAATAATGATAAAATCACTGGGAAAACTTTCAAAATCGATGCATCTGTCGATTATCTTCAATTACCACCGCTCAGGATACTATTTTACATGCAAGGCGATGTTTTTCGAATAATTTACGGTAGGATTTCCTCGTTGTGTTCACCGTCATTTTGAACTGTAAATCAGTCAAACTCGTTGTTGCTTCGAGTGCTCAAATTTGAACAAATACGAATGAAAATTTACACCCTACCCATGCATGCCAAGAAATCATTGTATATAGTCACTGGGTGGGAAGAAACTGTTCAAATCTTAGCCATCATTCGGCTAAACGGTCAGCTCTTGTGACATGCCTACGAACTGCAAAGGGGTCATTCAGTGCAACTCACTGTAAACGAACCAAATTCTTGTTTTTAAAAAAATGGATTTTGGAGTGTAAATTGATTTATATTGTTCATTTGGATATAGTTCAATTACGGTCCAATTAGTACAGGTTATTTGAAGTTGAAGCAGTAAAGTAGATATTATAATTCAATCAAATATATATATATAATCTGTTCTAGTTTTTAGTAAGTCATTTGAATGTCTACATGAGCAAAATAATTTTAAACAATGAACATAGCGTTCTTATTTATATGTAAGAAATACATAAACATATTTAGCAATTAATTTATTATGGCTTTATTTAATTAATGGTTTGAGGAAAGTTATCAATGATCAGTCAGTAATCAATGTTATCAATGTGATGAGGATTCTAATTTGTGAGCACATGTAGATATGTGAATAAGCTTTGAAAATTAAACAGATGTTTAAAACAATATTTCATGAGAAAGGGATTTCTACCTACAAACATACTATTTATTCTATTTAAGAAGCTGACAACAGTACACAAAATAAATTAAATGAATGATGGAACCCTTTACAAAACAGGAAATAAATAGTTGAAAAACAGTTGTAGCTTATGATCTGTGGTAATAAATTTATTATGGTAATTTTGTAATTAAAATAAACATTAATTAAAAGGAGTGAGACTAATTCAAAAGTTAGGAGAGTAATTTTATATTCCTTGTACTTCAAAGTTGAACATTTTTTTTTTTTAAATATTGCATCATGCTTACTTTATATTACATGAATTTAATTTATTTACTGAATAGTGAATTCTATTCATTTAAAAAAAAAGAAACAATCTCCCAGTGCTAATGTGATATTATACCCCATGTCATACATGGCATGAAGATTTGAATACCCTATGTAGTATGTACCCACCTACCTATTTGCAATCAGGGTCCCTTTTTTACTTTATGAATTATTCTAGAATAATAAATCAGAATAGAAAGCATTCAGTGGGATTGTGTATCTTTTAAAAGTTTTAAAAAAATTGATAACTAAAATAAAAATAATATACATCTGAATAAATTTAAATTTTATTTGTATTTAAAAAAGAGATATACATATATTTCTCAAACATGACCACCACCTCCTTGAGCATAATCTATCATGTATATATTGTGTATTGAAACATGCATATACATGTGCATTTCACATTACATTTCATCATTATTCAGGATGACATGTACTTGTTACTCTCAAACATTAACCCCAATTACATTTAATTTAAATTTCTTTTTTTGTTGGTTATTGTTTGGTGATGACTATATCTAAGTATATGGTTTAATATTAGTAATTAGCAAATAATTAATTTCCTTACATTAGTTTTGTCCTGCTTTTAATTTTACTCCCACTAAGAACTTGTTGGGCTTTTGCATCTCTGACACAAAAGATTAAATAATGTGCATTTCTACTTCTTATCATGTCCATGTATTATTTGTAGTTTAACCATACAAATACAAATATATTTCTCAAACCTGACCATCACCTCCTCAAGCACAATCTATCATGTATGCTTGAGTATTGAAACATCCATGTACATTTCATAATATATTTCAATCATTTTCCAGTATGACATATACTTGTTACTTCCAAACATTAACCTCAATTAATTTATTTTTCATTTCTATTTTGTTGGGTAATAACTATATCTACATGTATGTAAGTGGTTAAAATACTAATTTTCTTATTTAATGTTTGGCCTGCTTTAAATTTTGCTCCCAAAGTCCTGCATGAATAAATTATCAAATAGTACCTATAAATTATAAAGTTCAACTTATGTTTAATTGTAGCTTATAACTCAAGTCTTTTTTTAAAAAAAAATTTAAGATATTTCTGGTCATAAAAAAATGATAGTTATGATTAAATGTGTCCTGCAGTACATGCGTAAATAATTTTAGTAGACTCTACTGATGGAAATGCATGGAAATGACTGACAATATTATGATCATAGATTAATAAATATATATTTTTAGTTTTATAATATATATTAGTTCCTGATTTAAATGAATATTTATGATTTATTTGGATGTCTAATTTTCTTGAAAATATTCTGATCATTAGGTCGAAAAGAATTTAAATATATAGGTCTAGTTGCACTTTGCTTTCAATTAATAATGTGTTCATTTTGGGGATGGAAGTGGGACAGCACCTTCAAGAGGTTTAGTTACTGCCGTCGGTCATTGATCCACTAATTACAGGTTCCCAGCTTAGGGATTATTATAAATTCAATGGAGGTTTATTTTGCCGAATGATTACGAAAAATGGACATTATTAGCCAAAAAAGAAATTCAAATCATCCCGTTTACGGGCCGATGACAAAACCAAAACTCTTGAACTTGCACGAGTAAAACTATCCAAAACAAACCTTGTTTGCCGCTAAACCTGAAACAATTACCATTACCATTTGTCATATTTTATTGTCAAAAACGCTTTTTTAAAATCTTGCATCGGTGAAATACGATATAAACAAACCTATTCATTCAGTTCCAGTCGAAAGAAACCGAAACACAAGCGGCACGTACTGCCGATATGCAGCCATTACGCGAACCGGGAAATAAGAAGCGGCCTTAGCCTCGTTTTCGTTTCTAAAGGTCATAGGTCGTATGCATGCATAAATATTGAGAATCCCCTATATTGATAACTGACAAATGACAACAAAATACAGAACAAAATGATCAATCTAGATGTAAAGTTTATTTTATGTACATGTAATGATTCAGATCTTCATTTTATGATTACCTCAGAATCTGTATCACTGATATTAAACTGAATAAATGTACAATTAGATCACAATAGTTTGTCTTGTGCTGACTAGTGGGTTTTGGATATGAAGTCCAACAGCATGTATACAATTCATACTACCGTGACAGTGTTGGATTCTCGATTCTGATTGGTTTATTTGTTCAATTCAGTGGTATCAAGTCATGATTTAACTCTAATCTGATTCAAGGAAACCTTTTCACAATGTATGAATAACTACATTAGTGTCTAAGCTAGCCGACTGGTAACTTTAGTGACTCTATTATGCTTTTAAATGAGATGAATATATTTACAAAATGTTTTTGTATGTTATACAGAGCAAAGGTTTTGAAGTAAATATTAAATTTTCTACAAGATATGAAATGTAATTGATCAATCATAGTAGGCTACACTTTACGGCTCAAGGCATGCAGCGGGCTTACTTCGAATCCGCTAACAATACAATGACGTCATACACACAAACGTGTCATACACGCCAACGCTTCTGATGTCATAATGCTTATCACAGCGTCACAGTTGCTTTCTGTTAGAATCAACTATTTTCTATTTCCATCTATTGTATTGCATCTTGAATGGGAATAAAATACTTTATATAATATATATTATAGTTGGTAATCCTTTTGAGTATTGATATAAAAATATAATGTGAACATGTATTTTGTAATTTTATATGTTCAAGGCTAAATTTGTTTTGAATAACACCCAAAATCTCATACACAGACGAGTTTACTTTTGTTTCCGGACGTCGGGACATTAACAAACTTCAAAGTGTGATTCGCTACGACAAAGCCAAAGGATGTATAATTAAAATCTTCATGGTAGTATGGAGATAAAACTTTTATGTGTGAAAATCAGAGACATGTCATATTTATTGATAGTAGGTAAAATTTAAATTGAAGCCTGTATGATTTTCAAACACACTACGTTTATCTCCTAAATATTACAAAACTTGTCACATAATCATATGGCATTCATAACTATCCCAATCAATCATATGTACAGTGGACTTATAAGAAACTAGTGTTATATAAATTCTATTTCTGAAAAGTCACAGTTAAAGGAGCACTAGGTCACGATATCGATGGCCGTCATGTTAACATTTTTCATCACTCTAAATTAACATTTTCTTGCATCCTAATAACGCAGAGTCCACTAACAGAGTTCAGTAAAGCTTTTTACCCCTCTTGACTCTCTTGGAAAAAAGTTCTGGTATAACTGCAGTAACATAGAACTCGTTCAACTTGACCAGCATGTGTTGCCAAATTTGACAATCAAAGGGGATCCTTTCAACAACCATTCCCTTAAATGTCCACACAACAAAGTCACACCATTTCCTGTGAGTGATGCCTATCTGACCTTGGATCTGGTAATAGTAAAGGTGTGATCTCTTTAAACTAACTTTACCATCAGCATCGATGCAACAAAAAAAGCTAGTGTGGTCCAGTTTTGCAATATCCACAGGGTGTAGATCTCTAAAACGAAATGGACATTTGATTTCGACTAGTCCTTGTGCGCACAGTGATCACAGGAACACATTCCATCTGGGCTGGCACCGAGATGAGGGTACAAAGGGTCAACACACAGACTACTTTCAGTAACCTGAAAAGGAGGATGCTCTGTTCTCATTAGGTGTAGATAATTGTCACGTGCAATCAACTCATATCTTAAACCATGTTGCATTGCCTGTCCTGTTCTTCTATATTTATAAGTGAGAATGTTATTCATAAAGTTGCTGTTACTTAAAATTTAATACAGGGAATGCTCCACTTTAAAACTAGTTTCGTGATTTTGATGTGATTGTATTTATTGGGGCATTTGTTTTTATTTGAGGGTCAAGGGGACTACTTGAGATAACACTCTGCAAACTACAATAACTATTTTTTTAGTTAAATTATAACCAATATAAATATAACAAAACATATCCAGCAACACAATCACAACTTGCAGAGTGAACATGCGACGTGACTTTTGACATGCAAATCCACATTTTGTAGGCAGTTTTTTTCTTCGAACAGGCGCCAGGAATCGATGGTAAACATTGTCCTTTCACAAAGCAGTGTGTTGATTTATCATTTACTTCATGGTATTGAACCCTGGAAACGTGGCCATCTGCATAAAACTGACTTGCTCTTGTAAGTTCTTTTTTCGCCGCCAAATATCAATGATCGTAAGTATTTCGACTCAGCACCATATAATTGTAAAGTTCCTTATCAGTGAACTCGGGAAAAACACAACTATCGCTAATCCAGTTCGTCAAACTTACAGGATCAGGCAAAATTTCACCTAACGGCGTGATCAACTTCGTCGCATCACGTTCTTCATCTTCCTTCCTAGAAGTACAGATCTCAAGTAAATCCATCTTGCTTGCACCTTTCACACGCTCGGTAAGCTGAGCCTTATTGCCAGACGTTGGTAAATTCCGATCTCTAAGATAACATTGGAGTTGTGCTTTAGTTATATTAGCTTTTTCACCCGCCAGCCACGCTGAAACGTCATTTGCCGCCATGTTAAGACGCACCGGAAGCTGGTGTGTCTCAAGGGGGACAACTCATGGGCAGATAACTCTGACTTACTGGAAGAGGCTATATGTATTTCTCATTTGGCTAATAATGTCAATTTTCCGTAATCATTTGGCAAAATATATCTCAATTAAAATAATAATAATTCCTAAGTTCTGAATCTGTGATTATAGGGTCAGTGGCCGTCTGCAGTCACTAAACCTCTTGAAGGTGTTGCCCCATCCCTCAACTGCACACAATATTAATTGAAAGCTAAGTGCAACTATTTAAATTCGTATCGACCTAGATGGTCAGAATATTTTTCCAAATAAATAGATATTCAAATAAAACATAAATATTCATTATTGAAATCAAGAGCTAAATATATTGTATAAAAACTATGTATAGACATGAATAACTAAATTACTTACACCTGCACTACAGGAAACATTAAATTATAACAATCAGAATTGTACTCATGACCAGAAATATCTTAAACAAAAAATTATAAAGTTTATAAAAGTTAAATAAACATAAGTTTATCTTTATAATTCAGGTACTATTTGATATTATCTAGGACCATTGGAGTAAAATCAAAGGCAGGCCAAAACTTAAATAAGGAAAATAATTGTTTGTTAAATACTAATATTAAATCATTTACTTAGGTAAAGTCATCACCAAACAAAAATAACAAACATATATAACAAGAAGTTTAAATTGAATTAATTGAGGTTAATGTTTGAAAGTAACAAGTACATATCATCCTTGATAATGATTGAAATATAATGTGCAATTTACATGTACATGCATGTTTCAATACACAATCATACGTGATAGATTATGCTCAATGAGGTGGTGGTAATGTTTGAGAAATATATGTTTATCTTCTTTTTTTAAATACAAATAAAATTGAAATTAAATTAAAATGCACAATATTTTAAAATTATTTATTTATTATTGATAAGAGACAAAATCCCACTGAATACTTTCTATTGTGACTTAGATGATTATCTAGAATAATTCATAAAGAAAAAAAGGGACCCTGATTGCAAATAGGCAGGTGGGAACATACTACATAGGGTATCCAAATGTTCATGCCATGTGTGACATGGGGTATAATATATCACATTAGCACTGGGAGATTGTAACATGTTACTTTATTTTGAAATGAATAGAATTCAATAAATAAATTAAATTCATGTAATATAAAGTAGCCATGCAGTATTTAGAAAATTATTTTTCAACTTTGAAGTACAAGGAATAATTACATATCTCCTAACTTTTGAATTGGTCTCACTCCTTTTAGTTGTATATAAAGATGTATATTTGAATAAAAAATAATGCTAAAATAACTTTAATTACAGATCATGAGCTACACATGTACCAACTTCCCAATGCAAGACACAACTCTTGCCAGTCTCCATTACCGGCTGATATAGGCCTTGCAGTATTTCCTTAAGAAATCTGTGTTTAGAAATCCAGGCCCGCTATGCATTTCCAGTGCAGCGATTCACTGCCTCGACACAAGAAAGCGAGGGAAATACCGCAAGGGTTAAATCAGCTAGTAATGCAGACTGGCAAGAGTTATGCCTTGCGTTTGGAAGTGGCACTTGTACAAGCTTTTCAAATATGTAATTCCTCTGTTTTGTTCCACCATTCATTTAATTGAGTGTGTGTACAGTTGTCAGCTTCTTACACAAACTAAACGCTATGTTTCTTAGGTAGAAATCCTTTTCTTATGAAAACTATGTTTTTAAACATCTGTTTAATTTTCAAAGCGTATTCACATATCTGTATGTGCTCATAAACTGGAATCTTCACCACATTGATGACATTGATTACTGACTGATAATTGATAACTTTCCTCAAACCATTAATTAAATAAAGCCACAATAGATTGCAAATAATTGCTAAAGATGTTTATGTATTTTATACATATAAATAAGAACGTTATTTTCATTGTTCAAAAATTATTTTGCTACTGCTATAAATAAGAACGTTATTTTCATTGTTCAAAAATTATTTTGCTACTGCAGACATACAAATGACTTACTAAAAAATAAAAAGTAGAACAGATTATATATATGTTTATTTGATTGAATAATATCTGCTTTACTTCAACATCAGAACGTTAAAAAACCTGAACTTATTGGACTATAATTGAAACTATATTCAAATGAACAATTTGAATCAATTTAGACTCCAATATAAAAAAAATTTAAATCAAGAATTTGGTTTGTTTACAGTGAGTTGCACTGAATGACCCTTTTGAAGCTCGTAGGCATGTCACAAGAGGCGACGGTTTAGCCGAATGATGGCTAAGATTTGAAAAGTTTCTTCCCAACCAGTGACCATATACAATGATTTTTTGGCATACATGGGTAGGGTGTAAATTTTCATTCGTATTTGTTCAAATTAGAGCACTGAAATAACGAGTTTGACAGATTTACAGTTCCAAATGACGGTAAACACAACGAGGAAGTCACACCGTAAATTAGTTGTAAAACATCGCCTTGCATGTAAAATAGTTTCCTAAGCTGTGATAATTGAAGATAATCGACAGATACATCGATCTTGAACGTTTACCAAGTGATTTTATCATAATATTTAATGAAAATAAGTGATTTTTGAAAGAGCTACTGACTAGTCAATGCTATGTGAATGGTACTTCCGGGTTTCGAAGCGGCCTTAGCCTCGTTTTCGATTTCGAGAGCTCGGTTTCTTACGCCTCATGAGGTAATATTAAGAATCCCCTATAGTGTATTGCAATAGATATAATTTAATTGTAGTGATATTGCATCTAACTGATCTGTATTTAGTGGATAAAATAAGTAAGAAAAATGGAATTTTTGGTGATTGATATCTTATTTAAATGATAAGATAATATTATTATTCATTTCAAAGTTTACATAATATTTTCTGAGTATAGTTTGTCAAGTATATATATCTGATCAAATGGAAAATTCAGACATTTATTAATAACATTTGCAACTAACTAACCTTTATTTTCAGTTACAGATATATAAAAAAAAGTATACTTCATCACAATGCATATGATTAATTTTGTAAATAGCATTATCCAACGGGATGAAGATATCTATTTCTATAAAATAGATTTGTAACAGTTTGTAAATACCTATGTAAGCATGACTTGTGTTTGTTACACCTACCTACAAATCAAACAAACTGTAAATACCTATGTAAGCATGACTTGTGTTTGTTACACCTACCTACAAATCAAACAAACTTACCTTGAAACAGACCTAAGAATTCTGAAAAAAAATTATGTTCAAGTTTTCTATTTTTATTGTGACATTAAAGTCACTTAAGATGCAATATTGCATTTCCACTTTTTAATCATGAATAAAACAAACAACAAATATAAGAGCCAAATTTATGTATTGAACTTTATTTTGTGAAAGTGTTTGCATTTTAGGAATTACATAGAAACAGTGCACATGAAATTAATTTTTTATCATAAAATGTATTTTTAAATAATTTGGAAAATATTTGATTTTATTTACTCTCATAATTAAATTGAATATTAATATTGAATATTAATTTGATTTACTATTACACTGTTTTGTGTAGTCTTTCTCTGAGGCAGCTCAAGTTTGCTGCAAAGTTGAATACAATATTTCTAAAACATTGGCACATTCTCATATCCAGGAAAAGATAATGATTTGGATAACAGTTCACACAATCAGCATATATATCACTTCTTATGGCAATGTTTATATATATCATTTGCTGATAACAAAGGATCACACCTTCAGCACAAATATTTTACTGCACATACAGTCCATACCTAATGGTTTTTTTTTTGTTGTGTTCTCTTGTATTGGGGACTCCCATCACATGTAACAAAAATAATAAATCTTTCTTAATGCTGCATATGTTTACACATGATTAATTCATAACATGTTTTTTTTATTTGGTATGCCAGGCAAGTGAAATAATTCTTAACATCTACAGCCTCAGTCTAATTTCATCACAAACAAATAAGTAGTTATCAAAAGATTGTGAGCGCGTATCGAAAAATGGATCTGCAAAACACACTCGACGAGAGCCACGATTTGAGAGACTGATAATGTTGTTTTCCTTGACTCAGATTGAAAATTCAAGTAATATTTATATTTTCGAAAGAACATGTCCATACACAAAACAAATTAAGCATCGTTAGAAGAAAGAAATAAAAGGCCGACTTACCGAAATCATTCCGTGTCGACAGAGGACAACGACTCCTTCACTAGGCTACAGAATTTGACATGTCCTTTCGGATCATGAATTCTTCTCATAATTATGTACCAAAACAAATATTTAGCCAATTCCTCGTTGCCATTATACTTTCATACAGCAGATATTCGAATTTCACTCTCAGTTTAACTTTATTTGTGACCCAAATCGTCAAAAAGTGATCACCGAAATGAAGCGCTGTGTTGTTTACATTCTCACGTGGTTGTTACGTCACGTTTGTTTGCCCCAGTTGACGTCACATCCGGTTACATCACCAGAACAAAACGATCGCGGAAAGTAAAAGACGCTTTTATTTCAAATCGCAAATAATAAAATAATCTATTGTTTTAAAATTGTTATGACCTAACGGAAAATCATATTGAGCACAATACTATGCATACAGATTAACATTAGTGTACAATTTAGCTTGGTCAAACGAATTTTGGTCAGTTATATCCGGGAGTTGCGCTTTAACATTTAAACAGATTGCTGCTGTGTCAGCTTAAATTATGTGTGGATAAGCAGAGCATGAGCAGTTGCTCTGTTGTAACGTGAATGTGTATTGTTTTTTTTATCTGCTCCGGAAACCCCTAAAATAGTCCGGATCAAAATGGTTACCATGGAAATTTTTATTTTTAATTTAAAACTGAAACTCCCAAAAGGTACATCTACATGGTACAAAATGGAATAACTCAATTACTATTCACTGGTATTATTAGCAGAAGTCGGAGCTGCTTTCAGTTTTTGTGCAGTTTCCGTCGCCGCCGCCTGCCCGTTTTGTATTCGCTATAACTTTTTTCCTAGAAGGTTTTGAGAACTCGTATACATAACTTCTTACTTATGCCCCTGGGGAATTTTTTCGACATGTTCACATTCAAGGTCAAGGTCACGAGTTCTGAAATCGCTAAAAAAAATCATTGTAAACACGATAACTTGAAATTTTTCTGTGCTATCAGGCTCTTATTTGGTGTATATCAACTATGGAGAAAGGCCAAGATTTGAAAAGGTTTTCGCCAACATCCGTCAAAGGTCAAGGTCATAGAGAGGTCACAACTTAAGCATGCTTTTGCGAAAATGTCTTATTTCAACTATTAACACTTTGAATCATTACATGATTGTGATACACAATGAACAGTGATCACTGATTGTGTGACCTTGAATTCTAAAGGTCAATGTCACGAGAACTTTTATCCATGAAGGTATCAACACCTCATATATATAGCTTCTTTCTAGTACACCTGGGGAATTTTTTTGACAGGCTCACATTCAATGTCAAGGTCATGAGTTCTGAAATCACTACAAAAATCATTGTAAACACCATAACTTCAACAACTTCTGTGCTATCAGGCCCTTACTTGGTATATATCAACTATGGAGAAAGACTGAGATTTGGAAAGGTTTTCGCTAAAATCTGTCCAAGGTCAAGGTCACAACTTAAGCATGAAGTTGCGAACATGCCTTATTTTAACTATTAACACTTTGAATCATTACATGATTGTTATACACAATGAACAGTGGTCATTGACTGTGTGACCTTGAAGATAGGGAGGATTTCTGATCAAGTGTGTTGACAATGTTCATTGATCCTTGTGTTGATAGGCGGCAGTATTTCTCTGATGTATTCTTGTCCAAAGCGGCATGGAATTTTGAAGATGCATTCTCTTGTAGTGCTGGTTCCTCTGCTGTTGGCTTTTATTTGAGTAGCTGCTTGAGGATCTTACACAGGGAAATGTAACATCAATGCTGACTTTTGTTCTTGATGAGGTGGCGGGCGATCTTGTAGCTGAGATAGCCGAAGTATTTAGGGAATTGTTACTCGAATTTCTCGGTTAAGGCTTGTGGGTGGTAGCTCTTATGGTGAGTGTTTTCACGGTAGTCTTGATGACTAGGCTTGCTAGATAGTCATTGATTGTGGGTAAATGTGTCATTTCGATGTTTTGGAGGGCAGGTTGACAGATGGATTTTATCACGTCTTGTGAGTGTGGCTTTGCTTGATTATTGGATGCTAACATAAACTGTATTGTATGTACTGGTCCAGGGATTTTCCTGGGTTTAATGAGCAGTGAGATAAATATCTCAACCAACATTTTAGAGTGAGATAATACTAATACTTCACTCTGAAGATACAACAACACAAATGTTAAAACATTTTTTTAATCTCATTGCGAGTCAGCAAACATTTAAATGGTCAAGACTACATCAGTTGATTCTCAATTATTCAACAATAACAAAATAAAAACTGCAAATACATAAAAAAAAAAGGCTTCAATTTCAACATACATGATAAAGACAGTAGGACAACAGTTGAATTAGCTGGACATAAACAACAAGCTTATCAAAACAGTTAAATTGTT
This sequence comes from Gibbula magus, assembly GCA_936450465.1. NCBI lineage: Eukaryota > Metazoa > Mollusca > Gastropoda > Trochida > Trochidae > Gibbula > Gibbula magus. Next base: position 21,355,877 of record OW388294.1, on the reverse strand, counting down.
CAAACTTCAAAATCACCAGACTTGAGAGTCAGTGACTAGTTTCAGATGTTCCTAATATTAAAACTGCCAATATTTTTAAAAGACTTTAAATTCAACAATCAAGGGAGTCAGTGATGTTTAAAGTTTTGATACTCTCAACTATTAATAATATATATTGTATTTCAATAGAATCATTGAAACACACAAGAATAACTAGTTCAAGTTCAAGAGAAGTTGTATCAACAATATCTTTGTAATTGTAAATAAACTTGGTGATCACACTTGTGTTAGAGTACTCCAAGTATACAGAGAAAACATTGAAGTTAACAATATCAAACACCAAAATTTTAAGAATAAAAATTCACAACACAAGTCAATGACTAGATAACTAATCAATATGGTGAGCAAATTTCAAGATGTAACCCATATCAAGTTACACATCAAACACTCAGGCTCAGCTCAGCAAAAAAATAACTTCACATCAAAATTTAATGTCAACACCAGTAAGTAAAGTTTCTTTAACTACATCTAATCTCTACTTGAAAATGATCCTTGTTTTCTTTTCCCTCCAAGTTTTGAGTGATGACATGAAATCAAAATCACTTCGCTTTGGCCCTTGTATCATCACTCTCATCCAGTGATCACTGGTCAGCCTGTTCCGCAAAGGAGTAGTGATCAAGTTTTGAGCAGAAAATGCTCTCTCACAATCACTTGTATGGACAGGGTGTGTCAACGCATAACTTGCTAGTTTCAACAATTGAGGAAAATCATCTTCATGATATTTCCTGATCAATCCCCAAAGAACAGATGTGGAATCCCTTGGATAGCCCTGAACCTACACTGTTTGCTTCAAGTTGCTCCACTCTCTTCTGCAAGCATCACTTTTGAGGATAGCAGGGGAAGCTGTGGTCTGCTCATGACCAGCTGCTGTCTTGAAGGTGTGGGTCTTCTCGGATCTAAAGTGCTCAAGGAGGACCTCCAGAGACTCGTTGCCCCAAACGTTGAGCTCATCGTCTGAGAGGAAAGTGATAGGACGCAACCCAAGAACACACAATACTGGTCATCAGCTGTTTATCAGGAAATCTGAAAAGAGAGTCATAAGTAAAGATAATTTTTGAACTGAAGTCATTAGTTTTAAAGTTTTCTTTTACTCCTGAGTCACAATGCCATCACAAAGTTATTTCATTCTAAAAATGTTTAGAAAAAGACGAATCTTTGAATAACAAATAGCAAAGCTTTTAGATTGCAAACTGAAAATTTCTTTAACACTATCAACTTAAGATTAATCTTTACCTCTTTCCGATATTCTCTATCAGTGCCCTGATGAAGTCAGTCCTTGCCTTGTCATGACTGAAGTGCGAAGTTGTGATGGCATGGTTTCCTTTGAACATTCCGTCCTTAAGATGATCCTTGAGATGATGCCTAAATGATGTTGGTGCCGGCTGGTTTCCTTCCTGTAGAATACCATCCAGCTCTCTCAGACAAGTCTCTACAGCTCCCTGAAAACCCAATAATAAATATGTGTCATTCATTTCTTTGGTATATAAAGTGACGTGTTTTTTTCATGCATTCCTTTAAAACTGGATCATAAAGACGAAAGTAAAACGTTATCTAGTCATTTTTAAAACATTCTGATATTTCTTGATTTTTTTACAATAAACAGGGTATCATTTTTCAATTACAAATAAACCATTATTATTTAATGGAACATTTTTATACCTGAACACTGCCAATGTCTATATCCTTTCGCTGGAAGAACAGATTCATTCTCATGACAGGCTGCAAGACATCCATCAGAGAGTAAGTTATATGAATGAAGAAGTCTTCCCCCATTCACTTCTTCAACCCTTTTGCTTTTGGATCAGTAGCTGTGGAGAAATACGTAAACAAGGAATCCAGGGTTCTGTATATGGCATCTAGGGCTTGATAGAAACTACCCAGCAGGCAATTCGACGTTAAACCGACGTTGAAACGACGTCGTTCATCGACGTTAAAATGAAGTTGTATTATGGGTGCATATGAAATTTGCAGCGACGTCGATTATCGACGTTGAATCGACGTCGGAACAACGTTGTTGCTACGACGTTGCATCAACGTAGATTCGACGTTGCAATAAAGTTGTTCGATGTTGCATCTATATTGATACGACGTTGCACCAACGTTGATGCGTCGATTCAACGACAATACATCGGCGTTCTTTCTGAGCAGTAGCAATCTCTAAAAAAAGAATCTCAATTCTAAAAGTTCAACACATCTACATATTTCAAGGAACAAGTTGTATAGTCAGGAAAACAATTAATTTGTCAACACAATAACTGAATTTCCACCGATACCAGCTCCTATAAATAATTATATATGAATTACTTTCAGTATATCAATATATTAGCATAAATTATACATGTCAATTAAGTGTACATGCACAGATGATTACCATGAAATAATTTTTGTTTGAATCAATATACAACTTTTCAGCTTGATTAGAAATTATCTCAACAAGAAGATCATTTGAAATTAACGCATGTCATCATATAGATACTGTCATTATTTTTTTTTAAAAATCCAATCGATCATCCTGTTGATGTTTTCAGAACTATCTATACTTGTTAAGTATAGGTACTTATGTTAAATAAACATAAGTTTTATGTTTTTATTTGTACATAAGTGCCTCTGGTGGAATTAGAGACTCTAAGTCCTCTCCCACCGATTTAGTAGGAGAGGATGAATTGAACAACACAGTTGTAAGTGAAAAGGTATATAATGTGTACTCAAAAACATAGAATACATTATAGGACACATAGATTTATGTCTAGGAGAAATTTGTGCACATAGATACACCACATATACAATTAGATATGTGATTTAAAACAACACTATGGATGTACAGGTTGTTGTAGTGGAACACTTTAAACACTTTTAAGAGTCAATCGGCTCAGTAAGACTGAGGATGATAGATGATCGTACGATATCCTCATGCATGGTACCCGGCAGCAAGGCCTGGTAGTCCAAGAGGATTTGATCTAATTCCCCTTGGACACAGCGGAATGGTGATGTAGCCCTGCTCTCCGGGTTGGATTCTGTGGGGGACATCATCCCTGTTCTTGGGTCTGAATACACTCCAGGTTTCTGCAATGATTGAAGAGTTATTTTCACACGAGTTCCAATTAGAGAAAGGAGGAATAGGAATTACGGATTCGAAATTTCCCACATATTTAGGTGATTTCAAAATGTCATTATGTACCTGTGGTGGTGTCACAGGACAATTATCCCGACTGCTAGGTGGCAGATCCGGAGAGGTGTCGCGCACAGGTGGTGACGATGGTGCTAACCGGAGGTGGTTAGTGGCGGTTCGAATCCCTGCTTGGATTCGACGTTTCCTCACGGTTGTGTAGGTTATGGCAGCGGAGCGTGTCAGCTTATGACAGGCGACGATATGGCGAATGGTATCGTCCTTCCTAGTAAAATCCTTATTGCAGATTCGGCAAGAATGTGCGATGTTGCCATGAACACTATTCTTGTGTCTGGCAAGCGCATCTCTTCGTGAAAAAACTTTGAAACAAGCGGTGCATGTGTTGGTGGACTTATTATAACGATGACGGTTACAACTGATGTAAAACTGTATGCACTGTGACGTCATCATGTTTGTGTGTATAGTGATCACATCGTGGCTGCCGTGTGATTGTGTTTAAAGTGTGAAGCCTGTTTGTCCACAAAGATTAGGCTGAAAATGTATCAGAAAAGAAGAAGAGGAGAAGACCGGAATGGATACTTCAGCCTACAATCTTATCATTGATCCCTTGCGGTTGAAAGGAATGGAGCTGGAAGATCCACCTGAGTTCTAAGGATCTTCTCTTAGTGGTGGTGGCAGCAATCTCAGGATCTTCTCTGAGTTGTGCAATGATCTCATAATTGAGGTCATGTTTGCCATGTCCTTCAGAATTGAAGTGTAGAGCGACTGGTTTGTCTCTCTTGTGACTGATGTCGGCAAAGTGTTCAGAGAGTCTAATGTAGAAACATCTCTTAGTTTCACCTACATATTGTTTTTTGCATATGTTGCAAGTAAGTAGGTATACTACGTTGCGTGATTGACAACTGTAGGTGCGTTTGTGGTATACCTGATGTGTAACAGAGCTAGAAAATTCTCTGGTGGCATTGATCTTGTAGCAGATTCTGCAATTATGTTTTTCACAAACCTTGTCAATAAATTTGACACATTTACCACTAACTTGCGGTAGTGTTTTTGGATAAGTCAGACTGGACCTAACCAGGTGATCTTTGAGGGTTTTGTTCCTCCTGTATGCCGCTACATGTGGTGCTTTGAACACTTCTTTGCAAGTAAGAGCAGGGGGGTGCCATCCAAACGAAGACATGACTCAGGGGTTGCTTCATAGATTTAATTGTTACGTTTCGGGAGGCTTGCGCCTCCCTTCATCAGACAATTTATACAGAGTTGTTGAAGTACTAAGGTACTAAAATGCGGTAAAATGTATTTGATGTACAAGAGGTGCAAGAGGCGGTAAATTTGAAAAATAAAAAATATTTACAAGTGAATTGAATGAGTTATGTATTGTTTTAAAAGAGGTAAGTATATACTAGAAGCAAAGCAAAGAATGGTATAATACACAACATTAGATATAGCATGCGGTAAACATACATATATACATACAATAGTTATAGCATGCGGTATAAACATTTACACAATTGTATAGAATATAGCATGCGGTAGACAAATGCAACATACATAAAAATAAACATATTTACATTGGAGAAGTATGAGAATAATAGAGGGGGTGCGGCATTATGGGGGGGACAGGCACAGAGTAGATGGGGTTAGAGTTCTTGTTCGTGGCGGGCATATATCACAGGCGGGAGAGTTCATGGTGTCACTGGCGGGCAAAGTTCATGAGTGGTGACGATCAAGTTTAACACTGGTCAAATATCAGATAAAGTTCACCATCATATCTAGGATAATTTGGCTTCTTGGGTGGGGTGTCCAGGGGTGCGTGTTTTCTCCATTCCGTTGAGGGTTTAAAGGTAGTCAGGGTAGTAGCTTCAAAAGGGGGCTTCCAGGGGCGGGGGGCGGCTGGTGGGGGCATCTTCCTCTTTGTAGTACGATAATTGGCGGGGAGTTTCCAGTTGTATGCCGCTACATGTGGTGCTTTGAACACTTCTTTGCAAGTGTCAGAACCGCTGAGGAGGTGCCAGCGTTTTCTGATAATGGCATTGAGCTCCATGCAGAGAGGGTTGTAATCGCTAACCAATACAACCCTGGGGGTTGAGACATTATTGGTTTTGGTTTGAGACAGGAGTGTTTTCCTGTCAGTACTGTCGGCCCGGGTTTTGTTTTGTTGTATGTGTTTCCTCGGGTAACCTCGTTTGAGGTAATATTGTATGAGGTTGAGGCTATGTCGTTCATATTCCTTTGTGGAAGAACAAATTCGTCTCAATCTAAAAAATTGGCTGAATGGCCCTTTTGTTTTGATGTGCTTGGGGTGGCACGAGGTATACAACAAATATGAATGAGTGTCCGTCCTCGGAAAATGTCATTTATATTATGTACTTCAAGCTGAGATGATTTCAAATGAAGCTGAACACTTTGACATTGATCCAACAAGAACTTATATATTAATGAAAATTATTTATCCTAGAGTCGTCTAAATTAACATGCATGTGTAAGGAAATAACCGTTAATGTCATCGTCTGAATACTTTTTGCATCACTCTGTATATCATATTAAATAACGTTAAATATAAGTGGCACAGTAATATTCATGATGTCAATTTTAGCGCGCTTTTTAATCGTGTTAATATGACGCAAATAGCAATCAACATAAACAAGTCAGCAAAGCCTGCACTCGGTGAACTTGCAAACAGCTGATCGAAGACGAACTCCGCGCATCATTGTGAAAAAACACGTCACGGAGCACTCTATGCAACACTGTAAAGAGTTGTTTGCCCATGTTTCCAAAGCCGGGCAGGCGACACCAAAATTGGTTTGCAAATAGAATGTCGTTGATCTCTAGTCAGTGAAAATAAAGTTTATCGATAGGTTAGATAGGTTAGGTTATAGTAGCACAATCATTCAAATTCCTACTCGTTCTTCAGCAGTGTTAATAAGACTGCCGACTTCTACTGCTTTGCGATTGAGTTGAGTGGTAGGTGGCTGGTTTGGTTTGGACGACGTGTCCGTATTGGGTTGCATAAATGCAGCAACAATAACCTACCTCAGAAAGAGAAGTTGCGACACCAGTGTCCATAATACGCAACATAAACAGATTCCCTCTATAACGGCGACGTCAAAAATGGCGGCAAAAGTACTTTGTTTGTGACGTAATCGTTGCACACATGCCGTCACAAGCTTTTGTGCTGGCGCGAAAACGTACACAGCTTCACAAATATTTGTTACGTTTTAGAAAAGAGTCTCTATGATAAATAAGTAAATGATTAAACTATATGGGCATACAAAATAGATTACATATCTGTTTAAAAATAAATTCCGTGTTAACTATTAAAATAATTCGTAATAATGTTAACATCATTAGCCTAGATCAAATAAAAAAATATGTGCATAAATAGCCTACATTTTCATTGATTGTAGACTACGTGTACATGCTCATTTATATAGGTGTGTGGTGGCGTCTTCCACGGTCAGGATATGGGGGTGCATGACTGAGAACATAACTCCGGATCCACTAAAGGATGCCAGGATGGCGGACTAATGAAAACATTAGTTAGAATAAGAGCAGGGGGGTGCCATCCAAACGAAGACATGACTCAGGGGTTGCTTCATAGATTTAATTGTTACGTTTCGGGAGGCTTGCGCCCCCCTTCATCAGACAATTTATACAGAGTTGTTGAAGTACTAAGGTACTAAAATGCGGTAAAATGTATTTGATGTACAAAAGGTGCAAGAGGCGGTAAATTTGAAAATTAAAAATATTTACAAGTGAATTGAATGAGTTATGTATTGCTTTAAAAGAGGTAAGTATATACTAGAAGCAAAGCAAAGCAAAGAATGGTATAATACACAACATTAGATATAGCATGCGGTAAACATACATATAAACATACAATAGTTATAGCATGCGGTATAAACATTTACACATTTGTATAGAATATAGCATGCGGTAGACATATGCAACATACATGAAAATAAACATATTTACAATGGAGAAGTATGAGAATAACAGAGGGAGTGCGGCATAAAGGGGGGATAAGTACAGAGTAGATGGGGTTAGAGTTCTTGTTCGTGGCGGGCATATATCACATGCGGGAGAGTTCATGGTGTCACTTCAAGAGGATACTGCGGATGTCAATATTGTGATTGAAGCATGTGATGTAGGTGATAGCTTTATCCCTTGTACGTTGGCGGTACTTCAAGAGAGTTTGGCGGTCTTGATCTTTGGCTTTCTTAATGGCGGTATCCAGTAGTTTCGGCGGGTATCCACGGCGGAGGAAATGGTGATGAAGGTTTTTCAAAGCTTGATTGAGGTCGTGTTCGTTGTTGCAGATCTTGCGGCAGCGGAGGGCTTGACCATATGGAATTGCTCTCTTCAGGGAGGGGCGATGGTGGGACTGGTAGTGGAGGTACTGGTGTGAGTCAGTGGGTTTCGTGTAGACCTTGGTGTAGATGTGGCCTTCTTCTAAGGTGATGTCTATGTCCAAAAAAAGGGCGGTAGTTCTGGAGAATTCATGGGTGAACTTTATGGTGGGATGGTAATCGTTGAGGGCGGTGATGAAGTCTTCTAATTGTGTTTCTGAATGTTCCCAGATGAAGAAAATATCATCGATGTACCGCCACCACACTCTGGGGACGAGTGTGGCGGAGGCAAGGAAGTCTTGTTCGAGCTTGTCCATGAAAATTATGCTGTAAGCTACAGAGTATTTTGAACCCATGGCGGTGCCATTCGTGTCTGTTATTCTCAAGCTTCTATTTGGGTCCGTTTCAAGGGCGGAGTCCATGTTGGTGCGTGATCTTTTACGGCTTGGCGGATTGGACATGTCGGCGGCTTCATAGGTGACCCCCAGAGGGGTGCTAAGGTGCTGATTGGCGGGTGGGATGTCAGGTCAACGCTAGGGTAGTAATTACAGGTGTGTGGTGGCGTCTTCCACGGTCAGGATATGGGGGTGCATGACTGAGAACATAACTCCGGATCCACTAAAGGATGCCAGGATGGCGGACTAATGAAAACATTAGTTAGAATAAGAGCAGGGGGGTGCCATCCAAACGAAGACATGACTCAGGGGTTGCTTCATAGATTTAATTGTTACGTTTCGGGAGGCTTGCGCCCCCCTTCATCAGACAATTTATACAGAGTTGTTGAAGTACTAAGGTACTAAAATGCGGTAAAATGTATTTGATGTACAAAAGGTGCAAGAGGCGGTAAATTTGAAAATTAAAAATATTTACAAGTGAATTGAATGAGTTATGTATTGCTTTAAAAGAGGTAAGTATATACTAGAAGCAAAGCAAAGAATGGTATAATACACAACATTAGATATAGCATGCGGTAAACATACATATAAACATACAATAGTTATAGCATGCGGTATAAACATTTACACATTTGTATAGAATATAGCATGCGGTAGACATATGCAACATACATGAAAATAAACATATTTACAATGGAGAAGTATGAGAATAACAGAGGGAGTGCGGCATAAAGGGGGGATAAGTACAGAGTAGATGGGGTTAAGAGTTCTTGTTCGTGGCGGGCATATATCACATGCGGGAGAGTTCATGGTGTCACTTCAAGAGGATACTGCGGATGTCAATATTGTGATTGAAGCATGTGATGTAGGTGACAGCTTTATCCCTTGTACGTTGGCGGTACTTCAAGAGAGTTTGGCGGTCTTGATCTTTGGCTTTCTTAATGGCGGTATCCAGTAGTTTCGGCGGGTATCCACGGCGGAGGAAATGGTGATGAAGGTTTTTCAAAGCTTGATTGAGGTCGTGTTCGTTGTTGCAGATCTCGCGGCAGCGGAGGGCTTGACCATATGGAATTGCTCTCTTCAGGGAGGGGCGATGGTGGGACTGGTAGTGGAGGTACTGGTGTGAGTCAGTGGGTTTCGTGTAGACCTTGGTGTAGATGTGGCCTTCTTCTAAGGTGATGTCTATGTCCAAAAAAAGGGCGGTAGTTCTGGAGAATTCATGGGTGAACTTTATGGTGGGATGGTAATCGTTGAGGGCGGTGATGAAGTCTTCTAATTGTGTTTCTGAATGTTCCCAGATGAAGAAAATGTCATCGATGTACCGCCACCACACTCTGGGGACGAGTGTGGCGGAGGCAAGGAAGTCTTGTTCGAGCTTGTCCATGAAAATTATGCTGTAAGCTACAGAGTATTTCGAACCCATGGCGGTGCCATTCGTGTCTGTTATTCTCAAGCTTCTATTGGGGTCCGTTTCAAGGGCGGAGTCCATGTTGGTGCGTGATCTTTTACGGCTTGGCGGATTGGACATGTCGGCGGCTTCATAGGTGACCCCCAGAGGGGTGCTAAGGTGCTGATTGGCGGGTGGGATGTCAGGTCAACGCTAGGGTAGTAATTACAGGTGTGTGGTGGCGTCTTCCACGGTCAGGATATGGGGGTGCATGACTGAGAACATAACTCCGGATCCACTAAAGGATGCCAGGATGGCGGACTAATGAAAACAATGAATAAGAGCAGGGGGGTGCCATCCAAACGAAGACATGACTCAGGGGTTGCTTCATAGATTTAATTGTTACGTTTCGGGAGGCTTGCGCCCCCCTTCATCAGACAATTTATACAGAGTTGTTGAAGTACTAAGGTACTAAAATGCGGTAAAATGTATTTGATGTACAAAAGGTGCAAGAGGCGGTAAATTTGAAAATTAAAAATATTTACAAGTGAATTGAATGAGTTATGTATTGCTTTAAAAGAGGTAATTATATACTAGAAGCAAAGCAAAGAATGGTATAATACACAACATTAGATATAGCATGCGGTAAACATACATATAAACATACAATAGTTATAGCATGCGGTATAAACATTTACACATTTGTATAGAATATAGCATGCGGTAGACATATGCAACATACATAAAAATAAACATATTTACAATGGAGAAGTATGAGAATAACAGAGGGAGTGCGGCATAAAGGGGGGATAAGTACAGAGTAGATGGGGTTAGAGTTCTTGTTCGTGGCGGGCATATATCACATGCGGGAGAGTTCATGGTGTCACTTCAAGAGGATACTGCGGATGTCAATATTGTGATTGAAGCATGTGATGTAGGTGATAGCTTTATCCCTTGTACGTTGGCGGTACTTCAAGAGAGTTTGGCGGTCTTGATCTTTGGCTTTCTTAATGGCGGTATCCAGTAGTTTCGGCGGGTATCCACGGCGGAGGAAATGGTGATGAAGGTTTTTCAAAGCTTGATTGAGGTCGTGTTCGTTGTTGCAGATCTTGCGGCAGCGGAGGGCTTGACCATATGGAATTGCTCTCTTCAGGGAGGGGCGATGGTGGGACTGGTAGTGGAGGTACTGGTGTGAGTCAGTGGGTTTCGTGTAGACCTTGGTGTAGATGTGGCCTTCTTCTAAGGTGATGTCTATGTCCAAAAAAAGGGCGGTAGTTCTGGAGAATTCATGGGTGAACTTTATGGTGGGATGGTAATCGTTGAGGGCGGTGATGAAGTCTTCTAATTGTGTTTCTGAATGTTCCCAGATGAAGAAAATGTCATCGATGTACCGCCACCACACTCTGGGGACGAGTGTGGCGGAGGCAAGGAAGTCTTGTTCGAGCTTTTCCATGAAAATTATGCTGTAAGCTACAGAGTATTTCGAACCCATGGCGGTGCCATTCGTGTCTGTTATTCTCAAGCTTCTATTGGGGTCCGTTTCAAGGGCGGAGTCCATGTTGGTGCGTGATCTTTTACGGCTTGGCGGATTGGACATGTCGGCGGCTTCATAGGTGACCCCCAGAGGGGTGCTAAGGTGCTGATTGGCGGGTGGGATGTCAGGTCAACGCTAGGGTAGTAATTACAGGTGTGTGGTGGCGTCTTCCACGGTCAGGATATCGGGGTGCATGACTGAGAACATAACTCCGGATCCACTAAAGGATGCCAGGATGGCGGACTAATGAAAACATTAGTTAGAATAAGAGCAGGGGGGTGCCATCCAAACGAAGACATGACTCAGGGGTTGCTTCATAGATTTAATTGTTACGTTTCGGGAGGCTTGCGCCCCCTTCATCAGACAATTTATACAGAGTTGTTGAAGTACTAAGGTACTAAAATGCGGTAAAATGTATTTGATGTACAAAAGGTGCAAGAGGCGGTAAATTTGAAAATTAAAAATATTTACAAGTGAATTGAATGAGTTATGTATTGCTTTAAAAGAGGTAAGTATATACTAGAAGCAAAGCAAAGAATGGTATAATACACAACATTAGATATAGCATGCGGTAAACATACATATAAACATACAATAGTTATAGCATGCGGTGTAAACATTTACACATTTGTATAGAATATAGCATGCGGTAGACATATGCAACATACATGAAAATAAACATATTTACAATGGAGAAGTATGAGAATAACAGAGGGAGTGCGGCATAAAGGGGGGATAAGTACAGAGTAGATGGGGTTAGAGTTCTTGTTCGTGGCGGGCATATATCACATGCGGGAGAGTTCATGGTGTCACTTCAAGAGGATACTGCGGATGTCAATATTGTGATTGAAGCATGTGATGTAGGTGATAGCTTTATCCCTTGTACGTTGGCGGTACTTCAAGAGAGTTTGGCGGTCTTGATCTTTGGCTTTCTTAATGGCGGTATCCAGTAGTTTCGGCGGGTATCCACGGCGGAGGAAATGGTGATGAAGGTTTTTCAAAGCTTGATTGAGGTCGTGTTCGTTGTTGCAGGTCTTGCGGCAGCGGAGGGCTTGACCATATGGAATTGCTCTCTTCAGGGAGGGGCGATGGTGGGACTGGTAGTGGAGGTACTGGTGTGAGTCAGTGGGTTTCGTGTAGACCTTGGTGTAGATGTGGCCTTCTTCTAAGGTGATGTCTATGTCCAAAAAAAGGGCGGTAGTTCTGGAGAATTCATGGGTGAACTTTATGGTGGGATGGTAATCGTTGAGGGCGGTGATGAAGTCTTCTAATTGTGTTTCTGAATGTTCCCAGATGAAGAAAATGTCATCGATGTACCGCCACCACACTCTGGGGACGAGTGTGGCGGAGGCAAGGAAGTCTTGTTCGAGCTTGTCCATGAAAATTATGCTGTAAGCTACAGAGTATTTCGAACCCATGGCGGTGCCATTCGTGTCTGTTATTCTCAAGCTTCTATTGGGGTCCGTTTCAAGGGCGGAGTCCATGTTGGTGCGTGATCTTTTACGGCTTGGCGGATTGGACATGTCGGCGGCTTCATAGGTGACCCCCAGAGGGGTGCTAAGGTGCTGATTGGCGGGTGGGATGTCAGGTCAACGCTAGGGTAGTAATTACAGGTGTGTGGTGGCGTCTTCCACGGTCAGGATATGGGGGTGCATGACTGAGAACATAACTCCGGATCCACTAAAGGATGCCAGGATGGCGGACTAATGAAAACATTAGTTAGAATAAGAGCAGGGGGGTGCCATCCAAACGAAGACATGACTCAGGGGTTGCTTCATAGATTTAATTGTTACGTTTCGGGAGGCTTGCGCCCCCCTTCATCAGACAATTTATACAGAGTTGTTGAAGTACTAAGGTACTAAAATGCGGTAAAATGTATTTGATGTACAAAAGGTGCAAGAGGCGGTAAATTTGAAAATTAAAAATATTTACAAGTGAATTGAATGAGTTATGTATTGCTTTAAAAGAGGTAATTATATACTAGAAGCAAAGCAAAGAATGGTATAATACACAACATTAGATATAGCATGCGGTAAACATACATATAAACATACAATAGTTATAGCATGCGGTATAAACATTTACACATTTGTATAGAATATAGCATGCGGTAGACATATGCAACATACATGAAAATAAACATATTTACAATGGAGAAGTATGAGAATAACAGAGGGAGTGCGGCATAAAGGGGGGATAAGTACAGAGTAGATGGGGTTAGAGTTCTTGTTCGTGGCGGGCATATATCACATGCGGGAGAGTTCATGGTGTCACTTCAAGAGGATACTGCGGATGTCAATATTGTGATTGAAGCATGTGATGTAGGTGATAGCTTTATCCCTTGTACGTTGGCGGTACTTCAAGAGAGTTTGGCGGTCTTGATCTTTGGCTTTCTTAATGGCGGTATCCAGTAGTTTCGGCGGGTATCCACGGCGGAGGAAATGGTGATGAAGGTTTTTCAAAGCTTGATTGAGGTCGTGTTCGTTGTTGCAGATCTTGCGGCAGCGGAGGGCTTGACCATATGGAATTGCTCTCTTCAGGGAGGGGCGATGGTGGGACTGGTAGTGGAGGTACTGGTGTGAGTCAGTGGGTTTCGTGTAGACCTTGGTGTAGATGTGGCCTTCTTCTAAGGTGATGTCTATGTCCAAAAAAAGGGCGGTAGTTCTGGAGAATTCATGGGTGAACTTTATGGTGGGATGGTAATCGTTGAGGGCGGTGATGAAGTCTTCTAATTGTGTTTCTGAATGTTCCCAGATGAAGAAAATGTCATCGATGTACCGCCACCACACTCTGGGGACGAGTGTGGCGGAGGCAAGGAAGTCTTGTTCGAGCTTTTCCATGAAAATTATGCTGTAAGCTACAGAGTATTTCGAACCCATGGCGGTGCCATTCGTGTCTGTTATTCTCAAGCTTCTATTGGGGTCCGTTTCAAGGGCGGAGTCCATGTTGGTGCGTGATCTTTTACGGCTTGGCGGATTGGACATGTCGGCGGCTTCATAGGTGACCCCCAGAGGGGTGCTAAGGTGCTGATTGGCGGGTGGGATGTCAGGTCAACGCTAGGGTAGTAATTACAGGTGTGTGGTGGCGTCTTCCACTGTCAGGATATCGGGGTGCATGACTGAGAACATAACTCCGGATCCACTAAAGGATGCCAGGATGGCGGACTAATGAAAACATTAGTTAGAATAAGAGCAGGGGGGTGCCATCCAAACGAAGACATGACTCAGGGGTTGCTTCATAGATTTAATTGTTACGTTTCGGGAGGCTTGCGCCCCCTTCATCAGACAATTTATACAGAGTTGTTGAAGTACTAAGGTACTAAAATGCGGTAAAATGTATTTGATGTACAAAAGGTGCAAGAGGCGGTAAATTTGAAAATTAAAAATATTTACAAGTGAATTGAATGAGTTATGTATTGCTTTAAAAGAGGTAAGTATATACTAGAAGCAAAGCAAAGAATGGTATAATACACAACATTAGATATAGCATGCGGTAAACATACATATAAACATACAATAGTTATAGCATGCGGTGTAAACATTTACACATTTGTATAGAATATAGCATCCGGTAGACATATGCAACATACATGAAAATAAACATATTTACAATGGAGAAGTATGAGAATAACAGAGGGAGTGCGGCATAAAGGGGGGATAAGTACAGAGTAGATGGGGTTAGAGTTCTTGTTCGTGGCGGGCATATATCACATGCGGGAGAGTTCATGGTGTCACTTCAAGAGGATACTGCGGATGTCAATATTGTGATTGAAGCATGTGATGTAGGTGATAGCTTTATCCCTTGTACGTTGGCGGTACTTCAAGAGAGTTTGGCGGTCTTGATCTTTGGCTTTCTTAATGGCGGTATCCAGTAGTTTCGGCGGGTATCCACGGCGGAGGAAATGGTGATGAAGGTTTTTCAAAGCTTGATTGAGGTCGTGTTCGTTGTTGCAGGTCTTGCGGCAGCGGAGGGCTTGACCATATGGAATTGCTCTCTTCAGGGAGGGGCGATGGTGGGACTGGTAGTGGAGGTACTGGTGTGAGTCAGTGGGTTTCGTGTAGACCTTGGTGTAGATGTGGCCTTCTTCTAAGGTGATGTCTATGTCCAAAAAAAGGGCGGTAGTTCTGGAGAATTCATGGGTGAACTTTATGGTGGGATGGTAATCGTTGAGGGCGGTGATGAAGTCTTCTAATTGTGTTTCTGAATGTTCCCAGATGAAGAAAATGTCATCGATGTACCGCCACCACACTCTGGGGACGAGTGTGACGGAGGCAAGGAAGTCTTGTTCGAGCTTGTCCATGAAAATTATGCTGTAAGCTACAGAGTATTTCGAACCCATGGCGGTGCCATTCGTGTCTGTTATTCTCAAGCTTCTATTGGGGTCCGTTTCAAGGGCGGGGTCCATGTTGGTGCGTGATCTTTTACGGCTTGGCGGATTGGACATGTCGGCGGCTTCATAGGTGACCCCCAGAGGGGTGCTAAGGTGCTGATTGGCGGGTGGGATGTCAGGTCAACGCTAGGGTAGTAATTACAGGTGTGTGGTGGCGTCTTCCACGGTCAGGATATGGGGGTGCATGACTGAGAACATAACTCCGGATCCACTAAAGGATGCCAGGATGGCGGACTAATGAAAACATTAGTTAGAATAAGAGCAGGGGGTGCCATCCAAACGAAGACATGACTCAGGGGTTGCTTCATAGATTTAATTGTTACGTTTCGGGAGGCTTGCGCCCCCCTTCATCAGACAATTTATACAGAGTTGTTGAAGTACTAAGGTACTAAAATGCGGTAAAATGTATTTGATGTACAAAAGGTGCAAGAGGCGGTAAATTTGAAAATTAAAAATATTTACAAGTGAATTGAATGAGTTATGTATTGCTTTAAAAGAGGTAAGTATATACTAGAAGCAAAGCAAAGAATGGTATAATACACAACATTAGATATAGCATGCGGTAAACATACATATAAACATACAATAGTTATAGCATGCGGTATAAACATTTACACATTTGTATAGAATATAGCATGCGGTAGACATATGCAACATACATGAAAATAAACATATTTACAATGGAGAAGTATGAGAATAACAGAGGGAGTGCGGCATAAAGGGGGGATAAGTACAGAGTAGATGGGGTTAAGAGTTCTTGTTCGTGGCGGGCATATATCACATGCGGGAGAGTTCATGGTGTCACTTCAAGAGGATACTGCGGATGTCAATATTGTGATTGAAGCATGTGATGTAGGTGATAGCTTTATCCCTTGTACGTTGGCGGTACTTCAAGAGAGTTTGGCGGTCTTGATCTTTGGCTTTCTTAATGGCGGTATCCAGTAGTTTCGGCGGGTATCCACGGCGGAGGAAATGGTGATGAAGGTTTTTCAAAGCTTGATTGAGGTCGTGTTCGTTGTTGCAGATCTTGCGGCAGCGGAGGGCTTGACCATATGGAATTGCTCTCTTCAGGGAGGGGCGATGGTGGGACTGGTAGTGGAGGTACTGGTGTGAGTCAGTGGGTTTCGTGTAGACCTTGGTGTAGATGTGGCCTTCTTCTAAAGTGATGTCTATGTCCAAAAAAAGGGCGGTAGTTCTGGAGAATTCATGGGTGAACTTTATGGTGGGATGGTAATCGTTGAGGGCGGTGATGAAGTCTTCTAATTGTGTTTCTGAATGTTCCCAGATGAAGAAAATGTCATCGATGTACCGCCACCACACTCTGGGGACGAGTGTGGCGGAGGCAAGGAAGTCTTGTTCGAGCTTGTCCATGAAAATTATGCTGTAAGCTACAGAGTATTTCGAACCCATGGCGGTGCCATTCGTGTCTGTTATTCTCAAGCTTCTATTGGGGTCCGTTTCAAGGGCGGAGTCCATGTTGGTGCGTGATCTTTTACGGCTTGGCGGATTGGACATGTCGGCGGCTTCATAGGTGACCCCCAGAGGGGTGCTAAGGTGCTGATTGGCGGGTGGGATGTCAGGTCAACGCTAGGGTAGTAATTACAGGTGTGTGGTGGCGTCTTCCACGGTCAGGATATCGGGGTGCATGACTGAGAACATAACTCCGGATCCACTAAAGGATGCCAGGATGGCGGACTAATGAAAACATTAGTTAGAATAAGAGCAGGGGGGTGCCATCCAAACGAAGACATGACTCAGGGGTTGCTTCATAGATTTAATTGTTACGTTTCGGGAGGCTTGCGCCCCCCTTCATCAGACAATTTATACAGAGTTGTTGAAGTACTAAGGTACTAAAATGCGGTAAAATGTATTTGATGTACAAAAGGTGCAAGAGGCGGTAAATTTGAAAATTAAAAATATTTACAAGTGAATTGAATGAGTTATGTATTGCTTTAAAAGAGGTAAGTATATACTAGAAGCAAAGCAAAGAATGGTATAATACACAACATTAGATATAGCATGCGGTAAACATACATATAAACATACAATAGTTATAGCATGCGGTATAAACATTTACACATTTGTATAGAATATAGCATGCGGTAGACATATGCAACATACATGAAAATAAACATATTTACAATGGAGAAGTATGAGAATAACAGAGGGAGTGCGGCATAAAGGGGGGATAAGTACAGAGTAGATGGGGTTAGAGTTCTTGTTCGTGGCGGGCATATATCACATGCGGGAGAGTTCATGGTGTCACTTCAAGAGGATACTGCGGATGTCAATATTGTGATTGAAGCATGTGATGTAGGTGATAGCTTTATCCCTTGTACGTTGGCGGTACTTCAAGAGAGTTTGGCGGTCTTGATCTTTGGCTTTCTTAATGGCGGTATCCAGTAGTTTCGGCGGGTATCCACGGGCACGAACTCTAACCCCATCTACTTTGTACTTATCCCCCCTTTATGCCGCACTCCCTCTGTTATTCTCATACTTCTCCATTGTAAATATGTTTATTTTCATGCATGTTGCATATGTCTACCGCATGCTATATTCTATACAAATGTGTAAATGTTTATACCGCATGCTATAACTATTGTATGTTTATATGTATGTTTACCGCATGCTATATCTAATGTTGTGTATTATACCATTCTTTGCTTTGCTTCTAGTATATACTTACCTCTTTTAAAGCAATACATAACTCATTCAATTCACTTGTAAATATTTTTAATTTTCAAATTTACCGCCTCTTGCACCTTTTGTACATCAAATACATTTTACCGCATTTTAGTACCTTAGTACTTCAACAACTCTGTATAAATTGTCTGATGAAGGGGGGCGCAAGCCTCCCGAAACGTAACAATTAAATCTATGAAGGAACCCCTGAGTCATGTCTTCGTTTGGATGGCACCCCCCTGCTCTTATTCTAACTAATGTTTTCATTAGTCCGCCATCCTGGCATCCTTTAGTGGATCCGGAGTTATGTTCTCAGTCATGCACCCCCATATCCTGACCGTGGAAGACGCCACCACACACCTGTAATTACTACCCTAGCGTTGACCTGACATCCCACCCGCCAATCAGCACCTTAGCACCCCTCTGGGGGTCACCTATGAAGCCGCCGACATGTCCAATCCGCCAAGCCGTAAAAGATCACGCAACAACATGGACTCCGCCCTTGAAACGGACCCCAATAGAAGCTTGAGAATAACAGACACGAATGGCACCGCCATGGGTTCGAAATACTCTGTAGCTCACAGCATAATTTTCATGGACAAGCTCGAACAAGACTTCCTTGCCTCCGCCACACTCGTCCCCAGAGTGTGGTGGCGGTACATCGATGACATTTTCTTCATCTGGGAACATTCAGAAACACAATTAGAAGACTTCATCACCGCCCTCAACGATTACCATCCCACCATAAAGTTCACCCATGAATTCTCCAGAACTACCGCCCTTTTTTTGGACATAGACATCACCTTAGAAGAAGGCCACATCTACACCAAGGTCTACACGAAACCCACTGACTCACACCAGTACCTCCACTACCAGTCCCACCATCGCCCCTCCCTGAAGAGAGCAATTCCATATGGTCAAGCCCTCCGCTGCCGCAAGATCTGCAACAACGAACACGACCTCAATCAAGCTTTGAAAAACCTTCATCACCATTTCCTCCGCCGTGGATACCCGCCGAAACTACTGGATACCGCCATTAAGAAATCCAAAGATCAAGACCGCCAAACTCTCTTGAAGTACCGCCAACGTACAAGGGATAAAGCTATCACCTACATCACATGCTTCAATCACAATATTGACATCCGCAGTATCCTCTTGAAGTGACACCATGAACTCTCCCGCATGTGATATATGCCCGCCACGAACAAGAACTCTAACCCCATCTACTCTGTACTTATCCCCCCTTTAAGCCGCACTCCCTCTGTTATTCTCATACTTCTCCATTGTAAATATGTTTATTTTCATGTATGTTGCATATGTCTACCGCATGCTATATTCTATACAAATGTGTAAATGTTTATACCGCATGCTATAACTATTGTATGTTTATATGTATGTTTACCGCATGCTATATCTAATGTTGTGTATTATACCATTCTTTGCTTTGCTTCTAGTATATACTTACCTCTTTTAAAGCAATACATAACTCATTCAATTCACTTGTAAATATTTTTAATTTTCAAATTTACCGCCTCTTGCACCTTGTGTACATCAAATACATTTTACCGCATTTTAGTACCTTAGTACTTCAACAACTCTGTATAAATTGTCTGATGAAGGGGGGCGCAAGCCTCCCGAAACGTAACAATTAAATCTATGAAGCAACCCCTGAGTCATGTCTTCGTTTGGATGGCACCCCCCTGCTCTTATTCTAACTAATGTTTTCATTAGTCCGCCATCCTGGCATCCTTTAGTGGATCCGGAGTTATGTTCTCAGTCATGCACCCCCATATCCTGACCAAGGAAGACGCCACCACACACCTGTAATTACTACCCTAGCGTTGACCTGACATCCCACCCGCCAATCAGCACCTTAGCACCCCTCTGGGGGTCACCTATGAAGCCGCCGACATGTCCAATCCGCCAAGCCGTAAAAGATCACGCACCAACATGGACTCCGCCCTTGAAACGGACCCCAATAGAAGCTTGAGAATAACAGACACGAATGGCACCGCCATGGGTTCGAAATACTCTGTAGCTCACAGCATAATTTTCATGGACAAGCTCGAACAAGACTTCCTTGCCTCCGCCACACTCGTCCCCAGAGTGTGGTGGCGGTACATCGATGACATTTTCTTCATCTGGGAACATTCAGAAACACAATTAGAAGACTTCATCACCGCCCTCAACGATTACCATCCCACCATAAAGTTCACCCATGAATTCTCCAGAACTACCTCCCTTTTTTTGGACATAGACATCACCTTAGAAGAAGGCCACATCTACACCAAGGTCTACACGAAACCCACTGACTCACACCAGTACCTCCACTACCAGTCCCACCATCGCCCCTCCCTGAAGAGAGCAATTCCATATGGTCAAGCCCTCCGCTGCCGCAAGATCTGCAACAACGAACACGACCTCAATCAAGCTTTGAAAAACCTTCATCACCATTTCCTCCGCCGTGGATACCCGCCGAAACTACTGGATACCGCCATTAAGAAAGCCAAAGATCAAGACCGCCAAACTCTCTTGAAGTACCGCCAACGTACAAGGGATAAAGCTATCACCTACATCACATGCTTCAATCACAATATTGACATCCGCAGTATCCTCTTGAAGTGACACCATGAACTCTCCCGCATGTGATATATGCCCGCCACGAACAAGAACTCTAACCCCATCTACTCTGTACTTATCCCCCCTTTATGCCGCACTCCCTCTGTTATTCTCATACTTCTCCATTGTAAATATGTTTATTTTCATGTATGTTGCATATGTCTACCGCATGCTATATTCTATACAAATGTGTAAATGTTTATACCGCATGCTATAACTATTGTATGTTTATATGTATGTTTACCGCATGCTATATCTAATGTTGTGTATTATACCATTCTTTGCTTTGCTTCTAGTATATACTTACCTCTTTTAAAGCAATACATAACTCATTCAATTCACTTGTAAATATTTTTAATTTTCATATTTACCGCCTCTTGCACCTTGTGTACATCAAATACATTTTACCGCATTTTAGTACCTTAGTACTTCAACAACTCTGTATAAATTGTCTGATGAAGGGGGGCGCAAGCCTCCCGAAACGTAACAATTAAATCTATGAAGCAACCCCTGAGTCATGTCTTCGTTTGGATGGCACCCCCCTGCTCTTATTCTAACTAATGTTTTCATTAGTCCGCCATCCTGGCATCCTTTAGTGGATCCGGAGTTATGTTCTCAGTCATGCACCCCCATATCCTGACCGTGGAAGACGCCACCACACACCTGTAATTACTACCCTAGCGTTGACCTGACATCCCACCCGCCAATCAGCACCTTAGCACCCCTCTGGGGGTCACCTATGAAGCCGCCGACATGTCCAATCCGCCAAGCCGTAAAAGATCACGCACCAACATGGACTCCGCCCTTGAAACGGACCCCAATAGAAGCTTGAGAATAACAGACACGAATGGCACCGCCATGGGTTCGAAATACTCTGTAGCTCACAGCATAATTTTCATTGACAAGCTCGAACAAGACTTCCTTGCCTCCGCCACACTCGTCCCCAGAGTGTGGTGGCGGTACATCGATGACATTTTCTTCATCTGGGAACATTCAGAAACACAATTAGAAGACTTCATCACCGCCCTCAACGATTACCATCCCACCATAAAGTTCACCCATGAATTCTCCAGAACTACCGCCCTTTTTTTGGACATAGACATCACCTTAGAAGAAGGCCACATCTACACCAAGGTCTACACGAAACCCACTGACTCACACCAGTACCTCCACTACCAGTCCCACCATCGCCCCTCCCTGAAGAGAGCAATTCCATATGGTCAAGCCCTCCGCTGCCGCAAGATCTGCAACAACGAACACGACCTCAATCAAGCTTTGAAAAACCTTCATCACCATTTCCTCCGCCGTGGATACCCGCCGAAACTACTGGATACCGCCATTAAGAAATCCAAAGATCAAGACCGCCAAACTCTCTTGAAGTACCGCCAACGTACAAGGGATAAAGCTATCACCTACATCACATGCTTCAATCACAATATTGACATCCGCAGTATCCTCTTGAAGTG
The DNA here is from genome assembly GCA_936450465.1 of Gibbula magus. Classification (NCBI taxonomy): domain Eukaryota; kingdom Metazoa; phylum Mollusca; class Gastropoda; order Trochida; family Trochidae; genus Gibbula; species Gibbula magus. Next base: position 21,333,889 of record OW388294.1, on the reverse strand, counting down.
ACACCATGAACTCTCCCGCATGTGATATATGCCCGCCACGAACAAGAACTCTAACCCCATCTACTCTGTACTTATCCCCCCTTTATGCCGCACTCCCTCTGTTATTCTCATACTTCTCCATTGTAAATATGTTTATTTTCATGTATGTTGCATATGTCTACCGCATGCTATATTCTATACAAATGTGTAAATGTTTATACCGCATGCTATAACTATTGTATGTTTATATGTATGTTTACCGCATGCTATATCTAATGTTGTGTATTATACCATTCTTTGCTTTGCTTCTAGTATATACTTACCTCTTTTAAAGCAATACATAACTCATTCAATTCACTTGTAAATATTTTTAATTTTCAAATTTACCGCCTCTTGCACCTTTTGTACATCAAATACATTTTACCGCATTTTAGTACCTTAGTACTTCAACAACTCTGTATAAATTGTCTGATGAAGGGGGGCGCAAGCCTCCCGAAACGTAACAATTAAATCTATGAAGCAACCCCTGAGTCATGTCTTCGTTTGGATGGCACCCCCCTGCTCTTATGCTCATTTATATGTTTTAAAATAACATTACTCATTACGGAAAATTAAAGAATAGGCTATCAATGATGGTTTTAACATGGTAATTTCTTATATGCCGTCGCAAATATACTTATTATCGACGTCGAACCAGATATCGACCTAACACCGACGTCGAAAATACCGACATTGAAATGACGTCTGATATCGAATATAAAGTGCTGTTTGTTCTGCCATCACAAGATCCCAATCTGTAAAACATGAACACATAACCTTCAGAAATGAAGAGCTCAAAAATATGCAAATGCAAGATCCTGATATCAGTCTTATTTATAAGGCTAGCAAGCAAAATAAACGTCCAGAATGGGAAACTGTTTCAGGTAGCTCAGACGCTTGCAAGGCATTATGGGGTCAGTTCCATCGCTTGTCAATGCGACAAGGTGTTCTTCATCGCAGATGGGAAAGTAATGATGGAAAGGAGTGGCGCTGGCAGATTGTTGTTCCAACTGTTAAGCGAAAGTTCATCCTCGAAGGTTGTCATGACTCACCTTTGGGAGGTCACCTTGGTGTTTCCAAGACTTTCGCTAAGCTAGAACAGTCATTCTATTGGGTTGGAATGAAAGCTCATGTCAGAGATCATTGTTTACAATGCGACAAATGTGTTGCAAGAAAAACACCAAAAAAGCAGAAGGCACCCATGAAGGAATACATAACCGGCTCACCAATGGACAGGGTGACTACGGATATTATGGGTCCTCTAGAAAAAACAATCGCTGGGAATAAATATGTTCTGGTAGTTACCGATACGTTCACCAAATGGACAGAGGCCTATGCCATACCAAATATCGAGGCTAAAACATTAGCTAAGAAAGTAGTAGAGGAATGGATATGCCGTTTCGGTACCCCAACAATTATACATAGCGATCAGGGTAGACAGTATGAAGCCAAACTATTCCAAGAACTATGTAAATTATTGGGAGTAGTCAAATCTAGGACAACATCTCTCCGACCTCAGGCTAACGGTCAGGTCGAGCGTTTCAACCGGACACTAGCAGCCATGCTAAGTATTTACACAGACGGAAGACCCAGGTCTTGGGACAAACACCTTCCCTTTGTGATGGCTGCTTATAGAAGTTCTAAGCATGAAACTACCGGTTACTCGCCAAATAAATTAGTATTTGGAACGGAGGTGAGAATGCCATTTCACCTGGTAATGGGTGATCCGAATGAAAATCCTGTTACCAGAGACGAGTATGTTGATGAGATCAAACAATAGTTTGAAAGAGCTTTTGAGGCTGCGCGAAGAAGTCCGAAACGAGCTTCAGAAGTCCGAAAGCGTCGTTATGACTAGGGGAGTAAGGAGACCAGGCTCCAAGTAGGCCAACCTGTTTGGTTGTTTACCCCCACAGAGCCACTAAGCTGAGCTACAAGCTCATACCCAAATGGTCAAAGGGTTGGGTTGTCATCAAACAAATGGATGACATAACCTACCGTATTCAGAACGAACAAAATAAAACACCAAAGGTGGTGCATATTGACCGTTTGTTACCATATTTGGGGAATGATCCGCCTAAATGGTCAACTTCCAAGCAGTAGGCTTGAGGCATGCATCCAGTGCATCTTCTATCCTGAAACATTCAGAGAAAATTATCATAACAGTCAATAACAAATTTCAAAATTATAAGTCTAGGTAATTGATTGCAGAGAGCAGAATGAGGGAATTGAGTGTATTCTAGTTGCTTAGAAATTTAAAAATCTGTACGGATTTAAAATTTGGGCGTGTTGGACGCTTTCCACCAGTATTTATAAAGGTTTAAACAATTAGAATGTCTGACTTACTGAGGGTTGATGTTGGATCAATTTATTTACCAGTAAGACGTTTAAGACAAGTTATTGTTTGAATAACATGGTATTGGAACTCTCTCACTTTTATACCTACAACAAACTAAATTTAAACATGTAAATTCCTTGCACCTTAACTTATGCATTGACTCATTTCATTTGACAATTTGCTAATTACAATTATTATTCTCATTATTAGGTCTTCCCCAGATGTACTGGAGCTCGATGATGAAAACATGTCCCTCTGAGAGGAGAATACGGAATACACCCCATCGGTTCAGGTCATTTCCTTTATTCCAGGGATGGAATGCCCGGCTTGTCCGGAGAAACAGTATTTCACGAATTGCCATTCATTTGATCATCACTGGACTGCGTGCCACCGGCCGAGAACAACGACATTCTTTTGTCCGGTGGACATGTGTAAATCGTCATTACATTACATTACTCGGCCACCCACGCAGGCAAGAAAGGAAACCCTACCAACCCGATGGTCGTCTGCCGGAGGGCAGGGACCAAGGTTGCGGAGAACCGGTTGTTCGTCGACCCGGGGTGCCTGGTCTTCAGGCCGAAGAAGGATCGGAAGCTAAGCCAGAGCACCCGTCCTGCTTTAGCAGAGAGACATGTCCAGGCAGAGCCTGAGAGGAAGCCCTCAGTGGTGAGCCAGGCCCAGCCCGAGAAAGTGGGGTTGTCCCCTGTCCGCCAGGCCCCTCCTGAGAAGCCGGAAATTGCCGAGACCTGGGAGCTGGCATATGACAGACAGACCCTGGAGATCCAGGCTCTCAAGTACGAGTTGGAACAGATGTCCCGTCGGCTCAACAGCGCAGTACCAGCATGGCCGACGTTGGCAGATGTTCCGCTTTCCAGACCGGGTCTGGATGAATTCATCCGTGCGGGCAGGGAGGCCATGACGATCCTCCACCAAGCTGAAGACAGAAGATTTATGGAACAGCTGACACTCCGAAGACAGGCAGACGCATTCATACATTCTCTTCAGGGAAAGGATGTGTGAACTGGGACATTGACTGCGTGTATATAAATTGACATTGTGTTATGGTGCTTGGATTTTTGGGTGTAAGTATATGATGATTATGGAAATGTGTATATATACAGTGCATTGTTCCTCTACGGATTATTCTTGGATTTTTGGTGTAAGTATATGATGATTATGGAAATGTGTACATACTGTACGTTGTTCCTTTATGGATTATTCTTGGATTGTGTAAGTATTTGATGATAATAGATGTGTGTCTATATATGGTGTGTGATTTGATATATATTGTTCTAGGAATGATGTAAGTATTTTTATATTGTTCTGTATTACAGTAGAGTAGTGTCCTGAATCACCGGTCATACCCTTATTTCGGTCACTAACTTTGCAATAAATTATTTTCATACCTCACTGATCGTGTTGTTATCATTTTTGTCCTTATTTGGATACCATGTGACTTCTACGGTCACGTGTCAACTTACTTCCGGTTTTGACGTCACTACTTCATGCCTATCACGTGTGGAATGTGACGCCATCGATCTTTGCATGCTTGGCAATAACCATCAAAGAACCAAACCGAATTCCAAAATTCCAAGAAGTCAACATTGTTGCTATTTTTGACAGGTGAGGTGTTCTACGTCATCATTCTATGTGTATATTAGTGGCGGGAAGCCATATGGCTAGTTGTCTTTATAACTTTCATTGATAATAAATGCGAAGAAATGTTTTAAAACTAGGAAAATAAAAATGACCGAAATTACAGGCCATTAAACCTGAATGTCCTATGAAAACGGTCAAACAGTTTTTTTGTTTTCAAAATGAATATTGATTGGTTTTTTTATTCCGAAAGCTATGAAATCTTAACATTTTGTTTTGAGCATAATTTTAAAAACCTTTCTGAGTTCAAATCGACAGTCATGTTTACCTGTCATATATGACAATATCAGACAATTGACAATTATTATGAATTATTTAAAGTTAATTACATGGTATTAAAAGGGACATTAGATTATTAAATCCATATGTTAATTGAAGAGTGTTTCTTATTGAATTTCGTGAAACTGGAGTGAATGGCAGTACCCAGACAGTGGCAGTTCTTGTTTGATCTTTTGTATATTGTATATAAATATATTTTATTTTCCTTTTAATACATAATGTTATTATGATTATCAAAAAATTTTTAAAAAATGTATGTTGGAGCAGATGGAGTATCCGTTTCACCTTGTGTCGAGTGACCTTCACGCTTACAATGGGATATCAGGAATCGGCGAAAACACACACGAGCTAAACAGTATACTGCACACCAAACCCGTTGCTGTATTTTCTTGGATAACGGGGTAAATTGATACTACAAAAATGTAATTAAGATGACTTTAATAAAACAAATGAATATTTACATGCACTTGCTAAACTAATGCAGGCTCTATTTCAAAACATCCTAAAAAAAATAACCCTCATACGACTGAACAAAAATTTTGCACCAATAATATAGAGATAAGGTAATTTATGACTAATTTCGTCAAATAAAAATTATTCATGTTGGATCCAAGGATGAAAACAACAATGAGGATACCAAGTTTACTTTCACACATCAAACATTTTTCATCATGCAAAATAATGAATTTACTGGTTGTTGAAAATTCATCCCTTTTTTCAACAATTATTGACAATTAGTATTAAAAGGTCATAATAATACGTTTTGGGAATTAATCTTATATTCTTTTGAGTTCAATTCATTAATTGAACACTTCTCTACGATAAAGATAGGTCAATAGTGACTTGCATTTTTCTGATATCGTGATTTTCACAATACTTGTTCCTGGACAACAAAATAGCAGAATTTTATGAAATTCGAAAAGTAGTGAAACTTTATCTGAATGCGGTTTTCTTTGTTATACTGCCTACATCATATAGAACAGTCACTTTTCCCAGTACATTGTTTTCTTAAAATACACCTTTTACTGGTGGATGAGGGGGTGCAACACTTTTTTTACTATCTATATTAAATGTTGAAATGACACAGGGGAGTGTTTAGAGTACACACAGTCGCTCTTCTATGACGTCATAATCAGAATCATCACAGTGAGCATTTAGTCATGGGTAGACTAAAACAGCACACGTGTAAAACGTGCAGGAAACGTTTCACGCGGAGAGACGCCCTAAAGAGACATTTGCTAGTATCCCATGGCAATGTTTCTTTCTCCTGCAAAATATGTAACAATAAGTACAAAAGAAAAGATGATGCACGATACCACATCCGCGGGTCCCACGGGATTCCTGCCCACGAGATAAATAGATATATCTACGACCCACAGAGTACACCAAGTGTTGATCAATCTGTCTCCCAGCATGTGAGTTCAACAATTAATAACTCACAAACCTACCGTTCCTCTGTGGCATCCGTATCTCCATGGCAAACATCACAACCTGCCATCACTGTTACCACCAAGAGACAGGTCTCCCTTTTAGGGAATTTTACTGTACCTATTATCAGTAAAATCGACTTCGACCAGGCCAGCCAGCTGGACCTTACTGCAAGCCCGTCACTTCACGCCAGCCCAGTACATGAAGCCTTGCCGTCGCCCGTCTTCCCCTACAAACTGGATCCTGACCTAAATGTCGTCAGCCCGGCCCATGCATGTCAGACCTTGCCATCGTCAGAGGCCAAATATCCATCAAATCTACCACTTTCCACAGAAGTGTCTACCCCGCTAGCCCTACCTATCAAGGGACACGGACGCTGTCCAGCCATCATTCTGTATGGACCCGTCCCTCTACCTCCGTTCAACAATTGGGATCCAGACATGGACCCTAATGAACTCATTTGTGAACCTTGGGAGGTCCTCCCAAGTTTTGACAAACACTCTGTTCCTGCTCACTGCCCCATACCAGAATATGGGGCATTCTACACCCCCGATCCATACAACCCCTTTGAGGAGGCCATACGCCTAACCTTAGATTTATAAATCAATGTGAAACTTTTAACAAAAGAAACTACTTTTGTACCTTTTCGATAACTCCACATTTTTTTCTATAAGAATATAATTCTATATTCACATTTTACGAAATCCTCGTACACCCTCTTTATTGAACATGTCAATAAATATATACTCTATGAACAAAAATACCTCTTATGTCTTCCTGGCCCCTACTCTCTCCTCTTTAGAGTCGTAGGGGCCCCCGAGCCTACATTTCTACCAGAAATATAGGCATATTATGACAAATAAAAAATTCGTATTATTTGCATTAATAATTATCCAATTAGATAACGGGTGTTCTCACACCCGCTTAACTCTAAGTGCATTCACTCACTTCCTAATTGGTACCAATTAGCACATCGCCTACTTGTTTTTCAATATCTACTCTGTAGCTCAAATAGTTATAAAGAAAACACACACGAGATTTCTTTTAAAAACTTTAATGTACAGTATCAAAATGCGAACTGCTACAGCAAAACGGAGTCACCATCTGAAACAACAAAAAGTTATAATATATAATCTCATATATTACACATACAATAAAGTCACATCTTCCTATAACGAGTTTTAAAAATTCCGAACCGGAAGTTATCTACTCTACCACCGGAAGAAATTCCCGTGAAATTCCACCGGAAATAACGGAACCGGAAGTCCCCACCGGATAAACCGGAAGTCCACCGGAACCAGCGGTTCCACCGGACCAAACCGGAAGTCCCTTCGGAAGTCCCACCGGAAACCCCACCGGAACTTCCGCCGGAAGTCCCCCGGAGGTCACGTGACCTACCATAAGAGTATATAAGGAGCGCCGATAACCTTGCTTCTTCAGTCTGATGAGTCCTAACCCAAGGACGAAACTAGTCACTCATAAGCAAAAGTTCTTTGCCCTCTAGACGTGTCTAGGCCCCCTGCAGTTCTAATCTATCTATATTAAATGTTGCATAACTTGCAATGATTAAACAAAATTAGGATCGAAACAAATATGATATAAAAAAATAATAATTTGGAAAAGCTTTTATTTTTTTAGTGAATGGTATTCACTTCGGCACTACCATTTTTCTGAAGTTTAAAATATTACCTAATAATGTATGTATATTGAATGTGTAAAAATGTCCATTTATACATTGTACTGACGTGCAAAAGAAACTTCTCACTGCGTATACAAAATATAAGATATTTCCACCCACGAGCGATATATACTTTCGACTAAAACTGAATTTGTAATTTCAAAACATTATCAGTTCATATTTCACAGAAATACACGTTTTAAGAAATCGTCATTTTGGAATTTCCTTAATTAAGGAGACGAGATAGGAGAGTAAAAAAGGGTTTATTGCCTTAATGTCATATGGCCATGATGTGTCAATCAATTTAAGTCCAAGTAAGTTATTTAGGACGGCAACATCTGTTATTAAGTAAATTTATTTTTCTGTCTTTCATGTCTGACAGTCCCCATTCAGTCGTACGAGGGTTAATACAATAGTGAACCTTTTTCTAAATGGCCCTTCTTTATTTTATTCCAGGTATCACATTTACCATGTGAAACCCTTGCCCATGATGGCAATGAAGATGGAAATGGACCCTGACAATTCTTATGATAATGATGCCATAAAAATTAATATCCCGACATTAAATGACATTCACCCACTATACACGAATGCCGTTGTTAGAAACACGCCAGAGGTGCAATTGCTTAGGGATGTTGCTGGGCTAACTGTTGGGCGTGTGCCACGTCAGCTGTCTTCAGTTTTCTGTAATCTCCTCCGAAATCATAGTATTATGAGCATAACTCCTTTTTGGACTGGGAGAATGACCCATGGCGGCCCAGTTAGAGGTGGTGGACCCAAATTAGATACGTTATACTTATTAAGCGTGAAACCAGACAGAGCTACTGTCTGTGCCATCCTAGCCCATTTAGAAGACGCAGGGGTTGATGGAGATAATGTGTATTGTTGATCATATCTTCCGTAGGTGAAGCTTACTTTGGTTGTCACTCATCTAATATCTTACGAAATCCCGTAGAGAGACATGTCTAATTTCATAACTTTGAAAGCAATTAAAGTACAAAGGAACATGAGAGTTAAAGTAGGAAGATGTATCTCTGTGGGATTCCATCAGATCTTAATAGTTAAATACGCTAACTGTCCGGGTACTGCTGCACTGACCATTAGGGAAATACATGTAGTATATACATGACATTATTTATTTATACGTGTTAATTAAAAGTTCAATTCTCATGTCGTTTGTTGTTGTTTTCCTTCATTATAGGATGCCTACAGATAAAAAATATAAAAAGTATGATGGGTCCAAAATTGCCGAAGCGGCCGAAAAAGTCAGAAACCGAACTCTATCTCTAAGGAAAGCCGCCGAGTTGTATTGTATCCCCAGGTCGACGATCTCGGACCATGTTACGGGAAAGGTACAGGAGGGGGCAAGTGCCGGCGCCAAACCGGTTTTCGACAGAGAAACCGAAAAGCAGCTCGCCATGAAAATCAAAGATGCAGCAGAGGAGGGGTTTGGTTTGACGAGGGGCCAGGTGATGACCAAGGCCGGTCAACTTGGTGTAAAACTCAATCTCAAGACTCATTTTTCTCATGGAACAGCCGGCAAAAACTGTTTTTTTTAAAAGAAACCCCGAACTATCCCTTAGAAAGCCATCTAAATTATCGACTTCGAGATCAACATCAATGATTAAAGAGGATGTACAGTCGTATTACACTAGTTTGGGTCAAATACTCACAGATGAAGCTCTCATCCATGCTCCACAAAATGCTTATAATACGGCTGATGGACCACAGGGCGCAATTTGGGCTTTCCAAGAGAAAGCTTGGATTGATGACGAGCTTGGAGCCCTTTGGTTCAGGAATGTTTTCTTGAAGAACTGTGGTCCAGAGAGACCACAGCTTCTGATAGTAGACCAGCACCATAGCCACGAGGTATTAGAGACCTTGTTTCTGGCAAAACAAGAAGGTGTAATCATTCTCGCCATGCCGGCCCACAGCAGTCACTGGCTACAACCTCTCGACAAAGGATGCTTTGGTCCACTGACGAAACGGTTCAACACCATTTGTACAGAGTTCATGAGTCTAAATGTACAAAACGTTGTGACCAAAGCATCTTTTGCAAGGTTTTGCAAGGTTGTCCCCCATACCACATATACAACCACAACACCAGCGGCCTGTACTGGTATGCGATTACAACCCCATGAACATGGAGCTCAACAAAATCATCAGGAACAGATGGCACCTGCTTCAAGGTTCTGACCTCTGCAAAGAAAGCTTCCCTTCACCTCACATCGCGGCCTACAGGAGGAATAAAACCCTCAGGGATATGCTGGTCAAAGCCAACATAACCTATCCCCCAAGACTACCACAAACCAGTGGTAGGGTAGTCACATTGGTAGATCTACCATGTGATAAAGATCAATGCAAACTTTGCATCGGCATCAACAAATATAGCCACTTCTTCAGTTCAGCTACAGGCCGTAGGTACTTTTGTCACAAATACAGTTGCAAGTCCCGCAATGAAGTCTACCTACTAACTTGCAAAAAATGCAAGAAGCAATATGTAGGTGAAACCAAAAGGGAGTTCAGAACACGTCTTACTGAACACTTTGCAGACATCACACACAAAAGGGACAAACCAGTCTCTCTTCACTTCAATCTCCCTGACCAATTCAAAGGCGACCTATCCTTTCAGATAATCTCCCAACTAAGACAAAACCCTGACTCGGAGAGAACCACCCAGGCTAGAAGATCACTAGAACTGAGGTGGATATTTGAGCTACTAACGTTCCAACCGCGTGGCCTCAATGATAAGATCATTGGTTGAAACATCCCCTTTTGTTTCTATATCTTTCTTATCCTCTGATTGTTTCTACCACGATCTTGTGGACATATCACGGCCCTCTCTACATACCTAAGTCTTTTAAAACAATTAAAAGGCCTTCACTCACATAATGTAAGTATATCTTACATAAAAACGTGAATTACGTCACACAAACTGTATGCCGTGACGTCACACACATAAGTACACAACCTACTTAATTGTGACGTCATAATCACGGGACGCCATGCCTCGAGCCAAACAGCACATCTGTACCACGTGTGGAGCCCGACTCTCACGTCGGGATGCACTAAAAAGACACATTGCCGTCAATCACGGAAATCAATCATATTATTGCACTATCTGTAATAATAAATATAATAGACATGATGATGCCAGGAGGCATGTTTTCACCAAACATAGACCCACCGGAGATTACAACTCATATGTCTCCACATCAACTAACGACAGGGGAGCCCAAACTTCCTCCAACCCGGTACCCACAGGTACCGCGGCCACACCACAATTCGTGAATAACCCGATTCTTGTAACTACAAGTCGGAAATCAAAAGATGTGTCGGGACACTTTAATTTTCCGAGAATTACCTCCATCAATTTTGTGAAGGACACACCCCCACATTCCCCGACACTAAGGTCTTTTCTCCACACAGAGACAAGACCTACGGAGATGGGACACTCATCTTCAACACCCACCAGGCTTTCATCTCCCTGCCTAGATATCCCGCCGACTCACAATACACCGGGACGTCCCTTGAGTCAAACTATCAAGGGACATGGCAGATGCCCTTATATAATTCAATATGGTCAAGTTCCAGTGCCGCCCTTCAGTAACTGGGACCCCGACATGAACATCAATGACCTTGTCACCGAAGCTTGGGAAGTTCTCCCAAGTTTCGACAAACACAGCGTGCCTACAAGGCCTGTCATCCCGAGGATGGGTGTCGCATACACCCCCCGGGACAACAACCCACTCGTCCAAGCGATGAGGAAAACTCTTGATATTACTATCTTGTAGAGTCTACATAATACTTTATTATGTCCATCTTTTCTAACTCTCCACTTTATCTCTGTGAATACAACCTATATTCATATACCTACACCATGTGTGTTCATAATTTTGCAATCCCGCAATATTAATATACTCTCTTAAAACAACTTCTGTTATGTGTTTCTTTACGTGAGCCTCTACCATTCTACTTTTAGATCGGTTAGAGGCCCCAGAGCTTATCTTCTCATTGAGGTTATAGGCAAAAAACTGCTTAATATTCATCTATATTAGCTTCTTAGAACATTAGAAACTTGACTGTAAATAATCAGTCCATATTACTTCTTGTTCATATTATACTAAACTCTTTTATCTCAAGAGTTTAAGGTAGTTTACCTCCCTAGCAGAAAAGATAACAAAACACGTTCTTCTTTCGTCACTGCCATCTACAGATAAATACTTTATTTCTGAAAAAGAGGTAACGGCCATCATCTGAAAAACAAGAATGACATATAAATCATATGTTATAAAATATTCTTTTAAAACACAACAATAACAGTCACTCTTATATGATAAAAAAACATAACACTCTAAATCATAGAGAAGTTTTTGTTATTATCATCTTTTTTCCGCTCCTTTCCCACCGGAATACCGGAAATTCCACCGGAACCGGAAGCACCACCGGAACCGGAAGTCCCACCGGAAAAATACCACCGGAAATTCCCGGAAGTACCACCGTAACCTGAAGGACCACCGAAAAAAGTGCCACCGGAACCATACCGGAAGTAACTCCACCGGGACATCCGGTCACGTGACCGACCCTGAGAGTATATAAGGAGGGTTGAAACCATTGCTTCTTCAGTCTGATGAGTTCAAATTCTCTGAACGAAACTAGTCACTCCAAAGCAATAAGTATCATTGCCCCTTCATTGCTGCTAGGTCACACTCGTCCTAACTACGAAAATACAGGACATTACTCTAGTTATATTATGTAATGTTATATTAATATGTGCATATTAATAGGTATATATAAATTTCTATCCAATAATGCTATAATTAATATGCAGGAATTTTTTCACTCCATAAATTGTAATTTATTGTAATTCATGCAAATTGTATTTATCATAATGTTTTTGGGGAATTGTGTATATTAATTTGATAAGATAAATCGGGACGATTTAATTTTTAAAAGGGGGGATATTGTAATATACAGGCCTAATCATCTTTCTTTCGTAATTGACATCAGGCTAGGACATAATTTCCATTGTCAGTGTCTTTTATCGAATTTATGCATAGTTAGTATATTGTTATACGGAATACCAATCAGATTATATTCTAGACCTACTAGACACTTGTTTACACTTAAATACATCGCCAGTTACCTTGTAAAACATGTTTTTATCAATCCTGCTAACCGGCGATGATTTTTCACTATCGAGAGCAGCCATTTTGGAATTGTGATGATGACGTCACGACTTTATGTGTACTGCGTTCGTTGACATATAGAACTCTTTTATAAACTTGTTATTATCAACGGCAAATTACATTTCATTATTAATATTTTGCCCCATGACGTTTCTCCATTTCATAATAATAAATTAATATGGGAGTTTGTATAATGTAAACAAAATACGTCACATCGATTGTTTCATGATTACGTCAGTGATTGACAGTTGGAGGAGAGACGAAAGAATTGCCGTTAGTAAGGGGTTGAAAGCTGGACAGCCGAAGTAGAAGACGTCTTTTGATTGCTGCTGTTTTTAATCATCCGTATTTATTTTGAGTGATCAAGATTTATCTCTACCGGTTTACCGAGTACGATGTAAGTATATACTCACTGATTCAGTGAAGCGTTCATAAAATATTCCCTCAGAAGCTGTTTGTACAAGATTTACTTGCTTTTCCTAAATGTACTTGTAATGAATGCTATTGGAAATTATTGATTGATAAATGTAAATGTAATAAATTATTGTTGATGGTTTTAACTCTTTGTTGTCTAATTATTTATTAAATTAGGAAATTGTAATTGTAGGGTAAAAGTGAGAGATCCAAATACTCAAAAACCATGTTACCAGTAGTGTTAAGTAATTAAATCACTTTTTGACCCCCTAAACCATTACACATAATTGATAATGAAGCCTGATGAGCTACAGAGCCAATGGCTCTAAATTGTTTTGGGTATAAATTCAATGTCAATACTTCTGTCATAATTTCTTGAAATGTTAACAATAATTAATATTATTTTCAAAAAAGTAACAAAATCTGCTTTTTTCATGTCATGGGTGTTAAATACAGTAAAATTTAAGGCAATCCAGTTATCACCCAGTCTGTCTGTCCGTGCTAACATTTGAAGTTGTTCAGTTGTCGGACTGTTGAGTGTTGAGAGTTAATAATTAAGCCATGGTGTGGTAGGGTGTTCCTAATCCTCTCCCAACCAACAGTCGGGGTATAAGTATGCCCTGTTCAGTTTGTTTTACTTGTCTTTCAATTAAATGTGTCCAAATGGTGTTTTTTTCATGGGTTAAATTGTTAAAAAATTGACAGTTGCCATCCATCACCGTAGATCAATTAATTGTGTGTTTTTCTTTTTTGAATCGTTCAACCTTAGATCATTATGATTATCATTAACTTGCTTGTGTTGGAAGCACATCTCAGGACAATGTGTTTTTATTTTATTTTATGATGATTTACTTGCTTGTGTTGGAAGCACATCTCAGGACAATGTTTTTGGGTTTTTTATGATGATTTACTTGCTTGTGTTGGAAGCTCATCTCAGGACAATGGTTTTTTTTTATTTTATGGTGATTTACTTGCTTGTGTCGGAAGCACATCTCAGGACAATCTGGGTTTTTTATTTTAGGATGATTAACTTGCTTGTGTTGGAAGCAAATCTCAAGACAATGTGTTTTTTTAAATTTTATGTTATGATGATTATCTGTCATTTTATACGAAAGGTTGGTTTTGTTTGTTTTTTTATATTTGTGCTATGAAATAACATTTAATAAAAAAATATGTGTTTGTTCTCAGTGTCCCAAGGTTTGGATCGATATCTTGAACATCTTAAAGAACATACTTCATGTCAAAATCTTAATAAGCTATAGTATAATATATAAATCAAGTTTTGAGCTATCATAACACATTTGCTTAATAAAGTATAATAACAAACTCCAATAACAACAAAAACAATGTTTGAAGACAATGTTCATTTAATATATTAATAACAACCACAGTGTTCAAGTATTTTTACAACAGCCCTAAGATCCTGTTGAAGAGTGTAATCAGGGTAATGGTCTTCAATGTTACTGATAACGCGACGTGCAAGGTGCATCATGGACATTTCATCTGTTCTCTTTTTGATGTTTTTATACATCCCAGATCACACAGGCCACACACTTCCCACAACAAACATCGTCTACACTGCATAAAAGCAGTTCCTTAATAACCTCAGATTCGTCCTCAAAATACAGATCGTCAATAATTTTGTTCCTTTAGGCAATCTTCGCTTTTTCCACAGGAGTAATGTTTCCCCAAAAAACTTCTTGGTCTCTAACTTTGATCGGCAGTGCCATCTGCAATGTAGTATAATGCTTTTGTTGTCAAAACATCAATAATCTAAACTATACTGATTTATTTCGGGTTATAACTTTGTTACAATCAAAATTCATTTTAATATACTATGGTAATAATGGTTTACACACCCCTTTACAGAAAACTGATTTGAGCTTTTTTAAATGCAAGGATTCTTAATATTGATCAAACTTATGGTATTTTCGACATCCAATTGCACAAACACTTCTTTATCTTTTATTATCGAATAAGGCTTCGTGAAAGGTCTTGTGTATAAATTGGTTTCTAGTACCAGAAATTCTTAAGATACAACTATCCATTATTTAACAGAACCAATATGAGCACACTGATCAATGTACCAATATCAGGATCTCAAGAAATCACATTTTTTGAATGAATTAATGTTTTTCTTTTAGTCACTTTTTATCGATTATTTTTGTATTAGTTGCACAATAGCAAATGTTCAATGACATTATTCACAAGAGTACATAATATACTAACATATATTAAAGTTCACTTTAAAGTTGTATATATAACTTTTCTTTTCTATAATTATTAGAGGTGACAACCAATATTACCATGAACTATATTTTGATACCTTTTACGTTGACTATTCCTTTATATTTTTACATAAAATGTTATGTTGAATATTTGACAATACTGTATTTATAATGTCATTGAATGACTATTTATTTGTCAACCCCATTTCTCACTCAATACCATTACGTTATTCAACAGGATCAAGAACTGATGTAAAAATAACCAGAGATAGCTAGTGTACGATATTAGGAGAATGTTGATTTCTATCTTGCAATCAGGTGGACTAATACCGTACATTTAATTTTTGATAATTGTTGGAAAACTTTGTATGAAACTTCTTTAACATTTATGAAATTGTTTAAAAAAAAATGCTAGTCGTTTTAGATACATTTCCAGTATCCATGTTCACTTTTTGTACGTACCGTAATCAATCAACAACTGCCAAAGTTATGAAGGCGTGGCTTGCTGTAATGTCCGGTGAACTCGAAAAGACAGGCAGCCAACAATGAAGTTAGCCAATGAAGATCCATAAATTGATCATGTGATAGCTGTCAGATTGAGTGCTATAAATAACGACCGGAAACCACTGAAAAGCATCGGCGATCGAATAAATGCATTGACGCAACGGATTAATCAGTATGTGTATTTATATGTAGGACACCTTACATCCCTTTATCACAATTACCATGGGAGGTTCGTTTCACGCAAGATTGAGGAGGAATTTTTTATCGAATTTTTATCAAAATGGAAACAAGCAATATCTGAACCAACTCGGGGACGAGGAAACAAGGGAAATAAGTTAAGAACTTACTGTACATTCAAGACCGAGTATGGAACTGAACCCTATGTAAAAGACGTGGGTAATATATCCCATAGAAGCGCACTGTTAAGATTTAGGTGTGGAGTAGCCCCATTAAAGATAGAGACAGGAAGATATACTAACACTCCAGTAGAAGAGAGGACGTGTCCAGTTTGTACACACTCGATAGAAGATGAGATGTATGTCCTCCTACACTGCCCACTGTACGAAGAAGTTAGACACGACCTGTTCGCAAAATGTGTTTTAAAGTGCCCAAATTTTATGAATTTTAGTGATTTAAGGAAAGTAGGTTTTATTCTCTCCTCCCCTGAAGTGTCTTTTATCAGTGCCAAGGCCTGCAAATCTATTTTAAGTACCCGAAAGGACTTTTTGTACCATAGCTAAGCATTTTATACATATATATTTTATTCATCTGCTTTTTCTAGGATAATACTCTTTTATATGTAATATTATGTATACTCCAAGTTGGTTTTATATTACACTCAATTATTGCGTTTTATCATATACATGTACATTATATCTCTGAACCTAACCTTTTCTATTGTATTTTAATGTATATATTTTATCATTTAGCTTTAATCTCTCGTAACCTATTTTTGGGTGGCTCCCTGTATTTATATGTGAATTGTTTTATTTGTAACTTTTTTTTTATATTTTGCGAGGTGAGACTCTAATAAAAAATCTGTCCGTCTGTCTGTCTGTAGTGTACGGAACTTAGGGGACCGTACGGTTTTCGGAGCGCTGACTCTATGGGATACAGTCAACGCCCCGTCCGTCCGTAATCATTTCGTTTCCGGAGCAGAACTCGAAAACCATTTATCATATCTTTCTGAAACTTCACATATGTATTACACATTTACTGCAGTGGTGCCTTTTGATATTTTCAGATTTTTAATTTTTTAAATTTGTTTTCTTTTCCATAGAAACTTGTTGAATTTGGACTTTGTCAGAGACAGGTTTGTTTCCGGAGCACAGCTCCAAAACCTACTTTGCAGGTGTATTACCCACTAACTGAAGTGGTGCGCTGCCTTTTGATATTTTCTGAAATTTTTCTTTCTTTTCTGTTTCGATAGAACATGAGAGGGATGTTGGTTGTTTTTTATTTTGACTGCTGGAGCAGAAGACTAAAACCCTTAACATACCTGAAACTCAGCATCTGTAATACCCACTAACTGAAGTACAGTAGTAGATACACAAGTATCTGTAAAAGATGTGTTTTACAAATTTTGTGGAACCGGTGGGATATGTCATCTTCTGATTTGATGACTCATGTTTCGAAAAAGGTATCAACACCTCATATACATAACTTTTTTCTTATACAACTGGGGAATTAATTTGACATGCTCACATATATGGTCAAGGTCATGAGTTCTGAAAACACTACAAAAATCCTTGAAACCCGATAACTTGAAAAACGTATGTGCTATTAGGCCCTTACTTGATATATCAAAAATGGACTAAGACCCAGATTTGAATTTTTTTTCCCCTAAAATCTGTCAAAGGTCAAGGTCACAGCATTCTATTATGAATATGTCTTGTGTTAAGGCACGTGACACGAAATAGAAACATGATTTTGGTAGTAACCGTTTCCATCAATGTCACGTATCACGCGTGAAATGACACGTTTTCAAAGAATCTTTTTACCCGTGTCATGTCACGTGACACGTGACATGTGATACGTGACGCATGAAACTTGGTGGAACCGCAGCCTATGAACAGTTTGAGTCATTGCATAATTCACGGATCCCTGCGCAGTGACCGGGTATGGTATCAGCCAATCAGGAAAAAAACCTTTCATCTGCCCGTACTTAACGAGTTTCCCCACAAACTATTCCCGTTTTTCCCCGACTGCCCTTAGTTACGGTTTTGTCGAAAAACAATTTTTTTTATTATGGTGCGCGTGGGGAACATGTAATGGTGACCAGTGTTATCCTCAAAAAGACTCGAAGGAACATTCCTCGTAAATTTTCCAACAGAATTACAAAGAAAAATGTTGAAAAATGCAAGCGTGGATAACAAGTGGCCGTCGTCAACAACGCAATTTATCCAGATAAACACTAAAAACACATTAAATCTACGAAGAAAATTGAAATCCTTGACTTTCTCTAAATTAAGTGTTTTAGCAGTTAATAGTGCAAGTGTATGATAACCTCTCCCAAGACTTATAATATCTCTCCATAATAACCTAGAGTTATGATTATGTACTTTTCAAGACCGCGTTCAATGTTGAAATATATCTCAGGTTAGATATCCCCCGGCTCATGCCAGAAAATACTTTTACAAAACTGATGCAATATTTACCTGCTAATGTAGGCCTATGTATTTTAGTCAGTGATCATGTAGGCTACTGAATAAAATGTCTGTCTATTTATACAATTTTTTTTTTAAAAAGGCCTACCACTGTAAGGACATAAACATCTATTTACAAATAAAATTCAATAATAGGTTGTCAACTTGTTGAACATTGTAAGTAATAATGATCCTTACAAAAGTATGTCATGTTTCAGATCTGGAAAATAATAGGCCCTATATATGAGATACAACATACGGTACAACTTGTTTATTCGTTTATGCGTAGATTTCAATTGTGTGCGTTGTTCGTTATCAAACACGTACCCTGGGAGTTTTGGAGACTGAAAACCAATAATACAAAATAACTATTATTTCAGTTTATAGTAGGCCTAGTAGTTGTTTGTAGTTTGATAGTATCATTAATCAATTCTTCAGGGTATTTTTATTTACGAGTGGCCCAAATTTGTTCTCAAAATGTCAAAAATCGACCCAACATGGTCAAATTTCAAAATCCTGTACCCCAAGTAATGCAAGAATCACCGATTTCCCATAAGGTCCCATGTTATTTCAGTGTAGCAAAGATAATTTTAATTATCTCAATTTTCAAAATATGTCACTTATGCTACACTGAAAGAACATAGGACCTTATGGGAAAACGGCGATTCTTGCAACACGTTTGGCACCGTGCTGTAATTCTAAACTTAATTTTGAAATACCTTTAATTCTAAATTAGATACACCTCAATAACACCAGATAAAGAAAACAACCTGGGTTATTTTTTTAAAATTGGGTTGAGAACCCAAACATCAAATCAATGGGTAGCCTTGGGTCTAAATTAGCCTATCCTCAAATTTCTACCTAAAGCAATTCCCGTAACATCTTAAAATAAAATGCACGAAGGTATTTTGTTTTTCGTGGGGTTTTTTTGGTGGCTTACCGCGCTTTGAATGAACAATAAACGGAGGGATTCTTGAATTCGATGTTTCAAGTGATAACAAATGAGGAGGATCGTTTTTGGAGCGATGCCAATGGCCAACATTTGGGAAATCTAGATAGTACATCATGAATGCAACCTTGTTGGTAGTAATTAAGCCCTCTTGTCCAAACTCTTGGTTGATATTTGATCTGAGTGTTTTTAAAAAGGACACATAAAAGCTTTCAGGAATGCCAGATATAGACTTGGTGACAAAGCTGTCAATCGCGGCGGCCATTTTGTGCGATAGCGTGTGGGAACTAGCAACAGTAACCAAGGGGCGGGGCTTAGCCCGGATAGAGGGATCCGTGACTAAAAGTAATCATTGATGGTGTGACCTTGAAGGTCAAGGTCATGAGATATTGGTTAAGGCCATGTTGATCCACTTTTGAAATCAGAAATAGGTTTTAAGAACAAACTTGTGAAAAGTGCCCAAGTGATGATTCAACTTGTTAGAATTACTTGAAAAATCAACAGATTTTTGTCAAAAAAAAATCCCATTTTATTCATGCTGACGAAAAGGCGGAACAGGGAAAGGCGAGACCCCAAGTTTCGGGGCTGCTCTGCTTTAGCGGTGTCCCCGCAAACGCTGATCTACTTATTACTAGATCTTTTTATACCCCCGCCTTGTTCATCCTTTCCGTCCGTCCGAAAACTTTGTACGGAGCAGATCTCCCAAACTATACATGCTAGCATCACCACACTTCATTCACATGTCAACCATGATCCCTAGTTGTGCCTTTTGAGGGTTAGAACTATTTCTGAATTTTAATTTTTGCGGTTTTCATGGAAACGTGACTAAAAAGTGACTCTTTGAGGAAGTCATTTTGTGCGGAGCAGATCTCCAAAACTGTGTGTGCTAGCTTCATCAAACTTGATACACATGTCAAACAGGATCTCTTATTGTGCCTTTTGAGGGTTAGACCTATATATCTGAATTTTATTTTTTGCGGTTTCCATGAAAACGTGACATAAACAGGGACTCTATAGAGAAGTCTTGTTGTCCGGACCAGAGGTTAACCATGACCCCTAGATATGTCTTTTGAGGGTAAGACCAATATGCAAATGCTATTTTTGGATGGTTGCTATGGAAACATGACTTCAACAGTGACTATGTAGAAGTCAGTTTGTCCTAAGCATATCTCCTGTACTACATTTGAAAGCACCACCAAACTTGAAACACATGTCAACCATGATCCCTAGATGTGCCTTTTGACAACTGGACCTTAATTATATAGCTTACATCTTCCAAAGTTATGTAGAAACATCTGAAACTATGTGATCCACTTCATCAAACTGTATTGATATGTTAATCAATCAATAGCCAGATTTATAATTTGCTTATTTGAAACTTCTTTGACCTAAGCGGGAAGCTTTGCTCGCTTCTACACTTGTTGGAAATGCCCCGTCCATCACGGAGCAAGAAACGGGTTGGCGGTGGTCAACGAAGCTGACGCGATAGCTCCCCCTGCCGAAAATTCGCATCCTTCTAACAAGAGACCCAAGAGGCAGCGGACTCCCAAGCACACCGCTAGAAGCACCCCTACTACACTGAGTTGGGTAACTGCAGTTACCCACTCCAAAAATGGCGGCTGGTCAAAACATGGCTGTTCACAGATTTTCTTTTAATCCATTTCAAATCTATACTAGTGTACTTTCCTACATGTTATTAATGCGCATACCTTTGGCATTCACCAAGAAATCTATAGATGTTATGTTAATCTTTAGGGAGTGTGTAAATACATCATAATCTGCGTTTGAAAATTTGAAGCTGGAGAAATATTTTCTGATATGAGAAGGGTAACTTCGATGTTTGTTAAAGTTCAAGAGACAAATGAAGAAGATATCAAATTTATTTAAGTAGTAAAACCGTTAATGAGGTCCTGAATTCATCAAATACGTGACCTAATTCATCAAGTATTATACGTTGAATCTCAAACTCAATATCAAGAAGAAGTTTGGTCTGCATGTGCGTGATATATACAAACATGAGACAATATAAAATAGCATTTGATGACTGTTTGCTCACGACATAAATTAGAAGTTTCTACTAGTATATTATGATAGATGTGTTCCAGTTCTGTCAAAATAGATGGTCCTAATTTTTATTTTTTTTTCCTTAAAAATTCAAACAATGTTTTTATTTGTAATTTAACATTACATATATACTCACGTGCAAAAGAAACGTCCCCACATCTTTAAAAGGGTATAACATTGAAAAATGCGGTCGGAAAAAGTAGATTTTGAATATATTGATAGACACATGCTTTGTAGTGAAGCACTCACAATTTCATACATCAGAGTATGCAATTTTACTTTCATATCTGTTCAAATACAGTTAGTGTGCTCAACCGCTTTTTCAAGAAGATGTTTTGTCACAATTAGAAAGTAGAAATTTAATTAATATATAAGATTGCGTTGACCTAAATAACCTTTTTGGATTAAAAAATTTGGTGACGCATTATTACTGTGGAACGTCACAAAAGAAACCAAAATCTTTAACGTTGGAATTTCGAGCGACAATACTTTATCGTTTTATACCGATGATCAGATACTGAAAATGCGATATTTAGAACAAAATGTTCATATATAGATCGGGTGTCTATACTCGTATATAGAAACCTATAAAAAAAAATAATATTTAGAGTTACTTCCTTAAACCAGATGTGTTTGTTAAACACGGATACCCCCGGATATACCAAAGTTATGGCCAAGGTTCAAGTTTTCTGAATATTGTCCACTGCGGCAAGGTCAAATATGATGACCTCATCTGAAGGTCTCATCATTAGGTATGCACATGCCAAGTTTGAAAGCCGTAGCTCTGAGCAATACAAAGTTATCTCCAAGGTCAAGGTTTTCTAAATATTGTCCACTGCGGCAAGGTCATAAGGTCAAATATGATTACCTCATCTGAAGGACTCATCACAAGGTATGCACATGGCCAAGGTTAAAGTTAACTGAAGTTTTCGACTGCGTCAAGGTCAAATATGATGACCTCATCATTAGGTATGCACATGCCAAGTGTGAAAGCCGTAGCTCTGAGCAATCCAAAGTTATGGCCAAGGTTAACGTTTTCTAAATATTGTCCATTGCCGCAAGGTTATGGTCACAAGGTGAATATCACAAGGTATGCACATGCCAAGTATGAAAGCCGTAGCTCTGAGCAATCCAAAGTTATGGCCAAGCTTAAAGTTTACTGAAGATGTCCACTGCGTCAAGGTCAAATATGATTACCTCATCTCAAGGTATGCACATGCCAAGTATGAAAGCCGTAACTCTTTAACAATCAAAAGTTATGGCCAAGGTTAAAGTTTTCTGAAAATATTCATTGCGGCAAGGTCAAATATGATGACCTCATCTGAAAGGTCTCATCACATGGTATGCACATGCCAAGGCATGAAAGCTCTAGCTCTGAGCATCCTAAAGTTATGGCCAAGGTTAAAAGTTTTCTGAAAATATCAATTGCGCGTCAAGGTCAAATATGATGAGCTCATCTGAAAGGTCTCAACACAAGGTATGCACATGCCCAGCTCTAAGCAATCCAAAGTTATGGCCAAGGTTAAAGTTTACTGAAGATGTCCACTGCGTCAAGGTCAAATATGATGACCTCATCATTAGGTATTGTGACGTAGCCTCTTGTCAGGATGGCTAGTTTAATCTTTCTCAGTTCAAGTACTTTAAGGCAAAAGACAATTCAGCGAAATTGTAACGTTCAATAATTTTATTCACAAGAAGACAACAAAGGATAAACTCAATAAATAGTCAATATAAATATAGCACTGATGAGAATTGTATATATTTAAATATCTCTCTATCAATTATTATGAAATGCCTACATAATAGGCATAGCTTAAGCTAAATGAATGGACTCAAAGTGTTAACATATGCCTGTGACAGGTAATCTATATCAAAGATCGAACTATCTGAGGAGATACTGTCTCTACAGATACTGCACTGGTAAACAAACAACGGAACCAACACTATC
Organism: Gibbula magus; assembly: GCA_936450465.1. Taxonomy (NCBI): domain Eukaryota; kingdom Metazoa; phylum Mollusca; class Gastropoda; order Trochida; family Trochidae; genus Gibbula; species Gibbula magus. Next base: position 21,310,554 of record OW388294.1, on the reverse strand, counting down.
TCTGTTAACAAAGGTATACACTCTGATCTAAACAACAGGATCTTATATTATCACACTGCTAATGTCTCAGTACTTCTACCACAGAACTGCTTGAATATTAAGAACTGACATCAACAACTGGAACAAGGAATATCAGACTATACCTGCAGTACGCAAATACTACAGGGCACACTTATTATCCCACCCGTATGTAATACCGTGGGATATAGTCATCACCCCGTCTGTCCGTCCGTAATCATTTCGTTTCCGGAGCAGAACTCGAAAACCATTCATGATATCTTTCTGAAACTTTGCATGTGTATTACCCACCAACTGAAGCGGTGCCTTTTGATATTGTCAGATTTCTGAAAAAAAATTTTTTTTTCGTTTCCATAGAAACATGTTGAAGTTGGACTTTGTTCAGAGACAGGTTCGTTTCCGGAGCACAGCTTCAAAACTGTTCATTATATCTTCCTGAAACTTTGCATGTGTATTACCCACTGACTGAAGTGGTGCCTTTTGATATAATCCGATTTTTTCTGAAAATTATATTTTTTTCTGTTTCCATAGAAACATGAGAGGGATGTTGGGTTGTTGTTGATTTTGACTGACTCTAAAACCCTTAACATTCCTGAAACTCTGTAATACCCACTAACTGAAGTACGGTAGTGGATACACAAGTACCTGTAAAAGATGTGTTTTACAAATTTTGTTGAACCGGTGGGATATGTCATCTTCTGATGACTCTTACTTATAACAACAGATCATACACTGATACTTAATATCTGGAATATCAATGCACGCTACTGATATATGATAAAATGTAGTAATATTATGACAAGAACATTATCCACAAATGACCGTCTTACAATATCACATAAACTATGTCAACAACTCTACAGTACAACTTGAACTACAACTGGGATCGACTACAATGAATCAGTCTGCATTCATATGGTAAACTTATCAAGATAAAACCTAAACACTGCCGTGAAACTTTACCAAAAGGGCCAGTGTTTACTAATATTAACGATCGAAATATTCCTATTCAGTCCTAACACTAATAATATGAGTCTAGTCAACTATATAAATAACCTTCTAAGAATTTCGGATATAACCCACTAACCTGCTGTACGTGACCTAGTTAGACAACGACCAAAACCAGACTGAACGAGTGACCGTGAACGACCCCTATTTTATAACCTTCGGTCAAAAGCAGACAGCCGGCAGCCAACAAGCTGAGACAAGAAAAGCCGACGAGCCGACAAGATCACAGAGTGGAAAACTGCTGCTTACTGATAAAAAGATGAATGAAATCGAACAAACTATGGATGAAATTACCGATACTTATGTTAGATGTACGTACACTGATAAAGATTAGGGCCGTGATAAACATCGTAAACAATAAATATCTATAGAAAACAAGCATTTGACAGTTCGTAATATGCTTCTTACCGCGGAATCTGACAGCTGTGACCCGCTGAGCTCACAGGTCAAGGCTGTCTATCAACAAGGTCAATGATTTAACAACACGTGGGAGAGGATTGTGAGATAATCGAGTGATAGTTACGTTTCTTAGTTATGGAAGGAAGTGATATTTATGCAGAATGGGAGATGTGAGAATGAAAAGTTACTACGGTGAGTTTATGTTAGACAGGCCTTTTGATAATTTGAATCGAGAAGGGAAGTTACGTGATAGATTTATATGAAGGAGAAAAGATTTATTGAGGGGAAAATAATAGGGCTGTAACGATTCATCGATACAATCGTAGCTTGGGAAATCGTGATTATTGTATCGTGAGCTTCCTGTATCGTGATACAGTAAAAATAAATTTCACTTACTTAAAAATGAAAAGAAAAACTAAGTGAACACAATAAACCCAGCTAGTGTTGTGCAGTAACAGTAACTACAGTAAGCATGAAGCAATCTGATTCATAAATAACTGTTTTTAGAAAGAAATTATTTTTTTAATCTTCGATTTTCGATCATCTCATAACACAAAATTTCCACCATCTTGAAAATTTCACAAAATATGCATGAATTTATACTTTAAACAATGTATCGTGATACATTCTGTATCGCCTGTCTGTATCGTGATACATATCGTATCGTGAGATTTCCCTTGATACTTTGCCCTAGAAAATAATATGAAAGTTCGATTCCTCACAATACCCTCCGCTTAGCATTTGACGCCCTCGTAAAACATATGGTAATATTATCAAATTATCTATGAAAAGTAGGTCAAGCACACGATACAATTTACGTATGAAAATATATTATTTTACCAATCATACACGTAAACATTATAATTATATAGGAACTTTTAACGAATTGTAATTCTGACGGGCATCAACGCTACGACATGAATCCCATATAAACTAACGAGAACTTATTTATAATGCGGTGACAGTTATACAGGATAAGGCCTTTAATACCACCGCAGGCCTTGGAAATTCCTCTTCCTGTTTTCCCCCGAAGGGAGGGCGACGTTCGGGGGACTCTGGTCTCTTCATGTCCTTCACCGCCTTGGTGAAGGCTTGGATGGCTTCGGTCCACCTGCCCATTCCTTCATTCAATTTCCCTACGGCTGCTGATGGTCGTGAGGGCCTCCTGATGATGATGATGCACCGTAGAGACTGATGCTGGCTCTGTGGCGATCACTGTCCGGGCTGGTGGTGGACTCGGCTGCGGGGCTGGTTGGATCTCTGGCTTCGTTGCTGATTCAGCTGCCGGTCGGTTATTCAGGAGATTTCAGAACCACCATGACCAAATCTCGGTCAGGTCACACAGTCAATGATTACTTTTCATTATAACAATCATGTAATGATTCAAAGTGTTCACTGCATGCCTAAGTTGTGACCTTGACCTTTGACAGATTTTTAGGGAGAACCTTTCCAAATCTGTCTTTATCCATAGTTGATATATACCAAGTAAGGGCCTGATAGCACAGAAATTGTTGAAGTTATCGTGTTTACAAGGATTTTTGTAGTGATTTCAGAACTCATGACCTTGAACGTGAGAAGAAAGCAGCTATATATATATATATGAGGTGTTGATACCTTAATGGAAAAAAGTTATTTAGTGATTTCAGAACTGATGACCTTGACCTTTAAAATTCAAGGCCACACAATCTGTGATCATGTAATGATTCAAAACAATATGTTTTACGTGAAGAATTGCTTTTATGCGTCAGAAAGGTTGATTACTTATGTAAATGTAAATGGTACATCAGCCGAAATTACAAAAGGTGAAGAGAAGTTATAATTTATGATACAAACGGTACACAAGCTACGATAGAAAAAAAACAACCAACAACATGGGTTCTTTTCTGCAGCAGTCAAGTTATGCATACCAGTGAATTTTATCTAAAAATTGTATTTATTTTTGTCAAATTTTCATGTAAAACATCCCGATCGCATCGAAATTGTCGATAGGGTTACGTTTTGGGTTATTTCTATATGCCGCAGTACACTAAAACAACCGCAATCAATAACTGTATCATTTTCCTAATGTATTCTTTACTGTGTACAAAACGTAATAAGCAATAGAAAATTCGAAGGTTACATATCACGTGTTTGGTTTTCTACTCCTCTCTACAAACATATCAACGTTGTATACATACCTCTTTACTTCCCGTGTACGATGATACACGGTGGTTTACAAGGATTTTTTTTTAGCGATTTCAGAACCCTTGACCTTGAATGTGAATGTGAACATTCCAAAAAAATTCCCCAGGGGCATAAGTAAGAAGTTATGAATATGAGTTCTCAAAACCTTCCAGGAAAAAAGTTATAGTGAATAAAAAACGCGGCGGCGACGGAAACTGCGCAAAAACTGATAGCAGCTCCGACTAAGCTGCTGATAAACTATACTACTGACTGTTAATATTGAATGTGCGCTAGATAATTATAATAGTTATTCCTGTTTGAAAAAAGCAGACATTATTATATATCGGTGATTATTTAAAATTTATTTAATCCTATTTAGTGTCTGATTTGCTTAAAACATATTTTGCTCATATGGCTGACAAGTAATATAAATAGTTGCACTTCACATTAATTGTTTTTAAAACTTTCCAATAAATAATATCAATCCGTCATTTGCGAGTTGTGGGCAACCTTTAAAAGGGATAGTTACTGCAGTTTGTCAATGACCAGAGTTATTACGAGAACCAGCGATGTCGTAGGAGGAACCGGTTCCCACACCAGTTATTACCAGTACTGGGGATTTCCGAAAGGCGTAATAATAATTTTAATTGAGATATTTGGGGGGACAATTTGCTTCCACACATGCTTCACTCTTCCTGGCCACATACTTTTTCCAGTATGGACCCTACGATTCGACCGTCATCGTTTTTGCTGGTCGTCAATGCGGAGATTGAGGCGCATATATCAGGAACTATTTCATGGTTAGTCCCCGAAAGTAAGATATCTCGCAAGATATTGTGACCTACTTACAGCGCCTTTAACGAAGGATGTCCTGAACCTGCCTTTGAAACATATGAGCCGTTGATTTTACCGCTCATTTGTAGTAAAATGCTTACGAGTTGCCGCTTCGCCTTCATGTTTGAATCAACAACTAATCTTTGACTATGCTTTTGAAAATGAACAATGAGTGACACCTCCTTACCTCTTGTGACTTTGAATAATTACTAAATAATAATAATCATAAAATTCTTCAGAATCAGTCCATGTTTATATACAATACCATGCCATGTTCTACAGAAAATAGTAGTTATTAGAACACATGATCACTTAAACCTAAATTCTTTTATATTCTGTTGTAAGTAAATATGTTGTACTTCTAAAGATTGATCTATTGACTCTCATTTTGCAGTCAGGATACAGGGGTTCCTCTGGGAATCAATGTGACTGAGCCAAAGGCCCATCAGCCAACATCATAGTGGGCCCTAAGTCTTATGCCGGATTCGACACGCATCGAAACGGCTCTCTCTTTTTATGCATTTTTGTCAGTTTTATTCGTAAACATACTTTCTCAAAGTTGTACAGAACTTGTATAAGGGTGTTTTCTTCAACTTTTGATGAGTGCGATGGACCGGCTACGGTTATTCAGTGTGTACGGTCTGATATTTCTACTCGTCATCGCCGGACAGCTTGGCATTGTGTACTCTGGTAGCCATGACGACGTCACGGCTATCCGTTATGGCCGTCTTCAACTTTTGGAGCTCCGGAATTCTTCTTTGGCGGATAACTCTGTGATAGAGATTCCTGGTGATTGTCGGAAGGAAGAATTCACAGCCAAAAGACGGAAGAGGGGGAAAAGAGGAGGCTTGAGGAGAAAAGTAAGGGATAGGAAGAACAAACCACCGCTACCAACTGTGATGCTTGGAAATGTGCGATCCTTACGGAAACAACTTATAGAACTGGAGGCCTGTGCAAAATACAGGTACGAATTCCGAGAGAGTAGTGTACTGTGCTTCACGGAAACATGGTTGAACGACAGTGTGAACTCAGGATCGTTATCTCTCTCTGGATTTGGACAACCAATTCGAATGGACCGGGACTTTCAAATTACTGAAAAGGTAACGGGTGGTGGACTATGCATATATGTCAATGAGAAATGGTGTAAAAATTATGTCTTGCGTGAAACTTTATGCTCAAAGGATGTTGAATTATTGTCAGTATCATTCAGGCCATTTTATCTACCGAGAGAATTTGGACAGATATTCATAACTCTTGTGTACATTCCACCAGATGCAAATCCAAGCAAGGCCGCCGATTCAATCCGCTCAACCACGGACAAATTACAAACTCTTATCACCGGATGCTCCCAACTTCATTATGGGTGACTTTAATCAATGTTCATTAAAAGATGTTCTTCCACACTATTATCAATATGTGACGTGTCCATCCAGGCGAGACAAGACTTTGGATATGTGTTATGGCAATATTCGTGACGCATTCAAGTCCTACGCAAAGCCGCCGATTGGAACATCCGATCATAATGCCATTCAACTTCTGCCATGCTATAGACAGAAACTGAAGTCGGAAAAACCTATCATGAAACAAGTTAAATCGTGGACAAGGGATTCATTGGAACAACTAAGAGGATGTTTTGAATGCACAGATTGGAACATTTTTGAACGAGCATCGGATACTCTGGACGATTTAACCAATTCAGTCACTGATTACATTAAGTTTTGTGTTGATAACATTATTCCACTTAAGACAATCAAAGTTTACCCAAATAACAAACCATGGGTTACAAAGGAATTCAAATCCTTATTGAATGACAAGAAAAGAGCTTTTTGTTCAGGTGATAAGACTAAAGTTAAAGAAATACAGAAGGAAATTGTGTGCCAAACAGCAAAGTGTAAAGAGAATTATAAAGATAAAATTGAAAAATAATTTACTACAAATAACTTAAAGAATGCATGGCAAGGACTTAAATCTGTTATTGGCATTAAAAAGAAGCATTCATCTATAGCTGTTCAAGATAATCATGCTTTTGTAAATGAATTGAATTCGTTTTATGCAAGGTTTGACTCTCACGATTTTTCCAATGATATTGATAAGATGTATGCATCTTTACCCCCATCTGATGACTTAATAATAACAGAAAGTGATGTTTTGATGTCATTTAAGCAGCTAAAAATAGGTAAAGCGTGTGGTCCTGACAGTTTGCCTAGTATTGTTTTGAAAGAATGCGGAGAACAACTTTGTGCCATTTTTCAAAAATTGTTTCAGTGGTCAGTTAACTCAGCTGTTATCCCTACTCTATGGAAAACGTCCAATATAATTCCTGTTCCGAAAAAGACCAATCCTGTGGTAAATAATGACTACCGCCCAGTTGCTTTGACGTCTATTGTGATGAAGTGTCTTGAACGGATTATAAAAAGATATGTACTTAATAACGTCAGCCATTTGTTAGATCCGTTACAGTTTGCATATAGACCAGGGCGAGGGACAGAGGATGCAACGCTGACCCTCCTGCAGAATATTTATTCTCACCTAGAAACGTGTAACAACTACGTCAGGATCCTTTTTGTTGATTTCTCTTCGGCGTTCAATACAATTCAGCCTCACTTGTTGATGAGTAAACTGTTAAATCTAGGTGTTAACTCCAATATTATAAGATGGGTTAAGGATTTTATGGTCAATCGAACTCAGTATGTTAGTGTAAATGGACATCAGTCGTCTCTTTTGTCAACCTCTACTGGCGCCCCACAAGGCTGTGTTTTGTCACCATTACTTTTCATTTTGTACACCAATGATTGTCACTTGTCATTAAATGATGTGTTTACGGTGAAATTTGCAGATGATGCTGCCCTTACTGGCCTAATTTCTGATTCAGAACATATTTATCGTCAAGGCATTGAAAAGTTCCTGTCCTGGTGTAGAGATAACTTTCTTTTTCTCAATGTTAAGAAAACCAAAGAAATGATTGTTGATTTTCGGCGAAATAAGGAACCTCTTCATCCTATTAGAATCAATAATGAAGAGATTGAAAGAGTTGATCAGTACAAATATCTCGGCGTCATATTGGATTCAAATCTCTCGTTTTCAAAACATGTTGACTACATTTACAAAAAAGGCCAACAGCGTCTCTATTTTCTCCGGCGCTTAAGAAATTTTTCAATTGATAGATCCATAATGACAGTGTTCTACCAAACTTTTATACAAAGTGTGATGACCTATAATTTTTTAGGTTGGTATGGAGGTTTGTCTGTTCGCAACAAAAACAAAGTTATCAAAATTGTAAATACCGCCAGCAAAATCAGTGGAGTACCTTTCGAAAACATGTCCTTTATTTATGAGCGCCAGATTGTAAAGAAAGCTGCTAAAATAAGATCCGATAGTTCCCATTTATTGTCCCATCATTTCGAACTACTTCCTTCTGGTCGCCGCTTTCGGTTACCTTCGTTAAGGACAAACAGAGCCCGACAGTCCTTCATACCAACAAGTATTCGTGAAATTAATAAATGTTTTGAATTATGAAGTAGTAAATACTAAAATTATCTTGTCTCACAATGACCCATTTACATTGAAAATCTGTTCTGTACTAGCTATTAATATTACTGTGTATGCATTGTTTATATACCGGTGTACACTGTGTGACTATATGTATATATATATATATGAGACCGTTTTGTTGTAAAAAGAATTTCCTCCGGGATAATAAAGTCTTATCTTATCTTAAACAACGTCAAGTTGTTGGGGGGAGGGCATGGGAGGGTGTGGCCCCTGAGGCCCTTTCACCAAAGGTACAATTTTTCATCCTCACTAGTCCAGGAGTCTGTACACAAAGTTTCAGCTTTCTAGGCCTTATGGTTCTTGAGAAGAAGTCAAATTCCACAAAGTTTACGGATGGACGGACGCCGGACACCATGCCATGCCATAAGCCCATCGGGCCTTACAGGCCAGATGAGCTAAAAATTCAAGCTAATTATAAATTTACAAACAGCTGTTCTGAGAGATCTATCCTGCAAAGAAACAATATTTTTAACGCTTAACAAAGATTTAAAAGTTGGCGTAAGGGCATATATACAAAGGGCATATTTAGTGAGCAAAGTGAAAACTGGAATCTATATGAATTTCATAACATTTGAACAAATAATATCCAAGCAACTCTTCAAACACTGAGGACATCACAATAATGTCACAAAGTCCTTTAAAGGATTTTAAAACCCCTTTCAGAAATAATTGTGATCAAATACATGATATCTTTATCACACAACACATCTTACGGCATTGCCCCGCTAAGAATTTTGTCACTTTCGTCAAACTTGCTACGTCGCGATGTTCGAGTGACCGCCGAAGAATCCCGAACTTTAATGAGTTATGCACTTGTGACGTAATAGTGGTCCGACGAAAACGGAAGTGTGCAGTTGTTGACATGCGAGCGAAGGGAAAGTTACGCGGTGTGAGTTTACAAAGACGTAGATTGACCTAGTTTACGATAATAAGAAACATTTAACAGTACATGCCCTCTAACTAACATGTTAGGAAGACATTCGCCCGTAGGTTTTTATTTTAAAGAAAAATCGATCTAAACTTATTCACAGCAAGAGCAAGTGACACTAAAATGTATGCAATCATTCCAGTACAGCTGTTCTACACTCACTGTAAAAAAAGTATTCAACGCAAGTCTTTCAGCTATTGAACTTTGCACTTTCTTTTAGATACATGGTTTGCTCATATATGAAGCACTTATGCATTATAAATATATGTTCATTTCAACGATGTGATCTCAAATTATGATTCAATCCGTCAAAACACGCCTGTCTGCGCTCGCGACTGCGAGTGACTGACGGCATGGTGCTATAACGCAATTTGGAAAAACCTGTCAATTTTTTAAAACGTCAACGGTTAAAAGTAGCAATACCTACTCGAAGAATCTACAAAGAATGCATAGAAACAAACTTGTATGTCAAGAGGGTCAACCAATCTGAAGTTTGAACAACATTTCGTCTCAGGAATGTGGCTACCAGTCATGTCGAGTCACAGTACCGTAGGAAGAACGATAACTCTGTACAGTACAGTACAGTACAGTACAGCGCTGACCGTGAAGTCGATAGAGATGTTGAGATATAACCAAGGAGGTGGGCCCTATAGGAGGTTGTATCATTTTATTAATGCATTTCCATCAAAACTGTTAGAATCTTTGACTTTTTGAAAACTTGGATAAACGTTGTACTTGACATGGAAGGAAAACCCATTGTTTATGCAATGTTTTGAAGCAGAATTGTCGGAGTATTTGAAATTTTCATTTGATAATATTTTTATGACTCTTTAATCAAAATAAAACCATCATAAAAACAAATAAAATTATTTTCATTGATATTATATGAATAAAAAATATCTTCAAAACTAAACAAAATGTATAATGCTCCAGTTTTACTGGGACAGGCATTTTTTACAGGTAAGCTTTGACAGTGTGTTACAAAGCGACTACGTTTTCACGCTGTGGGTTTTGATAATTATGTAAATTTTAGTGATTCTGAGTTCTCTGAACCAACGATGTTTTACGGGATGATGCAATGATTACTCTAAATATATTTAAAACCTTTTAACATTCCACTGAAATATGACAGACACGTCAATGATCCAGGTGTTTTCGTTATTTTGATATCGATAATTTTGTTACTTTAAATAACTTTATATTTGATATGTTTTACTTTTTAAGATGCTGCTTCACTTTGTTTAGTTATTTCTTTAGCGTTTTGCAAACATAAGGAAAAGTATTCTAGATCAGATCAGGGACAGAACTTATTTTGCAACGATAATAGGGCCACTGACCATAAATATTAATATATGATATAGGGCCTACGTGGAACACGACTACAAAAATTAAAATATTGAACCGAAGTAATTGTTCATTGTTTATTTTTGAAAACTTTGAATCGGTGAACCGTGTAGACAATTAGACATCCAGCACTTTATAAGGAAAAAAATCAGCAAGTTTAAACTCGATCGTCTTACTTCCGGTTCCAGAAATAGATCAGAAATTAGGAAAAATAACATCGAGGGCAAAACATAATTTCCAATATTCAGCATTATGATAAACAGTTATGATACATAATTTCATTTATTATATATCTTTTGAAACATTTGATCAGGTATCGTACGCCGCACGGTAAAACACCGACGGCAGGCAGGCTACTTTGAACGTCGGTCTGACGGATATTTGCTCTTGACTCGTGTCTAAAACAATACGTCGAAAAAATTGTTGAAGAACTCCAACATTAGTTCAATGTCATAGACATATGTTACTAAGAATATATGATACAGGGCGCCACGAGTGAACCAACCAAGTGTGAGTGTTTATGAACATGTTTGACATAGGCCAACTGCAGTGACTCGCACTGAGGCGAGATTGACGGACCACTATCATGTCCCCCTAATATGCCGAAAGCTGCCGATCTTTTTGCATACGGGAATGCCGGGTTTGCGGACCGCACTAGCGCGGGTTTGCAAAAGTGACGTAAAAACATGACGGCTTGTGTTTACAATTTGAATACATCACCATAATGAAGTAAACTAACATAAAATGGGGTTTTGAAATCCTTTAACAGCATGTTTCGTATTGCTTAATCTGGAAATGGAATACACTTAACACTTCTGAAAAATTACTCTGCTTTTCTCATTGCGCCACTCAGTTAGAGCTTCAAGGAAGTTGAATTTTTCAAGAGAGGGACCTTCGATCATTAGCCTCATCAACTGATCACAGTGTTCTGCGGATAACCTGGAGCGGAGAGATGTAGTAATTTGATTCTGGGTGCTGAATGTTCGGTCACAATCAGCAGTGTGAATGGGATGAGTGAGTGCCAGTGAAGCAAGTTTCAACAAATTAGGAAATTCTTCTGCATGATACTTGGCAATCAATTGCCATAGGATAGCCATACTATCTCTAGGATACAGCTGCGCCTTGACAACTGCCTTCAGCGTCTGCCACTCCATCTGGAAAACAAAAGCAAATAGAATATCAGTCTTAGATTCAAGAAGGAGGATAGGAATTACTTTGGTTATTATTTGATACAATTTGTCTGCTATAATGTATACAACAATACATCTATTCCATAGAATATTAAGCATTTTCTGCAATGTTAAGATGGAAGATCTGTGTTAAAGGTTATTAGGGTTAAGAAAACTTGTAATTTCAAACCTTGGTTTCCTCAGAGTTGATAACCGGAGGTGACTTTGACACTTGCTCCAGCCCACTTACAGGATCCTTGTATTTGTGTGATTGCTCCTGTCCATAGAATGCTACTAGGACCTCAATAGCCTGGTTTCCCCATTCCTGCAATTCGGTCTCACTAAAGAAAGAGATCGGACGAAGCGACATCACAGATAAAGCCGTCATTTTCTCAGTGTCTGGGATCTATAAATAAAGAACACTCAAATATGAATTCTTTTTTCATGCTTTTCAAATATAAATATATCAATATTAAATTACATTGATAATTTTAAGAATATACACATCCAAATAAAGCATAATTCTGCAAATCTGGTAATGAATTGACATTCCGATAATTCATAACATAATTCAAAATATATCATAATTCAAATTACGTCAACAATTGCACCTTAAATGTTTTACCTCTTTTGATATTCTGGACCACAGTGTCAATGAAGTCGGTTTTGACTTTGGTGAATTGAGTGGAACTTGTTGGCTTTAAGGCCGTATGACCCTTGAATACATTCCCCTGTAGGTCGATCTGGAGTTGTTGAAGAAAGGTAGGCCTACCAAGGGGATTTCTGTCATCCCTCAAATCTGTCAGGGTCTTGATGCACTCCTCAACAGAGACCTGTATAATTAATTTAAAGTAGTTAAAATCTGCATAAAAATTGTCATTTAAAACCTCTCTTTAAATATATTAAGCAAAACAAAGTTTTTTGTAAAATGGAATTTGAATTGATTAAGCTGTCACCTTACAAATGTTAATTATCTTTGAATAAACTTTCAAAATTTATCTCTTTTACAAACAAAATCACACAAATAACACACAAGAGTCATCAGAAGATGACATATCCCATCGGTTCCACAAAATTTGTAAAACACATCAGATACTTGTGTATCTACTACCGTACTTCAGTTAGTGGGTATTACAGAGTTTCAGGAATGTTAAGGGTTTTAGACTTCTGCTCCAGAAGCAGTCAAAATGAACAACAACCAACATCCCATGTTTCTATGGAAACAGAAAAAAAATTATTTTTCAGAAAAAATCTGATAATATCAAAAGGCACCACTTCAGTCAATGGGTAATACACATGCAAAGTTTCAGGAAGATTTGATGAACGGTTTTGGAGCTGTGCTCCGGAAACGAACCTGTCTCTGAACAAAGTCCAACTTCAACATGTTTCTATGAAAACGAAAAAAAATAAAATTTTCAGAAATCTGAAAATATCAAAAGGCACCACTTCAGTTGGTGGGTAATACACATGAAAAGTTTCAGAAAGATATCATGAATGGTTTTCGAGTTCTGCTCCGGAAACGAAATGATTACGGACAGACGGACGGGGCGATGACTATATCCCACGGTATTACATACCGGTGGGATAAAAAGTAACTTTTGTTCATTATTTCATTTTGGGAAAGGAGAGAAAGGATTACTGCAAGCAACTAAACAATATTGTGCATTGCTGTGAAACTATTGAGTTTCGACTGGAATTCAATTGTCAACCATTAAGCCTTATTGCAAGTAATTGTTCATTAACACATATATTGTGCAACCAAAGCAGGATTGAAAAAAGAAGTGATCATATTACTTATTAGTAGGCTACCTATTGAAAGGAAGTGGGTTATTATTGACAGACAAGCAAAAAGGGTTAAAATGCACATATTACAGAAGTCAATGGATGTAGAGTGCTTCAAAATATTCTCTCAGTATGTTATTATCATGTTTAGTCATTGCCTTAACGTTCTTTGTTGCATGAAATGGTAAAAGATTTTTTAGATCAATGATGTATCCATTAACTTCTGAATACTGAATACCAGAGAAATGACAATTAGGATATTTAGGATACGCTAAACATTCTAGGTCACTACACTACATAACACTTTCAAAATCATTACCTGAATTATGCTTTCTGTGGAAGAAAATGTACAAAACATAAAATTAATGACAAGGGATTAATGAAATTTTTATTATTAAAATGATAAGAATTTCAACATATCTTATCCATTAATCTTGTTTTGTAAAACACATTTTTATCAAATACCGTAATATGAGTACGGTACATAAAATCAGACACTTAAATACTTTTGGTTTGAATACACCGATCCAAAACTTCGCGCATGCGTAATTTCAGCCAATCAGAGCGGCGAGATTACCACGCGGCTTTGTCAATTTTACTTCCGGGGACAAACAAACCGATTTGGTGAGTTCAGTGGTTGCACAGATTTCAAAACATCTTGACGTTCCTTTTAACTTTAATGTATTTATTTCACGACATGGTGGTTTCTTATTATGTAAGGATTAAATGATTGCCGTTTTGAATCGCTGACAACGTGGAAAACACTCATCATCCGATAAAAAACACTAGCGTGTCTGACGTCTGCTCTTAGGTGAGAATTTGCACGAATTATGCAGTTTTCAAATCTCCGATACATAAATTTAGCGAGGTGACAGTTCAAACAAAGTTTTGATTATAGATATTTAGGACCTCAGGATTTAAAAACAATCTTATTTCGAAGTTTGCTTAGATTCTTACATAAACTGTAAAACTATACATTTTTGGCAGTTTAAAAAAATTCTGCGACCAAGTAAACAAACCATGTCAAACGTACGTTGTGTTGTACATGTACGTACTCAATGTCTTGAAATTAGATACGTGTATGTACGATCTAGAAAGGCTAATTATATGTTTTATTTTTTTTTATAATTGATGTAACCAAACAACTGACAAGTTTGCAGTATTAAATATTCAATGTATGTGAGTTCATTTTAAAAAAACAATTGGGATAATAAATATCCATGCATGCAGGATAGTTTTTTTTTTTAAATATTGGTACGTTTGAAAAATACCAAAAAAATATGTTCATCTTTCAGTGGAAAACTAATATTAATTTTGCTGATTTTTTTCAAGTTGTCTAATTAACACATATTTCAAACTATAGCTATCATTTCTTCATCACCAAGTTCATATCTGGTCAATACATATACCCATATAATTCATAGTAAAGGCCATGATTTTTTTTTAATTGTTTTGAGACATTGCCTTAACAAAATTATGCCATTTAAAAAATTACAAATTTTTATAAATAAATAGGAGGTTATGAGATATGATTAAATATCAAATACAAGCTCAGTATTTTATAATTAAACATAGTTCAAACCTATTTTTTCAGTTTTCATGGTCAGGATGTAGCAGATCAGAGGATACAATCAGACACTTTCTAAATGATAAATAAACATATGCTATATTTATTTATCATTTAGAAAGTGTCTGATTGTATCCTCTGATCTACTACATCCTGACCATGAAAACTGAAAGAAATAGTTAGCCTATATTATATATAAGTTGTAGTGAAAACCTTATCAATAATTTATAAAACTGTATCCAAAATCAGTTGCAACAAATAATCATGTGTTTATCAGAAGAAAAAATAATTAATCAAACTTTTATTTACCTTATGTATGAAACTGAAATTAAACTATGTTATTTTCAGAAATATTATTCTATAAAAAAAAAACACTATTCATTTCTATACATGGCTCTAATGTGCACATATAACATTACTCTTTTCTCAAAACTTATTCGTGATTTTAATGACATATTTAGAAAATTTTACAGACAGATATACCAAAATCCAGGTTCAATAAATGTGACACTCATTAATATGTTGGTCCAGCAGTGCTATAGACAGGAATTTGCTTTCATATCTTGAAACTGAAATGTATGATAATACATTCATAGTTTTGTTTTAAAAATATATTATTATATTTTATTTATATTAGTATTAATTCAGACCAGCCTATTTTGTGAATACATCATCTGCTTGCAATTTACATTGTGTGAATATACTGTTAAGCATTTAAAAACAAATTATGTGTCTAATATTTTAAAAAGAGTACTTAGACTATTAACTAATGAAGACACGAACAGATAATTGCGTATTTGAACAAAGAAAATGATGTGTATCTGAAGACCTGTAGACATAGGTTTAATATTATTTTCCCAGAAAAGGTAGCCTAGAGCTAGGCCAACAATGGCCTAATATACACAAAAATACATAATTACAGTCATAAATCTAAGATCAGTAGTTGAATTCAAAATTTTGAATACAATTTATGTTACTGAGACCAGTTCTATCTTTATTTAACAAATAAATATTGTTCAACAGAGGCTGCTTTTCAAGTCTAGAAATCTAGGTGAAACTGTCAACAAGTGAAAGCGACCTTGACCTCTGCTGATTTCACTCCTTCGCTTCCGAGGTTTTTCTCACTGAAAGGAGTAGAGCTGCACTAGATGATTATTCGTGAAATCATTTTAAACACATGTTAATGTTAAGCTGGAAATAGTATGGATACTAATGAATAGTAGGATGTGTAGTTGTGTACCTCAAAACGTGTTTGTTTACAAAATGATCGAGCTTGAATGGATCTCGATCGCTGTGTTCGCGGCTGATTAAAAAGTCCAAACACAACATGAGTTTTGATATTATGCAAGTTTATGGATTCCAAATTCATATCTTATTTATAATATTTACATAATTTAAATGTACAAACAGCTTCCACCTGAACGAAAGCCGAAATCATAGCGTGTGTCGTGTTGAGATTCGCGGCCCGGCTCGCTCTGAGCCTGTAACTTGTCCCCCCTAATATTTCAGCCAATCGCGTTGAAGGGGCGGGGCTTATACTGGATCGGTGTATTTTCATAAAGAATGTTAATCATTACCTGCACAATTACTAGATCCAAGTCCTTCTTTTGGAAGAAAAGGCAGAGACGCATTATGGGTTGGAGTATATCCATCATGGCATATGTTAAAGAGATAGAAAGAACATGTTCAACTCTTTTCTTTATACCTGCTGCTGATGCATCTGACGAAGAACTGAAATATGTCAGCAATCCTTCCATAGTTCTGTGCACTGCATCCAAGGCCTCGTAAAAACTCAACCAGCGGATTTGATGAACTTCTCTGTATTTCAGAATAGGCAGACCCAAAACCTTCTGAATTGCTTCCATAGCATCAACCTTATTAGCAGCTCCGACTTAGTCGGGGCTGCTATCAGTTTTTGTGCAGTTTCCGTCGCCGCCGCCGCCGCCGCACGTTTTGTATTCGCTATAACTTTTTTCCTAAAAGGTTTTGAGAACTCATACACATAACTTCTTACTTATGCCCCTGGGGAATTTTTTTGACATGTTTATTTTTAAGGTCAAAGGTCAAGGTCTGAAATCGCTAAAAAAATCCTTGTAAACACGATAACTTGAAAAATATTTGTACTAGCAGGCTCTTATTTGGTGTACATCAACTATGGAGAAAGGCCACGATTCGAAAAGGTTTTCGCTAACATCCATCAAAGGTCAAGGTCACAGCGAGGGCACAACTTAAGCATGCTTTTGCGAAAATGTCTTATTTCAACTATTAACACTTTTAATCATTACATGATTGTTGTACACAATGAAAAGTGATCACTGATTGTGTGACCTTGAATTTAAAATGTCAAGGTCACCAGTTCTTAAATTACTAAATAACCTTTTCCCAAGAAGGTATTAACACCTCATATACATAGCTTCTTTCTTATAAACCTGGTGGATGATTTTGACATCTTCACATTTAAGGTCAAAGGTCAAGGTCACAAGTTCTTAAATCGCTAAAGAAATCCTTGCAAACATGATAACTTGAAAAATATTTGTGCTATCAGGCTCTTATTTTGTGTATATCAACTATGGATAAAGGCCAAGATTTGATAAGGTTTTCGTTAACATCCGTCAAAGGTCAAGGTCACAGCGAGGGCAATGTCTTATTTCAACTATTATCACTTTGAATCATTACATGATTGTTATACACAATGAAAAGTGATCAGCGATTGTGTGACCTTGAATTTTAAAGGTCAAGGTCACCAGTTCTGAAATCACTAAATAACTTTTTTCCATGAAGGTATCAACATCTCATATATGTAGCTTCTTTCTTATAAATCTCAGAAATGATTTTGACATGTTCACATTCAAGGTCAAAGGTCAAGGTCATGAGTTCTGAAATCACTACAATAATCCTTGTAAACACGACAACTTCAACAACTTCTGTGCTATCAGACCCTTACTTGGTATATATCAACTTTGGAGAAAGACCAAGATTTGAAAACGTTTTTGCTAAAATCTTTCAAAGGTCAAGGTCACAGCAAGTTCACTTATTAAGCGTGCTATTTTGAATATGCCTTATGCTAACAATGAACACTTTGAGTCATTGCCTGATTGTTATACACAATGAAAAGAATTCATTGATGGTGTGACCTTGAAGGTCAAAGTTCAAGGTCATGAGATATTGGTTAAGGCCGTGTTAATCTGTTGATCCAATTTTGAAATCAGAAATATGTTTTAAGAACAAAGTTGTAAAAAGTGACCCCAATGATGATTCAACTTGTTAGAATAACTTGAATAATGAAAAAAAAATTGTCAAAAGAAATTCCCTTTTTATTTATGTTTAGGGAAAGGCGAGACCCAAAGTTTCGGAGCTGCTCTGCTTTTGCGGTGTCCCGCAAACGCTATTCTAGTTTGAAATGGTAGTAGATCATTTCCAAACTCCTTTGGTACTCGTCATAGGGGCGACTTGCTTGGCTGCTTGTTCGGTACAAAGGGCAAGCCTATGGGCAACACAATGTGTGTTTGTGATATGAGGGTTCTCCCTCAAAAAATGGGCAGTCAACCCCCTCCCTGTCCCGGTCATAGTGCTTGCCCCGTCAGTTCCTAAGCCCATTACTTTGGTGATGGGTATTTCTCTGTTTATCAAGTGCTGTTTTATGACTTTAAATATTTCTTCTCCAGTCCCTTTTTCTAGTCTTAGATCTGTTAGGAACAGGGTAGAAGGTTGGAATGTGAAAGGGTCAAGAATTCTTGCATTTATAGAGAGCTTATGATGAACGGCCAAGTCGGTGCTCTCGTCAGTTAATATTGTCACAGCAGGACTGTTTTGAAGTTTCATTGTTATCTCTTTGTCTATAGTCGAACTGATAGCTTTGACCAAATCAGTTGCTGTATTGTAGGACGAGTAAGCTACATGTTTATTGACATTCAATGTCTTCACATTTGGTGTGTCTAACTCCTTCAAAAGGGTCAGGAGGCTTCCATATTTTGACAAAGGGAGACCCTCTTTAGCCAGCCAATACACAATACGACAGCCTTTTCTTCATCATTCATTATTTTTGTAACTGCCTTTTTCAAAATTTTGTCGCTCTTCTGACGATTGAATGGCTTTGATGTGTTCTGTATGCAAAACATGCCGCTTGAGAGTGCTTGTTTTAAAGTTATCAGTACCTACCGCCAGGGTGTTCTTCCCGTCGATGGATCAACATACACGGCAGTACATTTTATTTGGTTTCTCGTCGTAAGCAAGCCAGTGATACAACGAGAGCCAATTCCTTTGAAATTTTCTTTTCGACTCCTCCTTTTGGCTTTCATCTTCAATGTCTACACTCCCGGAATTAACTACCAAACTAGTACTATTACTTCTATTTTGGAACGACAGTTTAGCCTGCTTTTTAGGCGGCATGTCTACCGGAAGCTTCAACAAACTTCCATTAAGATGCGCTTTGAATCACGTATCACTAATTGATAAACGATTTGTATCCGAATGCATAGCTTCGATTACGTAGACGTTTTGAATGGTTAAATGAAACTATCATGCTATATTTCCGTGTTCATGCGACAGTCACGAACAAAACGATTATTAAACAAATACTCAGGTGGGGAAGGCGCGCAGTGTTTTATTTATGTGCGCCATTTATCATCGCCACGGGCCCTGATGGCGCTATCAATTTTTTAGGTTGTGCCAATTGAGATTTTGATGCGCAAATGGCACATTGGCGCGGTGTAAAGGAAACCCTGAGGATACAAGACTGTTAGCTGATATTGGAGAATTCATGGTTATATTGGAGGGTATGGTCATTAGTTCATTTTCCTTTTGTATATATGTGATTAATAAATAATTTATTGTACATCATTCAAACAATGAAGTTGTAAAGAAAACAATTGTCTCATGATGAGTCTGCCTATTTGGTGGTAGCACAATTGGATATGGTTATATAAAGTAATTCGCACCATATTTCATTGTTTGTTTTGAGTCAGCCATTGTGCTTAAATAGAATATCACCTTTTTATGTTCAAATTGCTAAATAGAATGAAAATAACTATCAAAATGGCATATAACTAGTCTGATAGTGATGTTTTATCTGAATTTGAAGACAAAAAGGTGATTATTCATTATTCACACTATCAATCAGAAGTGGAAAGAATATATCTGATGATATACTGATCATAAAACAATGTATGCATATCACATGGTGCCACATCTAGATTGTCCAATCCAATTTTGATTCAATCTCATTAAAATCATATCTTTGATACAGCCTGATGTTAGATGAGTGACAACCCTATGGTGCTGTAACGGTTTAGGGGGGTACAAGGGGCTAATACTTTACTAAAGAGATAGCATGTTACAGAGTAATTGGATCTCTCACTTTTACCCTATAAAATTACAGTTTACTATCTAGCAAATAATTTAACAACAAGTTGATGAAACATAAACAAGAATTTATTACATTAACATTTATCAATCAATAATAGAAATATTATACGTCAGTTACATCATTTACATGCAAGATATGTACAATACATTTAACAATTTATCCTCGAGAGACTGGACTCAATTCAGAGATTTTATGGCTCTTCACTGGAATTTCAGTGAGTGTACTCAATCAACAGGTTGGAAGAATTACTTACATAGTGTAAGTCTCGGTACAGTCTGATTAAAACCGACGGTATTCCGCGGAAAAAATGTGCAAAATAGTGCATCACCGGGATACGAACTCCTATCGTTCGGAGATGTCCACGCCAAACCGTCTGGAAACAGTCCTTAGACTAGCGTGTTCGAGCACAATTCAGGTAGCCAATCAAAAGATGCCCAACAAATGCTTTCGATGCGAGAAGTTAGGGGCAGATAACTCCAAACAGCTATCATTTTGTCTGTTCCAAATGCTTTCAAAACAGTGACCGTTTAAAAACTATGATGTGATTGGTCAGCTATTTGACTGGGCTTTGGCTGCGCTAAACTGGTTCGGAACACACGCCTATACGGGATGTTCTCAGACCTTGTGGCGAGGAATCTACAGAACCTGTTCGTATCCCGGTAGATATATTATTTTGCAAATTTTATTCCTCGGAACAAGGTCGATTTTAATCAGACTGGTCTCGGTAATACCGGCGAAAGATCACAACAGCAAACAAAACACGTCTCTTCGTCCTGATCTCCAAATCGTCAACTCAATATTATTATTTCAACTGTCAAAAACTGACGTCATAGTCATTCTGACGTAATGTTGTTATTGACAGTAAATCAACAAAGCATGAAATACACTTGAGTATTAATATAACAATAATATACAATGTACATCGTCATGGAATTGAATATGAACACTGAAATGTTTGTTGATAGTAATAAACTTAGATTAGTATTAAATTTACTTTGGAAAAGAAACATAGTGCACAGGAAATCATGACATCATCACACAAAATGGCGGCCTCCATGAAAGCATACACGAAAATTATATCTGACAAGAATATGGTTAAATACGTGTTTAATAAAGGTACACACTGGAGTCAAATTCTGGAGCTGTTTTGACATCTGGTCCAGCTGGTACCTGAGAGACTGGATCTCCAGAACTTGTCGATCGTAGGCCAGCTCAGCTGGCATCTTCGTTGTCTCAGGCTGGTCGGGCGTCTCCCGAGTCTCCAGCTTTGCTGATATCTCCAAGATCTCAGGCTGGGCCTGGTGCCTCTCTGCTGTTGCAGGTCTGTTCTTCCTGGATCGCTGCCTTTCCGACCTCATGGCGAAGACCAGACACCCTGGGTCCACAAAACACCGGTTCTCGGCCACCTTGGTCTTTGCCCTCCGGCAAACGACCATGGGGTTGCTGGGATTACCTTTCCTCCCAGCGTGGGTGGCCGAGTAGTGCCTGGTCAGGTCCCTGAATCTAGAGTGGGTGGATAGGCAGCGATCCACTGGACAGTAGTAATTCGTCAGCTTGTGTACAAGGGTCCAGTGCCTGTCAAAAGCATGAATATGAAGTTTACCACCGACACTGTTGGTTCCTGGTTCTCCTCCCCGAGGGACATGGTTTCATCTAATTTCGATGACGTCAGACCTAATAAGGGGAATAAGTCATTATTAGCAAAGGGTGAAATAATGAAATAATGCATTATTAAACGGTACATATATAGATTTATTTAATGTAGGTAATAGAGTGAGAGAGTTCCAATTATAATATTACTCCAACAGTAACACATCTTACTGGTAAATAAGTGGATCCAAAATCTACTATCAGTAAGTCATTCATTCTAATTGACTTAGTCTCTAGAAATACTGCTGGAAAGCGTCCAACACGCCCAAATTTTAAATCCTCGCAGATCTATAAATTCTCAATCAACTTGAATACATTCCATTCCTCAAACTGTTCTCTACCATCAACATACCGCGTCTGATAATTTTGATAATTTAATTATATTGTGTTGAATAATATTTTCATATTTGGTTCTCTGAATGTTTCAGGAAAGCTGGTTATGCAGGATGCATGTGTCTCAAGCCTACTGCTTGGAAGTCCACCATGTTGGTGGATTATTCCCCAAATACGGTAAAAGTCGGTCAATATGAATCACTTTTGGGGTCTTATTTGGCCCATTCTGAACACGGTAGGTGATGTCAATCAATTTGCTTGGTCACAACCCAACCCTTTGACCATTTGGGAGTTAGCTTGTAACTCAGCATTTTGGTTTTGTGTTGGTTAAACAACCAAACTGGTTGACCTACTTTGAGTTTTGGCCTCCTTGCTCCCCAAGTCGTAACGTTTTTTGCGCACCTCGGAAGAACGTTTCAGACTTCTTCGAGCAGCCTCAAACGCTTTTTCAAAATGACCTTTGACCTCATCCACATAAGTGTCTCTGGTAACTGGATTCTCGTTAGGATCACCCGTCACCAGGTGAAATGGCATTCGCACCTCCGAACCAAAGATTATTCTGGACGTTTATTCTGCTCTCTAGCCTTAAAAATAAGACTGATATCAGTATCTTTCATCTGCATGTCTCTTAGCTCTTCATTTCTGAAGGTAATCTGATCATGGTTTGCAGATTGGGATCTGGTGATTGCGGAACAAACAGCACTAGCCTCTACGACACTGCATGGTCCTTCCTCCCTATGACACTGAGGACAGGGATTACAAGGACGACGACTTAGAGCGTCTGCATTCCAGTGAACTCGACTAGGTTGGTGAACTTCGGTAAGAACATATTCCTGCAACCATCGAGCCATTTGATTGACTGGTCTTTTGATGCGCTTAGCCCAAACGACTGCAGAATTGTCAGTTCTGATTGTAACAGGCCTACCAAAGACATATGGATGCCAATGGTGACAAGCTGCAACCACTGCTAATAACTCGCAGCGAGTAACACAGTAATTCTTTTCAGCATGATATTGTAAGACAGGGGGTTGGCCTTACAATCGCCTAAGGGGCAAATTATTGCTAGAGTAACTAGTTTCGTCCACTGTGTTGGGACTCATCAGACTGAAGTAGCAATGAAAATGTCTCTCCTTATATAATTTTTGGGGTAGGTCACGTGACCTGTATAGGTTCCGCAGGCGGCGGAATGACGACTTCCGGTGGTGACTTCCGGTTGTGGAAGAGCTACCGGCGGTGACTTCCGGTTCCGGTTTTTACCGCCGGCGGCGGGATTACCGGAAGCGGCGGAGTTCGTTTCCGGTATGGAAAATAGCCCGTTAGAGTAGCTATTTTTAATAATTGGAAGTGTATAGGTGATTTTTAACACTATGGTGACGTATATATATCCTTAGAGTGTTGTCTATGTAATGAACATATCTGTTTATATGTTTTTGTAGAGGCAGTGTGGCGGTGCTGAATAAAAAGATCCTGATCCAGCCCGGAGGAAGACGTGTTTTGTTGTCTTTTTAAAGATACGATTTTAACTTTAAATGTAGGAGTCTAAATAAAATGGAAAGATAGACTGGTAGTTTCTAAAGAGAGTATAGAAACTGTATATCTAGACAATACAATGTATATTACTTAGATCTAAGAAGATGAATCAACTTCTTTTCAAAGAATATTAATAATAAAAAAAACAACAACATCTGCCGGTTGTTTACTTAAAATTAATGTATTAAGCATAGAAATGAAAAAAAACCCATTATTTCTGTGAGATAACGGGCGGGGGCCCCTTTACTAACTCAAAATTGAGATAGGAGGGGCCCTTAAATGGAGACAAAGGAGGATTGAAAAGTATACAAAGTTTATTACAGGGTAATAAAGTGAGATGCTTAATGGAAGCTATAATGAACATGAATGACATGTATATAGAAAATAGAAGTTAGAGGCGAGACAAAGAAAAAACACTAGATTGTGTTAGAGGATGATTACAATACTGGAATATCAAGAGTGTCCTTCATGGCTTTTGATAGGATACTATCATCCTGAGGGGTGTAGGAAGGTCCGTATTGCGGTATCTGCAAATTACGTGGGATATTATGTTTATCAAAGCTGGGTAGGACTTCCCAGGCTTCTGTAATGATATCTGCCGGGTTGATATCATGATCCCAGTTGTTGAATGGCGGCATGGGGACTTGTCCAAAGGATATTATGTAGGGGCAGCGTCCATGACCCTTGACCGGTAGTGCCAGTTTAGTGGTATTTGGGCTCGGCCCTGTAGGTGTCGGCATGTTGGTTGTAGAGGTGGACGATGTCTCTGATGTACTCGGGACTGAGCCGTCTGTCCAGCTCTCATGGGGTCGACAAGTAGGGGGAGCTTCCCTCCTGATTAATGAACGGGCTGTTTGGTCCTTAGGTCCGGGTTCGGATCCTGTTGAGATGGCCGTAACCTTCGGTGTATTATTGTCGTTTGAGGTAACCACAAAAATAGGGTCTTGGTGGATACCCCATCTATCTTGAGGGGTAGGTATGGCGGGGGTGCCCCAGGTATTCAGTGAGGTCGGCCTTGTGAGTGCCGTGCTGTGGATGTGTT
The DNA here is from genome assembly GCA_936450465.1 of Gibbula magus. Classification (NCBI taxonomy): domain Eukaryota; kingdom Metazoa; phylum Mollusca; class Gastropoda; order Trochida; family Trochidae; genus Gibbula; species Gibbula magus. The sequence continues at coordinate 21,285,870 of OW388294.1, read as the reverse complement.
TATTAATATTTTTGGGTGCCACATTGTGCCTGAGCATGATGTGGCGCCTGGCATCATCCTTCCTCTTGTACATTTTCGGACATAGGTCGCAAAAGTAACTGGAAGCCATATGTTTGGTTTCCTTATGCCTTTTAGAAGATCTCTAGAACTTAGGTGGATATTTGAGCTCCAAACGTTCCAACCGCAAGGCCTTAATGATAAGATCGTGGGATAAAACTCTAGACCCCGTTTTTACATTATCTTTTCAGCATAAGTAAAACATTTACTGTAGTAACCCAGTACTACCTCTCTGCCATTTTGATTTTGTGACAGGACAGCGCCCATACCCTCACCAGAGGCATCGCTATCAATGGTGATTTCACCCTCCTGTGTGGGGAAACCTAGTACAGGGGCTGAGGTTAGAGCATTTTTCAGCTGGTAGAAAGCTCTATATGTCTCCTCAGTCCATTCGAAATCCACCAATGGACTGGAAAGTTTTGTCAATGGCCTCGCAATTTTAGAGATATCTTTGATGAATCTTCTATAATAATTTGCTAACCCTATAAATTGTTGGACATGTTTTCTAGATTTTGGCGTTGGCCATGATCTGACCGTTTCTATTTTCTCTGGCTGGGTGTGCACACCATCAGCCGAAATGACATGACCTAGGAAATCTACTCTCTCCTTAAAGTGGTGACACTTCTTTGGCTTTAATTTTAAGCCTGCAGAAGATAAACGATCTAGGACCGTTCTCATGCGTGTCAATACTTGGTCAAAATCTTGACCGAACACGATAATGTCATCCAGGAAACAGAGACATTCGTTCCACTGGAGACCTCTGAGAATCATCTCCATCAACCTTTCAAATGTAGAAGGTGCATTACAGAGACCGAATGGCATAACATTCCATTCAAACAAGCCAAAACGGTTAGTAAAGGCTGTTTTCTCACGATCACGTGGATCCATTTCAACCTGCCAGTAAGCTGCATGTAAGTCCATCGTACAGTAAATTTTCGCTCCTCCCAAACCATCGATACAGTCATCGATGCGGGGCAAAGGGTACGAGTCTTTTCGCGTTTTATCATTTAAAACGCGAAAATTACAGCAATGTCTCCAACGTCCATCCTTGCGTTGAACAAGAACAGTTGGGCTAGCCCAGGGACTACTGGATGGTTCAATAACACCTTGTTCTAACATCCTCATATCTAACTATCCCTATAACTATATAGGAATTCTCGAAGCGAATCTTGCTGATTTTGGTCTAGACTAACCTTGCTTTGGTCATACAAATCTGATAAGTAATCAGGCACCTTAACAGATTTGTTTACCCTGACACTTGATACTCTCCTAAGAGGTTTGTGTGAAAGTAAGTTAACATTCTCACACTGTCAAATAACTCTACCCTTTGTTAAGTAACAATGACAATGCACTGCGGGAGATAGGCTAGGATTTGAACCTTTTAAGGTGACCGGTTTCGTCCTAAAAGTAGGACTCATCAGACTAAGGAATTGACCGTGTGTGTGGCCTTTTATAGACGAATTGTCTGGTGTTGCGGGGGTACTATGACGTCATAGCCGTAGCTAGCGAGGGGGCTGGTCTGTGACGCCATCAGCTCTGTGCCGTGTTGGTGCTCAGCCAGGTTTAATGTAAAGACATTTAACTGGTGTTAGACTGGGCGATTGTGACGTCACAGTCTATTTCCCGTGTTATGGCGGGGTGCCAGCTGTGGTGTGATGACACTGTGGCAGAAAGACATCATTAGTTTATGTTATCATGGTGCTGGTGGCTAAGGAACGGGCCGTCACTATTAAGATCATAGTGGTAGGTAATTTTTACGTAAATATCTAAATCATTAATATTGATTTCTTAATGGAGATGTACATACCAGATTTGATATGTTTATGGAAATTGTAAAAAAAAAATTATTGAATAAAGTCGGATTGACATTGGCGAGCTTAAAAGTGATTTTTAAGTTGTTATTACATACGGAGAAGCCCCTGCTATTAGAGGCTCTGGGTCCTCTCCCACCGGATTGGCAAGAGAGGAATAAGTAATTAACACAGACGTTTCAGAACAAAAGTGTATTGATATAAACAAGATTCGTTTACAAAGTAGTCTAAGGCGACTAAGATGATTTAAGGTATACACACAGAAAAGTAAATTAAAAAACTATAAAGTTTTTTGCACACATAGTGAGGTGTTCACATAGTATAGAGGTGTTCATTGAGGATCACTCGAGTCGATAGGTTCAGTCAGAGTGAGAATTATCGAAGTGGACACAATGTCTCTGTGTGTGGCACCAGGCACAAAGGCCTGGTAGTCCAAGAGGATTTGATTTAATTCCTCTTGGACGCCACGGAAGGGGGATATACATCTCGTCTCCGGGCTGGTGGCGATGGGGCACGTCATCTCGGCATTGGGGCCGGAACACAGGCCATGGCTCTGTGAACAGAGGAACATAAGAATTGTCATGATCCCAGTTGATGAGTGGAGGTATCGGAACTTGTCCGTAATAAAGTGAAGTAATTGGCTGATGTGCCAGTCCTATATTATTAAAAGTCTCTACCCGAGTTTGTATTGATGTCAGGTGTGCCGAAGGCGAAGCAGGACGCCTGGGCTCTGTGATAGCTGGGCTGGAATTCGCAAGCTGGGCCTGGGCTGGTCTGCCCATGTAGCGCACAGGACGTGGATGAATCCTGGCTTTTTGCACTTGAAGGCAGCTGGCAGCTTCCTTACGTGGGAGTTTGTGACACTGAACGATGTGACGTAAGCAGTCGTCACGTCTTGTTAAAAGTTTATCACAAATACGGCACAGATGTGTTTTATCTGTGTGGACACTGTTCCGGTGTCGTGTTAATGCGTCCCTTCTGGAGAAGTTAACTCCGCAGGTCAAACAGGTGATGGAGACAGACATCTTTAATTGCTAACTAGCAGTTAGTTATGACGTCATAGACGTGTATGACGTCACTGAATTAGTGACGTCATGCGGCTTCACCAACATTCCAAATGGTGAAGGCTTAAGAGCAGTTGCTCAATCTATCAGAAAGTTCAAACCAGATTGGACGATTAGCTCTACAGGCCTCCTCAATTTGCTCAAATTGGTTCTCCATAAAAACAACTTTGTTTTTAATGAAAAGCACTACCTCCAGATCGGAGGTACTGCTATGGGAACTAAAGTCGCCCCCTCTTATGCTAACATTTTCATGGGTGAACTAGAATAATCCCTTCTCTCTAAATACCCCCATAAACCCAACTTATATGTTAGGTTTATTGATGACATCTTTCTCATTTGGACTCAAGGACTCTCACGCCTTGAAGCATTCATAAAATATCTCAATGAAGCCCATCCAACCATCAAATTCACGGCCGAATTCTCACGTGATAAAGTCGCATTTCTTGACACGTGGGTCATCACTCTTATTTGTTGTACACCTCGTGTCATCCAAAACACATCAAGACTAAAGGTCCATTTAGTCAATTTCTCAGACTGAAACGAATCTGTTGGTCCACCAGTGAGTATGAGACACACAGTCTCAACCTCATCAAGTACTACCTAAAACGAGGGTACCCTAGGAAACACATACAACAAAACAAACTTAGGGCTGATGGTAAAGACAGGAAATCTCTCCTGACCCCTAACACCTCTAAACCCACCCCGGTTAGAAAAATGGTGCTAGTTAGCGATTACAACCCCCTCAGCATGGAGCTGAACGCCATTATCAGATGCTGCTGGCACTTGCTAACAGGCTCTGACACTTGCAAACAAGTGTTCAACACCCCACATGTTGCAGCATACCGGAGGAACAAAACCCTCAAAGATCACCTGGTTAGTTCGACCTTGACCTACCCAGTAAAACACCCACAAATCAGTGGAAAATGTGTTCAATTTATTGACACAACGTGTGAAAAATATAACTGCAAAATCTGCAAAATGATCAATGCCACAGACCAATTCTCTAGCTCTGTAACACACCAGGTTTTCCGAAAACGGAACTACACATGCCAATCTCGCAATGTAGTGTACCTACTCACGTGCAAAATTTGTCACAAACAATATGTGGGAGAAACAAAAAGATGCTTTCATATTAGGCTCTCAGAACACTTTGCCGACATTAGTCACAACAGGGACAAACCTGTTGCTGTGCATTTCAACTCTGACGGCCATGGTAAGAATGATCTTAAATATGAGAAAACCCTGATGTTGTTGCCACAACCACCAAGAGAAGATCTCTTGAACTCATGTGGATCTTTAAGCTCCATTCCTTTCAACCGCAAGGACTCAATGATAGGCTGAAGTATCCACTCTGGTCTCTATACTCTACCCTTTGTTAGAATATATTGGTTATCTTGAATGTTGATAATCTTAATTGTAGCAACTCTACTTTTATTTGTCACTATTTAATTTCCCATAACTTACCCATGTGCATATAACATCTCTTTACAGGGCTCTATGAGAATAGAAGGCTGGTCTCCATGAATCTCTGGCAAGCTAACTTGGACATAGGATACAGACTGGGGTGGCAAAGATACATCATCAGCAACCATGACAGTGGTCTCTGTGCCAACCATTGGCAACCATCTGCTGCGCAACTGGATCCTCGATCCACCGATGTCGATCACACCTTCAAGTCTCTCTTAACACATCTATTCCCAAAATGCCATCGCACTCATGCGAGTTATCAACCTCTGCGATCAGGAACTCTTCCTAAGATGGACTTAAATCATCCCCCAGATGAACCGATGCTTGGAAAATTCCCAAAGTCTGGAACAAACTTCAATTCAGAGCCTCAAGCATCAAGTCACAATTGGATGAATAGCTATAGATGAAGATAAACGCTTACTTGCAGCACGAGACAACAAAGACACTTGACTGCCAGTGTCAACAAGTAAGGTGAAATAAGTATGATCTATCTTCAAATTCACAAATTTGCCCTTATCACCTATTTTAAAGCAAGCTTTGAAATTTGCTTTAACTGCAACTGGGTCCGGTGGATTGTGGAGAGAATTATCTGGAATCGTCTCCCTTTGACTGGAAACCTCACCGATCTCACTCTCCACCTGACCGCTGGATTTAACTGTTTTAGGATTTGAGGTTTCATTCACTAGTTCGTTCTCCACTGACTTCCGACCTAATTCCGGGCCAGTGGGCGTTCGTTTCCCTGACAACCATTTGACTGGGAATTCATAGGGCATTCAGAAATCCAGTGACCTGTCTGATTGCACAGAAAACAGGCATCTTTTTCTCTCCTATTTGAACTCGGTGAGCGAGATTCACTTGCTGACCGGAATTGTTTTTCCCATTTGGGGACTTAGACTGATTTTGTCAGCCTTTATTTTGATCATAATTTTGTCTTCCTCTTTCAGAACGACTTTCCGAACAAGGAGAATGAAACTGCTTGGTAGCAAGTTTTTCCACAGTCTTTTGAAGCGTTAACAACTGATCAGTGAGTGATCTTTTGTTCTACCGAAGAACCTTCAGCCTGAAAATGAACTCTCTTCCCGCGAAAAGGATGACGACTGACCGATCTCACAGATTTCTTCAAATCTGGTCTTCCTACAACAGACTCATACAGCTGCGCAACCTTGATTGCCTCTTGAAGATTGCAGACACCTCTGTCAAGGAATCTGAGTCTCAACTCCTTATCCACTGCTCTTTTAAGTGCATCCAGGGCGAACCTTTCTTGCATCTCAAAAGGTAAATCTGGATAAGCTCCCAAAGCCAAAAGGAGCTAATACTTTACTTAAGAGATAGCATGTTACGGAGTAATTGGATCTCTCACTTTTACCCTATAAAATTACAGTTTACTATCTAGCAAATATATTTATTGAATAATTTAACAACAAGTTGATGAAACAATAAACAAGAATTTATTACACAACATTTATCAATCAATAATAGAAATATTTTACGTCAGTTACATCATTTACATGCAAGATATCTACAATACATTTAACAATTTATCCTCGAGAGACTGGACTCAATTCAGAGATTTTATGGCTCTTCACTGGAATTTCAGTGAGTGTACTCAACCGACAGGTTGGAAGAATTACTTACATAGTGTAAGTCTCGGTAATACCGGCGAAAGATCACAACAGCAAACAAAACACGTCTCTTCGTCATGATTTCCAAATCGTCAACTCAATATTATTATTTCAACTGCCAAAAACTGAGGTCACAGTCATTCTGACGTAATGTTGTTATTGACAGTAAATCATCAAAGCATGAAATACACTTGATTATTAATATAACAATAATATACAATGTACATCGTCATGGAATTGAATATGAACACTGAAATGTGTGTTGATAGTAATAAACTTAGATAAGTATTAAATTTACTTTGGAAACGAAACATATTGCACATGAAATCATGACGTCATCAAACAAAATGGTGGCCTCCATGAAAGCATACACGAAAATTATATCTGACAAGAATATGGTTAAATACGTGTTTAATAAAGGTAACGTTGATGTATTTACATGGAAACAAACGTTAAGAAGCATTATGATATTATTTTAATAAGAATAAGTGTTGTCACATTGGAATTACGACTTAATTAATCTATACACACGGTCTGATTACAGACAGTGGAAAAATCACAACATTGATAGAAACACGAGGTCGCATTGAACATTAAGATGTGACTTTGATGACATTAGTTAAAATGACAAATTAACTTCATATATCATGTAATGATGTGAACATACAATGCGACATACAATCATACAATCATGTCCCATATTTCATCACGGATGTCCAGTGCGCTGCTAGCATACCTGTTCCCCCCTGTTGGGCAATACCAGGTATACCTGTCAGGCTGAGCTTGGTACACACCGTCATTAGTTGACTTCAGATAATTGTGGAGGGATATTGCAGCCATTATTACCTGTTCAGCAACCTCAGGAGATACCTGAAGCGGCTTCCTGAAAATACAAAAACGACTAACGAGAATGCAGAAAGCTTTCTCAGAAACACGCCATGCTCGTGAAAGCCTGTAGTTAAAAATCCTCTTTGCATAAGACAAGTCTCTGAGAGGGAATGGCTTCATCAAGTAGGACTTAAGTGGAAAGGCATCATCGCCCACAACTACACATGGGACAGGGTCTTGACTTTGTCGTCCAGGTAGAGGGATGGGGGAGGGTAGATGGAATGAGTTGGACTCAAGAGCATGGGATAGGTCTGAATTGGCATACACAGCAGCATCTCCAGCCCTACCATTGGCACCAACATCAATAAAAATAAATTTGCAACAAGTGCTAAAAGAAAAATACTGAAAACAAGTGCTAAAAGAATAATACTGAAAAAATTCTGTTAATTGAAATAAGCCGATCCGCTGTTGCTTGGGGCTCTCACAGCAAAATGTTTCCCATCTAGTGCTCCAATGCAGTTTGGGAACTGCCACTTCCTCTCAAATTCTTCTCTTACAGTGTTCCACTCACTTTCGCTGTTTGGTACCTTTAAAGGCGCTGTAGCACGTTTTTTGCAAAATTTATTTTTTCAAATTTCCCATTTATAATGATAGTTTATGTCATTTAAATTAACTTTAGAGGGTAAAACGTCTTATTACACAAACAAATTATCTGTAGTGGTAAAAACTATGTTGCGTATAAAGCAAAAATTGCATGGCGGCCATTTTATTGTGAACACAATTTATTATTTTGTATTACAAAAACGATTCCCATGGCTTAACCAAAACATGTACACTCGTTTTAAACTTTATTTTCCGAGGAGAAAAGGATGTTTTACTACTGGTGAAATTATTTTTCAAATACATTTCATCAACTTATTTGAGCGAAAAAACGTGCTACAGCGCCTTTAAAAGAAGCAAAATCATGTTGATAAAAATTAATAACATATGTGTATAACTATTTAATCTAATACCATTGACATATAATCATCAATATTATATTATATTATATTTCTTTTCTACCAAAATAACTGAATCTAAATTTATTATGTACTATGTAGAAACCTTTATAAATCATTCTGCAATGAATTATAAATTTGTAATTCATCATTCTTCTTTCTAAAAAAAAGTATTTCAGATAAAATTCAAACTGTACAGACCTGCACATAATCTTTGTGGAGAACCTTGCCAATCGCTGCGCACACTTCTGGGATGAATTGGCAAATAGTATTTTTTGGAATTCTGTAAAAAAAATCCAAAGATTGATAGCTGTCACCTGGAATATAAACATATAATTGAGAAATCAATCATTTAGTGGACATTTTACTGCACTTCATTATCTCTCTTGAAAATGCGTCTGGAGCAGTCATTGTTTTACTTCCGGGTTTCTGTGATGTTTCAGCTTAATTTGACCCATCTACGATAATTTTGTGTCATTTGAGTTACATAATAGTCAATCTAAAACGTTCGGAAAGAACATTTCTAAATTTAGGTCTATGATAGGGTTTCCTACTTACCACTCGCTGAGTATCGAAGGGTGAGAGCTAGTTTCTCCCCAGCTGGGATACTATCTCGCATCGGGGTGCATCTCCTCTCTATGAAGGGCCTGACCATGTCAAGTAGTTGATTAAAATTTGCCATGTCCATCCTCGGAAAATTCTTCAGAGATCTAGGGTCCTCTGCTTCTAGCTCTCTCAGCAGGGCGTTGTATGCTCCTGACTCGCCCCGTCTGCTGATCCTGCCACGTACCCAAACCGATTTCGGTTTCCTTGCTTTTCTTTTCTTCTTTTGACTTGACAAATACGAGTATGCACAAAGTGCAACTAGCGTCTCTTCGTCCCCCGAAGAATCCATATTGATCTGGGGCCACGATAGTTTGCGAGAGGAGTTGTTACGACTCGAAATAGTTACCTGAACTCGCGATTTTAATCGTACTACAAATTGCAAACTACATGTTGTTACTACAGATCGCACCGTGAGAACGCCCCTTTACTCTCCGCTGGAGCATATATAAAACCCTGGGTAACCGAGGATGACACATCCCATAAGAAGGCATTTATAAGTTATATCCTTATAAAGGAATGTTAATTACGAGTACTCTATCACTTATTTATAAAACTGTTTTAATTTAACTGCTCAAAATGCTCTGAACATAGTGAGACAGATTCCGACGGTTTTCGGTCCTTCTTTCCTCTTTGACACTATAGGGGATTCTTAATATTGCCTCATGAATATTAATGAGGCATGTGGAACCGCGTGCGCTAAATCGAAAACGAGGCTAAGGCCGCTTCCAAACCCGGAAGTACACAAGTCGGTAGCTCTTCTAAATAACACTTACTTTTATTAAAAATAATGATAAAATCACTAGGAAAACTTTCAAGATCGATGCATCTGTCGATTATCTTCAGTTACCACCGTCGAGGATACTATTTTACATGCAAGGTGACGTTTTTCGAATAATTTTCCTCGTTGTGTTTACCGTCATTTTGAACTGTAAATCTGTCAAACTCGTTGTTGTTTCAGTGCTCTTATTTGAACAAATACGAATGAAAATTTACATCCTACCCCTGCATGCCAAGAAATCATTGTATATAGTCACTGGGTGGGAAGAAACTGTTCAAATCTTAGCCATCATTCGGCTAAACGGTCAGCTCTTGTGACATGCCTACGAACTGCAAAGGGGTCATTCAGTGCAACTCACTGTAAACGAATCAAATTCTTGTTTTAAAAAAAATCGATTTTGGAGTCTAAATTGATTCAAATTGTTCATTTGGATATAGTTCAATTACGGTCCAATTAGTACAGGTTAATTTACGTTCTCTTGTTGAAGCAGTAAAGCAGATATTATAATTCAATCAAATGTATATAATCTGTTCTAGTTTTAAACCAAATTTTTTTAGTTAGTCATTTGTATGTTTGCATGAGCAAACTAATTTTAAACAATGAACATAACGTTCTTATTTATATGTAAGAAATACATAAACAACTTTAGCAATTAATCTATTATTTATTTAATTAATAGTTTGAGGAAAGTTATCAATGATCAGTCAGTAATCAATGTTATCAATGTGATGAGGATTCTAATTTGTGAGCACATGTACTGTAGATATGTGAATAAGCTTTGAAAATTAAACAGATGTTTAAAAAAATATTTCATAAGAAAACGATTTCTACCTACACACAGAGTATTTATTTTATTTAAGAAGCTGACAACAGTACACAAAATAAATTAAATGAATGATGGAACCCTTTACAAAACAGGAAATAAATAGTTGAAAAACAGTTGTAGCTTATGATCTGTGGTAATAAATTTATTTTAGCAATTTTGGAATTAAAATAAACATTAACTAAAAGAAGTGAGACTTATTCAAAAGTTAGGAGATATGTAATTTTATATTCCTTGTACTTCAAAGTTGAAAATTTAATGTTTTTAAATATTTATATTACATGAATTTAATTTATTTACTGAATTCTATTCATTTCAAAATAAAGAAACAATATCCCAGTGCTAATGTGATAGTATACCCCATGTCACACATGGCATGAAGATTTGAATACCCTATGTAGTATATATTCACCTACCTATTTGCAATCAGGGTCCCTTTTTTACTTTATGAATTATTCTAGAATAATAAGTCAGAATAGAAAGCATTCATTGGGATTTTGTATCTTTAACGAGTTTTAAAATAATTAATAAATAAAATAAAAATAATGTACATTTGAATAAATTTAAATTTTATTTGTACTTAAAAAAGAGATATACATATATTTCTCAAACATGACCACCACTTCCTTGAGTAAAACTATCATTTATATATTGTGTATTGAAACATGCATATACATGTGCATTTCACATTATATTTCATCATTATCCAGGATGACATGTACTTGCTACTTTCAAACAACATTAACCTCAAATATATTCAATTTAAATTTCTTTTTTTGTTGGTAATTGTTTAGTGTTGAGTATATCTAAGTATATGGTTTAATTTTAGTAATTAGCAAATAATTATTTTCCTTATATTAGTTTTGTCCTGCTTTTAATTTTACTCCTGCTAAGAACTTGATGGGCTTTGCAACAGATTAAATAATGTGCATATCTAGTTCTAATCATGTCCATGTATCATTTGTAGTTTAACCATACAAATACAAATATGTTTCTCAAACCTGACCATCACCTCAAGCACAATCTATCATGTTTTGCTCCAAGGTCCTGCATGAATAAATAATCAAACAGTACCGTTTACTTATAAATAAAGATCAACTTATGTTTAATTGTAGCTTATAAATCAGGCCTTTTTAAAAAAAAAATTGTTATGATATTTCTGGTCATAAAAAAATGATAGTTATGATTTAATGTGTCCTGCAGTACATGTGTAAATACTGATGGAAAATGCATGGAAATGAATATTATGATCATAGATAAATAAATATATATTTTTAGTTTTATAATATATATTAGTATATATATAGAATGATTACGAAAAATGGACAGTATTAGCCAAAAAAGACATTCAAATCATCCCGTTTACGGGCCGATTACAAAACCAAAACTCTTGAACTTGCCATGAGTAAAACTATCCAAAACAAACGTTGTTTGCCGCTAAACCTGAAACAATTACCATTACCATTTGTCATATTTTATTGTCAAAAACGCTTTTTAAAATATCTTGCATCGTTGAAATACGATATAAACAAACCTATTCATTCAGTTCCAGTCGAAAGAAACCGAAACACAAGCGGCACGTACTACACGTAATATGCAGCCATTACGCGAACCAGGAAATAAGAAGCGGCCTTAGCCTCATTTTCGTTTCGAAAGGTCATAGGTCGTATGCATGCATACATATTGAGAATCCCCTATTCAAAGCTTTCGCCGCGCTGCATCTGTCTTTTCACTTAAAAATTAAAAATATGTAAACTTCTGTCCAGGCTTTGATGGATTACTGCACACCAACGCTGTACAATATACCATATCAAGTCCGAAACTACCCGAATTCTACGTATTCAACCGATTCTTCATCTACTCTAATGCTTTCCCTTTCACTGCGCTAAGGACCAACGCGGGCTGTAGAGCATCTCTGACGCCACAGCCTAAACCTGCCGAAAGGCTACCAGCAAATATGCATACGCGCACAGGCAACAGTAGGCGCGGTTGTTATATCGCGTAATTAGTAATTAAACACGACTTTCCATATTATTTTCGGGGGAAAATGTGTTTAAAGTAAATTTTACTATAACAGAATATAAATCTTTACAAATATTCTCCTTTAATTGTTATATAGATTCGAATTTGGGTATCTGTCTAATATATTTCATTGAAAGCAAATGTCGATATCCAAAAAATAATTTCCTGAAGTTGAAGACAAATCAATTATAAACGTTTTTTTAAAAAGGCGAGTCATGCACACATTCACATTTTACCAAAGAAATAGTTCTCATATAAGTTCTCATAATTAACATGTTAATAAATCTCGGGGCTAAAATTAACACCAGTCATTGAACCCGAGGCTAGTAGAGAAGTGTCCTGAATCACCGGTCATACCCTTATTTCGGTCTCTGTGTTTGTAATAAAATTACTCATACCCCAACGATCGTGTTGTTGTTGGTTTTTTCCGTATTTGGAAAACATGTGACTTCTACGGTCTCGTTTCAACTTACTTCCGGTATTTGCGTCATCAATTTATGCCTATCACGTGGTAAATGTGACGTCATCGACCTCTGCATTCCTGGCGGCATATTACAAAGACGATTACGAAATTCCCGAGTGCGAAACCACAACATTGTGCTTACTTTTGACAGGTGAGGTGTTATACGTCATCATTCCTTGTGTACCGTAGTGACGGTAAGCGATTTAACGTTTTGTTTTTTTAAATTTCATTGATAATAAAAGTGAAAAAATTATTAAAAAGTATAAAAATAAAAATTACCGGATTTGCAGGACAATTTAGCTGGCTGTCCTATTAAATCGGTCAAACAGTTTTTCTTTTGAAAACGAACATTGACTGCTCTTTTCCATTCCCATAAAAGCTTTTTCATTTAAAAGAATTGGATAGCGACATCATCAATATTAATGTGGCAGTATTGAGTTTCATTTTAACTTTCCAGTGTTTTGAGTTTTACAGTTGGACTAGTTGCAACGATGTCATATTGTGGTTGTGGTTATTTTACTATAATTCATAGAAATGCAAAATAAAAATAATAAAATATAAAATAGTTCAATAAAAAGGGTTTTATATGGTTGTGGTATTTTATATGTTATTTGTGGTTTTGAAGTTTATCAATTATGTTGATGCTTAAGACGGCAGTGACAGTTTTTAGTTATATTGCATTTAGCATGTCAGTATTGACTGGAAGGTCAAGGCTTCCTGTCAGTGGTCTAAGGTCAAGGTGGTGTCACTGGCAGATTGTTTATCACATGATCAGTTATTTAGGCATCTGATTGGCTGATTAGGGAACAGTGCTTTCTAACTTGGCACTTGTGCATGTCACCGTCACTTCACATTTGGACACAGAGATTGACACAGGTGAGCCATTATTTGTTTGACATGATAATTTCATAATGCATGTTAATGCAAGTGAAATATTATCTTATATCTAAAAGTATAAATTGTATAGCTAACTATAATCTAAAACTATATAATTATCTATTATATCTCAAGTACACTAATAAAATAATATCTTTCCAAAGTTATATTTATTTCCAAAAACTCAATTATGTCTTATTATTATAACTTACATCACAGTAATTTACACAACATCGCAAATGTGTGATTTGTGTCAGAATGAATGAATGGTGATACTGTTTGTGTTTTGTTACAATTTCTTGTATTTTTTTGGTGTTAATTTTTTGTGGTATGCAACTAAGTTTAAGTTGTCTTTTTTAATGTAACTCTTCATGTAACTCTTTTATCGGAACCTCGTTCTTCCAGACGTAATGGCGGTTTCCCGCACCTTTGTCACGTATCACGTTAAAAAAGTTTCTAAAACGTATTTTATCCCCCACGTAGGCTCACCCTAGAGTAAGTAATAATGTTTTCTATTTCTGCAAGTTTGTAGATACTTTCTAGAGTATTATCTCAACGTTGTAATGTAAAATACGTCAGATATTAGTATTTTTCTAGTGTAAAGCGTATCACGCTCTTTCAAAGTAGGTCACGTGGTCAAATGTCTAGACCGTTGCTCGCCCTGTAGTACAAGTGAAGCGCACGTAAAATAACTATATTCCTTCATACTTGGGCTATGTATACCTTCTCAGCAAGAAATGTAAATGATTGCATTGTGCATAACGTCTATGTATTAACGTTTATCACTTGTGTGATGTTTCTTCCAATTGAAACGATGTAATTTACGTACGTATGTAGATTATTTCTGCACTTTCTGTATCTGTTATTCATACTATTTACAGTAACTTAAAATTACTGTTTATTTCATTGTAAACATGTTAGGAGTTCATGTTCTTACAATTCCTTTCTGTTATTTACAGTCTTTTACCCTTTGACATCGCTGGACATGTTCATCCTGATTGTCACCAACTGGGTTAACTTGAATAAAACATAAAAGTAAAAGATCTAGGACGCAGCCATGGCAAGTAATGGTGAAGAAAATCCCCCCAACAAAGATGGTTCTTCAAATTCAACTACAAGTGATGCTAGATCAAGTTCAACATCTGCGAGCAAGGTGTCCCTACGAACTGTCATTTCCAGAAAACGTGCAGAAGCAGCTGCGAAGAAGGTTGCACTCCGTTACGCAAAAGATGAAGCAGAATTAAGAAGAAAGCAAACTGAAAAGGAAGCAGAACTTAGAAGGAAGCAATTTGAAAATGAAGCAGAACTAAGAAGAAAGCAAACTGAAAATGAAGCAGAACTAAGAAGAAAGCAAACTGAAAATGAAAATGAAATTGCAACTCTGCAACACGAAAAGGAAGTACAAGTTTGTGAAGCTGAATTAAGCATTTTAGAAGAAGAACTTAGTGAAAGTCAATCTCAGTATGGTAGTGTTACAGATGGAGCATCTGACCACAATGATGTGAACAATATTCCAAAACAGTCTGCTCAGGACCGTACAAGGGAATATGTTAATGATCTGTCCAAAAAGGACAAACCCATAATAGACAATAATGAACATTCTTCACAGGAACCTGCTGATGATCTTTTTAAGAAGGAAAACCCCATTATTGACAATAATGAACATTCTTGCACAAAAACCTCTTTTGATATGTCAAAACTCCTTTTGAAGAAAGAACTGTTGATGAACCGTTTACGTACATTCAGTGACAAACCTGAAAGCTATCCGGTGTGGAAAGAGACATTCAGACAAGTATGCAACAGTTTCGAACTAGAGCCTGCTGAGGAGTTCGACCTACTTATCAAGTGGTTAGGTCCTAATTCTAGACCATTTGCTGAAACCTTACGAGCGGCGAACATGAAAGACCCCAAAGGAGGACTCCTTATTGTCTGGCAACGTTTGGATCAACGTTATGGATCCCCAGTGCTGCTGGAAATGTCCTTGACACAGAAACTGAGTGACTTCCCCAAGATAGGAAGAGACAGTTCAAAACTGTACGAACTCTCTGATCTGCTTACAGAAATAAACTGCTTGAAAACAGCCTATCCTGACTATAGAGCTGTTTTGGCTCACTTTGACTCTGCAACAGGTGTGAACTCAATAGTGAACAAGCTTCCAATCTACCTACAGGAACGATGGAACAATAAAGCATTTGACTACAAAGAAAGGCATCATGTCACATACCCGCCCTTCTCTGAATTTGTGTCATTTGTGAATGTAGCGGGCAGACAACGCAACGACCCCAGTCTACAGTACACACCTAGGGAAACTACCCCTACTCATCAGCATGTTCCGAGAGGAAGAAATGTAACTGCTGCCAAGACTGACATTGTTCCAGATAACCCTGATAACAATTGCCCTCTTCACAACAATGCTAAACATGCCCTTAGCAAATGCAAGATATATCTTGGCAGCTCCAGTGAAGACCGATGGGGTATCGTCAAAAAGTACCACTTGTGTTTCCGGTGTCTCCAAGCTCACCACTCAAAAGACTGTCAATCAACAACTAAATGTGACAAGTGTGGTAACGGCAAGCATGATTCAACTCTGCATATCGATGGATATGTGCCTCAGAGGTTCCAGTCATCTTTACCCCAGACATCACATCATGGACAGAGCCGCCCCCCACCTATCTCTTCAAACTGTACACAAGTATGTAACGGAGAGTTTCAAGGACGCTCCTGTGCTCGACATGTTCCTGTCTATGTGTATCCCAAGGATGAGAGACATAAAGCTGTACAAATGTACGCCACGATAGATGACCAAAGTAACGCCTCTCTTTGCAGTTCAACTTTCTTTGAAACCTTCAACGTTAACACCGATTCTGTCCCTTACACTTTGACTTCATGCAGTGGCCAAAAGCAGACATCAGGAAGAAGGGCTAGTGGCTTCATCATTGAGTCGTGTGATGGACAGTACTCCTGTGAACTGCCAACGCTGATCGAATGCGACGACATTCCGGATAGGATCGAAGAGATTGCTACTCCAGAAGTTGCCTACAATCACCCACATTTACGTTACCTGACCTACGAGATACCTCCGCTGGCAGCATCTCCAGCCATCCAACTACTCATCGGTAGAGATCTCCCGGATGTTCACCATGTCGTAGATCAAGTTACAGGTCCTCCAGGATCCCCCTACGCTCAAAAGTTACCCCTGGGATGGGTAATCATCGGTAAAGTGTGTCTCGGACAGGTCCATCCTCCTGACGATGTATACGTGAAGAAGACTCACATCCTTCCAAATGGTCGCCCCACGCTATGTACGCCATGTCCCAACTAACTCCATCTGAAAGTGAAAGAATCCGATGTCAACGATGATATCTTCAAGGTGACCCCTGAAGATGACCTTCCTGGCCACTCGAGAGAGGACCAGCAATTCATCAACTTGATGGATAAAGAAATGAAGCTCAATGATAATGGTAAATGGGAAGCCCCACTTCCATTTAAACCTGACGCCTTCAATCTCCCTGACAACCGTCAACAAGTACTTCAGAGGGCAAGGTCACTAGCAAACAGTCTACGCAAGAATCCCCAAAAGCAGTCACAGTTCATAGAATATATGTCGAAACTCTTGGAGAATCACCACGCTGAGCTCGCTTCTCCCATGCAAGAAAACGACAATGCAGGCTGGTACATCCCCATATTTGCTGTCTACCATCCTAAGAAGCCTGACAAAATCAGGGTGGTTTTCGACTCTTCGTGCAAGTGTGACGGTGTAGCGCTCAACTCTGTGCTCATGAGCGGCCCTGACCTCATGAACAGTCTGCTTGGTGTTTTGCTACGTTTTCGCAAGAACTCTGTTGCCATAATGGCAGACATAGAACAGATGTTCCATTGTTTTGAAGTCTGTGAGAGAGACCAGAATTATCTACGTTTCTTCTGGCACAAAGACAATGACCCTACTCAAGAACTCACAGAATACAGAATGCGGGTTCATGTTTTCGGCAACGTATCCTCTCCTGCAGTTGCTACCTATGGGCTGAGACGGGCAGCGCATGGTGGGGAGAAGAAGTATGGTTCTGATACAAAGGACTTTGTGGAGAACGACTTTTATGTTGACGACGGCATAACTTCTTTGCCATCTGACAAGGAAGCCATCAGCTTGCTTCAACGCACACAGAGCTCTCTCTTCAACAATGGAAGACTACGACTCCATAAGATAGTTTCAAACAGTGTGGCCGTTATGAAATCCTTCAACAATGATGACCTGGGCAAGGATATCAAGGATCTTGATTTCATGAAAGACATCATTCCTCTCCAACGGAGCCTAGGAATGATATGGGATGTGAATAAGGACATATTCACATTCAGAGTATCACCATGTGATAAACTTTTCACTAAGAGAAATGTTTTGTCTGTTGTAAACAGCATCTTCGACCCTCTGGGTTTTGCAGCCCCTATCGCCGTAGAGGGCAAACGCATTCTACGTGATCTCATCTCGTCTGGCGCTCATTGGGATGATGTGCTACCCCAAGAACATTACGATCGTTGGAAAAGATGGAAGGAATCGCTCCTCTATCTACAACAAGTTCAAATTCCAAGAACCTATCTCCCTACGTCTATCAGCTCTCTCCCAAATAAGACACTCCATGTATTTTCAGATGCCTCTGAAAATGTGATCAGTGCTTGTGCCTATGTCAAATCTGAAAACTATGAACATTACGGCTTTGTAATGGGTAAGGCCAAAGTCGCTCCTCGACACGGTCACACCATACCACGTCT
The DNA here is from genome assembly GCA_936450465.1 of Gibbula magus. NCBI lineage: Eukaryota > Metazoa > Mollusca > Gastropoda > Trochida > Trochidae > Gibbula > Gibbula magus. Next base: position 21,267,691 of record OW388294.1, on the reverse strand, counting down.
CGAGCTCTGTGCCGCTGTACTTGGTATCAACGTTGCTTTCACCATAGGACGTCAGCTCGATATCCCAATGGACTGTTTTGTCTATCACACGGACAGCAAGATCGTTTTGGGCTATATCTCCAATACCACCAAGCGATTCTCTGTATATGTGTCCAATAGGGTACAGAAAATCTTAAAACATTCAATTCCCTCACAGTGGAAATATGTCTCAACTCACCTGAATCCGGCTGACTACGCTACACGACCTAAGTCACCAGATATGCTTCAAACAAGTCCGTGGCTCCTGGGCCCTGAACCTAAGTCCAACATCAACACGGTACCTGACGACGAAGATGTGGCCTTCAACAATGATCCTGAGGTCTTCATACACAAGACTGACGTCAAAGCCTCAGGTATAGGCACTCAACGTTTTGAGAAGTTCTCCTCATGGGACAAGCTCATCAGAGCAATACGGCTATTGAAAGACATAGCCAAACGCCATAAAGGTACGGACAGTGAAGACGTCGCAGACTCTCGTCATCCCCTCACAGAGGCCGAGATGTACATCATCAGGCAAGTTCAACAGGAAGAGTACAGTCAAGAGTACGCCTCACTAAAACGCAATCGGCATCTCCCTAATGACAGCTCCATCTTGCCATTGCACCCTTACCTGGATTCTGACGGCATGCTAAGGGTTAATGGTAGGCTCAGGAATTCCCCCCTATCCTTCAACGAGAAATTTCCTCTGATAATTCCAGGGAAACACCACGTCGCCAAATTACTCGTCCAGCATCATCACGCGAAGACACAACATCAGGGACGACATCTGACGGAGGGTGCAATCAGGGCAGCAGGACTCTGGATAACAGGAGGTAAACGTCTGATACAATCCTTGATACATCGTTGTGTCACATGTCGCAAGTTGCGAGGAAAAGAAGAATGTCAAATCATGTCTGATCTACCTGCGGACCGTGTTACGCCTACACCGCCCTTCACACACGTTGGCGTTGACACGTTCGGACCTTGGTCAATAGTGACACGGAGGACCAGGGGAGGACAAGCCAACAGCAAAAGATGGGCTCTGATGTTCACATGTTTGACAACCAGGGCAATTCATATAGAAGTAATTGAGGAAATGACATCGTCATCTTTCATCAACGGCTTACGACGCTTTATTTCAATAAGAGGAAATGTGACCACGTTTCGTTCAGATTGTGGAACCAATTTTGTGGGTGCTACAGATATCCTTGATGTCCACAAAGTGAACGTGGAAGATACACCAGTGCAATCATTCCTCGACAGCCATCGTGCACAGTGGTTCTTCAACCCTCCCCATTCCTCACATATGGGAGGGGTTTGGGAGCGCATGATCGGTGTTGCTCGACGCATTCTAGATAAAGTGATGAGTGATGTTGTGCCAGCCAAACTGTCACATGAAGTGCTAGTGACATTTATGGCTGAGGTGTGTTCCATAGTTAATGCTAGACCCATAGTGCCTGTGTCTAGTGATCCGGAGGATCCCTTTATTCTGAGCCCTTCGACTCTTCTGACAGGGAAGACAAATCATGTGACCGAACCAATGAAAGGCTGCACTGGAACAATTCAAGATCTCTACAAGAGACAATGGAAACAGGTTCAACAGTTAGCAGATACTTTCTGGAACAAGTGGAGAACACAGTTTCTCCAGGGTTTACAAACGCGGACCAAATGGATGAAAAATAAACCTAACATTTCTGAAGGTGACATTGTCTTGCTCAAAGACAAAACTGTAAAAAGAAACTTATGGCCCATGGGGCGTATTCTCAATGTCACTGAAAGTGTTGATGGAAAAGTAAGAAAAGCAACAGTAGCAGTGAACATTAATGGAAAACTCACTCAATATGTGAGACCTGTGACAAGTTTGGTGTTGTTAATGTCAAACTAATGTTCCTATGAACATTTGAACACTCAACATTTTCAGCAAGTGATGCAATGCCAAAATTGACTTTCTTATTTTGTATGTGAAAATATGCCAAATGGAGATTATTGTTGTATGTGGAAATATGAACATTCAACTTCTCTTGCAGAAACGATTGACATTCTTATTGTCTCTTTGAAATGTGAACATTCCTCTTTCTTTCAGGGGTGAAAATGTGCCAAAATGGATAGTTTCATTGTTCAAAAGAACACTTGGACAATCAATTCTCTTTCAGAAGCCATAAAACTGCAAAATGGACATTTTTATTGCTTGGTGCAATTGTTTTCATTTATTATGAACAACTGATTTAAATTTGCAGTCTGTGTATCATGAAATGGTATTTTTGAGTATGACATTTTTGGTGTTTCTCAAAATAGTATTTTAAGAAGTTAATTGTTTTTGTTGTTGTTTTTTTTGTTTTGTTTTTTTTTGACAGCCTCTCTTTAACAAGTTATTTTAAGTTATCAAGTATGTTTATTTTCTACCTTTTACAAAATATTTTTTATTGATGTAAGCTTTCGGTAATTTCTAATTCCTAGATATTAGGTGGGGAGTGTTTTGTTACAATTTCTTGTATTTTTTTGGTGTTAATTTTTTGTGGTATGCAACTAAGTTTAAGTTGTCTTTTTTAATGTAACTCTTCATGTAACTCTTTTATCGGAACCTCGTTCTTCCAGACGTAATGGCGGTTTCCCGCACCTTTGTCACGTATCACGTTAAAAAAGTTTCTAAAACGTATTTTATCCCCCACGTAGGCTCACCCTAGAGTAAGTAATAATGTTTTCTATTTCTGCAAGTTTGTAGATACTTTCTAGAGTATTATCTCAACGTTGTAATGTAAAATACGTCAGATATTAGTATTTTTCTAGTGTAAAGCGTATCACGCTCTTTCAAAGTAGGTCACGTGGTCAAATGTCTAGACCGTTGCTCGCCCTGTAGTACAAGTGAAGCGCACGTAAAATAACTATATTCCTTCATACTTGGGCTATGTATACCTTCTCAGCAAGAAATGTAAATGATTGCATTGTGCATAACGTCTATGTATTAACGTTTATCACTTGTGTGATGTTTCTTCCAATTGAAACGATGTAATTTACGTACGTATGTAGATTATTTCTGCACTTTCTGTATCTGTTATTCATACTATTTACAGTAACTTAAAATTACTGTTTATTTCATTGTAAACATGTTAGGAGTTCATGTTCTTACAATTCCTTTCTGTTATTTACAGTCTTTTACCCTTTGACATCGCTGGACATGTTCATCCTGATTGTCACCAACTGGGTTAACTTGAATAAAACATAAAAGTTTGTGTACTACAGACATAATTGGAGTGACACTGAGATGGGCGCCGCCATGTGCTTGGTATTGCTATATTCCACAGATATGTGAGTGAATGCATTTTTGTATTATGGTGCTATACTGTATCACATTTGGTTTTAATATGTAATGTAATATGTAATGTGAGTTGGTGTAATTGTGTAATACTTTTAAATGAGCCTTATTTGTACAAGTTTGTCATTTCAACATGATGTAATGTTTCTACTACACCATGTGTTATTGTATATAAAAAATAGAGCCATGGGCTCTGTAGCTCATCAGGATTTCATTGATTTACTATCTAAAGTTGAATATTTAAGTTATTTAAGTTATTGTTTACAAGCAAAAGATAGGTTCTTAGATCATGACCACTGTGACCCCATTTGGGGTCCAGTGTCACATAATCTACAATTTAGAATCCCCATTGGCCAAGGAGTCTGCACACAACTTTTCAGCTCTCTAGACCTTTTGGAACTGGAGAAGAAGATAAAAGTAGGTTTTTAAGGCTGTGACCCCTGTGACCCCATTTGGGGTCACTTGGTCACGAAATCTACAATTAAGAATCCCCATTGGCCAAGGAGTCTGCACACAACTTTTCAGCTCTCTAGACCTTTTGGAACTGAAGAAGAAGTTGAAAATAGGTTTTTAAGGATGTGACCCATGTGTGCCCATTTGGGGTCACAGGGTCACGAAATCTACAATTTAGAATCCCAATTGGCCAAGGAGTCTGCACACAACTTTTCAGCTCTCTAGACCTTTTGGAACTCGAGAAGAAGATGAAAATAGGTTTTTAAGGATGTGACCCCTGTGACCCCATTTGGGGTCATGGGGTCACGAAATCTACAATTAAGAATCCCCATTGGCCAAGGAGTCTGCACACAACTTTTCAGCTCTCTAGACCTTTTGGAACTGGAAAAGAAGATGAAAATAGGTTTTTAAGGATGTGACCCGGTGACCCCATTTGCGGTCACGGGGTCACGAAATCTACAATTTAAAATCCCCATTGGTCAAGGAGTCTGCACACAACTTTTCAGCTCTCTAGACCTTTTGGAACTGGAGAAGAAGATGAAAATAAGTTTTTAAGGATGTGACCCCGGTGACCCCATTTGGGGTCACAGGGTCACGAAATCTACAATTTAGAATCCCCATTGGCCAAGGAGTCTGCACACAACTTTTCAGCTCTCTAGACCTTTTGGAACTGGAGAAGAAGATAAAAGTAGGTTTTTAAGGCTGTGACCCCTGTGACCCCATTTGGGGTCACTTGGTCACGAAATCTACAATTAAGAATCCCCATTGGCCAAGGAGTCTGCACACAACTTTTCAGCTCTCTAGACCTTTTGGAACTGGAAAAGAAGATGAAAATAGGTTTTTAAGGATGTGACTCCGGTGACCCCATTTGCGGTCACGGGGTCACGAAATCTACAATTTAGAATCCCCATTGGCCAAGGAGTCTGCACACAACTTTTCAGCTCTCTAGACCTTTTGGAACTGGAAAAGAAGATGAAAATAGGTTTTTAAGGATGTGACCCCGGTGACCCCATTTGCGGTCACGGGGTCACGGAATCTACAATTTAGAATCCCCATTGGTCAAGGAGTCTGCACACAACTTTTCAGCTCTCTAGACCTTTTGGAACTGAAGAAGAAGTTGAAAATAGGTTTTTAAGGATGTGACCCATGTGACCCCATTTGGGGTCACAGGGTCACGAAATCTACAATTTAGAATCCCAATTGGCCAAGGAGTCTGCACACAACTTTTCAGCTCTCTAGACCTTTTGGAACTCGAGAAGAAGATGAAAATAGGTTTTTAAGGATGTGACCCCTGTGACCCCATTTGGGGTCATGGGGTCACGAAATCTACAATTAAGAATCCCCATTGGCCAAGGAGTCTGCACACAACTTTTCAGCTCTCTAGACCTTTTGGAACTGGAAAAGAAGATGAAAATAGGTTTTTAAGGATGTGACCCGGTGACCCCATTTGCGGTCACGGGGTCACGAAATCTACAATTTAAAATCCCCATTGGTCAAGGAGTCTGCACACAACTTTTCAGCTCTCTAGACCTTTTGGAACTGGAGAAGAAGATGAAAATAAGTTTTTAAGGATGTGACCCCGGTGACCCCATTTGGGGTCACAGGGTCACGAAATCTACAATTTAGAATCCCCATTGGCCAAGGAGTCTGCACACAACTTTTCAGCTCTCTAGACCTTTTGGAACTGGAGAAGAAGATGAAAATAAGTTTTTAAGGATGTGACCCCGGTGACCCCATTTGGGGTCACAGGGTCACGAAATCTACAATTTAGAATCCCCATTGGTCAAGGAGTCTGCACACAACTTTTCAGCTCTCTAGACCTTTTGGAACTCGAGAAGAAGATGAAAATAGGTTTTTAAGGACGTGACCCCTGTGACCCCATTTGGGGTTATGGGGTCACGAAATCTACAATTTAGAATCCCCATTGGCCAAGGAGTCTGTACACAACTTTTCAGCTCTCTAGAACTTTTGGAACTGAAGAAGAAGTTGAAAATAGGTTTATAAGGATGTGACCCATGAAACCCCATTTGGGGTCATGGGGTCACGAAATCTACAATTTAGAATCCCCACTGGCCAAGGAGTCTGCACACAACTTTTCAGCTCTCTAGACCTTTTGGAACTGAAGAAGAAGTTGAAAATAGGTTTTTAAGGATGTGACCCATGAAACCCCATTTGGGGTCATGGGGTCACGAAATCTACAATTTAGAATCCCTATTGGCCAAGGAGTCTGCACACAACTTTTCAGCTCTCTAGACCTTTTGGAACTGGATATGAAGATGAAAATAAGTTTTTAAGGATGTGACCCCGGTGACCCCATTTGGGGTCACAGGGTCACGGAATCTACAATTTAGAATCCCCACTGGCCAAGGAGTCTGCACACAACTTTTCAGCTCTCTAGACCTTTTGGAACTGGAGAAGAAGATGAAAATAAGTTTTTAAGGATGTGACCCCGCTGACCCCATTTGGGGGTCACAGGGTCACGGAATCTACAATTTAGAATCCCCATTGGCCAAGGAGTCTGCACACAACTTTTCAGCTCTCTAGACCTTTTGAAACTGGAGAAGAAGATGAAAATAAGTTTTTAAGGATGTGACCCCGGTGACCCCATTTGGGGTCACAGGGTCACGAAATCTACAATTTAGAATCCCCATTGGCCAAGGAGTCTGCACACAACTTTTCAGCTCTCTAGACCTTTTGGAACTGGAGAAGAAGATGAAAATAAGTTTTTAAGGATGTGACCCCGGTGACCCAATTTGGGGTCACAGGGTCACGGAATCTACAATTTAGAATCCCCACTGGCCAAGGAGTCTGCACACAACTTTTCAGCTCTCTAGACCTTTTGGAACTGGAGAAGAAGATGAAAATAAGTTTTTAAGGATGTGACCCCGGTGACCCCATTTCGGGTCACAGGGTCACGAAATCTACAATTTAGAATCCCCATTGGCCAAGGAGTCTGCACACAACTTTTCAGCTCTCTAGACCTTTTGGAACTGGAGAAGAAGATGAAAATAGGTTTTTAAGGATGTGACCCATGAAACCCCATTTGGGGTCATGGGGTCACGAAATCTACAATTTAGAATCCCCATTGGCCAAGGAGTCTGCACATGAGTCAAAATCCTGGAGAGTGCAATTTTATGGTCTTAGAAAAACAAAAAACAAAAGTGTATAAAACTCGTCATCTTTTACTTATAAGTATTGAAATAACATTGAATAATCTGAACAAGAAATATGCAATCTTAACTGTAACTATTATTTAAGTAATTAGCCATACTTTGATGCAAACAATTAAAAAGGTCAATACTGCTACCAGAAAAAAAATGTTTGAAATAGTAAAAATGTACATACACAAAAGTAATTTTTGACTATTTGACATGTGTTAATGATGATGTGGTATATGTTTAAAGTCTATAAAGTAACATGTTTTAACAAATAGTTTATTCATGACCCATTTTGATTTGAAAATAGTAATTAATTGAATTTTGAAATGAAAACATCTTCATATTTAACTCACCCAAACAAACTGTATACCAGCACTTTGACATATCCCTATTTAGAAACTTATCAAATCATTATAAAAATAATACAATCTTAAACAAGTTTTATATTTCTTATATTACCATTTTTTAGTAAGTAGCAGTAAGTGACAGTGCTGGTAACAGTATTGACTCAATTTGTGACAGTATTGACATTCAAACGCAACTAAATGAGAATCTTGATGAATTATCAAATATTTTACATAAAACAGTTACAATGATCAAAACTAACATAAAACATCCCTGTTTATAATTTTACAACAATATTCTGTTCGTTCCCAGCTTAATACAAAATGAAGTAAACAGTGATGGTAACAGTATTGACATCTGTGATGACAGTATTGACCTGACTGGTGACAGTTTTGACTGCCATGTGTACAAATTCTATTCTAGATAAATGTTTTATGATTAATGAACAGTTTTCGTGAAAATAATGTGATATCCAGTGTCTTGAAAGTCAGTTTGATATAGTTTTTATCAGTATTTAATAAATATTTGTATTTTGTGTTTATACTTGCGATGGTAGCAGTTATGGACAAGTATGGAAGCAGTATGGACAAACTGAAAATCATTTCAATAGTATAGAGTATATTTTTTTATTTCTTACATTAAATCTCTGTCAATATAACAAATTCTGTTACATCAAAAGTCTGTTGATCATTTAACAGTAAAACAGATAAACTAACACATGTCAAGGTTTACGAAAATAGTTGTCCATATGTTTGTGTCCACTCCTTGTTGAAAACACATGATGCCTGTTGGTTCAGGAATTTTTGTTTGCGAACACATCAGCATAACTCTACCAACATTGGTCTTTCATATGTGTTTATGGAAGCCTTTAGCTTTGGTAACTGATGGTTCATGGGCTGTAGCGGTAGCCTTGGTGACTGATGGTTCCTGGACTATATTGGTAGCCTTGGTGACTGATGGTTCCTGGACTATATTGGTAGCCTTGGTGACTGATGGTTCCTGGACTATATTGGTAGCCTTGGTGACTGATTGTTCCTGGACTATATTGGTAGCCTTGGTGACTGATTGTTCCTGGACTATATTGGTAGCCTTGGTGACCGATGGTTCCTGGACTATATTGGTAGCCTTGGTGACTGATGGTTCCTGGACTGTAGTGGTAGCCTTGGTGACTGTTGGTTCATGGACTATATTGGTAGCCTTGGTGACTGATGGTTCCTAGACTGTAGTGGTAGCCTTGGTGACCGATGGTTCCTGGACTATATTGGTAGCCTTGGTTGCTGATTGTTCCTGGACTGTAGTGGTAGCCTTGGTGACCGATGGTTCCTGGACTATATTGGTAGCCTTGGTGACTGATGGTTCCTGGACTGTAGTGGTAGCCTTGGTGACTGATTGTTCCTGGACTATATTGGTAGCCTTGGTGACTGATTGTTGTTCCTGGACTGTAGTGGTAGCCTTGGTGACTGATGGTTCATGGACTATATTGGTAGCCTTGGTAAACGATGGTTCCCGACCTACATTGGTAGCCTTGGCGACTGATTGTCCATGGACTATATTGGTAGCCTTGGTGACTGATGGTTCCTGGACTATATTGGTAGCCTTGGTGACTGATGGTTCCCGAACTACATTGGTAGTCTTGGTGACTGATGGTCTATGGACTATATTGGTAGCCTTGGTGACTTGGCAGTCTTACACATTGAGCCTTGGTGACAAAATGGTCCCAGAAAATGACGGGATTTCTCTGATGCACCAAGTGCCATTTTCAATGATGTTTATCTAAAATAAAAATAAAACAAATGCTGTTACATAGGAAACTATTACATAAAGAGGTTTCCCTTAACATTACGACTTCAAATTATATCAAGACATAAAAAATGAAACTTCTCTAATTGTCACTATGAAATAATATTTCAAGTTAGTGAATTATTTTATTCATAATACATTCTTTCACATGTAACATAATTAATTGTATCATTTTGAACAAGTTCTTCAGTACTGTGACAAAAGCTGTCAAAACTGCTACTGCAATTGTCAAGAGTGTTTTATAAAATTTGAACATGAATGATACTGGAGTCAAGCAGATGGATAATTGGAAGGCCAATATTTTCATCCAAATTTACAATTTATGCTTTATTCAAACCATTATCAATCAATAATTTTATATATTTGATTGATTTGTCAATACTGCCACTTGCTATGTCAAAACTGCCACTACTCTCAAAAGTATACCAGGGATCTTCTATAACTGAACCTTGAACTTTTAAATCATGTTTATTCTTCAACTTCTTAAATGAAAATTTGTTTCGCCTCAAGAAAACCATAATGAATTGCATGAACATCTTAACATTGCTCCATACTGGAAAATATGTCACTACCGTCACCACGTTTGTCCTAACTGCTACCAATATTTGTAAACAACTTTCTTAAAAGATAATCAGTTAAACTTTTCGTTTCTAAGACAGTAAGTAATAATTATAATAACAAAAATGACAAAAACATTTACTCAGTGCCTACTTAGGATAAGCACAGATGAATATTTTCACACAAATAATTATTTTTGTCAATAACCACCACCAGTTTTGTCACGACTGCTACCGGTCAGGATGAATTTCAATATAGTTTGTAAATAAGTGTACACACCCAAAAGCAAACAAGTGTGTTATTATTGTTTTAAATAATGGTACACTTAAACATCACATTAAGATCCAAAAATATCATTGTTGTTAAAACTTACTATCAAAACCAACGGAAACCCAATACCGCCACCCCATGTGTCAAAACTGCCACTTTTGAGATGGTTGCAGTATTGACGTTCTTAGATGTATATTGAAATTAAATACAATTAATGGTCCCCAAAGACAAAAAGATCATGTCATTACAAGTAACTCTAAATGACTCCTTTAACCAGTTTAAGGTGAATGAACATTACTATTCTTTCTCTTGGAAATCTTGGTGACAGTTTTGACACATATAATTCATAGACTCATAACTTCACTTACTTGGAGGTTGATTATGATACACACTGATGAGAGCTGAAATCCATCATGCTTCCATGTTGAAGACAGTAAGTGAAGGGACCAAGGCAGGAACTGATCTTTGTGAATAACTTGAGGAGAGTTTATTTTTTTTACCATGTTTGGTCACGGTAGCAGTATTGACATATACTTCTGGGACAGCGTTCTTTATTGCACAGAAAAATATAAGCAAGGCATATAAAGACATAAAACTGTACAATCTGAGCCTCTGTAGTTCCTGCATCAATACAAAAAATTATAATGTTTGTAAAACAAAACCATTTGACAGAAACTCATTTTCAAAGTTGACAATCTTATATTGGGACAATCAAATTTTGCTATTTTTACTACTAAAAAAATGCTTCAAAGTTAATTTTGTCAGTGAACAAACAAAATTATACATGTGATTTGCTCAGATGTTATTGTTTCACACGCTCAATTGAAAAACAGAAATAAAAACATAGTTTTAATTAAACATTTATGACCGGACCGAAAAATTGCACTTTCCAGGATTTTGACTCACATAACTTTTCAGCTCTCTAGACCTTTTGGAACTGGAGAAGAAGATGAAAATAAGTTTTTAAGGATGTGACCCCGGTGACCCCATTTGGGGGTCACAGGGTCACGGAATCTACAATCTAGAATCCCCATTGGCCAAGGAGTCTGCACACAACTTTTCAGCTCTCTAGACCTTTTGAAACTGGAGAAGAAGATGAAAATAAGTTTTTATGGATGTGACCCCGGTGACCCCATTTGGGGTCACAGGGTCACGAAATCTACAATTTAGAATCCCCATTGGCCAAGGAGTCTGCACACAACTTTTCAGCTCTCTAGACCTTTTGGAACTGGAGAAGAAGATGAAAATACGTTTTTAAGGATGTGACCCCTGTGACCCCATTTGGGGTCATGGGGTCACGAAATCTACAATTTAGAATCCCCATTGGCCAAGGAGTCTGCACATAAAATTTCAGCTCTGTGGAATCATTGGTTCTGGAGAAGAAGTCGAAAAAGCGAAAAGTTTACGGATGGACGGATGGACGGATGGACGGACGGATGGACGGACGCCGGACACCATGCCATAAGCCCATCGGGCCTTTCAGGCCTGATGAGCTAAAAATGGCAGTGTTACGCATTGAATGAAATGTAATGTTTATCAAATGTTATATTGTTTTGCCCCCTATGTTGCAGGGCTGTATATTAAATACTGGATCAACTGGTTCCCACGAAATAAACGATTGAACCCCAAACAGCCTCGTCATCCTTCGCCTCGGCGAGTTACACTAGCTGTTACATTAATAAGGCTGCACAAATAACATTCTCGGGCACTTTTGTTGAAAAAAACATGCGGGAGGCACAATTTTGTTTTCCATGAAATAAGATTTAAATACTTGTTTTTACAGATCAATCATTTTGAATCAAGAAATAATTAATGTCATATTTGTCGTAATATCCATAGACTTGCATGTTTATTTTGTTATTTAAATGTAGCATGAATAATATTTAGTATACGAAATTAATTCTGCTTGAATATTAAGAAGGCTATTAAAACTTCTCACGCGCACGTGAAGCGCCGGAGCCCGAGAAACATTTCATTCGTTTTGTTCAGCCTAAACTATTTGCAAAATGGGAACATGATGGAATAAAAAAAAATAATTTTCTTTCAAACAAAAAAGAATTTCAAGGATTTCAGATCGACATAGCTAGTCCTGTTTTCTTATCATGTAGGGATACATTTACCTGCTACTCCTGCTTCATTTACTCACACAATTTGAAAAGGACTCGTAGAAATTTAAACTACGAGTCCCTGGGATGCACGATTTTTATTTATGCCAATAGGATTACTATGGAGGGACTCACTTATATTTTTTAGGACTCATAAAAGTTTGTGATAGCGAGTCCTTGTACTCTTAAAGTCATATTTATAGATTAATCACTGAAACATTTGACAATGAATCGATAGCATAACTTTACCTGAACACAACATGTTACTTATTATATTATCCCCAAACGAAACTAATAGAGAAGTCTACATGTATAGATATTACATAGGCCAATTAACCAAGAAAAAATAAACTTCGGAAGTAACAAGTCACGATATTATAATTTTAATTTTAAATAAGCAGAATATCAAAGTATATTTTTCAATTTTTCAGACATGGACTCCCAATATTGTTACCTCATTGTTGGCCAGAAACATAAATGGGAACACATTAAACCAGGACAAGTTTCTGAAATTGCAACTTAAACATCTGTACTTTTCTGATCCCATGTTTGATAATGAACAAAGCTTTCTTGTGTCCTTGATTTCAACTTTGATTGACGACAATGTCAGTGGCATCATTACGAGAAATGTCATTCAGGATGTGTTATGTTCTGCAGATTTGTCGGTTTCTCCTGTTCCCGTGTTTGTAGTTGCAAAACGGTCACTGAGGGCACTTGAAAGAAATGAAGATTGTCTAAATGAAGAATCAGTGATTATCATGAGAGAAGTGTTAGACTACATCCAGTATTAAATTTGTATAATTAAAGTTCAATTTTCATCTCGTTTGTTTTGATTTTATTTTATTTTAGGATGTCTGAGAAATAATACAGAAAATATGATGTCTCAAAGGTGCGGGAGGCCGCTGAGAAGGTGCGAACAAGAATACTGTCCTTACGTAAGGCTGCAGACCTCTATGGTATTCCGCGGTCAACTATATCCGACCACGTTGTTGGTAAAGTCAAGGACGGGGCCAAACCAGGGGCAAAAACAATATTTGATCCGGACACGGAAACCCAATTTGCCAGCAAACTTAAAGTGGCGGCGGAGGAAGGCTTACAAGAGGTCAAGTGATGGCCAAGGCTAGCCCAGTGTTGATTCTAGAGCGCGGCCTTGCGGGAATACCGCTATTTTTATTAAAATGCCCCCAGTTCAGAAAACAGTGCGTCACCAAGGCCGCAAAATATAAATAAAGGCCGCAAAAGACATTTCTGTCCGCGGTATATCTTGCTGAATAATAGACATTTAGTAGATTAAATTTTAAAGGATACTTAGAATGAATCGCGAAACATCGCGAGTGTCTGTGTGTCGACGTAAACAATCTTATTTTTAGACCAATCACAGCTGGCCTTATAAAAACACCTTTCTGCGGAGCTGCACTTCTTCGACAGCTTTCAACCAATCACAGGTCGCTTAACATTAGCATAAGCCTCGCATGCACTTAATTCTTGTCGGCTGCTCGAGTGTTTTTTATGCAAAATTATGAAGCGTAGCAGGACTCTTTTTGAGTTTAGTTTCAAAAAAAGAAGTTCGACGGTTGGAATAGAACGTCAAGTCACAGAAACATGCAACAAGGATACATCAAGTGTAGAAACATCGATGGATTCCACGGATCGCGATCATCCACATGCAGACGACGGGGATGAAAGCGATGGCAGTGAGGGTACATCCCACAATGCAACTATAAAGAAAAATTTTCAAAATTGTTGGTCAAACACATGGCATTGGTTACAAAAGGGAGAAAAGGGAATGTCTTGTTCAATTTGCATGAAACACAAGAAGCAGAACACTTTTACTGAAGGATGCATGAATTACAGGACAAGTACTTTAAAACGTCACGTGAAATCAACTGACCATGTGGATGCAATACGGGCAGAGAGTTTGCAGAAACACTATGCACAGGTTGGTATATTATATGAATATTTGCCAAGCTCAATATAGGAGAATAATCAATCTAATAGAAGATTAAATCGATTACCAACGAACGAATATTTTCAAATATTTTATGGACGCATCATATTATAAATTTATTATGTCAAAATTTAAAAAATATTGCCAATTTTCATTATTTTGGTTTTTGTCAAATTAAGTCTAGTATATTGAATCTGAATTTATAATAACAAGAAAGGGAAGTCTGACCAAAAATAATGCTCTGTTTACGTTTGAAAACTTAAGGTTACCTAGGCCTATATCCTATTTTTAACCTTCACTAACGTTGCACGCTTGCCTCGTGTTGAACGAGTTAAAGTCGATCAGTGGATAGCAAAGTTTTAATTGCATTTTAGACATTTTTGACTGTATATGACTGTCAAATCGAAATTGATTCGTATGATAATCATGAATTGATGGATATTTTGTTATCATTTTGAAATGCCATTTGAATTTTCATTTACAAATTTTGCTATTTTTACTACTAAAAAAATGCTTCAAAGTTAATTTTGTCAGTGAACAAACAAAATTATACATGTGATTTGCTCAGATGTTATTGTTTCACACGCTCAATTGAAAAACAGAAATAAAAACATAGTTTTAATTAAAAATTTATGACCGGACCGAAAAATTGCACTTTCCAGGATTTTGACTCACATAACTTTTCAGCTCTCTAGACCTTTTGGAACTGGAGAAGAAGATGAAAATAAGTTTTTAAGGATGTGACCCCGGTGACCCCATTTGGGGGTCACAGGGTCACGGAATCTACAATCTAGAATCCCCATTGGCCAAGGAGTCTGCACACAACTTTTCAGCTCTCTAGACCTTTTGAAACTGGAGAAGAAGATGAAAATAAGTTTTTATGGATGTGACCCCGGTGACCCCATTTGGGGTCACAGGGTCACGAAATCTACAATTTAGAATCCCCATTGGCCAAGGAGTCTGCACACAACTTTTCAGCTCTCTAGACCTTTTGGAACTGGAGAAGAAGATGAAAATACGTTTTTAAGGATGTGACCCCTGTGACCCCATTTGGGGTCATGGGGTCACGAAATC
This sequence comes from Gibbula magus, assembly GCA_936450465.1. Taxonomy (NCBI): domain Eukaryota; kingdom Metazoa; phylum Mollusca; class Gastropoda; order Trochida; family Trochidae; genus Gibbula; species Gibbula magus. Next base: position 21,252,649 of record OW388294.1, on the reverse strand, counting down.
TACAATTTAGAATCCCCATTGGCCAAGGAGTCTGCACATAAAATTTCAGCTCTGTGGAATCATTGGTTCTGGAGAAGAAGTCGAAAAAGCGAAAAGTTTACGGATGGACGGATGGACGGATGGACGGACGGATGGACGGACGCCGGACACCATGCCATAAGCCCATCGGGCCTTTCAGGCCTGATGAGCTAAAAATGGCAGTGTTACGCATTGAATGAAATGTAATGTTTATCAAATGTTATATTGTTTTGCCCCCTATGTTGCAGGGCTGTATATTAAATACTGGATCAACTGGTTCCCACGAAATAAACGATTGAACCCCAAACAGCCTCGTCATCCTTCGCCTCGGCGAGTTACACTAGCTGTTACATTAATAAGGCTGCACAAATAACATTCTCGGGCACTTTTGTTGAAAAAAACATGCGGGAGGCACAATTTTGTTTTCCATGAAATAAGATTTAAATACTTGTTTTTACAGATCAATCATTTTGAATCAAGAAATAATTAATGTCATATTTGTCGTAATATCCATAGACTTGCATGTTTATTTTGTTATTTAAATGTAGCATGAATAATATTTAGTATACGAAATTAATTCTGCTTGAATATTAAGAAGGCTATTAAAACTTCTCACGCGCACGTGAAGCGCCGGAGCCCGAGAAACATTTCATTCGTTTTGTTCAGCCTAAACTATTTGCAAAATGGGAACATGATGGAATAAAAAAAAATAATTTTCTTTCAAACAAAAAAGAATTTCAAGGATTTCAGATCGACATAGCTAGTCCTGTTTTCTTATCATGTAGGGATACATTTACCTGCTACTCCTGCTTCATTTACTCACACAATTTGAAAAGGACTCGTAGAAATTTAAACTACGAGTCCCTGGGATGCACGATTTTTATTTATGCCAATAGGATTACTATGGAGGGACTCACTTATATTTTTTAGGACTCATAAAAGTTTGTGATAGCGAGTCCTTGTACTCTTAAAGTCATATTTATAGATTAATCACTGAAACATTTGACAATGAATCGATAGCATAACTTTACCTGAACACAACATGTTACTTATTATATTATCCCCAAACGAAACTAATAGAGAAGTCTACATGTATAGATATTACATAGGCCAATTAACCAAGAAAAAATAAACTTCGGAAGTAACAAGTCACGATATTATAATTTTAATTTTAAATAAGCAGAATATCAAAGTATATTTTTCAATTTTTCAGACATGGACTCCCAATATTGTTACCTCATTGTTGGCCAGAAACATAAATGGGAACACATTAAACCAGGACAAGTTTCTGAAATTGCAACTTAAACATCTGTACTTTTCTGATCCCATGTTTGATAATGAACAAAGCTTTCTTGTGTCCTTGATTTCAACTTTGATTGACGACAATGTCAGTGGCATCATTACGAGAAATGTCATTCAGGATGTGTTATGTTCTGCAGATTTGTCGGTTTCTCCTGTTCCCGTGTTTGTAGTTGCAAAACGGTCACTGAGGGCACTTGAAAGAAATGAAGATTGTCTAAATGAAGAATCAGTGATTATCATGAGAGAAGTGTTAGACTACATCCAGTATTAAATTTGTATAATTAAAGTTCAATTTTCATCTCGTTTGTTTTGATTTTATTTTATTTTAGGATGTCTGAGAAATAATACAGAAAATATGATGTCTCAAAGGTGCGGGAGGCCGCTGAGAAGGTGCGAACAAGAATACTGTCCTTACGTAAGGCTGCAGACCTCTATGGTATTCCGCGGTCAACTATATCCGACCACGTTGTTGGTAAAGTCAAGGACGGGGCCAAACCAGGGGCAAAAACAATATTTGATCCGGACACGGAAACCCAATTTGCCAGCAAACTTAAAGTGGCGGCGGAGGAAGGCTTACAAGAGGTCAAGTGATGGCCAAGGCTAGCCCAGTGTTGATTCTAGAGCGCGGCCTTGCGGGAATACCGCTATTTTTATTAAAATGCCCCCAGTTCAGAAAACAGTGCGTCACCAAGGCCGCAAAATATAAATAAAGGCCGCAAAAGACATTTCTGTCCGCGGTATATCTTGCTGAATAATAGACATTTAGTAGATTAAATTTTAAAGGATACTTAGAATGAATCGCGAAACATCGCGAGTGTCTGTGTGTCGACGTAAACAATCTTATTTTTAGACCAATCACAGCTGGCCTTATAAAAACACCTTTCTGCGGAGCTGCACTTCTTCGACAGCTTTCAACCAATCACAGGTCGCTTAACATTAGCATAAGCCTCGCATGCACTTAATTCTTGTCGGCTGCTCGAGTGTTTTTTATGCAAAATTATGAAGCGTAGCAGGACTCTTTTTGAGTTTAGTTTCAAAAAAAGAAGTTCGACGGTTGGAATAGAACGTCAAGTCACAGAAACATGCAACAAGGATACATCAAGTGTAGAAACATCGATGGATTCCACGGATCGCGATCATCCACATGCAGACGACGGGGATGAAAGCGATGGCAGTGAGGGTACATCCCACAATGCAACTATAAAGAAAAATTTTCAAAATTGTTGGTCAAACACATGGCATTGGTTACAAAAGGGAGAAAAGGGAATGTCTTGTTCAATTTGCATGAAACACAAGAAGCAGAACACTTTTACTGAAGGATGCATGAATTACAGGACAAGTACTTTAAAACGTCACGTGAAATCAACTGACCATGTGGATGCAATACGGGCAGAGAGTTTGCAGAAACACTATGCACAGGTTGGTATATTATATGAATATTTGCCAAGCTCAATATAGGAGAATAATCAATCTAATAGAAGATTAAATCGATTACCAACGAACGAATATTTTCAAATATTTTATGGACGCATCATATTATAAATTTATTATGTCAAAATTTAAAAAATATTGCCAATTTTCATTATTTTGGTTTTTGTCAAATTAAGTCTAGTATATTGAATCTGAATTTATAATAACAAGAAAGGGAAGTCTGACCAAAAATAATGCTCTGTTTACGTTTGAAAACTTAAGGTTACCTAGGCCTATATCCTATTTTTAACCTTCACTAACGTTGCACGCTTGCCTCGTGTTGAACGAGTTAAAGTCGATCAGTGGATAGCAAAGTTTTAATTGCATTTTAGACATTTTTGACTGTATATGACTGTCAAATCGAAATTGATTCGTATGATAATCATGAATTGATGGATATTTTGTTATCATTTTGAAATGCCATTTGAATTTTCATTCACAAATTAATCAAAATCGTATTTCCCGACAATCGGATCACTTTGCGGCTGCCATTTTGTTTACATACGGAGATTCCCGAAGTTACCATAACTATGCCGACTAGCTATTGCGGAAAATCCCGACTGATGCATGTAGGGTAATTCTACCTTGTAAGGAATAACACGTGATCAGAATCTGTCAAAATTTTCCGGGAAATTCCGTATATGGTTAATCTATTTATAACTGCAACAAGCTCACAGACTTTGCAGGCTTAGCTGTAGTGTTATTGATATATTATTAGAAGTAACTATACCTTCAAACATTGACATTATCACTGCATATCAGAAACAAACAGTGTAACTTTGATCCAAACATATCAGGAATAGGCATTTATTTAAGGTCTTAGCAATTATTTTTTTAAAAGCTTTCAGTATTATGTATTCTTAAAAATCATTATAATAGTAGAAGATAACGTAAGTTCATACACGTTATGCATGTTAGTAAACTTCTAAGATACCTAAAACGTATTCTTGATGTTTCTTAAATAATTTATTTCTAGATACACGTCTGTCATTGCATTGGCCCTTAAATAATGTAATTTCAAATAGTATTTAAATTTTGATTAATGCAAACCATAATTATTATTTCTAACTTACACCAGTCCAGTGACAATAAAATATTTATTTACTGACACATTATTTTATTTATTTTAATTATTTTCTGGAATACCTCCAGTTAACAAACTATCAAAATATAATAACTATTATAGTCATTCAAGCAATTATAAAAAAACACAATCTGAGACGCATTATTTACTTGTAATTTAATCTTTCTTTTAGGCACAACAGGAGGCAGTCAGGCGAAGCTGTAAAGATGCAAAAGCTGTAGCAGCAATGACCACTGTGGTTTGGATGGCAAAGGAGGACATTCCTATAAACAAATACACCAGTTTAATCAACCTTCAAATCCAACAAGGATGTGAAGCTCTGAAAAAACTTTCATCAGCAGGACAAAATGCAACATACATGTCCAGGTCAGCTGGGGAAGAGTTTCAAGAATGTGTTGCTGAGGACATTCATGAAAGTGTATTCACTGATATCAAGAATGCTGATATGTTTTCAGTTCTGGTTGATGAAAGCACAGATGTTGCTGTGTGTAAGCAAATGGTGGTATATATCAGGATAGTTGATGAATCCTTTGTACCAAAGACATACTTCTTAAAGGACATTACAATTGACAACCCCAAGTCTGATGCCTCTGTTCTATTCAGTGCTTTGAAAAACTGTCTTCAAGATGAAGGTCTGAATATAGACAAGTGTAAAGGTTTTGGGTCAGATGGAGCATCGGTCATGGTGGGCAAGCACCATGGAGTAGCAAGACGAGTTAAAGATGAAAGTCCACACTGTTTCGGGATACACTGTATGGCACACAGGTTTAACCTGGCTACATCACAGGCAAGCAATAACATCACTCTCATGAAGGACTTTGAAAAAACACTGAGTGATCTTTACTATTTCTTTGGTGGAAGCAAGTCAGGAAATAGAAAGTGTGAGTTAGAAGCCATTCAAAAAATTCTGGACGACCCTCAGGTCAAGATAAAAGAGTGTCATCAGATACGATGGATAGCATTTTATGATGCAGTTAATGCTGTATACAGATCATGGAACTCCCTTGTAACCTACTTCAAATCCCATGAGGACAAAACAGCCAAATCCTACACAGAAAAGTTGACAGATCTTAAGTTTGTTTCCATTCTTCATCTGCTAATGGACATTCTACCATCATTAGCTCAGATGTCTATGGTGCTCCAGAAACAAGATTTTGACATAGCGGCAGTTAAGTCTGCACTTGATGGTGTGAAGAACAGGATAAAATTGGCTAAGAAGGGCACATCCCATTATCAAGAAGAAGTCCAAACAAAAATGAAGAAGGCAATGAAGAAGAGCAAGGATGGTGACACTGAAAAGGTCTGCAGTGCTTCACTCAAAGGACATGCTCTCCATTTCAAAGAGAATTTCAAGAAAACTTTCAAAGAATTTGTTGAAGTAAGGGTAACATTTTGTGACAACTTGAACAAGAAAATATCAGAGAGGTTTCCCAGTGAAGCAGTCACAGTCGCCTCAGCATTTCACATCTTGGGGATGAGACCTTTATCTTTCGTTCCAGACAAAGAAAACTATGGGCAACCAGAAATGGAAATCCTTATCAATCACTATGGAAATCAGGCAAGGTCAGGAGAAAGTGTTAGTCCACCATTGATTGATGGTGTAAAGTGTCTTGAGGAGTGGCAACTTGCCAAACAACTTGTCATGGATCAACTTTACCCAAGGGATAATCTGAAACAACTATGGAAATTAATAGCTTTCAAGAGTATTTCACTTATATCGCGGCTGCTAGTATTATGGCAGGGAGAAAGCCCGCAACGCCATGTGGCTATGCCTCGGGTGAAACCTGCGAGCATCGGCTGGAACTAGCGAACCATGGGTGGTAGTACGCTGAAAATCAGTGTAGCATTGCACCCAAACCTTACTGCGTGTAGCATAGTTCTCTACTGCAGACGAAGTTGCCGTGCCCCTGGCGGGATTCGAACTCGGGACCTCTTGATCCAAAGCCGAACGCGCTAACCACTGCGCTATCCCGCCCCCTGCCCAACTTGACAAAACTTGCCAAACTATGTCTCATCATGCCATATCAGACAGCAGACTGTGAACGAGGTTTTAGTTGCCAGAATGCAATCAAAACAACAAAGAGAAACAGGCTACAAGAGAAACATCTCAACACTTTAATGACCATCAAGTGTGAGGGTGGGTCTGTAAATGACCATGACTTCTCCAGAGCCGTCCAGAAATGGAAAGAGAAGAAGGAAAGGAGACTGTACCACCATTAATAGATTACATGGAAATGCATGGAAACATAGGTGTTGTACACTAGTGACAGAAAGTAAAGGTAATCTTTACAATTTCTTTCTTGTTTTCATTTACCCCTTGTAAGTTAGTGGTGGCCCCCTATTTTGAAATGTGATGGGGCATTGGGCCCCCTTTTTTAAATTCCTAGAATCAGCACTGTAGCCAGTTAGGGGCCAAGCTGAATCTCAAGACGCCGTTCAGGCATGGGACAGACGTTCAGGCATGGGACAGACGGCAAGAACTGTTATTATGTTTTATGCGTAGACACCCCGACCTATCATTAAGAAAGCCTCAAAAGCTTTCCACATCGCGGTCATCAGCAATGATTACAGATGATGTACAATCGTTTTACACCAACCTTGGTCGTATCTTGAACGATGAAGCTCTCATCCATGCTCCACAAAAAGTATGGAACATGGATGAGAGCGGGTTCCATCTGGAGCATACACCAGTCAATGTGGTAAGGGGCAAGGAGTATTCCAGGCCGTGTAAGCATGGCTCGGGACAATGTCGCTGTTGTGGCATGCGTAAATGCAAATGGTTTTAAGATGCCACCAATGTTCATTGTGAAGGGTAAAACCCCCAGGTCCCTCCTCTCTTTTATAACACAGGTGACGGGCTACAGGTTGCTCTATTGGCCTTTCAGGAGAAAACATGGGTAGATGATGAGCTTGGTGCCCTATGGTTCCGTAATATCTTCCTGGAGCACTGTGGTCCCGAGAGACCACAGTTGCTTATTGTTGATCAACACCACAGCCATGAGGTGTTAGAGACATTGTATCTAGCAAAACAAGAGAAGATTATCATTCTCGCTATGCCCGCCCACAGCAGTCACTGGCTACAACCCCTCGACAAAGGGTGCTTTGGTCCACTAACGAAAAGGTTTAATACCTTGTTCAGAGTTTTTGAGAAATAATGTACAAACGTTGTGACCAAAGCATTTTTGGCAGGGTTGTTTGCCAGGGCTTGGGTTGATGCGATGACGAAGACAAACATCAAGCAGGGTTTTAAAGTAGCCGATACATACCCATATGACCCCTCAGCCATTCCTCAAAGAGCATTCAGACCATGTCTGTCAAATGACCAGTCCAAACCTCTTCCATCATCGACTTACCAGTTCCATCCCTCAACGTCTGACCACCATTCTCTGCCCTTTCAATCGACGTCGTACCACCAGTCTCTGCCACCAGTCTCTGCCCTCCGACTGACCAGTCTCTGCACTCTCAATCGACGTCTGACCACCAGTCTCTGCCCTCTCAATTGACGACTGACCAGTCTCTGCCCTCTCAATCGACGTCTGACCACTTACCGTCTTTTATAACTGGCCTGTCCTTGCAATCTGCTAGTGTATCAGCATCGTCATCTAAAGGTACCTTGTCTGATGTGACTTTCATAAGTACAAGCAGTGCTTTATTTGAGACATCGAATGAGGCAATTTTAGATGAAGGTGATGCTACGCAAACAGGATGACAACCTGTCATTACTGACCCGTCTGTCGTTGAGGGGCTTTTACAAGCAATTTCAGTATCAGATATCAAATTCGTTGATGTTCCAACTTCGGTTGCAATGGATGAGTTGTTTTCAGTTACTGACAAGACGCGTTCCGAAATTCGCAAACAAAGCTCACCTAGGGATAATCGTATTTTGACCAGTAATGAGTGCATCACAAATAAAGTGATTGAAAAAGAGAAGAAAGATATGCGTGAAAAAAGCAAAACAAGATCGTTTGGAGAAAAGACAGAGGAAGCCACCGACTAAGGACAAATCAACAAATCAACGGAGAGAGGGGGAAAGTGTAAAGGGAAACAGAGTTTTAAGATCAGCTCAGTTTGGGACACCTCAAGTTAGTGCCTCTTCCGTCTTTCCTCAAACACTGACATTCCTTGGATTAAATGCGATTCGTGTGAATGTTGGAGTCACCAATCATGCGTCCCCAATTCTTTTCAGCAGAGGATGATTGAGGCCATTGAAAGCAATGACGACTTCATTTGTCACATTTGCACTCTAAAATGTCAAGAATAATAGAAAGAATGCCACCGACTACATCCTCTACTGAAAAGAATTGTTAAATGTAGAGTGCAGTGAGCGAGTCAAGAACGAAGTCAGTTTCAGTAACTAATCGTTTCAGTAAAGTGTGGGACAAGTTAGTCAATATTAATATTGATTTTCATTGAAAACTATGAACTGTCATATACATCTGACACATTTAAGGATTAGTGTGATTTGAATTTATATCACCAAAGATGGTATTTGTCCCCCGCCGCAACGCGGAACGGGGGACTATGTATTCAGCGGCGTCCGTCCGTACGTACGTACGTCACATTTCTTGTTTACGCGATATCTTATGAAACATTGCATCCAAAGTCTTCAAATTTAGTGTCTGCCTACATTGTGGGAAGACACAGACACCAGTCAATTTTGGTGACCGTGGCCATATTTTCAAGGTCACCACGACACTTTGACCACTTTTTGAACTCTTGTTTACACGATATCTCATGAAGCGTTGCATCCAAAATCTTCAAATTTGGTGTCTGCCTACATTATTGGAAGACGCAGACACCAGTCAATTTTGGTGACCTTGGCTTTATTTTCAAGGACACCAGGACACTTTGACCACTCTTTGAACTCTTGTTAAGGCGATATATCTCATGAAACATTGCATCCAAAGTCTTCAAATTAGTTGTCAGCCTACATTGGGGAAAGACGCAGAGACCAGTCGATTTTGGTGACCTTGATCTTATTTTCAAGATCACTACAACACTTTGACCACTTTTGGAACTCTTCTAATCACCATTTATTATGACCGGTTGGACCCAATGTTTTTAAATTAGGTGTCGGCCTACATTGGGCGAAGACGCAGACACCAGTCGATTTTGGTGACCTTGACCTTATTTTCAAGGTCACCTCTACACTTTGACCACTTTTTTGAACTCTTGTTAACGTGTTATCTCATGAGATATTGCATCCAAAGGCTTCAAATTTGATGTCAGCCTACATTGGGGGATGACACACACACCAGTACATTTTGGTGACCATGACCTTATTTTCAAGGTCACCAAAACACATTGACCGCTTCTCGAACTCTTATTAACACAATATATCATGAACCCAAGCACCCAAAGTCTTAAAATTTGCTGATCATCATGTCACTTTTTACCAGTAATGCAATATATAAATAGCTCCAATGATGTGTCTTACTAACTCAATGTCACCGGCGGGGGACATTGCCATGTTAGTGGCAAACACCTGTTTGGACCGTGTCTAAGCCAAACAATATGTCATGAAAAACGCTGACTCTACATTTAATTAGCAAAGGATGACGTCTATTTTATTTTATACATGATGAAATGGTAGTTGAGTTGAAGCCATTTTCCCACTGCAAGACTCATTGTTTTAACATGTAAAAATAATTATTATCAACCTGTGGAGTAGACATGCTGTATTTGATCGTTGATAGTTCGTTGTGTTTAATACAGATCCCCTGTAAGAAATGAAATATACAGTGACCACGTCACTTCACTTCCCACACTGTTATTTCGTCAAATGATGTACAGAACGACATGGATCTTTTTACTATGTTATGTGATATTTATGCAATTTCTCAACGTATGACTGAAGATTGATGCTAGGACTAAGTCAGGGTATTTATCAGTTATAAGTGTACTCGTATAACTAAGTCTTAAACCCTTGTTCAAATGTAATAGACTACTTATGAATTTGAAACACTGTAAGAGTTAATACAACTTAAATATATGTGTTTCATTGGTGATAAAACCTGTATAAATGTTAGAACTGTCGCATTTAGAAACGTCTTTATTATCAGTTATTTTCAAATAACTTTTCCAATTTATCAACGAAAAATATACGTAAATGTGTGACAATTATCTAGAATTATATGTAAAACATTAAGTGTGTTATGTAATTTTGTTATTAGGCAATACTATGAATCGTGCAAATGGTTGTAAAATAAAGAGCAACTCCCGGATGATTTTGCTCCAATTTCTTTCAAGTAACTGCCTATGGTTTACATGCACATTGCAAAGACATGGAAATAATGTGAATCGGTTTATAAACAACAAATTCTCGCATCCCATTACCATTGAAATTATGTGTGACTTTAGCAAATCGTAAAAAAAAGTCAGAAAACTGTCTGTTTACGTCGCTTTTTGACGTGTCGGCCATCTTGTTTTACGGAGAACACCGGAAAAATCTCGATTTTCCCCGAAGGAATGTATGACGTCAACTAGAGAAAACAAACCAATGCATATGGCGAGCGCCGTAGTATTAACACTGTCAGACGAGTAAACTGCGCGGGCAATAGGAATCATACCAGTCGACCATTTAATGTCAAAACTTGCATGATATTTGCATATGACAACTTGAAGAGAAACAGAAAAGGAATATACTCAATATCAGCGATAAAGTTTTAAAAATGGTTCTTACTAAATCCGGAAGTAAAATCCCAAATAATTAACCGAACAGCTGATATCATACGTGTTTCACTGCTGACATATCTGGCAAACTTACGTATTTTAGATACATCATTAATAGTGTACGCATGTAGTTAAATATTTTGTAATTTGCTGACTATAATACATAGGTTATTTCATTTTTGGCGAAATAACTTTACCGTGCCTGCATGGTCACGTGATGTCTTCACGGGATGCAGTGAACTCCAATGCATATCCACACGTTTCGCTGAACTCGTACCCAATTTTGTTTTAGAATGAATAGTGTATTGCAATAGAAATAATTTAATTGTAGTGATATTGTTTCATAAGTATTGAAAGACATTGAATGAAAGAATGAAAATATTGTATCTAACTGATCTGTATTTTAGTGGATGAAATTGGTAAGAATAATAGAATTTTTGGTGATTGATAACTTATTTAAATGATAAGATAATTATTATTCATTTTACAGTTTACATAATATTTTCAGAATATATTTTGTGAAGTATATATATCTGATCAAATGGAAAATTCAGACATTTATCAATAACATTTGCAATTTTAACTAACCTATATTTTCAGTTACAGGTATATATACAAAATAAAACAAATGTACTTCATCACACAATGCATATGATTAATTTTGTAAATAGCATTATCCAAAGGGACAAAGATATTTATTTCTATAAAATAGATTTGTAACTGTGTGTAAATACACATGTAAGCATGACTTCAATTGACTTGTGTTTTTTACATTTGCCTACACCTACCTGCATATCAAACAAACTTACCTTGAAACAGACCTAAGAATTCTGAAAAAAATATGTTCACGTTTTCTATTTTTACTGTGACATTAAAGTCACTTAAGATGCAATATTGCATTTCAACTTTTTAATCATGAATAAAACAAACAACAAATATAAAAGCCAAATTTATTCAACTAAGTATACAACATGTATTGAACATTGCTTTGTGTAAGTGTTTGCATTTTAGGAATTACATAGAAACAGTGCACATGAAAATAATTTTATCATAAAATGTATTTTTTATAAATTTTGGAAATATTTTATTTTTATTTACTTTCATAATTAAATTGTATATTAATTTGATTTACTATTACACTGTCTTTGTTTATTCTTTCTATGAGGCAGCTCAAGTTTGCTTCAAAGTTGAATACAATATTTCTAAAACATTGGCACATTCTCATATCCAAGGGAAGATAATGATTTGGATATCAGTTCACACAATCAGCATATATCACTTCGTATGACAATGTTTATATATATCATTTCCTGATAGCAAAGGATCACACCTTCAGCACCAATATTTTACTGCACAAACAGTCCATTCCTAATGGGTTTTTTGTTGTTGTTGTGTTCTCTTGTATTAGGGACTCCCATCACCTGTAACAACAATAATAAATCTTTCTTAATGCTGCATATATTACACATGATTAATTCATAACATTCATATTTTTTGTGTTTGGTATAGGACCTTTGATATTTTCATGTCAGGCAAGTGAAATAATCTTAGTGAACGAGTTGATAACACCGACAGTTTGTCCTGGTGAACGAATTAATTTTCTTGTAGTGAACGATTTATTGTCAGTCGATACTCGTCAGATAATTTGTTTTTCTGAATTAACTCTACTTTTTTTTCGTATTTTATTCCTCAGATGTGTTGGTTCAAAGATGGAAATGCCACCGTACCACTGCCATTATTGCTCAGAACACTTCCAAGACTTTAGTACGATAATTTATCACTGCATTGGTGTTCATGGAGAGAAGAGAATTACCATTAAGAAACTACGGTTAAATGAAACAACAGGTACTCTCAAATACATAGAAAAAGACTATAAGTATGTCCCAAATGAAACTAAACAATACATTGTTGTCTCTGCGGAACCAGAAAAACTGTGTTTGGTGACAAAGGATGAACCGTCACCATGTCCACCAAAGAAAGAAAAGTTAGATGATGATATCTTAAAAGAAACAGACAGTGGAAAAACAGACAGCCACAGAAATGACCAACTTCAAATGTTAAGTGACATGCTACCAACATATATATATGTATAGACACGTTATCTTCAGAAAGAGAATCAACTAACAACACAGCTGAATCAAGCATAATCTTTGTTGTTCCAGATATCAAAACTTTGGAAAGTGCAAGCAAAAACATCCTTGAAATTAGACCAGGAATTCTTTTAGATTCTCTAGATATTTTGAAGAAAGAGTATGGTGATGATATCAAACCTTCAATGAAGATTTGCTTTGATTGGAAAAAAGTAAACAGTTGCCTCTCTGAACATCATGGAGACGTGGATCTGTTCGGCTGTGAACCATCATAATTGACTGATGTGACGGTACCTATACACTCAGACACTCAGACTTACAAATCTACCTGTCACACGGAAGAAGTCCACACCTTTGTCGCTTTATACGTCGCACTTACCTTTTCTAGTACATATAACCATTTTCTATGGATAAGTTTTATCGGGTGGTGTAATGAGATGTTTTACCGTCTAACATAACAATGTTTGTATAAAGTTTTATAATAAATGGAAAATTTGAGCATTTTTTTTCTCCAAAAAAATGTGCTACAGCGCCTTTACGAAATTCCCACTAATGCTGAGTTTCGTATAGGCAAATTGGTAGACAAAAATAAGCCCAGATGATGTCGATACATCTGCGACCACACGTTTTTTAAAATTTTATTTATTTACTTTTTTATTTAGTCACCTGATATAAATTTCCATGTATACAATATTGCAGGTACATACACAATACATAAAATTGATAACAGAGTTTTATATATATAAACTAAACTAAAATAAACAGTGAAAAAACGAGAAGACCTCCACTGTGCTCCACATGCATGAAAGATTTCGGCCGAAACGTAAAACCACAACCTAAAATAAACATATACACCTCCCGACCATTCTTACTTAAGATAAGATTAATTCAAAATTAAAAAAAAATCCCAAAGTTGTATGGCTCGGATTCAAAATCATCCCATCTTTGTTAAATAAAATGGTTCTGCATTAAAACTCCTGCGGGACCCGATTGCGGAATCAGCGCTTGCAAAAATCTTCAAACTGAATAAAAAATATATTCTTGTTTATATAATTGTATATGTCATATACTTATAACTCTTTCTTGAGCTGAAATTCAAAGGACCTGGCTTTAGTCTAGATAGAACAACACGTAAATGACCCGGAAGTGATTCTGAAGACTTTGATGACCCACTCCGTCTCCTTTGTTTGAGTACTTCCTGTTTCCAAGACTCTCTCATCCGGACAGGAATAGACCATCTCCCAAATGAACCATTGACGTTCATTGTGTTAACTTGGAGTATACTCCAGTACACAGTGTGGGATGTTCCCTTGATTGGTTTAATGTCAGTGCTTCCTGTACAGTTGGTATGTAGATGAAGCAATTGATTTCAGAACCTGCACTTCTTCCATGTATCTTGTAATGGTGTCTTTAGTCCGATGCCAGGGATTGTACAAGTACATCGTAATTTTAAAGTTTGCTTCTGCATTTTACTTCCTTGACTTTAGCAAAAATCTTCACTGATATGAGTACATTACTTTATAGACTTGATTAATTAACTGACTTAGGTAAATGTCTTCATGAACTTGTTAAAGTCTTAATTCAATACATGAAAAGTCTTCAGTGACCTAAGTAAAACAATGTATTACCTTGAGTAACATACTTGATTTCCTTAAGTCAAATACTTCATTGACTTGAGTCAAATACTTCATTGACTTGAGTCATATACTTCATTAACTTGAGTCAAATACTTCATTGTCTTGAATAACATACTTCATTGACTTGTCAAATACTTCATTGACTTGTCAAATACTTCATTGACTTGAGTCAAATACTTCATTGACTTGAGTCAATTACTTCATGACTTGAGTCAAATACTTCATGACTTGAGTCAAATACTTCATTGACTTGAGTCAAATACGTCATTGACTTAAGTCAAATACTTAATTTCAAACGCCATTGACTTGATTAAAAACCTTAATTGGCTTGAGTAAAATACTTCATTGATTAGTGTAAAAGAACGTCACTGACTAGATGACAATACTTAATTGAGTTGCGTAAAATCCAGTGAATCCATAAGTGACATTTATTGCTTTCGTAGTTCCATAAAACAGATACAAAACAGCGATATAATGTGTTAGGTTTGGGAGTTATATACAATATTATGCACAAATACATTATTAATCGAATAGATCGACGACAGTGGAAGTAAGGAGTACATGTGAGTCATTAACAATATATAAACCCTCTGCTGTTTATACTTAACGTGAAAAGCTGAATTTTGTGCCTCTCCACTTGCCTCAGAATATTTCCCCGAGGAAATTGCGCCGTGAATCTCAGAAATTGAAAAATCAGTAAGCTAGATTAAAATGCCATTATATCCCTAATACAGTCATCTGTTTTGTATTCTATTATTCTATATCATGTATATACGAACTTTCAGACTGTATTGATGACGAATTTGTTGCGGAATTTTGTAAGCTGCCTCTCCACACTTCACATTTGTTATATGCTCATCAGGTCGAACAGCTAGAAGCCGTAGATCAGGGAGGAGGTGCTATTAGTGGGTTTCTGGTTAAAGGGGAATCATATTGCAATTGCGTTTTTAGAACAACTGTGCATTTTGAGACATGGTCCATTGCGTGAACTTGTATAAGCCTCTATGGGGTCACAAAGAGGTCTTATCTTTATAGTTGATACTTCTTCCTCAGAATGCATTGGTCAAATAATCAAATTTGTGTTGACACATCTCGACCAATGTGGAATTTAAATTAGAACTTTGGTTTCTGGTCAATGCCTTACATTTAATATGCTCGTCTTTACCTTAGAGGTAGAGCCATGACTCTATTCTCTCTATAGTCGACGCCATGTGTTTAGACCAAAACAACTTATGTAGACATAGAAGTATAATTAGTCTCTTGAGAACATGAAAGGAGAACGTTTGCAGAACACAAGGTTTCTTCATAGTATCTCTCAATGTCATTTGTATTGATTTATCATGCCTCACACACGGTTTTATGCTCTCCCTGCCATTCTTTATGTTTATCCTAAAACAGCATTAGAATAATTTCTAATTTATTACAAAGTTTTAGCATGGCCATAATAAAATTGTAATTATTGTTTCACTGACGTTCATCATTCAGGAAATTTGAATCATTTCATTATCTATTTTATATAACCGTGTTTGTTGTATTCATAAATAATTCAGTTTAACTGACATATATGATTTTGGTGGTATCATTCAGAGCGTACAAATACACCATTCACTGAATATATTCTGCATAACCATATGCACAGAAATAAATATGACAATAAGAGATTTAATTTGCTAACAATGAGCGGAACTGAAG
This sequence comes from Gibbula magus, assembly GCA_936450465.1. NCBI lineage: Eukaryota > Metazoa > Mollusca > Gastropoda > Trochida > Trochidae > Gibbula > Gibbula magus. The sequence goes on along the minus strand of OW388294.1, from coordinate 21,236,684 downwards.
TCCTATTTTTATCTTCTTTGAGACATGGTATACCATGCGATGCAATGGAAGAAATGACTTTTATTATTGTCATGTTATTACAATTAGTCAAACTTAAAGTTGGAAACTGATCTGTTACATACAACAAGACAGATGTGGGTTCGTTATGTTTAATTGGTCATATAACGTCTGTGCAAGCATTGGGACGTTTGATTTCGGTTTCTGAACATGTAAAAGGCTGTTGATCGATATTCAAAAACAAGCTGTATCATATATTTGAAGAAAAGGTAAGAATATACAAGTATAGTAAATATAAATTGAGCTTTAATCAGCACATGTGGTATTTCGGCGAGTATAAAAGCCGAATAAAATATTTTGTAAAAACCTAATGTCACTTTATATCCTATTTTCAGTAGGGACCGAGGTGTCGTTCTCTCAAATGCTTGTGGCAAAAGACAACAAACTTGTTCAGAACTTCAGGTTGTTCTATACCAGTGGTACAAAGTGGCAACAAAGAGACTAACAAGTAGCGAGATACCCATGGGATACTCATTGTAACAAAAATAAATTCCTGCTTCTTTGGAGAAACTGTTTCGGAAGTAGTAGCATTTGATCAATAAAAGGAACATCTTGATTTTTTATATGGAGTAAGTTTAACTAACACAGTCAAAGTCAGGTGTTCACTTGGGGGTATATTTATTTCTGTCCGGGGGAGAAAGTTTTAGAAACAGGAAGTGATCACACGTTGGAGAAAACGTGGGACGCTTGTGTCCTACAAATAACATCCGGGTCAATTGTCTATTGTTATACACTCTACAACCGAACTAGTTTCCGTAGAAAACCACAAGTGTCTAGAATTTGAGAATCACTTCCTGTCTAATGACGTATTGAGGTTGTAAAAACAGCTTTAATACATTAGAAGAAACAAAATACATGCACGAATTAATTTGCATCTAAACAGTTCAATAAAGCTTCAGCTGTGGTTTTCTAAAGTGACATTGAGTATTTTTGATAACATTTTTAAGGCCTTTTTTTCAGAAAACACGAACAGATGATGTTTCAATAATTATCAAGAGGTAAGATGAACCACTGTTTAAACGATTATTTAATTGCATAAGATAGACAAAGCAAATTAGGATACTGCTCAGGTTTGCCAGGCAACCATATTACAGCCTTTCATGCAGCATTTAACCACCAAAACATAAACAGATGCATGTATATGATGTTTCAATAATTACCTAGGTTACCTAGGTTCTTGTTTCTAATCCCTTTCTTCTTTGAATAAGATATGTATAAATCATAATAAGACTTTTTAAAAAACCTGATGGAACAGGGTGGTTTTAAACGATGTAAAAAGCAACATATGAAATGCACTCTTCTATAATTCCAAAAAACCGGCCATTCTCTTAGACCATTCTGTTAGAAAAGATCAAATATGAAGAAACAATTTAAATACTTACCAAACATCAAAGTGTTTGTGACATTCAATTCACTATTAATTAATTAGTGAGTCTTTTATTGATAAACTCGATAGACCAAAAGTACATGACAATCAAATGCGAAACACGTTTTAATTATTCCAAAAACACCAAAGTAAAGCTAGTGTATTTTAAAATGCCTTAAAGATGGCACAATACGAATAAATATTTCTTAAAAGGGCTCACCAAAGCTGCAATTTCTCATCTTAAACTGTGATCAAAAGGAGATATCACTTGTATGAAATCAGATTATGGATTATAGATAGAATCTCATGCACCCTCGTGTCATCTGAAATGAAATATATGAACACTCGTTCATAAAAGTAAAAAAACCTTGGCAAGCCTCGGATATTTGTAACCTTAATCATTTTGTGTTGATGTATTTCATATCAGATGACACTTGGCTGATATTTTCTGCGTTCTATGGATTATCTTTCTGGAGAAAAAATGAAAATAGGTGTTTTAGGTTTTGACCCTTTCGGTCCTTATTAACGGCCATATTTTCACCAAATGTACACTTTATTATCCCCATTGGCAAAGGAGTCATGTTAATTGATGTCGTTTATACATTTACAGTGGCAAATATTAAAAAAAAATAACACTAAAGCTTGCCAATTTCCGGCAGAAGCGGAACTAAATGGACAACATAATGACACACGAGGCGTAGGCAATACTGTTAGATCCAGCTTTGATGTTACCAATATCTGTCTGGATGGCAATGAAGTGTCGGAAATAAACTGTTTATTAGCTACCGGTATTTCATTATCAGTTTGTTTTGGAAATAAAAATATTTAGGGGATGTCTCGATATACGGGAGGAATCAGATGTCGAAGGGTTCGTATTGGGGTTTCATTAAAATATAACTTTTAGAAACGAAATACGGCGGATATTCATGTTTCATTCATTGACACACATGCTGTTGTCTGAAACACATGTGTCAAATCGATGGAAATAAAAACCATTACCTTTGACTAAGATCTATAGTTATTGAGTTTCGTATTTCGAAAGTAAAAGAGGTGTACACTAATTGTACAATCGGGTCACAAGTGTGATGGATTAGATAGATGTTTTTCTTAATTTTGTTAGTATTGATTCTCAGTCGGTCACTTGATTGATAACAATGTTGTGTGTACCTCAACAGCTTCCTGGTGTCTTCAAGAACTTAAGCATGGAGAAAAAAGTGTTGCCCTTTCCCAAGTTCTTGTTGACGAGGGTGGACAAGAGGGGGTCCCTAGCAAGAGAGCTAATATCAATAATTCATTACCAATTTTCAGTTTTTCAATTCTCCTATTTATTTTAAAACTATATTTACTGGTGACAAATGAAGCATGAAACATTTGTCAAAAATGGAAATCTGATAATATCATCAAATTGATAATAACATTAATGTACCTCAATATACTCCATTTTGTCAATAAAAAACCGCATTGATACGCATGTTTCCTATCAAATGTCTCTTCTCAGTTCTGGTAGAAGTGGATGAAAAAATTGAAGTCTATGGCATGAGAGCTAACATGAATAATTCATTGCCATTTCTTAGCTTTTCAATTAATTGTATTTAAAGGCGCTGTAGCACGTTTTTTTGCCAATTTTTTTTCTTCAAATTTCTCATTTATAATGATAGTTTATGTCATTTATATTTACTTTAGAGGGTAAAACATCTTATTACACGAACCAATTATCCGTAGTGGTAATAACGGTAATGCGTATAAAGCAAACATTGCATGGCGGCCATTTTATTGTGAACACATTTTATTATTTCGAATGACAAAAAGAATTCCCATGGCTTTACGGAACCATGGACACTCATTTGTAACTTGATTTTCCGAAGAGAGAAGGGTGTTTTGCTATTGTTGACATTATTTTTAAAATACATTTCATCGACTTAGTTGAGCTAAAAAACGTGCTACAGCGCCTTTAAACTATCTTTACTGGTGACAAATAAAGTATTTTATATTTTTCAAAAATCGAAGCCTGGTCATGGGAATCTAATGGAACACGTAAGTGTACACTGAGGGCCCATGTAACAAGAATGATGAATTGTTAGACTTGATCTCAACATTGATTCCTGGTTTTGTTTTGTTGGTATTGATCCTCAATCTGTCACTTGATTGATAACAGTGTCAGCGTGTGTCTCAACAGCTTCCATTTTTTCTACTGTAAAAAACATAATCGGTGAAAGGCGTTTCTTCTCACATGAAGGTATTTTTTCCGTGTATGGGAAAAATTAAACTCTCCCTATGATTGAAATAACTGAATCCATTATGGCACATTGAAAGTGGCTCCGCAACGTTTTCTGCCGTGGAGCACTGTTCAACATGCAGTAAGTTTGGGTGCAATACTACACTGAATTTCAGTACAGTACCATCCATGGGTCGCTAGTTCCAGTCGACGTTTTACTGCAATGGTAGCCGCCATGACATTGTGGCCTTTCTCCCTGCAGAAACACAAGCAGCCGTGATATAAGTGAAATACTCTTGAAATCGGCCTTTAACCATAATTGACCTCACCTAATTTTTTCTACTTACAAGAATTAAGTCGTAGAAAGGTGTGTCTTCTCACATGAAGATGGGGTTTGAAGTTCTTGTAATGATTGAAAAAATACAAATCTATTATGGCATATTTTAAGTTCCGAAATTCTAATATCTTTACGAGTTTTATTTTTGTTGAACTGTTCAACAATGACACCAGCAGCAGAGGCCCTGAAATGTAAATCAATATTTATTATTTTATATGCATGTAGTACTCGACCGTTGAATATAATAATCACTGTTATGATCTGCTGTATACTATGAACAAATATGAAACCAAAAACAAGACATTGTGTTCATTATGTGGTACAGTTAGATAACAGCAAAGCAAAGATCGGAATCGAGGATTGACGATAAAAGAAAGACATATCTGATGGTTGATAATTATACATGACAATGTAGTTGTATATTTCGCCAAATTGAAAAAAATAACAACTAAATTTCGGGTGTATTTCATCAGCTTTAATATAAACATTAAAATGACACTTAACTTAAATCCATGTTGTATGTCATCACTTGTCGAATAACAAACATTTAGGAGGGCACTAAAAACTAAATCCTTGGTGTATTTAATCATCTTTCGTATATCAAATGTTGCATTCAAACATTTCTGTCTCTTTGTTTTGGGATAGGAATATAAATTTGCCTAAACTGATCAATGTAGCAGAGTTTGTTGAGGAAAATAGTTCGACACACTTTGTTTCTGATAGATAGTTCCAGAACAATTGTGTGGAAGATCTTTATAGCATGGGCAAATAAGCAACAAGAGTCATCAGAAGATCTAGAAGATGACATATCCCACCGGTTCCACAGATTTGTAAAACACATTTTTGACAGATACTTGTGTATCTACTACCGTACTTCAGTTAGTGGGTATTACAGATGCTGAGTTTCAGGTATGTTAAGGCTTTTAGACTTCTGCTCCAGAAGCAATCAAAATCAACAACAACCAACATATCACTCTCATGTTTCTATGGAAACAGAAAACATTAATTTTTCAGAAAAAATCTGAAAATATCAAAAGGCACCACTTCAGTTAGTGGGTAATACACATGCAAAGTTTCAGGAAGATATGATAAACGGTTTTGGAGCTGTGCTCTGGAAACGAACCTGTCTCTGAACAAAGTCCAACTTCAACATGTTTCTATGGAAACGACCAAAAATAAAATTTTCAGAAATCTGAAAATATCAAAAGGCACCACTTCAGTTGGTGGGTAATACACATGCACAGTTTCAGGAAGATATGATGAACGGTTTTGGAGCTGTGCTCCGGAAACGAACCTGTCTCTGAACAAAGTCCAAATTCAACAGGTTTCTATGGAAAGGAAAAAAAATAAAATTTTCAGAAATCTGAAAATATCAAAAGGCACCACTTCAGTTGGTGGGTAATACACATGGAAAGTTTCAGAAAGATATTATGAACGGTTTTCGACTTCTGCCCGGAAACTAAATGATTACGGACGGACAGACGGACAGACGGACAACAATCAACAATTGGCCCCAGCTGGTTTCTTGTTCATGGAGATATTTTCAATCAGTTCATAAGCATCTATCTAATGATAAAAAGCATTCATAAATCACGTTGTTAGAACAAGGGAAGTAACTCTAGTTTCAACGTTTTGGAAGCTGCGTTGCAGGGTTGATTCGGATTGCTGCATAACAGTATCTTTCACACATAAACGGTAGTTATGTGTGTTAAAAGGTAGTCATTTGTGAGGTGGGGTTGTTTATTTTGTTTATGACAATAAGTACCTATACATGTAACTAAAACGGTATGCTCAGCCCCCAAGAACTGCCAAAATGCTTGTGCGATCGACGAGGCGCGTCGGAAGGTCACACACTGACACATCAAGATTCATTTTGTACACATGACACTGCAGCTACTTGCTGATGCTGTTGGTCAATAATGCACTGCCGTTTAAAATGATTTTAAAAACAAATCTACAATTATCTTGACTTTGATAAAACTATAAATGCACTGTACCATATCAAGTGATTTCGTGTTTTCGAATATCATTCAAGCGGAAATACGCGGGTAAACTCCCAGTTACGTGGAATTTTGCGAAAGTAGTTCGTGTATTTGATCTTTGACCTGTTTTGCATATTTATCAGATTTGGATACCAAGTTTATCAGATTGCTTTATTGCATCGATAACACCCCCCATTATATGATAAAGTTACATATCCATGTTGATAAGAGTAAAGATAAACTTAACTAGAGACTAAAGATCATTGAAATCAATGAATTAATCTGGAATGACATAATATAACAGGGAATATGATACTTATACTGCTTTGCTCTAATATAGAGACTATTTTTTTTTGGCCTAATATTATATCTATCTGAGTGCTCATTCATTAATATATGTAAAAAATAATCATAAAACATGAACTTGAGGACAACGCAATAATATCATATAATCAGTTATTTGTTACCAGTTTCTGATATTTTTATATGTATGACCATGGAGTTGATACATGTCTGTTTATATTTTACACAAATACATGTACATACATAAATATACATGGTCACTTGACAGCAATCCATGAAGTCTCAGTTTCATCAACCGATTGGGTAACCATTTGATGAAAATTGGCCCTTTGTGGTGAAATAAAATACATATACATGTGTCCGTGTTGGAAATTTTCACTGCCCGGTGGAAACGAAAATCTTAATCATAAGAGAGGTTGCTTGGGGTAACACACCCTGTAGAGTCTGTGGAGAGGATGTAAAACGAGATTAGTATGTCTGATTGTGCTCAATCAATGCCCATTGACACCCTATGCAAAGGTAACGGACAGAATAGTATAACATTTAAAGGGAGAGTTCTGTCGCCATCTTGGATTTTTTGCATTATGTGAAATGTAAACACGCTATATTGTACCTTATTTTGCAACTTTTCAAAAACTTAAGACATACACTGAGAGAGTATTTACATGGTAACACATAATATGTCACAAAACTGATAAATACTTTGCTGTTATACTGAAGTGAAGTTTTCCCCACTTGCATCATCGGTGAATGGCTTCAGTTCTCATTGTTTTTATTTTCAACAAATGTGCGCTTATGTTTCTGAAGTTGTGAAATATAAAGTCATCAAAATAATACCTTCATTAATAAATGTCAATTTGAATATGTTTTAATGGTGTATTAATACCATATATATGTAGACAGGAATATTCTCTCGAATTTCGTTTCCATAAAAATATACCCCGATAGAACCTTCTTTTCAAGATTAGATAAAGGGACAGGGTTATTCTAATTTCAATTATGCTATTAATATTTGAGTATCCGAAAGACAAATACAGCAATCATTTGATTGATAATTTCCTGAATAGGTTGGTTGTGAAGGTCGATTTTCCAATGTCATTTTATCAAACTGCAAATACATCTTGCAACTTTTGTAATTACTTAATGTGACATGTTAGGTACTTTCTTTTCATTGCATTGTTCATTAGCAATAAAGCAACCATGTTCTACTACAGAGTTCATTATACCTGAATTTTCTTTCAATGAAATAGCTTTCATTAAACAAACTTGCCACATCTAAAACTTGCCTATAAAGTTTTTCATTGAAACAAAGAAGATTTTCTCCAGGACATTACAGTGACAATACAATACTAGTAATGAAGAAATCATGTTCTGCGTACTATGTTTCAAATTTTTATCAACCTATATTTCTACTATTAAATTGAGAACGGATAAAATAAATTCCACTACAAGCTGCATACCGAAATTTTGTTCACCTATTTGTGGATGTCAGTGCAACTATAATGAAGTTTGGCATGTCTCATTTTCTTTTGTGAAGTATTCAGTAAGCGACCATCTGGGTCAAACATACATCATTCATTATCTGTTTTACTCATTCAATGTGTTTGTGATGTAATTGTTCTCATTTGGTCGATATGAAAACGTTTATTTGAAAATTTTCCAAATTCGACCCCTACTATCTATATATTTCAGTGTGCCAGATTCCTTAAACATGCAGCAAGTAACGATCACATGATATACATAAGCACATCGTTGATCTTTGTGTTCCTAAATCCTAACTGCTGTAACTGTCCTTCATCATGAAATTCACTTGTAATGTAAATGTGGCTTTGATTACTGGGTGTGGTTATCCTGTCATTCATTGACTTCCTGATAACACATGAGGGCAATCTAGGGGCGCTTTCATTGACGCTTTCATTGCAGTATTAGACACCTTCCCACTTCCCTTCCTTCTGACTTGGTCTTGCTTGCAAGATATTATATAAAAGAAAGTGCGTTTTCAGGAAGAAATACTTTGAAACAACTATTATTACTCAAACCTTTTATATGCGTCATCTTCAGATGAATAATCCATCATTTTAATTTTTTTGGCAACCGATTATCTAACTTTTATATAACTATTTAAAACCAAATCATTTGTGTCAAGACCTCTCAAGAAACACTTTAACATTACATACTGATTGGGCTTCCTTCACCCGACTTCCAAACGCAAGGCACAGCTCTTGCCAGCCTGCATTACTGGCTGATTTTAGCTTTGCAGTATTTCCCTCTCTTTGGCGTGTCAAGATAGTGAATTGCTGCACCAGAAATGCAAAGTGGGCCCGGATTTCCAAGGATATCTTAAGGAAATACTGCAAGGCCTAAATCAGCCTGTGATGGAGACTGACAAGGGTTAGGCCTTGCATTGGGAAGTTGCCTTCAACCGACAATTATATTACACAATAGACACGCACCTAAACAAATCTAGCCTTTCCTTACTATGAATTATAACCGGACAAAGTTTCTGAAACATATTGGATGATGTTATGATAATATATGATAGAACACCGTATTAATTATGATGGCATTTTTATTTTTATTTTGTTGTGTGACAATGAGGCCAATAGAACAATGACAATCATACATATGCTTACAAACGTAATAGATTTATTTTTGCTTTTGTTTTGTTAAGGAGCTTTCAAAACTGCGGTATATAATCTTGTATCATCTCTTTTATGAGCAGAAAATATTACCAGCGTTTGTTCACCAATTTGTGTGTTATAGTGAACAATTACGTTATCTTTTTTTCAAACCTCAAAGTTCACCGTAATATTTGAGTAAGGGTAAGCATTTCGTAAATTTGTTTAAATCTAACTATTAAATAGTTTGAAAATAAGATTGATAAACAAAAATGAAAATTTCAGATCGGAACATGTTTCATATATTTTTATGATCATAGATATGATTTCATTTCACAAAAACTGGAAAGAAATACATTTTAAAATAACACATTTTAAGGTTTAAACTCTTCACAGTTGCAAATATTTATTGAGACATATATTGACAATATTATCAATCAAATGGCAGGCTGAGGATCAATACTATCAAGCTAAAGGAAAAAGGTGAATATTCGTGATCAATCACACTTGTGATGTGGACCCCAGTGTACAATTAGTGTACAATTATATAATCATCAAACTATCTTTTTGATCTCCTTTGCTGTTTGGTCCTTTTTTGTAGTAATCTTTACTCCCATCCTTGGATAGATATACGTTTATGAGAAAGCCATTTATATGATTAGTAAAACACTAGAGAAAACCTTTTCATCAGTTGACTTAAATTCATTTACACATTAAATTCAGATTATGCAAGTGTTTGCAAAATCAATAGTACTTCACATGTTCTTTGAATTAGCGAAAAATCTTTGCCAATGTATACAGTTCTGTTCAGTTCAGTTCAGTTAATTCCTTTACACAATAGAAAGATAGATTTAAAAAGGTCTTCACATGCGATACATTTTTGCCAATTTATATAATGAATAATTGACAATATTTACGTCTTCATGGTTCATTTTAAATGATTGTATGTTGGTTGTCTATGTCATTTTATATAGCTCTATTCTGTTCTGTTCCTTCCCCTGAAAATCATATTAACGAAGGGCCGAGATAAGCAGTGCTTAGTGTTTAGCCTTGAATCAGTGGTCAGTGGTTTAAATCCCGCCATGGGCTTGGCAACTTTGTCAGCTGCAGAAGATCTTGCTGCAGTAAGGCTTGGGTGCAATGCTACACTGAATTTCAACGTATTACCATCGTGGTTTCGCTAGTTCCAATCGATTCTCCCAGATTTCACAGTAATGTATATCGACAATGATGTTGCAGGATTTCTCCCTGCAATAATACTAACAGCAAAATATAAGTGAGACACTGATGGAAACAGCATTAAACCCTGTTCATCTTACCTCACTTCTACATGGAAACGAAACATGTCGAACGATCACATGTACATTTTTAAACAGTTCGTTCTACACTGACATCACTCGTGTGACAGAGTAACACAATCAACCAAGGAATCGACGTTAAGGTCCAGTCTCACAATTCATCATTCTCCTTACAGTGTACAATTACAAATACATAAACATAATTAGAAACCTTGAAAACCTTTTGGCAGTTTGACCGATGAAGTGATTCAAAGCATGTGAAAGTTCGGAAAGGACAACTTATCAAAAGTTAGAGGTTGTACTTCTAAAACTGTGTTATCAATCCAAATGAAATAACTCTAAATTTCAGTAAATAAAACGGTGCTCTCATCTTAGCAATGGTCGATAGATCTAGATATCTACAGAAACAAAATACCCCACTTATACAAGAACTTACATGAAAGGATTTGCAGAAAACGTTTAACGACCAAAGTATTGAATGGCGAACATATGTTTACGATTGAAGTAGAAGTCTGAGGCTCTGTTACCTTAATTATCATGATTTAAATACTAAGATCTGCGTAGAGTTGATCAGAAAATTATACACAAATATGCCTTCTTTTTTATATCATAGTTCAACTTTAGTTCCATTCATTGATTCATTAACATTCATGTATGATGTGATGTGGTACATAACCTAATAAAGTAGAGTCAGTATTAACCTTAGATCACACAGTTTGATATTGTTTAATTGTAATCCATACTGATTTCCATATTATTCAGTGTTTTGAAATACATAATAAAGCTGAGCGATGACAGCCAGTATTGACCGAAGATGTTGCTAACAGAAACCTTTCATCTCTGACAGTTTACAATCATTTACAGTTTGACTGACTGACTCTTCGCTACTGTAAAGTTAGGAAAGGCATTGCTGGCTTTACATATTTAAGAATTCAGCCATAAGGCTGAATTCTTATTGTTATTGGCGTGTTTTTTTTTTTAATGATTCAGCCATAAGCCATAAGGAGAATTTTCCATCGTAAACCACTGAAGATACTATAATGTTTAAAGCTCATTTTTAAGTAGAGATGTCTTTGATGAAGAACAATAAATTTAAATAACGAATCTGCCATACTTTATGTGTGACAAGTAACAGAACATTGTCATTTTTCGAAAATCGCCATTTTCAGCAAAGTTCAAAGGATCATGGACAATTGACAATTTCAACTTTTATGTTGAACCCTTTCATCAAAATGTTAATAGTTCATAATAGTTAATAGCTTCAAACATCGCAAACGTGATCTAGGGGGTCGGAAATAAGCATTTTGTAGTATTTTCCAGATTATTCAGCAGAACATAACACATGCTAGAGAGTTGCAACTTGTTTTGAAAGATGCGCAATAACATTGGAAAGATGTATCAATTGCTTATATTTGAATTAATTGAATCATTTACGCGCTGAAACCGTTTAAATTCGCTTTATTTAATTCTGGCAACAACGCCAATTCGTTTGGTAACAACAAAAGCATATCACAATTTAGTGGACTTACATGACAAGAGTGAGTGAGTTATTGCTTAACGCCACTTCGGTAGTATCGCAGTCATTAGCGGCAATACATGACAAGAAAAGGGGCTATTGAAGTAAAGACTGGAGACGTCTCTGGAGACTGGAGGAAGATTACAGAGTCTGATACTGTCTGATGACTTCCTTTGTAATGTTTAAAAACGGCTCATCCCTCTGTGAGTCTATTCCTGGATGTATCTATCAGTGGAAACACTTGGTGAAGATTAGGAAGGACAAAGTTTGGATGACAAATACAGCTGCTGAACAAAAGTTTGTTTAACTATGCAATATTTCCTACGTAAAATCATTATATTTTGAAAACTTCATTTTGGAACTAATTCTTAACAGAACACATTATGGATAATATTTTTGGACAGTATGTAGAGAAGTAATTGTTACACTACACATACATTGGACAGATATGTAACATGCCAGAAACAATTTTGACGGACAACAAAAGAGACAAGGGGTTAAAATTAGAAAATTAAGATTTAATTGTTTCTGCAATAACACATTATTTAAACATAATGCCGGTAACATTTCGACAGAAATAGAAAATATTGACAATGTGATGATAGGAATTATGTTTTTCCCTAAATGATTAAAAAATGACAATTTTATAAAACTATATAATTTCTTTAGTTTGGGATTTTTGAACCCCGGTGTTATATAAATCATTGCCGTATTTGCTCCTGTAGAAATATTAGTATCATCTTTAAGTATATGATGCAGAAATGATGTGTCTACGTCTAAACAAAGATTTTGCGGGCATAATTAAGGAATATATCAAACTTAAATGGACACAGAATTACATGATATTTGCACTGAGTTCGGGAAACAGTTAAACAAACTTTTGTTCAGCAGCTGTATGTGATGTGAGAGCCGACACTATTCCATGTTTTCTTTGGAATCTGGGTAAACCGTTTCTAAGAAATATACTATCATTGTACAGATAAATAATTCTAGAATTCAAGGGTACATTGCACCACATGACGTGTGATATTGTGATTATGAAGTTTGTCTGATTTTTAGCTCATCTGGCCTGAAAGGGGGTCACAGGGGTCACAACCCCAAAAACCTATTGTCATCTTCTTATCTAGTTCCATATGACCTAGAGAGCTGAAACGTTGTGTGCAGACTCCTTGGCTGATGCGGATTCTCAATTGTAGATTTGGTGACTCCGTAACCTCAAATGGGGTCACAGGGGTCACAACCCAAAAACCTATTTTCAAATTCTTCTCTAGTTCCAAAAGGAGAGCTGAAAAGTAAAAAGCTGAAGAGTTGTGTGCAGACTCCTTGGTCAATTGGGATTCGAAATTGTAGATTTGATGACTATGTGACCCCAAATAAGGCCTCAGGGGTCACAACCCTAAAAACCTATTTTCATCTTCTTCTCCAGTACGAAAAGTTCAAGAACAAGCTGAGATCATTTATTTTAACAATACAAATCCAGATGAGCTACAGAGCCCACGACTCAATTGTTTATCTTTACAACTTTATAATTAGGAACTGCAGTTATACCATGGGTAACATGTCATGTGATAGCTTAATTGTGAATAGGTAAAGGGCAAATGTAGATAATGTTGATTTTGAAATAGGCATCTTATGCTAAATCTTATAAACTATGATATGAGGTGTCAAACATGTGTTAAAAACTTTCCTCAAAAAGAGATATACTTTTGTGTGTCCTGGTGACTTGGAATATGTAAGCTATGTTTTCTATATTACCCCTCTCATACAACGATGTAAAAATATTTTATTACCAACCATTGTTCCCTAGTTCCAACCAAGGCTCGCAGCGCTTAAAATCTAGAGTGACATTGAATATGTTAGTCGTGAAATTATATAAATGCAGTACCTTTGAAAGCAGATTTAAACCATTAACCACCTCAAAATATATCTATCATGCTACAGATTATACAAGCAAGACATGAATAAAATCTGTCTTTCTCCAGCTACATCTAAGTATTACATGCGGAATCTGCTTTGCAGGATAAACTAGAAATCAATAATATAAAGAGTTGTGGTAATTTTTTGAAGATGTCGGAAAAAGACGACCACAAGTTTTTGAAGGAATCAATTCTTCTAGGATTTGTGTGTCAGTCACAGGATAAGCACATTTCTATTTAGTGTTCAACATAATTGTCTCTAAACAATTGTATGTAGAAAGACGTCTGAACAAGTTCTTGCACTTGAGATCTTAATCGTGCAATCACGTTTTTGAAAGACATGTAATTTTGTGTTAACACGCTGAGGTTATAAGATGTAAGTGCTATATATTTATTATTCATCCTCCCGTGGTGGTAATTATCCGCCATAAGCATGGCACGAAAATGATGACAAGGACCATGCCACATTCAACCAATTTAAAAGTGGTTCACGAACATGCTGTTTCTGAAAATTATTGGTCTTGTCAACATGCTTTTCTATATTAGCATCTTGAGACATTATGGACCAAAACTGACTGGCAAAAAAAATTATTCACACAACTATCAATCTATTTTTTAAAAAAAGTAATATAAACGACTGTAAAAGAAAATTTAACTTCATTTTACATCACAGGTATAACAACTCATAACCATATTCAATTTAATGTTGATGCAATGGGTAAGACATATAAAATGTATTTCAAATGTAATTTGTGTCCACGTCAGTGATGACATAGTGTGTGTAGTTTTATTTCATTGATTATTTTTAATGATGTTTTGAAAACAAACACGTATAAACACGACAGCACAAAATAAACAAGTTCCAAATGGCCTAATCTGTCAAACGTATTATTCATTAAGGCTCTTAATTGCAAAATCAGGGTTTAAGTGCTGTAAAATTCATGAGATAGACCACGTGTTTGTATTTGCATTCTGATAAGAGCTGGTTACCAAATCAGAACTATGTTTGCCAACACAATTCATCAAATCAAAAACATGCTTTGTTTCGTATTGTGAAAACATGTTTCGCAACAAATTTGAAAAGTTTATGAATTATTTTAAAACAAGAAAAGGCAGGAAAACATTACGTCCCTAGAATATTGGGAGAGAAGAAAATACCCGTTAATTAACTCTAGATAATATTATGATGTACTCCTTGACCAAACCATGCTGGAGGGCGTTATAACAAAATGTCTCAACTAGATAAGGAGATTCTGAAACATCAATTCTTATATTTAAAATATGACCAGTTAATGCTGCCAAAATTATTGTTTGCATAGTTTGTTCTAGTGACATGATATAAACACATTCCAGTCGTAGTTAACACTCGTTGAATAAATATGTAATGTATATTTATGTTGGACCACAGTGTGAACTACTGTTTTCCTTAGTCAGCGAAAATTTAAACTCTCTAGCACCGTTCACAAGACAAAAGTCTGCTTGTGGTCCCCGGATTCCTGAAAACAGATCCTTTGCCTATTGGCCTGGGACATACGTCATCAGAATCCCAGGGACTATAGTGACTTGTCTACCTTAAAATCTCAACTAAATACACTTTTTCAGGGAGGCTTCCAAACTATGACTATTGACATTTTCGTTCCTTCTCTGTGCGCTTTAAAAATATAATAATGATGATGACGATGAATTTGCCATGAATTCTGTTTACAAGTGGGAAACCCTAGGCCTAAGGGAACTGTAGTGTATTCTCACGTGACATATCAATATTTAAAAACCTTGAAGACCTCCTGGAGTTTATCTTATTAATGCACACACTATCCTATAATTAAAATGGTTAAATGTAACAGTAATTTACAAAATAGCACATCTTATCATCTAAATTTGCATTTAACATGACATGGTCTTTGATCAGCTGAAAAATTATGACATCGTTCAAATGAATAAACACGTCATAAACATGTCAATATTTCGAAGGCCTATCAGTGTTCTATCAGAAATTATGGCAATGGTTAAATTGTTCCAGAAAATGAATCCAACATCACGGTCAAGGTCACAAGATCAAAGGTTATAACCTCATTATGTGAAATGGAAACAGGTCATTTTAAAGACCTTTGCTGATGTCACTTTTATATAAGTATTCACATGTGACTGGTTTTCCATTCCACAACGTCAGCGTCGATTTTCTACACTGTCACATAAAAGGACAATGTAGACATACAGGTAACTAATGCCACAATGAATAAGAAATCGTTATTTCAAAATTTAAGGAGGGTAGTTTTTTTAATAAAAATGTCAGTTTTGTTACATTCAAAGAGCCAGTGAAGTGGCAGAAAACGGAGTAGAACCACATATCTAGATGGTCTAAATCAATGAAAGATTCTTTAGGAATAGATTTTTATATCTGAATCATGACTTGTTCGTGATGACAAGCACATCAGACTATGGTCTCCAATAAACTTCTTTTTCATCATCGACCGTAACCATCATCTGTCTGCGATACAAGAGAACTTCTGCGGTTAGTGGATCTTGGCATATAATGACCATCCTATAAGTTTCCTTGCTTCGTTTCTAACAGAATCAGTGATGGCTGACTGATTAAGACGGCTGGACATTTTGGTGGCATGCTCTGAGGGTGTGTTGATTACCACAGCAGACTCGTACCGAAAAATGACAAAGATTTGTGGTGTTGCAAGTAGTGTGGCACTGAAAACTACTAGTTTCTTATGCCGCTATTATCATGAATCATCACGAAAGAGAATTTGTTCCCATTCGTGAAAATTCGTAGACAATTCGTAGTTAATTCTTGGAATGCTTCGTTGTTGATTCGGCAACATTCCTCCAATTCGTGGCATTCGTGAACAAATTTTGATTTGTCCAAAACTTTCACGAATCAACTTCGAATTTTAAATTCGTAGTTGCTTGGTAAACTATTCGCAACGTATTCGTGTAGTTCGTAACGAGTTCGTAAACAGTTCTTCGAAATTCGTGGTTGATAATTGTTATGGTTTCACCCCAACTTACTTGCAAATCATCAACGAATCATTTACTACAGCAGACTCCCTCCGAAAACTCCGAAAAGGATTTGTGTTGTTGCACATTATCTTAGTTACAGCATTTTACAAATTAAATTTAACCTCGAGATAATGTTGGTACCTTTGACAATTTGGTGTACCTTTATAATGAACAGTAGAGAAAGATTATTAATCTTTACATTTGGATAGCTGACAATTTATAAATTGTTATAGGTATCAGTGATATTTTACATACATCACATTTCTTATTATTAAGTCATATGTGTAATTATTTCATTGAAATGTCATCAATGTAAAATGAGAAGGTATACCAAACTTTAAGGTTTTTTCATTGGTTTTAAATTTTCATGTCAATTAAACAATTGAGTTTATCGAAATGTATTGAATATATTTACAGTTACATTTCGTTGTTGAAGCAAAATCACAAATGAAAACAATGAACAACCAAGCTTAAGGATTATTTTATACAAAGAAGAGTTCTTGTTCTTGAGTTTGTGTACAATTCAAAATCAATGACTCGATCAACAAAGTAGGTCACCTAGCAAATGATCATTGCGATTGGTTAACGCTTTATTTCGCAGAGCCACATTCGATTGTCTATTATGATCACACTTTAATAACAAATCTCCACCCTTGTTTTTACATGCTTCATCAGTTTACAAGGGGGTAAGGCAACTTGAGGAACTTTTATATGTGCTATCACGGAATTCAATTTGATTCTGTTATAACAAATTTCTAACTGTTCAAATCTATTGATGTGTTCATGTTTTACGAAAATATCGTGTCAACAAACAACCTTCATTTTGTCTTTACTTGGATATCCGACGAATCAAGTTTCATAAATATACCATATTTATGTTGATAAACAACCTAAACAAGTCTGTATTATGTATTTAAATTTGAAATTAACCGTTGTTGAAGGAAACTCCTGTATAGAATAACGCTTAAAATGCTCAATGACAAAACCTTCGTCTACAAGGTCTCTATAAAATGTTTTCTGATATCGAATATATACAAGTAACACACACCATATGCTTATTGAAACCTACTTAAGTACCATCTATGAGTCCTCTTAATCATGTATAACGTTTTAGTATAAACTTAGTTTAACAAGGTTACTGAATGCTTTCTCTTTCGATTAATTTAATGCACATTGCCGTCCAAGTGTATTAAAGTAACACACCATAGGCTTGAACCAGGACGCTTGCGAAAGAACCATATATGTGTCCTCCTTATCATGTATGATGTTAGTATACAATTAATGTTTACACATAGCATTGTAACAGTGATCTCACACAGGATCCGGATGATAATGGTTACTGGGTGCTTTCTCTTTCGTCTGATTTATTGCAAATTGCCATTCAAGAAATTGATCCTCAAACTAGGTCACCTAACAAATAACTGACAGCCTATTTATGACCATGCCTTGATATTAAATCTCCTAGGCCTGCTATTGCACGCTTTAGTAATCTAAGAAAAACTGGTACAAACTAGCTGAGTTTAACTCTATATAACGTTGTCAAACATCTTCTGTTTT
This sequence comes from Gibbula magus, assembly GCA_936450465.1. Lineage (NCBI taxonomy): Eukaryota > Metazoa > Mollusca > Gastropoda > Trochida > Trochidae > Gibbula > Gibbula magus. The sequence goes on along the minus strand of OW388294.1, from coordinate 21,218,510 downwards.
CATTTATTTTGAGATTTGTTTCATCGTATTCAGGTTATTTGGGGAAAGACATTGTCTTAATAACTTACTTCTAATAAGGTTTATATGGGGTTATAAAACCAAGGAACAAGTAATTTTAAGTTATGCATTGGTGATTGTAGACAAAAATCTTGCACAGATAAAGTACCTGTAATCATATGACTATACTTTATTGCAACCGATCATATTTCATTTGAACACCAATGCCATATTTAAGAATTAAAAGGCTATGTTTAGTGGAACGTGTTCTCTTTGGTTCCTGTTTAGTTTTGGTTGTAATAGGTTTGTTTTTTTTACTTCAGTGTCTTTGTTGATTTCTGGTCATTTTAATATTTAAAATATGGTACGTTTCAATTTTGTGGCTTGATTATGATTTAATTTAATTCATATGAATATTTAAGAATTTTTTTTATCGAGTTATTTTCAATATCATTATTCAGAGTTGTTTGTCTCAATATATAATGGTGTTATAATCATGACTGAAATTATTAAAATATTAAATAATATTGATCATTCATAATAACTATCACTCTTTATATCGCATACTTGTTCGGCAAGAAACCCTATTATTTTGATGTTTAAACCTTCTTAATGTACAGTTAACACCACGTGGGAATCAATATGATTATTGCGTTTAAAATGTCCCTTTATAAGCATTGATATGATTTAAATTTAACAGCCATGTCTCAAACATTTGCTTAAACTGAAGCTAAAAAACGAGAATCTCAGAATAAGTATCTCTTGTAAATTAAAACAAAATGTGGGAACGTTATTGGTGCAGGCCAACATGTGTTTGTGTCGAATGAAGTCGTATCAAAGCTATTATAGATTTACATTTAAATCAAAGATGTTCTTTTTGTCTTTCATTGGCACCAACCTTTATGTACTGACAATTCTTTTAGTAATTCAGCTGCAACACAAATTAGATTTCAATAAATGGTTCAATTTGCCCTGCAAAATTTGCAACCAATTGTAATGCCGTAAACGCCTAATGAGCAGTAGCACATTTTCGCATATTTTGTTTTTTTAAATTTGCCATTTATTATTAAAGTTTATACTATAATAATAATATACTCATGATAAACAGAAAATGGATTTGAGCAAATTAAATGCATGGAAAATTAATATTGTTCGATATTATGGCATTTTCGAAATTAAATGGCAGAAACACATGATGTAAACTACATAATAATATGTCATGTACGTATTGTGTGCGAATGAGACTCCATGAAATATTTTGTGTGTATTTTGGTTCAGTATAATTTGTTTTTCAAATGCAACTTTTCATTATGAGAACACTTAAACACTGCACCGATATACCAATGCCAAGATCTCAAGACACAGGGAATGAACACTTTAGAATAAATTCCATTTTTCTTATATTTCTCTTTTTTTCGTATTTCACAGTACAAATCGAGAAACAGCAAATGCTCAAGGTAGTAACATATTTTACCAAAATAATAACTAAAACTGACACGTTACATTGTTTATATAACGTTCATTCCTTTAACTTTAAGGGGGTGTCAACCATTATTACCATGAGTAAAATAATAAAAATAATTTATTACACCGAAGGGAACTTGTTTTGCATGTTATAAACACATGTGACATACAAATAAATTAAATAAATATTAAATATTAAGGAAAGATACAGATATACATTGCAAAAATAGACAACAAAGCACACACGTACAGACACGCAAACACACACCAACATGGCAGAGGCAAATGAGTTCGAAGCTCTCTTGGTTTTGAAGCGAGGAATTTGATAGCGGCGACCTGATGGTAAAAGTTGATATCTTTATGCAGGAAGTGATCGGGATCAGAAATAATTTTTTCAGATAGATTCTCTATCTGCCGCTTGCCTTAAGTTGTGATATCTTTGAGAGATACCCCACAAATTTTGCTGGCAACATTTAAAATTTTTGACAACTTATTTTGTTTTTAACCGAGAGAGATCCGCACCAAGTCTGAATTGAAAAACAGAGAATGCTTTGAAAAAAACTTTGTAAAATAGAACAAGTTTAAAAGGACTAAAAGATCTGAGATGTCTAAGATAAAATAATCTGTGTTGGCATTTGGCGTAAACTTTGTCAGTGTTAAGAGTTCCAGTTGAGCTTTTCATCAAACACAGTTCCAAGATATTTATATCCAGACACAGTTTCGATATCACAATCATCAATGCACAATGGTGATTTGCATTGTTTCTTCATCCGAAAGTCTACAACCATCTCTTTAGTCTTTTTCACAGAACTGGGATATTTCTCTGCGGTAGGATAATTAACCCCGCAACAGCAGCAGCACACACATTTGGAGTTTGCTTATTTTGATAATTCATTAAGTTAAACTCAAGGTCGATGAAAAAGGACGGAATTTATTTCAGCACATGTGAATGCAATAACGCTTGTTTATGAGAAGTCAGAGAGATTACACTTTGCATGTTTACAATTGCTTCAGTACCAGATCACAGCAAACAGACGCTGACCATCGTTTTGAAACTTGTATTACACTGAGAAAAAATTATCAATTTAAATATATTTTCAAATTGTTCGTAATTAACCCCGCAACAGCAGCAGCACACACATTTGGAGTTTGCTTATTTTGATAATTCATTAAGTTAAACTCAAGGTCGATGAAAAAGGACGGAATTTATTTCAGCACATGTGAATGCAATAACGCTTGTTTATGAGAAGTCAGAGAGATTAAACTTTGCATTTTTACAATTGCTTCAGTACCAGATCACAGCAAACAGACGCTGACCATCGTTTTGAAACTTGTATTACACTGAGAAAAAATTATCAATTTAAATTTATTTTCAAATTGTTTTGAAAGATTTCCAGTCTAATGTATATTGACGTCAAAGTAAATTATTACCCAAACGCCCACCTCTACGGATTTGTTCATACTCTTTGGCATCACACTAAGGATTTAAATTCTCAAAGCCCTAAATTGAATAATCTAAGAGCCTTATAAATGTCATCCAAGCTGTATAAGAGACTCTTTATGCGAAACGACAGCAATATTGTACAGCACAGACTGCACATGGTCTATCTTTCTGCACAATCGCTTTCATATAAGGACTATTTTACAGTTCCAAAGAACCCATTCTGTTTTATAACGGTTTGTAAGGTGAGTGATATAAATAAAGATCTTAAAGACCCTGTAGTACATTTTTGCATATATTTTCCCCCCTTAAATTTGCCATTTATTATCAAAGCGCCTTAAGATTATATCTAATTTCAATTTAGTGCTTTTTAGAATTTTAATTACATGTGTTATCCCAAAGAGAAATGCTGGCGTTTGGGAAATGCTTTTCTTTTTCATTAATATACATTAGACTGGAAATATTTCAAAATAATTTGAGAAAGATTTAAAGTGAGGTTTTTTATCTACAATACATGTACATGTTACACAAGTTCCAAAACGAATCTCAGTGCAGCAACGTTTGTGTGCGATAATCTATGATCTAGTACAGAAGCAGTTATAAAAGTATACTTAGAGAATAACCAACGAGGTACGAGTGATTACGGGAAATATCCATGAGTCTAAATAATGTTCAGCAACGAGCTTTAGCGAGTGGCTCTGAACATTATTTAGACGAGTGGATATTTCCCGTAATCACTCGTACCGAGTTGGTAATTGTATCTATATCCATTATGCAATTAAATTGACCAAATTACGCTTGGTTATTACATTTTCATGTTGGGCGACCGCTGTGAAGGACCCGTCGCCACAGTAACATTGTGACGTCATAAGATAATTCGTCGCGTCAGTCCATTGTTTTATGACGTCATAGTCATTCTTTCTCCGGGTAACTGACCAATCAACGTTGAGAATCACTTGAAAGCACATGTGCAAATATCACAAAAATAATCACCTGTGTCTTCTCACCCGTATGGGTAATATACTTTAATTTGCTCTGACTCGACTTCTTATAGGTTATCGATATCATGGTTGCATTTACATTTGCTGAAAGTAAACACATTCAAATCTAATTCCTCTTTGATTCAAACCAGTGGAGAAGAGTATCACAATCAAGATCAATGTACATTAATAACGCATTAGATATTATGGTTGCTTTTTGTTTGAAAATAACAGATGCAATATAATGGTTACGAAAGACCGATATTTTCTTACAGCGATTTTATAAATCGTCAAAATTAATCTATTTAAAAATTATTTTGGGAAATAAAATCTACCTTGGAACTCCTTTGTGAGTAACATGGTTTGTTTAAAAAATATTTTGTAGAGGATTAAGGAGACTTTTTAAACGAGAAGGCATTTAGTCTCATTCAATAAATTATCTCTTGGAATTTGATTCAGTTCACATGAAATAATTTTGTTTATGTTCTTGCTTTGAAAATCATCCTTACTCTGTGTATTCGATTGACAAACATGGGTCGCCTAATTTTAATCAGTTACATTAAATGTTTCCCATAGGTTCCAAGCCCACAACATGCATACAAATTGAAGTAACAATTCCACCGATATTGGTTAAAGCTTTTACAGGAGCCGTAATGGTATCGACAATGAAGTTAGAATGTTTAGGTAAATAGGCAGTGGCATTTATGAATTTGGTGTAGTCACAATTTGAGAAATAGATACATTTGTCAACATCATAATAAGTATTGGTCATATCCCTTTCATTAAATTGTAAATTTGGTGATCGTTATATAGAGTTGTATTAAAAATATTTAATTTTATTGTATTTATGATAATTTCGCTTTTCCAATTACCAAACAGATTTGTGTTTGGGGAATTCTAGTTGTCCCGGCTCCAATCTTCCAATTCTCTCAGATATGACTGACTTTTGTGTACATTCATAACAGAATCTGTTATTGTTTCAATGTCAATTTTGCTAAAAGTCGTTCTGTTTCACCCAGTAATGTACACGCAATTATCCTGTTAAACCACTAATGTCTATTCACTTGGATCAATTTGATCCAGAATCAGAAGTTACGGTTTTGCAAAAATAACTTCCAGCTGTTTGAACATTGCATTTTGTTTAAGGCCAATTGCATTATATTGCCAATTTTAAAGACACATTGATTCGTTTATCTTAATCGATTTTTAGTTGTAGCTAAATTACCAAATTAAACTAAAGGTTGGCGCCAATAGAAGATAGACAAGACTGTTTGATTTAAATGTAAGTCTATAATAGCATTGATCGTTTAAATGCCTTGGAGTCCTAAGCTTCATCTGACACATCCACGCCTTGGCATACACACAGAACTTGATATAATTTTAATTTACACAAGATACTTTTCTTTAATACTCGCTTTTTTTTTATTAGTTTATCGTGATTTGCAGCACAGATGTAAAACGTGATCATTACTAAATGCTTATAAAGGGGCATTTTAAACGCAATAATCATATTTATTACAACGTGGTGTTAACATCAATATTTAAGGTTCGAATTTTCAGAACAATTGTAAGATATAAATTATGAGAGTTATTATTTTGCATATTCACATACTCATTACCTCATAAATAACTATGAAAAGTGGCAACCGTGTGCGAAAATTATAAATATGTATATTTCTCAATTATCCCTTTTCATTTTTATTTAGGCAAAGAAATTGTGAAAATAAACGACAATGAATTTATTTCTAATAGTGTTCTATGAATATCACAATACACTGCTTTCCAAAATATTTTCAACATGTGTCAATGAAACGTGACATAGATTCCAAATCACATTTTCTTTAACCAACGCTTAATGCTATTTACAGTAAAACATGTTTAAATCATAATTTGATATATTGCTGTGCAAGGTATTTTCAATGCTTGTCTAACAATCTCAACATGATTCTAAATCACATTTTCTTTTAAAAATTGGATAGCTGAATATCTGTGTGAATGGGTAATATGCGGAAAATGCAGCGAAAGTGTCGAAGTATAAAGTGTTTCATGCAAATATAAATGCAAAATAATGGAATTGCAAATGTTCTTTGGAGAATAAATTGCTTTAATATGCTCCATTCAGTCATTTATTACCATTAGAACACTAAATATCAATCCATAATCGTTAACAGGAATGGTAAATGAAACGATGATCATTTGCAGAAATACACTGACGGGCAAAAGAAAGTATATGGCTGAGTTGTATTTATCATATGTAAAATTTTCAAACTCAAATATCTCGGAATATTTTGTGAAATTAGTCCAAAACCTTAAATCAGTCAAAGAATACCTCTACACTGGATGAATTTTTTAAATTAAAATTTAAAATTTAAATTTTGAAATTCCCCCAAATTAATGTTGATAAAACACAAGTGTTCATCGACATATAACATACTCAATAAATTTTATTCGTCCTGCACACATTTACAACATTTTGAATATGGTAGGGGTCATGTTGGTGTAAATTTCATTTCTTACCCCTGTCTACTTTAAATAATGATATTTTAGTTAAAGAATAAAACAGTCACCAATTAAGTCATTCAAGCTACTGCGGAAAGGTGTTATTGTATCGTGCCATAATCAATTGCATCTAATTTCTTTAACATATTGAATTAATTGAAAACAAGGGAGTGTTATAATTTCTTTTGCCCGTCAGTTTACATGGATTTAAAAGCTAATAGAACGTTAAAACACGATTGTGTAAATAATGAGATTCCGCAACACTGAACACGAGTATTAATTGTATTTTTAAAAGTTATAATTAATTTCGAAATCAATTATTATTCAAAACTCTTAAAAGATAATTATCGTAGTACAAACCATTGAGATTATTACGAAATATTTTCCATGATGTGTTTGTTCACTGCCTTATAAACGGTTTGAAAAGTGCACATTTAACTGGTATAAATGCAGGAGAGTGTCAACAGTAGGTTTGGCTGAACATTGCATGTTCTCTAATTTCAGAAATGATAGGTAAACTTGGCCTAAGAATTATGAGACATTATTTTACATTTCGTGTAACAAGTATGATGGATAAGATTATTTTCTTCATAATTGTTTCCTGGTTTTCTTTGACATTGCATTGTGTATTCATCAGTATATATCAATACGTAAGTTAAAAAAGTTTTGAATTACTTTGAATTACAGCAGAGAATATTCTCATAAAATGTAAAGGAATTGTTTCCAATTTTAATAAAATATTACAAGCATTTGGTTTCGAAAATACTCATATGATTGTTTCATTGATTCGAAGTAGTCGATTATAAATTTGAAAATTAAAATATTGTTCTCTCATTGGTTAATGTCGTTTTGGAAGTGATCCTAACATTCAAACTAAATTTCAATATTTGCAACAAAGAGTAATCAAATCTTTAGAAATGATAACAGTTTGAAAGAAAATATTATGCATTGCTTTACACTGTCGGCCAAAAGAAACGCCTACTTGATATCTTATCAGATATCGTAAAAACTATAATGAACAGTTTAGCAATATTATAGCATAATGAAGTTGCACCATTTCTGCATAATATATTTGAATTTCAGAAGTTCATGTCAGGAAAGAATGGCGATTGTTGAAATGAGAAAACAATAATTGTTCAGTTTTCGATCAGTGCTTCGTCAGAAAAATATTTTAAAAAGATTTATATACAACCAACAATACTGTCGGCCAAAAGAAACGCCTACTTGATTTTCCTTAAAATGAAAGATGCAATAACTTATTAAATATAATTAAGGATGGTCTCCATGTTATTCTGTAGCAATAACTAATATGAAATTCCATTAAAATCGTTGAAAACTGTGATTCGAGTCAATAACATTCATGAAATCCACGCCCTATGAAGACGGCTATTTTCGGTTAATTCACCTGCGCATATTAACCACGTACATCTGTAGCATCATCACCACCTTAATGCGAATGCGTGTCTGTATTGTCGGTGTTAAAAATTAGTTTTATACTAACAAATTATAAATCATGCAATCTCCTGAGGGTGGTAAAGTAGACCTCCGTTTTGCAAACCTATGGTGTGTGTTACTTTAATGAATTCGATTGTGTCAACTCTTTAAATATCAGACGACATTTGGAAGGGATCTTGACAATGTATACATAGACACAGGTATTTTATTTGTAACCACGCAATTGACCATGGTTGTTCATTATTTGTATTGTATGATATATTTCCTTCAACAACAAAACGTTTACTGTAATAAATATAAATTTAAATTAATAATACATACATGTAGTTTGGGTGGCCTATTGAAAAAATATCTTTATGAAATATGATTCGTCGGATATCAAAATATGAACAAAATAAAGCTAGTTTGTTGACATCATATTTTTCCTATAACATGAACACTTCATTTGAATGAATAGTTTGAAAACCAACGCTAGCAGAATCAAATTGAATGATGTGATGTTACATATAACATTTCATGAGTTTGCGATACTTGTTTGTATGTGATTAAGCATATTGCAACAATAGATAGTGTGACCATTGACTATTGTGTATTGGTCCCTTGAAGTAGACGAAATGATTAATGTAAATGATATTACACTGATGCGCACTTAACAAACTCTCTAGATTTAATTTACATCGTTGAAAACAACTCGATTACAAATTATAAAATTATCTAACTTAAAAATTATCTTGTCATTTTACCTTCGACTGTTCAAATTTTAAAATGAAAAGAGAACCCTTCTTAATGTTTGAAATCATTAAACACTTAATAGCACTTTAGGGAGAATTTTTATCAAATGCTTCTGAAATCAGATCTTAAGTGTTTTGTTAAACTAGATAATATATACTAGAAGATATATTGTGCATTGCTGGACATTATTTTGTTCAAATGTGAGTTTTATAATAATTAGGATCGTGAAAAGAGTGAACTCATTTTACGGCAGTAGATTCAAAAACAGACATACGACATGAAGCTACCCACGAAACGCCATAGGATATTCATTACGTGGCAAGATCTACTTCAAATTACCACATCGACGTTCTTCTAACTCGCAGACAGACGCTGGTTAAGTATTGGTGACATAAAAGAATTTTAATGGAGTCTATACTAAATGCTCTTTATCACAGACAATTCATGATTCAGAGTTAGAAACCTATCAGGGATTTTGTCTATTGTTTCGTAGGTATCTTGTTTTCTCGTTATAACCCCTCATTATTATTTCAGTCGGTATTTCTTCTGATAATAACCACGTATGAGGTTTTTATTGAGAAAGTAAGTTTTTACTTTTGATAGTAAGACCTTAAAGGTACATCCATTGTGTTGTTTGGGGTCAAATATGACAAACGTTGTAAATGGTCTTATTTTATCGAGAAGTACCAACTGTTACCGAAAACAACCATTTTAATGATACTGGACTTAGTATATTGACGATATGAAGGTAAAAGTAGTGATTTCTGATCGAAAACCGGACAATGCACCGCGTGTGGCGCGCGCCACAGAGTCAAACGTAATTTTTTAATCTTATTTACACCAGACAAAATAACAAAATTGGGTTAATAATGTTCAATAGGTCATATAACTACTGTGCATGTAAATAGGACGTTCACTTTCGGTTTCTACACATGCATAATGATGTTACTCGATTTTAATTGGAAAATAGTAAATATGATATGTTTGGCGATTGGGGATGAATATGCAAGATAAGTGAATTTATTTGTATTGTAAACATCACATATGGTGTGTTGGAATGTATTAAAGCCAAATAAAATTTTATGAAACACAATGGATGCACCTTTAAATGAGACTAAGATTTTTTTGACAACTCAATTCATCACAATTATTATCGAAAAGTATACAAAGATAACTTTTTCAGAGTGTAGATGGGGGAATCGAACTCGATACCCGTTGCTCTTTAAACCGGACGATCTACCTCCACACTACCGAGGAAGCCGAAAGAACTGTGTGGATTTCGTCTATTTACAGTCACACTGTCTCTGCCTGTATATAACGCTAGTCCGGGAGACATACTCTTTATAACGCAGAATTTGGGAATCAAACATTAGAAAATGTAAATGTAGACATTTGACAGTTATAAAAAGGTAAAAACACTAACCCTCATTCTTCTGCTGTAAGAAAACCTAAATATACGATAAGCGCTCACATTTATGTTTAACGGTATCTAAGTTAGATAAAGCACTCTACCTCGGTTATGCTTCGGATTGAAAACCCTCGTTAAGAAAGCGTAGGGGAAGTAAGACCTCAAAGTTCACTTTCGTTATTACTACCCGCTCAGCTTTCTTACCTTGTGTTTTACAATCCCAAGCATAACCTCTGTATCGTGTTTTCATCCTACACATAAAACTCGATGACCGAAGAAGCGTTAAGTGATTTAGACCATCTAGATGTGTGCTTCTATTACTCTTTTTGCACCTTCGCCGACATTTAGGCTATAACAAAGCTGACATCATTATAAAACGCATTACACACCTTAAAACCTGGGATAAAGATGATATTATTCACTTTGGCATCGGTTTCCTGTATGTCTGAATTGTCCTTTAATGTGTCAATGTAGTAAATCGATACTGACGTTGAGGGATATAAAAACAGCTACATGAGAATGCTTTTATAAAAGTTTCGATAAAATATTTCAGCTGCTCGTTTCGTTTGTATCTCTTTCCCCCCGCTATTATTGAACAATTTGTAATGTGTCCTCCATCTTTTTATCACGTCATATCAAATGTTATTAACAATATGGATACCAATGCCCCACTCGAATGACAGCAAGGTCCCTTCTGCATTCTGACTTGGAGGTTGCTTGGTATAATATAAATCCTCTCCCAAGGAAACTTCGAAGTGTAATATTGTTATTGCAATAGTTCTCCAGTCTTATATTGCTGCCCGTTTGTGACATTGTCCACATCATGGCACTTGATAAGCGTAATGTTTGATGACAATTTGGGTAATTTTGCGAAAAATTACGAGATTTACCAAGATGTACTTATTAAATGCAATAACCTTTAAGTAAATAATGACCTATTTGGGACCCAAACTGAATATACACATACTGTCCTTAAAGGCGCTGTAGCTACGGAAGCGCTGAAGGGACACGGTAAAATTAAATTTATCTCGTGCTCACGACTTAGTATCTTGTGCGCACGACTTAATATCGCGTGCGCACCACTTAGTATCTCGTGCTCACGACTTAATATCGCCTGCGCTCGACTTAGTATCTCGTGCTCACGACTTAATATCGCGTGCGCACAACTTAATATCGCGTGCGCACCACTTAATATCGCGTGCGCACAACATGCAGTCTAATTAAAATCTACCCACTTCCGAGGAATTAAATCTGATACAAAGTTCATTTCTTGATAGGAACTGGTTCTATAGATTCCTCCGAACGATATGTGTTCTTATCCCGACAAATTTACTATTTTGCAACTTTTGTTTCTCCGAAAACTGTTTATTTCAATAAGACTGGCACAGCATGACATCTTTAAGGTCGACTGCAATGCCCAAAGTCACTTTCGGGATTCATTAAAAGGGGATTTGAATTTGACACTCTAAATTCCTGAAATTGCCCCATAAATTACTTATATACTGCTTTTTAATTACAAGTTTCTGCTTGTGTTAGAGTCGGTAACCTTAAAACGGAATTATTTGAAACGTCGACAAGTGTTCGCCAGGGCTGCATTCTGTTCTATTTATCTTTTATATTAGTGAATTAGTTGACGACCTTAAGACTCATAGGTTAAGAGGTATTTTTATGGAACAGAATACATTCTATTGCTTCTGTTTGCTGATGATGCAGCGTTACTAGATGACACTGTTATTGGTCTGCAGAAGAAGCTTGATTTGCTAAAGGCGTATTGTGATAAATGGGGTTTGCAGGTAAATTTGGATAAATCATGCATTGTTGTATTTAGAATTGGAGGTTATACTAAAAGACTGAGAACTGGACGTACGGTGGACTAACAGTCAATGTTGTATCACATTATAAATATTTAGGTGTAATCTTCTCAAAACTGGCAAGGTCAAAGGCATGCGAAACATTAGCTATTCAAGCTCAAAAGGCCTGCTTTCCCATTTTTCAACTCATTCACAAGGACCTTTAAATCCCATATTACCCAGATAATTGGTACCAAAATAGCACCAATACTTTTATAAGGACCAGAAATATGAAAAAGTTCATAGTTCTTTCTTTAACTTTTGTAAGTAAGTTTTGGGTGTCGGAAAACAGGTTTCAAGTAATGGAGTTTGTAAGTAATGGATGTGCGAGATGTTGATGTTGATGTATGTTGATTACAATGTGAGATGTATTACTTATTGGTGTAAATTATTGAGAATGTCCGAGGATCATTATCCAAAACAGTCGTATTTACATATGAAGAAGTTATAGTTTCACCTGATAGAGTAACTTCTGTTAAATATTTGTTAAATTTCTATGGATTTGGCTTTGCTTGGAACAATCAAGATGTAGGTGATATATCTTCATTTATATATAGTTTTAACAACATAATTATTGATTGTAATAAACAGCGTATATTTGGTAGGATAAATCAATATTTGTCTACTGCGGTTAAATCCGCCCCCATTGCGTTGTAATATAAGAGGTGCGAATGTAGATATGACTTGTAAAATGTGTGAACCTGGTGTGACTGTAAATGCTGTACATTTTATGTTACATTTTTAATCTTACACGAGATAAGCCCTGTTTATACGGCGAACTTTGCACATGTGCAATATTGCTTATGGTAGTAATATACACACGTGAGTAAAGGTAAATTTACTATGCGTTCATACGTGTTAAATTTCTGCGTAAGCAAATGGGTTTCCAACTCTTTTGATATATGAATAGAGAATTCCTAAAACATACCAATTCATATTTATTAGATGTAAACTAACTAAATGACATTAATTTATATCTGTCAACATTTGTTTGACTAGATCGCCCTAATTATAATGAAAATCGGATAGTCAGATGGATTTCGAAGGTCATCGCGTGCAAGAATGAGATGATCCTATATAGAGAATTTCCCAAAAACAATAGTACATGTAAGAGTTTCTCAAGTTGTCTAATATATGTTCTCAACCTGTGTGAAGTCATTATGTCTGTATACGACAAAACTTTTACTAGAATAGTGAATATACTATATTTACTCACGGAAGTTAACATTTGCACCTGCCCTTGACTAGTTGCAAAGTTGCCTATGGTAGGGAAAATTTGCTTACGGTAGTAAAATATGCATATGTGCAAATGCGTCCATACGGCGAATTTTGCTCATATGAGCAAACTTGCATATGTGTAATGATTTAGTCATATGCAAACGCTCGTTGGAAGGTCGAGACTATGTATTCATTATTTTCATAGATGTATTAAATATTGGACAAGGCTACTACATATGGAAACAAATCGTCATCCAAAGGCATGTTATTTAATGCTTAAGTCATGACGACCATGGTTGTGTCAGTTGAGTGTCACATGTTCGCACTTTATTGATGGACACTGGTTTTTCATATGTGTGGATCTCCAAAGACTGTGGTGACATGGAATGTTTTATGCAATGTCTTAAACAACGATGTACACTAGAAGAGCGTTTGCGGGACACCGCAAAAGCAGAGCAGCTCCGAAACTTTGGGTCTCGCCTTTCCCTGTTCCGCCTTCTCCTCAGCATAAATAAAATGGGAATTTTTTTGGACAAAATGTTTTTCATTATTCAAGTTATTCTTACAAGTTAAATCATCACTGGGGTCACTTTTCACAACTTTGTTCTTAAAACCTATTTCTGATTTCAAAATTGGATCAAAAGATTAACATGGCCTTAACCAATATCTCATGACCTTGAACTTTGACCTTCAAGGTCACACCATCAATGATTACTTTTCATTGTGTATAACAATCATGCAATGACTCAAAAGTGTTCATTGTTAACATAAGGCATATTCACAATAGCACGCTTAAGTTGTGACCTTGCTGTGACCTTGACCTTTGACAGATTTTAGCAAAAACGTTTTCAAATCTTGGTCTTTCTCCATAATTGATGTATACCAAGTTAGGGCCTGATAGCACAGAAGTTGTTGAAGTTATCGTGTTTACAAGGATTTTTGTAGTGATTTCAGAACTCATGACCTTGACCTTTGACCTTGAATGTGAGCATGTCAAAATATTTCCCCAGGTGTACAAGAAAGAAGCTATATATATGAGGTGTTGATACCTTCATGAAAAAAAGTTATAAAGTGATTTCAGGACTGGTGACCTTGACCCTATCTCGTGACCTTGACCTTTAAAATTCAAGGTCACACAATCAGTGATCACTTTTCATTGTGTATAACAATCCTTTAATGATTCAAAGTGTTAATAGTTGAAATAAGACATTTTCGCAAAAGCATGCTTAAGTCGTGCCCTCGCTGTGACCTTGACCTTTGACGGATGTTAGCGAAAACCTTTACAAATCTTGGCCTTTCTCCATAGTTGATGTACACCAAATAAGAGCCTGATAGTACAAATATTTTTCAAGTTATCGTGTTTACAAGGATTTTTTTAGCGATTTCAGAACTCGTGACCTTGACCTTTGACCTTGAATGTGAACATGTCAAAATCATCCACCAGGTTTATAAGAAAGAAGCTATGTATATGAGGTGTTAATACCTTCTTGGGAAAAGATTATTTAGTGATTTCAGAACTGGTGACCTTGACCATATTTCGTGACCTTGACCTTTTAAATTCAAGGTCACACAATCAGTGATCACTTTTCATTGTGTATAACAATCATTTAATGATTTAAAGTGTTAATAGTTGAAATAAGACATTTTCGCAAAAGCATGCTTAAGTCGTGCCCTCGCTGTGACCTTGACCTTTGACGGATGTTAGCGAAAACCTTTTCAAATCTTGGCCTTTCTCCATAGTTGATGTACACCACATAAGAGCCTGATAGTACAAATATTTTTCAAGTTACCGTGTTTACAAGGATTTTTTAGCGATTTCAGAACTCGTGACCTTGACCTTTGACCTTGAATGTGAACATGTCAAAATCATCCACCAGATTTATAAGAAAGAAGCTATGTATATGAGGTGTTAATACCTTCTTGGGAAAAGATTATTTTGTGATTTCAGAACTGGTGACCTTGACCATATTTCGTGACCTTGACCTTTTAAATTCAAGGTCACACAATCAGTGATCACTTTTCATTGTGTATAACAATCATTTAATGATTTAAAGTGTTAATAGTTGAAATAAGACATTTTCGCAAAAGCATGCTTAAGTCGTGCCCTCGCTGTGACCTTGACCTTTGACGGATGTTAGCGAAAACCTTTTCAAATCTTGGCCTTTCTCCATAGTTGATGTACACCACATAAGAGCCTGATAGTACAAATATTTTTCAAGTTATCGTGTTTACAAGGATTTTTTTAGCGATTTCAGAACTCGTGACCTTGACCTTTGACCTTGAATATGAACATGTCAAAAAAATTCCCCAGGGGCATAAGTAAGAAGTTATGTATATGAGTTCTCAAAACTTTCTAGGAAAAAAGTTATAGCGAATACAAAACGCGCGCGCGGCGGCGGCGGCGGCGGCGGCGGCGGCGACGGAAACTGCGCAAAAACTGATAGCAGCTCCGACTTAGTCGGAGCTGCTAATTAATGATATTCAGTATCAAATATGGCAAAGCAAATTAAATTCATCATCGTGTCTTCAAACTTATTGTCACTTCAAGCATATTCTGAAACCAGAGCTTTACATTTTAGAACTTATTCCGAATAGAGACCTTGCACGTAATATGTGTACATTTAAATTCATGAGCCATAAACTTAATATCCAACTATATCGATACGATACAAATGTAAATACTGATCTACTGAAATGTACACAATGTAATAATGGCGTCATTGAAGATGAATATCACTTTATATTAGTCTGTCCATATCATGGCGAAAGTAGGAAATCATTGTTCCTACCTAGATACTATTATACACATCTATCACAGTAAAAGATTAAGTTGTTTATAACTTCCAATAATACTGATTGCTTAAAAAATCTCGCATTATTTTTTAAGCATTATCTACCTATGTAAATAGTCACATCGATGTCCATGTGCACTGAATCGACCTTTAAGATGTGCACGCGATACTAAGTTATGCGCTCGAGATAAATATTATTTTACCATGTCCCTTTAGCGCTTCCGTACTGTAGCAGATTGTTTTGCATATTATTTTTTCTTAAATTTGTCATTTATTATTAAAGTTTATACATACCTATTTACATTAGAGAGTAAAAAAATCGCATTTTATGACCCGATAAGCCATATAGATATAAAACGGTTACCAGTATTGATAGAAGATGGAGCAATATTTTGTGGAACTCCTCAGTGTGAGAGGTATGCATGAAAGATCTCGGGTGAAACTAAAAACCACAAGCTAAAAAAAACATATACACCTTTCGACCCTAGCTTCTTCCTTAAGATAAGAATCATTCAAAATTTTAAAAAAATGCGGAATCAGCGCTTGTAAAATCTTCAAAATCAATAAAAATTCTTGTTAATTTTGTTTATGTCATATACTTATAACTTATTCTTGAGCTGAAATTGAAAGGACCTTCAGTCATGATAGAAAAACACGTAAATGACCCGGAAGTGATTCTGAAGACTTTGATGACCCACTTCGTCTCCTTTGTTTGAGCACTTCCTGTTTCAAAGACTAACTCATCCGGACAGGAATAGACCATCTCCCAAATGAACCATTGACGTTCATTGTGTTAACTTGGAGTATACTCCAGTACACGGTGTGGGATGTTCCCTTGATTGGTTTAATGTCAGTGCTTCCTGTACAGTTGGTATGTAGATGAAGCAATTGATTTCAGAACCTACACTTCTCCCACGTATCTTGTAATGGTGTCTCTGGTCCGATGTCAGGGGTTGTGCATCGTAATTTTAAAGTTTGATTCTGCATTTTATACCACATTTTCAGATAAATTTACCGATTTTTATAAAAAAAAAATCCTATTTTATTGACTTGAGTAAAATACTTCCTTGACTTGAGCAAAAATCTTCACTAATATGAGTAAATAACTTTATAGACGTGATTAATTAACTGACTTAGGTAAAAGTCTTCATGAACTTGTTAAAGTCTTCATTGAATACATGAAAAGTCTTCAGTGACCTAAGTAAAACAATGTATTACCTTGATTCAAATACTTCATTGACTTCAGTCAAATACTTCATTGACTTGAGTAACATACTTGATTTCCTTGAGTCAAATACTTCATTGACTTGAGTCAAATACTTCATTGACTTGAGTCAAATACTTCATTGACGCAAGTCAAATACTTCATTGCCGCAAGTCAAATACTTAATTTCAAACGTCATTGACTTGATTAAAAACCTTAATTGGCTTGAGTAAAATACTTCATTGCTTAGTGTAAAAGAACGTCACTGACTAGATGACAATACTTAATTGAATCCTGTGAATCCATAAGTGACATGTATTGATTTCGTGGTTCCATAAAACAGATACAAAACAACGATATAATGTGTTAGGTTTGGGAGTTATATACAATATTATGCACAAATACATTATTAATCCAATAGAAGGACGACGGTGGAATTAAGGAGTACATGTGAGTCATTAACAATATATAAACCCTCTGCTGTTTATACTTAACGTGAAAAGCTGAATTTTGTGCCTCTCCACTTGCCTCAGAATATTTCCCCGAGGAAATTGCGTCGTGAATCTAAGAAATTGAAAGTTCAGTAAGCTAGATTAAAATGCCATTATATCCCTTATATAGTCATCTGTTTTGTATTCTATTATTTTATATCATGTATATATGAAATTTCAGACTGTATTGATGACGAATTTGTTGCGGAATTTTGTAGGCTGCCTCTCCATACTTCACATTTGATATATGCTCATCAGATCGAACAACTAGAAGCCGTAGATCAGGGAGGATGTGTTATTGGAGGATTTCTGGTTAAAGGGGATCATATTGTAATTGATTTTTTAGAACAACTGTGCATTTTGAGAGATGTTCCATAGCGTGAACTTGTATAAGCCTCTATGGGGTCAAAAAGAGGTCTTATCTTTACAGTTGATACTTCTTCCTCAGAATGCAAAGGTCAAATAATCAAATTTGTGTTGACTTATCTCGACCAATGTGGATTTTAAATTAGACATTTGGTTTCTGGTCAATGCCTTATATTTAATATGCTCGTCTTTACCTTAGAGGTAATATATAATGTAATACCTGGCGAACCACAGAGCCATGACTCTATTCTCTCTCTAGTCGACGCCATGTGTCTAGAGCAGAACAACTTTATGTAGACATAGAAGTATAATTAGTCTCTTGAGAACATGAAAGGAGAACGTTTGCAGAACACAAGGTTTCTTCATAGTATCTCTCAATGTCATTTGTATTGATTTATCATGCCTCACACACGGTTTTATGCTCTCCCTGCCTTTCTTTATGTTAATCCTAAAAAAATAAATAGAATAATTTCTAATTTATTACAAAGTTTTAGCATGGCCATAATAAAATTGTAATTATTGTTTCTCTGACGTTCATCATTCAGAAAATTTATCACATTTTAATCCTTTCACTATCTATTTTATATAACCGTGTTTGTTGTATTCATAAATAATTCAGTTTAACTGACATATATGATTTTGGTGGTATCATTCAGAGCGTACAAATACACCATTCACTGAATATATTCTGCATAAGCATATGCACAAAAATAAATAGGACAATAAGAGATTTAATTTGCTAACAATGAGCGGAACTGAAATCCTATTTTTATCTTCTTTGAGACATTTAAAACAAATGTTTTGTGGTATACCATGCGATGCAATGGAAGAAATGACTTTTTTATTGTCATGTTATTACAATTAGTCAAACTTAAAGTTGGATACTGATCTATAACATACAAAAAGACAGATGTGGGTTTGTTATGTTTTAATTGGTCATATAACGTCTGTGCAAGCATTGGGACGTTTTGCCTGGGGCAAAAGACAACAAACTTGTTCAGAACTTCAGGTTCATGGCAACAATGAGACTAACAAGTAGCGAGATACCCATGGGATACTCATTGTAACAAAAAGCAATTCCTGCCTCTTTGGAGAAACTGTTCCGGAAGTAGTAGCATTTGATCAATAAAAGGAACATCTTGATTTTGTAAATGAAGTAATCACTATCAAAGTCAGGTGTTCACTTGGGGGTATGTTTATTTCTGTCCGGATGAGAAAGTTTAAGAAACAGGAAGTGATCACACGTTTGAGAAAACGTGGGTCGCTTGTGTCCTACAAATAACATCCGGGTCAATTTTCTATTGTTACACGCGCTACAACAGAACTAGTTTCCTGTAGAAAACCCAAAGTCTCTAGGATTTGAGAATCACCTCCTGTCTAATGATGTATTGAGTTTGTAAAAACAGCTTTAAAACATTAGAATAAACATAATACGTTTTCAATACATGTAAGAATTAATTTGCGTCTAAACAGTTCAATAAAGCTTCAGCTGTCGTTTTCTAAAGTGGTATTGGGTATTTTTCATAAAACAGATGATGTTTCAATAATTATCAAGAGGCAAGATGTAACATTGTTTAATAGTTTATTTGGTTGCATAAGATAGACAAAGCAAATTAGAATACTGCACAGGTTTGCCAGGCAACCATATAACAGCCTTTCATGCAGCATTAACGCATCCTGCCCCATCAGGGTATGTATATTATATGTGAGTAGTTATAAATCTATCATTTTGTAAATACATCGGGGTTACCTAGGTTCTTGTTTCTAGTCCCTTTCTTCATTGAATAACATATGTATAAATCAAAATCAGGGAATTAAAAAAACAGGATGGTTTTAATACGACGTAAAAACCAAAATAAGAAAAAAACTGTTTTATAATTCCCGAAAAACTGTTTTTCAGTGATAATGTCAAAGGAGATAGAACGCATTGCAATAAAAGTAATTTCGATTGAAACATGCGAAGAAATTGTTAATTTCTAATATATCAAAAGTATAAAATGTAGTGAACAATTTTGTATGAAAAAGTAACTTTTATAAAATGCCAAATTACATACATCTGATACGGAAATATAGATGGCAGCTGTTTCTGTAGTTGGCGTCACGTAAACAATATGGTCGATCAGCGTAAAGTCGAGGCGGTTTTCACTTATTTTCACTTTGAAGTGACATTAATAATGTACCGGTCATTCTGTTAAAAAAGGATTTAATAGGAAGAAGAAAACAATTTCAATACTTCCCAAACATCAAAATGTTTCTGACATTCTATTTCGCTAAAAATTTTAGTCTTTAATTGAATTCGGACAAATACTAATGAACCCCCAAAGAACATGAAAATTATAACATGGTTATATTTGGAATGACACTACCTTCAATTGTACAAATTCTTGTACTTTTTCGGGCCGAGTCCCATGCGGGATTCGAACCCACGCCCTAAGAGTAAGGCAACTATCGCCAGCATTGACTGTACCAACAGCTTACCAGACGACCATTTCGCCTCGACAAAATCGAGGTCCAACAATCGATAATTAAGCTCTTCTTCTTCTTCTTCCTATAATGGAGTGGCCTCAATCTGAGGGTTACAACTCCATTTGCGCATGCCGACAGTAGATGCAAGCATTCATCTTCGTATTATTTACAGCTAAAAAGGTTAAAGAGTTTAAAATCCATCAGTCTAATGGTGTGTTGCAAGTGCGATCTTGAAGTCCGCCAGCGATGGAATTTGGTGGATTTCCTGAGGCACTGCATTCCAAGCAATGATGGTTCTGGGAAGGAACGAGAATTTGAACGCATCAGTCCTGGTAGGTATCTGCCTGATGTTCTTGGCTTGCTGAACCCCTGGTCCTGTTGTTGGTGGTGACGAGGTATTGACCAAGTGGTGTTTTTACTAAGTTGTTGACGATCCTGTAGAACATCACCACTCTGTTATAGGCTCGTCTGGATTTCAGAGTCTCCCATCCCAGGACATGAAGCATATTGGTGACGCTTCCAGGCTCTCTGTCATAGTAGTTGCCGCATGCAAATCTGGCTGCTTGATGTTGTACGATCTCAATCTGGTGGATCTGTTGGTGGGTGTGGGGGTCCCAAACTGTGGAGGCATACTCAAGCACTGGTCGTACTAGGGTGGTGTATGCTTGTGCTTTGGCTTGTTGGGTGCATCCCCGTAGGTTCCTGCGCAGGAACCCAACTGATCTCGCTCCCTTTGCCACCGTTTGATTGATGTGGTCCTTCCATGACAGATCCTCACTGAATGTCAAACCTAGATACTTGCTGGTGTTGGTGTTTACAAGCGTCTGTCCATGGAGGTGATACACTGTTTTGGACGGGTTTCTTTTTCTAGAGAAATGGAGGGTAGTGCATTGCTCAGGGTTGAACTTCATTTGCCAGTCCTGTTCCCACCTATCGAGTGACTTCAGGTCGTCTTGGAGTGTAATTGCATCCTCCTTTCTGTTGATACTACGATATAGTAGGCAGTCATCTGCAAACAGCCTTACTGATGAGTGGACTGCATCCGGTAGGTCGTTGATGAACGCTAGGAAAAGGAGGGGGCCTAGAACTGTGCCCTGTGGCACTCCTGAGTCGACTGCTGCCACTGAAGATTTGGTGCCCTCAACCAATACAAGTTGTTTCCTTCCAGTAAGGAAGCTTCTTATCCATGCCAGTGTGGTATTCCGGACTCCATAGTGGTGTAGTTTATAGAGTAGCCGCTGGTGAGGAACTTTGTCGAAGGCTTTGGCGAAGTCCAGTAAAATGGCATCGATTTGCTGGCCTTCTGCTAGTCCTTTGGCGAGCTCGTGGGTTGTGGTGAACAGTTGTGTCTCACATGAGCGTCGACTTCGGAATCCATGTTGTGCTTCAGTCAGGATGGAGTTGTTTTCCATATGTGATAGGACGTTTGAGTGGATGATGTGTTCCATGATCTTGGAAGCTATTGCTGTGAGAGACACGGGTCTGTAGTTTGAGGCCTTGTTCTTGTCGCCTTTCTTGTAGATTGGGACCACATGTGCAACTCTCCAGTCGTCTGGTACTGTCCCCTCATCGAGTGACGTCCTGTAGATGTGTGTCAGGGCAGGTGACAGTTCGGAGGAGAGTGTCTTGAGGAGGCGTGCTGGAACAGCATCTGGCCCTGTGGCTTTATGTGGTTTGATGTTGTCTAATAATTTCTTCACTCCGTTGATGGTAATGCTGATGTTTGCCATTGGGCTGTACGGACTGTCACCTTTATCTGGGAAGGTGTCTGTGTCCTCCTTGGTGAACACTGACCTGAACTGTTCATTCAAGATATCCGCTTTGGCCAGGGGGTCATTATGAATGAGTCCGTCCTTGTTTCTCAGTGGTGAGATCCCTGATGACTCCTGTTTTTTCCCTTTGATGAATGACCAGAACTTCTTGGGGTTCTGCTTTGCCTCTGGGCTGATGATATCTTGCATGTAGTTGTTGTGCGCCTTCCTGATCGCATCTTGGCACTTGGCTTTTAGGCTCCTATATCGCTGTTGGTCTTTCTGTCTTTTCGTGGATTTAGCTTTTTGATGAGCCCGATTTTTCCTTATTGTTAGACGCCTGGTTTCTGTGTCCATCCATGGATTTGTGTGTCGGGAGCGTGTTTGTTTATGAGGGACATTTTTGTCCATAATAGCTAGCAACCGGTTCATGAATGAGATCCACATAGAATTAACGTTGTTGAATTTGGTGTTAATGAAATGGGTGGTGAACGTTGTTGATTCTGTTCTTAGGGAGTCAGTGTCTGTTCTTTTCCACAAGTAAATGGTTCTTTTGGTTGGCTTTGTCCTCCTCGGGTTAATGAATGTGTCAATCAGAACGGCATCATGGTCTCCTACACCAGGGATGGGCTTGCACTTATCCAAGAGTGATGGATTACTCGTGAAGAAGAGGTCCAGTAACTTGTTTCCTCGGGTGCACGTGGGGAAGTCGACAATTTGTTCAACGCCACACTGTGTTGGGATGTCAAGAAAGGTCGATGATAGTCTATGAGGGTATTGGTTGGATACTACTTTCGAGTTGGGCCATTTAATGTCTGGTAAGTTAAAATCACCGGCTATGAGGAACTCGCTTTTTTGGTGTTCTGCACGTAGTTTTTGATAATTCATTGACTGTATCACGGGCATGTTGTTCGTGTGTACTGTTTGGTGGACGATAAAAGGACGTCACAATAATAGACTTTGTCTTGTTGATTTGTAGTTTGGCACTGAGGAGTTCGGCATCGATTTTAGAGTTGATTGGTGTTGATGGTATGTCGTCACGTATCGCTATCAGGACTCTTCCATACGAGTCTTCTCTGTCTTTCCTGTACACCGAGTAGTTGCTTGGAAGAACCTCTGATGTAAAGATGTCCTTGTTGAGCCATGTTTCACATCCAATGATCACGTCAGGTTCAGCATTGTCGATAAACACCTGTGTCTCTGCGGCTTTGTTTTTGATGCTTTGAAAGTGCATCACAACAGTACGAAGCGATTTCACTGTGCGCTTATACGACGGTTGCTGTGGTGTCTTTTTAGGTGATGAGGCTGCGATGGGACTGCCAAGTGTGGAATTTGAGGTCTCAAGTGTGTCAGTGTGGGTCGAGCTGAGATGGCTGAAGACGTTCTCATCCGCTGAGATTGATACATATAGTCTGGAATGATTTGGAGTGTTGCAGATCTTGCATATCCATGTGGTGGAGGAGTTTGCTAGTAGATGGTATTCCTCTAAAGTCATTGTCATACAGTGTACATGACACCAGTGGTCGCAGTTGTCACAGGCTTGGGCTCGATCGCCCCATTTCACTGCTCGCGTACATATTTTGCATGGATACTTAGGCTTGTAGGGTCCAGGGTTCAGTTCTTTCTGACCACTAAGAAAAAGTAAGAGTTGTATAATTCTTGACGGTTGTTGAAATTGAAGACGTATGTGTCTCTTTATGTGTGGCGATTGGTGTTGATTTGCCAGTAATACACGGATCAGAAGTCGGATAGGATGTCATTGAAATCGGTTGAAAGGTACAAATCGGTTTTTGGTGGCTCACCTTTTGATGAATGAGGTGAATGGATGCAGGTAAACAATGATAGGATCAGCTGCAAGGTTAACACAGAATGCATGTTGTCAGTGACGAATGTAAACAAACATGGCGGACGAGTTGCCCGGTAAACGCCAGATAGAAAAAACGGATGAGTAGTAGCCTCTAGTCGGCTTCTGAACTATGTGGTTGGCTTTTACAGATCAGAAATGTTGAATAGACGATATTGATTATGTTTATAGATAAGCTAGTTTTTACATTCAATACCTCTCTGATAGACGTACATTTGGCACAGCTCCCTAGGCTGAATGCATTAGAAATACTAGCCATTTAGATAGTGAAAAAATATAACATGGTTATAGTTGAGATAACACTACCTTCAACAGTACAAATTCTTGTACTTTTTCGGGCCGAGTCCCATGCGGGATTCGAACCTACGCCCTCAGAGTAAGGCAACTATCGCCAGCATTGACTGTACCAACAGCTTATAAATCACCAGCTCACCAAATCTGCAATTGATCACCCACAGCTGTGGAATATATTGCTCATATGATATCAAACTTTGGATGATAAATAGAATCTCAAACCTCATATATTTGTATCTTTTATCACCTTATGTTGCATATTTCATATCAGATGACACTTGACTGATATTTTCTGCTTTCTACAGCTTTTCTCCCGAGAATACGAAAGGAGTGTGTTAGTTAATTACTGTTTCGGTCCTGATTTACGGCCATATTGTCACCAAATGTAAACTTTATGATCCCCATTGGCAAGGAGTCATGTTATTTGATGTCGTTTATACATTTACAGTGGCAAATATCAACCCAAAATAACACTAAAGCTTGCCAATTTCCGGCAGAAGCGGAACTAAATGGACAACGTAATGACACATGAGGCGTAGGCAATACTGTTAGATCCTGCTTTGATGTTACCAATATCTGTCTCGAATGTCAATGAAGTGTCGGAAGTAAACTGTTTTTTTGTTTATTTCATTATCAGTTTGTTTTGGGAATAAAGAGTTAACTTTTGAATTGAAGCGATGATGTCTGTGTGAGGGGATGTCTCGATATACAGGAGGGACGGGAGGGTTCATATTGAGGTTTCATTTGTAGAAACGAAATACGGGGGATATTCATGTTTATAAACATATATAGAGATTATTACCCTCAAAAGCGTGTGATATAGCTTTTACGAAACAAGTGTAATTTGTGTAGTGCCTGAGCGAGAGCAAGTGTCATAATCAAATACAGTATGAAATGTAGAATTGATGCAACATTGAAGATTATTTGGCAGATCACGCTTCAAAAGTAATTCTCAGTAAAAAAATAAAAAATAATAATAATCAATATTGGATCATCTATAACCCAATTTCCCAAGCAACGAATAACTGGCGCCAGCCTCCTTAACCAGTTTCATTAAGCCCTGCAGCATTTCCTTCACTTTTCCGTGCTAACATAACGGATCACTACACCTAAAATGCAAATCGGGTTCTTATTCGATAGCACGGAAAGGTGAAGGAAATGCTGCAATCCTTAATTTAGTTAGTGATGGAGACTGGGGCGAGTTTGTGTCTTGCGTTGTGAAGTTGCATGTAGCCGTGTTAGACCTGTCAGATTAAGTGACACTAATTATCCTCCGTTAAGTATATTAATAGTAATCTGCACACTGCACATTGATGTATACATAGTGTTAGAATGTTTGGTATGAGATACAGTCTTTTATCATATACATGTACTTGCTTATAAATACGAACATTTTGCATGTATGATAGAACCTCTTTCAAACACCCTGTATCATCCCGCGGGCAGATAACCTGTATCAGCCCGTCGTCAAGGCACTGGAACCTCGAAACCTAGGTAACGTACGAGACTAATAGATCAAAGTCACGAGGCATTTAGAGTTTTCTCCCTTTGTACAACATATGTTTAACTAAACTCCTCACACTGCTATTATGTCTGTCAGATAAAAAGATTTGATGTAGGAGAGACGTAATAGCACTGTGAGGAGTTTGCCCTGGGGACGAGGTTGACATTTAACATGGCGGCCATCAAACGCCGCAGTTATTTACACAGTCAATGCAGAACGTAGATTTGTGAGCTCGAAACCGTCATTGATTCGGCAGTTGCCGTAAGAAAATGAGGTAAACTTTGAAACAAACGAAATGGGTACAGAGAAAACGAGAAACCCAAACATCGTAAGGTAAAAACACAAGTGACATGAGAAGATTTCCGAGTAGTTAATAATGTGTTGTCATGATAATAGATTCAGGAATTAACGTTTATGAATGTTTAACTTACTAGGATTTTTTTTCGTAAATGTATATGATAAACATAGTATGATACAGGTGTTTTCATATCACATCCTGTATTAGCCCTCGACCAATATCAACCCTCAAGCTAAAGCTATCGGGCTGATATTGGGGTCTCGGGCTTATACAGAATGTGATATGAAAACACCCATACAATACTATCTATTGCTTAAAGGCCTTTAATTTAATTTTTTTTTTATCTCCGTTTGATATCGTTTCTCACGCTTTTACAACTGCATACCAAAAGTTTGTTCACCTACATGTGTATCTTAGTGTAAATATCATGTAAATTGACGTTCATTGTAACGTCAATAATATGCATCACATACATTGACAACGAATCATCATTTATTCGTGAATAAACTAATTAATTTCAAACTTACCCTGCGATCGTCACGTTAGTGATGCATGTTTATGAAATTTGGCCTAATGAAATAGACAGAAGGGATCAAATTTTGAAAATTCAAACTTCACTAATTTTCGAATAAAAGTTTTCATAACGACTAAATGAGAAAAATTTCATCACAAATACATTGAATGAGTACAACTGTAACTGTCCTCTTATAATGCAAAAATGCAAAGTGGTCGGTTTAATTTTTGCGTTGATACGATGCTGCAAACACATGCCATATTACCTGATATTTTGTACTGAAATAAACAAGTAGGTGAACAAACTTTCGGTATGCAGCTGTTTATCTAATATCAGAGGAACCTTTGGAAAGAAGCTTGGACACATGGAAAGTAGAAAGTATAATGATCTATGATTCCTTTCTAGTCTTCCATATCCATTTGGCAATTAAAGTATTTATATCGTAAACAATCTAACAATTGAAAGATAACAGCAATACACGTTTTGGCTAAACTTAAAACGAATTTGATCTGTAACTTTACACAATATCAAGGAATATCAAACAGAAATCCTTATTGGCGCATGCAGACTCATTGCAAATTAATGTTGCCAGGTAGTTCCTGCCGAACTTTTATATGCCTTGATTCATCATTTTCTGAGTAAAACGACCAACATTACGACTTTTGCAGGCAAATTTATAGGTAACCAAGTTGTTCACTTGAGTCCATGAAACAAGAATGAGGTAGTTTGGAAAATTGATCTAAGCATCAAAACCTTGGTTGATTTTGTGTTTTCCCAACTTGATTGATCACAGATTAGAATGTGCTAAGAGTGTTCTAATGTTTTTGCAAATACATGTTTCTGTTTGAATATTATTATGTTCATTTCCATTTCAGCAAAATGTACTGTGACATGTTAAAATCTTAAAATTTTATAAACACAGTATGTTGAAGGTCCAAGTTATTTTATTTAAATAAAACATATCCAAAATGAAACCAGCAAATGAAACATATTCACACATTTACAAAAATCTATCACCTTTTCACCTGACTTGTGAAATGCTATAATTTTATTTGAAAGAAACTACGAGCTTGATCTGAATCTATCGAGGAGAAAACGTGAAGGGAATAATGGATCGTTTCATCCATTGACATCTGTTGTCTGATGCACATGTGTAAAATCGATAGAAATAAAAACCATTGTTTTGAACTAAGATCTAGAGTTATTGAGTTTCGTATTTCGAGAGTATAAGAAGTGTACACTAATTGTAATTACACAAGTGTGATGGATTAGATAGATGCTTTATTTTGTTAGTATTGATTCACCTGATTGATAACAATGTTGTATGTTCCTCAACAGCTTCCTGGTGTCTTCAAGAACGTAAGCATGGAGAAAAAGCATTTGTCTCATTTCTTGTGGATGAAAAGAGCGGAGTCAATGGCTCGAGAGCTAAATGAATAATGCATTATCGTTCATTCAGTTAATTCTCCTATTTGTATTTGTATCTTTACCGTAAAAAATTAAGCATTCAACATTTAAAAAAATCGAAGCCTGGTCATAGGAAGCTAATGGAATACGTAATTGTACACTGGGGCCAATGTAACAAGAATGATGAATTGTTAGACTTGATCTCAACATTGATTCCTGGTTTTGTTTTGTTGGTATTGATCCTCAATGTGTTAACTTGATTGTTAACAGTGTCAGCGTGTGTCTCAACAGCTTCCATTTTTCTACCCTAAAGACTTCAATCGGTGAAAGGTGTTTCTACTCACATGAATATATTTTTTCCATGGGTGGGAAAAATTAACTCTTGCTATGATTGAAATGAATCCATCCACTATGGAACATTGAAAGTGGCTCAGTAACTTTGTCTGCTGTGGAGAACTGTTCTACATGCAGTAAGTGTGGGTGGAATATTACACTGAATTTGAGAACAATACCACCCATGGGTCGCTAGTTCCATCGACGTTTAACTGCAATGCGTATCTATTACTAAGTGTAATAACACGGTAGATTTATTAAACCATCATATTTTAAACCGGTGAGTAATAAGTCATTTTATTAAACTGCAAATACAACTGCAACGTTTGTGAATACTAAAAGGGGCAGTAGCACGTTTGTTTGCAAATTAATTTTGTTTACGTTACATTACGTAACATCCTATTACACAAACCAATTATTCTTAGCAGTAATAACGATGATGCATAAAGCGTAAAATTGCATGGCGGCCATTTTAGTGTGGACACAATTTATTATTTTGAACGACAAAAACGATTTCCATGGCGTAATGGAACGATGTACACTCATTTTAAAACTTTTTGTCCGAGGAGAGAAAGGTGGTTTACCAACAATGACATTATTTTTCAAATACATTTCATCAACTTATTTCAGCAAAAAAACGTATTACTGTCCCTTTAATGTGACATGTTAGGTCATTCGCAATGCATTTCCCTTGTACTGACCCATTCGTTCCATTGCATTGTATATTAGCAATAAAGCAGCCATCACGTTCTACTACAGAGTTCATAACACCTGAATTTTCTTTCAATAAAATAGATTTCATTAAACTATCTCGTAATGAAGAAATCATGTTCTGCGTACCATGTTTCAAGTTATGTTGACACCTTTTTATAAACCTATGTTTATAATCTAAAATTCAGAAGTGATAAAATAAATCCCACTACAAAATGCATACCGAAAGGTTGTTCGCCTACTTGTGGATGTCAGTGTAAATATACTCATGGTAAAAATAGTTGACACCCCTAAACAGAACATGGATTTTAAGCAAGTTAAATGCATGGACAATTAATATTGTTCAATATTATGGTATTTTAAAAACTACATTGCACAAACACATGATGTAAACTGTAAAATACTTGCCATGTATGTATTGTGTGCGAATGAGACTCCATGAACGAATTTGTATATATTTTGATTCAGTAAAATATTTTTTCAAATGTAACTTTTCATTCTTGATTATAACCAAAATGAGAACACTCAAACAGTGTAACAATGCACCAATGCCAAGATCTCAAGACACAAGGAATTAACTTTGTTCTTATATTCCTCTCACTTTGGTATTTTAAAGTGCAAGAGGAGAAATAGCAAATGCGCAAGGACATTATTCACAAAAAGACGCCCAGAAGTAACATGTTTTACCAAACTGATACATTACGTTGTTTATATAACATTTCATTACTCTTAGTGGGTGTCAACTATTTTTACCATGAGTATATAATGTAATTTGGCATGTCTCATTTTCTTTTGTGAAGTATTCAGTAAGCGATCAACTGGGTCCAACATACATCATTCATTTTCTGTAACACACTCATTCTATGTGTTTGTGATGAAATTGTTCTCAATTGGTCGATATGAAAACATTTTTATTGTTATTGATTTAATTTTTTTGACATTACAATGGACGTCAATTTATATGATATTTGCAGTAGTCACAGTATAAGTCACAAGTTGGTGAACAAACTTTCGGTATGCAAATGCAATTTAAACGCAAGCAGTAGATCGATAACACTGTTCTGTCATACCACTGCATGCGAATAAAATAATTGTAAGGTTAAACTAGAGCTCATCATTGATTATACTGTTCCTAAATCCTAACTACTGTAACTGCCCTTCATCATGAAATTCACTTGGAATGTAAATGTGACCTTGATTACTGGGTGTGATTATTCCGTCATTCACTGACTTCCTGATAACACATGAGGGCAATCTAGGGGCGCTTTCATTGACGCTTTCATTGACGCTTTCATTGCAGTATTAGACACGTTCCCACATCTCTTCATTCTGACTTGGTTTTGCTTGCAGGATTATATAAAAGAAGGCTCGTTTTAAGAAGAACTACTTTTATTATTAAACCCATGTGTCAAATGCAGATGAATAATACATTTTATTAAATTTAACACAACACATTTTATATAACTTACAACCAAATCAATTGTGTCATTCCTTCTCAAGACAGACTTTGACATTACAAACTGATTGGGCTTCCTTCAACCAACTTCCAAACGCAAGGCATAACTTTTGCCAGTCTGCATTACTGGTTGATTTAAGCCTTGCAGTATTTCCCCTCTCTTTGTCGTGCCAAGATAGTGAATCGCTGCACCAGAAATGCAAAGTGGGCCCGGAGTTCCAAGCACAGATATCTTAAGGAAATACTGCAAGGCCTTAATCAGCCAGTAATGGAGACTGGCAAGAGTTATGCCTTGCATTGGGAAGTTGACTCAACCGATAATTATATTACACAAATAGACACGCACCTAAACAAATCTAGCCTTTCCTTACTATGAATCATCGTTTTTATAACAGGACAACATTTCTGAAACATATTAGATGATGTTGATGATAATATATATTATAACACCGTATTAATTAGGATAGCCATGAGACAAATAGAACAATGACAGTCATATAACGTGCAGTTTGCTTACAAATATAGCTAAACGTGATTGGTTTATTCTCCCTTTGTTTTGTTAAGGAGCTCTTCAAACTGCGGTATATAATCATACAACAAACTTTGGTCTTTTTGTTCAGTTCTTGAAGAGAGGAAGTCAATAAAATGGAACCAGGATGGCAATTCCTTCAACTGACTGTAGACTTCCTTGATCCAAATTGACAACTTATGTCTCATTGAGTTACTGACAAAATCATCAATGAAACTCTTACGAATCCCCAGATCATTAAACCATCTACTCAATTGTTTAAATATAACCATGGCAATTGCGCACTGGTATTTGTTCGTCTTCTTTTTTCTGTTCAGACAATAATCAAAGATCTCTTTTACACAGATTAAGGTTCTTTGTTCTTTGTCTTGACAACCAATACCGCTGCAAGCAACCCTTGTTTCTGTGAAGGCTGGGAACCTTACTTAAAATATATTGCCTTTGATAGTAGGTCTACTCTTATGTTTGGAAACTTTTATTTATTTATATGTTTAAATATATCTGTGAAGGAGTATGCTTATTCATTAGAAATGACATGACTATTTTATCATATATTCGAAATTATTCTATATAATTAAAATACTTTTCAGGTCCAAATCTACCATGTTAGGGTGGCGTTGGGATTAAAATATCATAAACTCAATTTAAGAGTCAGAATTGTTTTATATAGTGTTTGCGTTATTGATTCTTATAACTATGTTTGTGATATTGGTAATGGCAGGAAACCCATGTTCTAAATTGCCACATCTGCCACAAGTAATACTTAGCCAGACTCATTTTACAAATTGAAAATAATTAATGTAAATGTAACACATATTTTATTTAGTTTGACAAGAACGGGTCACCACATCAATCTCCATCAAAGCTGTCAAAACTGTCAAAGAAACATCAGAAGACTGATTACATATAATCATAAGTCTTTAAAAGATATTCGAATTCCATAGCCATTCAAACCAAATAAGCACGGGGCATTCCTATAGAAATAGACCCCAGGAATGCCAGGGACTTTCCCAAAGAATGCCCGGTAAACTACTAGTAGATGCTCTGTCAGTAAACGAAGACCCTGGTGAGTCGAAGAGTTCCATCTCTTACATACAATATTCAAACTTTTAAACTTTGGTAATATAACGAATTAGGTCCAAAGTCAAAGCTATAAACGAATTGACATTGCGGCCAACTATGTAAAAACCAATATCCTAAAAGAGCAGTGCAATTTCCTTTCTCAACTAATCAAGGGTAGTACAAATATTCCTAGATTTTTGAATAAACATGAAATTGCCTGGAAGGTACAGTCTCTGTTTACTTTGATTTAGTGTGTGTATATGTGTTTCACCTGACAATACAGAGATAAAACAATCACAGGAAATTGCAAGAGAGAACTTCTAATTTCTATTATATAATCTCTGTTTTTACATAAGAGCAATCAAAAGTTTTGAAACATGGTTCACGAGGCTGTCTCGCTGTCAAGGCTGGAAAATGGGTTATTTTTTCCCATCCACCTGACAACCAAGGATTAGTGAATTCACTCAGAATATAAATTACAAGTTTGTCATGGAAACAAATACAGTGCATGTCAAGATGTCGTTCATCCACACAGGAAATTGAGGATACCCAAGATGTATAGCTGACCAATGAGAGAGCTTAGAGGCATATTCAAGTCCGTATAATGACGTCACTGCCGTCTAGGCGAGTAGTATTTCGATGTTGTTTGCAGGTAGAATCGACTTAGCGGCGTAATTTAGGGCGGAAAGTAAGTAAGTTAACAAAAAGTTGCCCATGTCCAATTAGTATGGAACCTAATAAAGGATCGGCGGTAAGTTTTGTTATATGTCGTTGTGTATGTTTTGAAATATAAGCCACGAATGTAGTCGAGTCGAGAGGTTTGAAAACGAAACCAAGATGGCGGGTGTCGCTCCTTTAGCCTATGGTTTTGAGGGGGCGTGGATACCTTTATATATATTGTTTACATTTAGATCTTGGGTATCCTCAATTTCCTGTGTTCATGCATTCAATACAAATCTTCATGGGTTCCGAATGGTTATTTGATTGTGTTGCTTCACCTTCGTGTTCAAGCCAGTACACATATTCCTAGACTTTCGAATACGCATTGAATTATCTGGAAAATGAAGTCTGTGTCTACTCTTTGCCTGTTGCTCAAGAACCATAACATAAAATCAAAGTTGAATGTTTTATTTCAAAGTGCTTTGGTCATGTTTGTAAACTACGAACCTTGCGTCCCTCAACAACATTTCCTTATTTATTGATGAAATCTAAGATTAGAAATTCCTTGACATAAAGCACGGCTTTGTAAACATACTCGGCGTACCTTCATTAGCTTGGATTGCAGGGTATACACAAATGGTGTACATATAGAAATATCCATGCATTTATCTATATATATATATGTATACCATTTTTATATTTCGTTGTTGGTGGTTGACCATCAGTTGTTATCTTGAAACTTGCTTCTCTGAAGGAAGAAAATAAAATATAAAATATGATATCATTTACAGTTCATCCAATTTCTGAAATGGATGCAAAAGCTAGGTTATTTTCTTACACAAGCATTGAAGTGACTAAATGTTACTATTTGCAATCGTTAACGTCAGTATCAAGTTTCTCTGTAACATTTTAATTTACAGGAAACTGATGCCAAATCGAATAAGTGCAAGTTCGTAAAGAAAGTTTGTTATCATCTTTTTTAAAAAAATATGTTACATCATACCAGCGTCTGTTCACCAATTTCTGTATTATAGTGAAGCATAATGTAATCTTATTTCAAACGTCACAGTTAGACATAATATTTGGGCATGGTAAACATTTTGTAAAATTATGTTATTTGTAAATTTAACTTTTGAATCGTTCAAATAAAAACAAATATTAGAATTTCGGATAGGACAATTTGTCATATATTGACGCTCATATAGATGATTCCATTTATTTTCATCCAGTGAACAAAAACTGGAATGAAATACACTTTAGAAAAAACGTTTTAACTATTAAATTCTGCACAGGTATAAATGGAAGCTGTTGAGACACATGTTGACAGTGTTATCAATCAAATGGCAGACTGAGGATCAGTACTGTCAAACTAAAGCAAAAAGTTAATATATGTAATAAATAACACTTGTGATGTGTACCCTAGTGCACAGTTAGTGTACAATTATATAATCATCAACATATATATATTTTTTTATCTCTTTTGGCGTTTGCTCCTTTTTTGTGGTGATCTTAACTCCCATCCTTGGATAGATAGCCGTTTATGAGAAAGCCATTTATATGATTAGTGAAACACTCGAGAAATCCTATCGATCAGTTGACTTTAATCCAGTTACACAATATATTCAGATTATACATGCATGTTTCCATGTAATACTTCACATCTTCTGCGAAACGGTGATAAAACTTCCTATTTTTTTCCCTCAAATCGTCTACATGAAGGGCCGGGATAACGCAGTGGTTAGTGTGTTTGGCCTTGAATCAGTGATCAGTGGTTTGAATCCCGCCATGGGCTTGGCAACTTTGTCAGCTGTAGAAAACGTTACTGCAGTAGTGTTTTGGTAAAATGCTACACTGAATTTCAGCGTATTACCATTCGTAGTTCACTAGTTCCAGGCGATGCTCGCAGGTTTCACAGTAATGCATATCCATAGCTATGCTGTGGACTTCCTCCCTGCAGTAATAACAGCAACAAGATGTAAGAGAAGTACTCGGGAAAACAGCATGAAACCCCTAATCACCTCACCTCACTTCACCTCTACAAGAAAAAGAAACATCAGTAGACGATCACATGTACATTTCAGACAGCTCTTTCTACACTGTCATCATTCGTGTGACAGGGGGGTCAATAGTAACAAAATCAACAAAGGAATCGATGTTGAGTTCAAGTTTCACTATTCATCATTCTCGTTCCATGGACCCAAGTGTACAATTACAAATACAAAACAAATTTTGAAATTTTGGAGGATGAGGTGATTTAGAGTATATGAGAGTTCGGTAGAATCATACTAGGCAAAAGTTCGCACTTCGAAATTATGTGATCAATCCAAATAAAGTAAGTTTAAATTGTAGTGAAATCAAATGTTGCTTTCAACTAAGCAATGTTAGATCTAGATATCTGCAATAACGAAATTGCAGTTGAATCTAGTTATGCAATCAACGACGCCGTTGTTAATGGTACATCCATTGTGTTTAATACAACTTTATTTGTATTAAATACGTTCCAACTCACCATATGTGCTGTTTGCAGTACAAATAAATAAACTCAGCTTGCATATTCATCACCAGTCGTTAAATATACCATAATTACTAGTTTTCAATTAAAATCGAGTAACATCATTATGCACGTGTAGAAACCGAAACTGAACGTTGCATTTAAATGCGCAATAGTTATATGACCTATTAAACATTATCAAACCAAATTTTCCATTTTGTCTGTTGTAAATAAGATTCTAAATTTACGTTTGGCTCATTGACGCGCGCCAATCGCGATGCATTGTCCGGTTTTCGATCAGAAATCACTACTTTTAACTTCATATCGTCAATATACTAAGTCGAATATCATCAAAATGATAGTTTTCGGTAACAGTCGGTACTTCTCGATGAAGTAACATATATAATAACGTTTGGAATATGTGACCACTAACAACGCAATGAATGTACCTTGAAAGTGATATTTGTCAATGACGAGTCATGATGATAAAATAATGTGAAATAAACGTTTTCTCGTTTAAGTTGTTTTCCTCGAAATATGTTATTTGATTTTGTGAAAACAATTTATCATAAACATGCGGATATATAAACAAGAACAATCAAATACAAATAGCAAAAATAAAACACATTTTAACATCTGTCCACCACAACAATTTGTTTGGTAATAACAAAAACACATGACAATTAAGTGGACTTACATGTCAAGAAAAGGGGGTGTTGAAGTAAAAACTTGAAATGTCTCTGGAGACTGGAGGAACATTACAGAGTCTGATACTGTCTGATGACTTCCTTTGTAATGTTTAAAACAGCTCATCCCTCTGTGAGACTGACTATTCCTTGATGTATCTATCAGTGGAAACACTTGTCGAAGATAAGGGAGGATAGGGTTAGATGACAAACGTGTTAGAGTCGATGTTTCCATTTCTTTCTTAGGAACATGGGTAACACTTTTCCGGGAAATATACTTTCACTGTACAAGGTGTTTATTTTAAAAATAATTCTAGAATTCAAGGGTTTATTGCACCACATGACGAACAACATCCCTGTATTGTGATTATGAAGTTTGTCTGATTAAACATCTTTACTACTTTATAATTAGGTACTGCTGTAAATACCCTGGGAAACATGTGCTGTTATAGGTTAATTTTGAATGGGTAAAGGCAAAATGCAGATTTTTAATCTTAACCATCTTTATTTCGAAATTAGGCATCTTAAATTAATTCTTAGTTATAAGATGTCATGATATGATGTGTTAAAAACTTTCCTCAAAAAGAGAGACACTATTGTGTGTCCTGGTGATTTAGAATATGAAATCTATGCTTAGCATACTTGCCCCTCTTATGATGTTTGTAACGATGTTAAATTTCCTCGTATTTGATTTTTTTTGCTAAAATTTGCTATGGTATTTAAACCAATATCGTGATAATGTATCTTTGTTTTATAGATACATAATATTAAGATGCATTTTGTTCATATTAATCTAACTTTAACTGTCCCAAATTATAACCTTTGACCCCAAACAACACAATGGGTGTACCTTTAATACCACCCATTGTTCCCTGGTTCCAACCAACGCTCGCAGCGCTTAACACCGAGAGTGACATTTCGTGAAATGATATAAATCCAGTACCTTTGAAAGCAGCCTTAAACCTTGAATCACCTCAAATGATATCATGTAACATGTTATACAAGCGAGACATGAATTAATTATGTCTTTCTACAGCTACATCTCAGTATTACATGCGGAATCTGCTTTGCGGGATAAACTAGAAATCAATAATATATAGAGTTTTGGTAAATGTTTTGAAGATGTCGGACAAAGACACAAGTTTTTGAAGGATTCATTTCTTCTTGGATTTGTGCGTCAGTCACAGGATAAGCACATTCCATTTTAGTGGTGCAACATAATTGTCTCAAAACAATCTTATGTAGAAAGACGTCTGAAAAAGTTCTTGCACTTGAGATCTTAATAGTTCAATCACGTTTTTGAAAGACATGTAATTTTGTGTTGAGCTGAGGTTATAAGATGTAAGTGCTATATAGTTATTATTCATCCTCCAATGGTTGGAATTATATGCCATAAGCATGGCATGAACATGATGACAAGGACCATGCCACATTCAACCAATTTAAAAGTGTTTCACGAACATGCTGTTTCTTAAAATTCTTGGTCTTGCCAACATGATTTTCTATGTCAGCTTCTTGAGACATTATGGACCACAACTGACTCGCAAAAGAAATTATTCACACAACTATGAAAGTTATTTTAAAAACAAGTAATATTAACGACTGCAAAATACATTAACTACATTTAACATCACACTTATAACAACATAACCATAACCATATTCAATGTTCCGACGCAATTATAAGGACATATAAAATATATTTCAGATATATATTTTTTCCACGTCAGTGATGTGTGTGTTGTGTACCTTTATTTTATTGATTATTCTCAACAGAAAATATAACATGCAAATGACACATTAGCCGTCAGACAGCAAAAAACCCCACAAAGATCCAAATGGCCTAATCCGTCAAACTTATCATTCATTAAGGCTCTTAATTGCAAAATCAGGTTCTAAGTGTTATATAATACATGAGATAGAACACGTGTTTGTATTTGCATTCTGATAAGAGCTGGTTACCAAATCAGAACTATGTTTGCCAACACAATTCATCAAATCAAAAACATGCTTTATTTTGTATTTTGAAAACCCAAAAAATTTAAAGATATCCTAAACTTGAAAAATCTCATATGAGAACCTGATCCTATTGATTTATAATGTTTTATCATGATATATAACATAATGATTCTAATAATCTTAAAGCAACAAAAGCTTCAGCACAATGTAAGAATCAATAGGTATCAATATTATGTACATTTGTTGTACAGGTACGTTGCACATTATTTGCTTGCATTACGGAGACGAGAGAAACGTAATCACTTAAGCGCTGCAAACGAAGTATTTAAGCACATTACAAAACAGCTTTTGCAACAAATTGAAAAACTTTATGAATTGTTTTAAAACAAGAAAATGCAGGAATAAGTTATGTCCGTACGATATTGGGAGGGTAGAAAATACCCGTTAATTAAGTCTAGATAATATTATGATGTACTCCTTGACCAAACCATGCTGGAAGGCGTTATAACCAAACATCTCATCTAGATAAGGAGATTCTAAAATATCAATTTTAAAGGTGGATGTTATTGAAAATATGATCAGTTAATGCTGCAAAAATTATTGTTAGTGTAGTTATTTTCTAGTGACATAATATAACCATGTTCCAGTCGTATTTAACACTCGTGGAATAAATATGTAATATAGAGTTATATTGGACCACAGTGTGAACCCTATACTGTTTTTCCTTAGTCAGCGAAACTTTCAACTCTCTAGCCATTCCACAAGACAAAAGTCTTCTTGAGGTCCCCCGGTCGATGTTAACAGATTCTTTGTCTATGCAGCGCCATTGTCCTGGGACATCCTCAGAATCCCAGAGACTGTAGTGACTTGCCCACCTTCAAATCTCAACTAAAACACATTTGTTCAGGGAGGTTCCAAGCTATGACTGTTTACATGTTCCTCCCTTCTATGTGCACTTTGTGAATTCGCCATGAACCATGTTTACAAGAGGGAAACCCAAAGAGAACTGTAGTATATTCTCACGTGACATATCAATATTCAAACACCTTCCGGGGTTTATCTTCTTGATGCACAAACTATCCTTTAATTAAAATGGTTAAGCTTAAGTGTAGTTTACAAAAGAGCACACATTATCATCTTAATCTTCATTGAACATGTGATGGTCTTTGATTAGCTGAAAAAATATGACATCGTCTAAATGATCTAGAGTGAATTAACACGTCATAAACATGTCAAATATCGAAGGCCTACCACTGATCTACCAGAAATTATTGCAATGGTTAAATTGTTCCAAAAAGATGAATCCAACATCACGGTCAAGGTCAAAGGTTATGAGCTCAGTATGTGAAATGGAAACAGGTCATCACCTCTGCTGATGTCACTTTTATATAAGTATTCACATGTGACTGGTTTTCCATTCCACAACGTCAGCATCGATTTGCTACACTGTCACATAAAAGGACAATGTGGACATACAGGAAACTAATGCCACAATGAATAAGAAATCGTTATTTCAAAATTTAAGGAGGTTAGCTTTTTAATAAAGATGTCAGTTTTGTTTCATTCGAAGAGCCAGTGAAGGTACAGCAAACCTAGAACCACACATCTAGATGGTCTAAAACACTAAACCATTCTTCAGGAATCGATTTTTATATCTGAATCATGACATGTTCGTGATGAAAAGCACTTCAGACTATGGTCTCCAAAAGACTTCTTTTTCATCATCGGCCTTAACCATTATCTGTCTGCGGTACCTTCATATAAGTTGCCTTGCTTCGAAGAGATCAGAGATGGCTGACTGGCTAAGACGGTTGGACAATCACTGATGGCTTGTTCTGAGGGTGTGTTCGATTACCACAGCAGACTCGTAGTGAAAAATGACAAGGATTTGTGGTGTGGCGAGTAGTGTGCACTGAAAACTACTAGTTTCTTATGCTGCTATTGTCACGAATCATCACCAAAGAAAACTTGTTCACATTCGTGAACATTTGTAGACAATTCGTAGTTAATTCTTGGAATTCGTAAATGATTCGTTGTTGATTCGGCAACATTCCTCCAATTCGTGGCATTCGTGAATTTTTTTTGATTTGTCGAAAACTTTTCACGAATCAACTACGAAT
The DNA here is from genome assembly GCA_936450465.1 of Gibbula magus. NCBI lineage: Eukaryota > Metazoa > Mollusca > Gastropoda > Trochida > Trochidae > Gibbula > Gibbula magus. The sequence continues at coordinate 21,178,509 of OW388294.1, read as the reverse complement.
TTTAAATTCATTTTCCCAATTAAATCTTCTTTATATCTTCGAGATAATGTTGGTACCTTTGACAATTTGAATTATTTGAAGTAGAGAAAGATTTCTGGTGTTCTTTTTGGATACCTACATGATTCACTTGTGTTCATTAATCTTTACATTTGGAAAGCTGACAATTTATAAATTGTGAGATATCATTGATATTTTAGGCCAGTCACTACCAAACGAAGTAGGAATCACATTTCTTATTTTATTTACACTGCATTATATTGAGTTTGTCCTTGTCACGATTTTAATTATTATAACATTCACATTTTAGCAAGATTGATCTCATTCATGCACAATGCATATCCTCCTCAGAAGATTGAGACTAATTATTTCAATTTCATAAATTGCTAATCAAATGAAAATTTTGACATATTTTTTTAAACAAAGATTAAATGATAATTGCAAAAAATATTTATTCTTACGTCATATGTGTAATTATTTCACTGTAATGTCATTACTGTGTAATGAGGAGGTATACCAAACATTTAATTGGTTTGCAATTTTCATGTGAATTAAACAATTTAGTTTTTCGAAATGTATTGAATATTTTTACAGTTAAATTTCGTTGTTGAGGCACCTTTACGATTTTCTTACAACGGAAAGTACTTGTTCTTCAGTGCGTGTACAAACTCAATATCAATGACTCGATAAAGAAAGTAGGTCACACAGCTAGCAAGTGAAAAATGTGATTGGTTAAGGCTCTATTTCGTAGAGTCAAATTCTGTTTATGATCAAACTTTATTAACAAATCTCTTCTATTGTTATTACATGCTTCATCAGTTTACAAGGAAGTAAGGCAAATTGAGGAACTTATATATTTGATATCAAAGGATTCAATTTGATTCTGCTATCATTTATTTTCTAACTGTTCAAATCAATGGATGTGTTCATGTTTTTTTTCTCGAAAATATGGTGTCAACAAATAACCTTCATTTTGGATATTTGGATATCCAACGAATAAAGTGTCATCTCCGTTTCAAGTCCATATTTGTGTTGATAAGACAACCTAAACTACATATATGTATTATGTATTCCAATTCTATAATGTATATGTACAGAAACCTTTTCGTTGTTTAAGAAACTCCTGTATAAAAACAATAAGGTATTAACAATACTTAATGACTTCGTTACAAACAAAACCTGTGTCTACAAGGTGCCTTTCATATGTTTCTGATATTGAGTATATAAAAGTAACACACCATAGGCTGATTGAACCAGGACGCCTGCTTAAAAGGAGGGTTCTATCGGGGTATTTTTTGTGGAAACGAAATTCGATATTCCTGTTTACACATGTATGTTATTAATACATGATTAAAACACAGTCAAATTGAAAGATACTAATGAACGTAATATTTTGATGACTTTATATTTCACAAATTCATAAAGGCAAGCGCACACTTGTCGAAAATAAAAACGATGAGAACTGAAGCCATTCATCGGCGCTGCGATTGGGGAAAATTTCGCTACGGTCTAACAGCATATTATTTATTAATTTTATTATGTGTTATCTGTTATGTGAATTTTCTATCATTGTTTATATTTATTGTTTAGAAAGTGTAAAATTAGGTTAAATATAGCGTGTTTTCATTTCACGTAATGCAAAGAATCCTATATGGCGGATGCTGCCGATAGAACCATGATATGTGTCCTAATCATTTATGAAGTTATTATAAAATTGATGTTTAACACATAGCACTGTAACAGTGATCTCACATCCTCTGATTGAAAGGACCCGGAGTGATAGAGGTTACTGAGTGCTCTCTCTTTCGTTTGATTTAATGCAAATAGCCATCGCCATTCACGAATTGATTCTCAGACTAGGTCACCTAACAAATGATCAATGTGATGATTTAGTGCTCTGCTTCCTCGTGCCAATAACTGACAGCCTATTTATGACCATGCCTTACTATTAAGTCTCCTGTTATTACACGTTTTAGTTATCTCAGAGAAATTGGTAGAGAAGATAGTTGAGTTTTAAATTTTATAATTGTCAATTGAGTATCATTGATTTTAAGAACTCTTCCTTCAAAACTTTTTCAGGTTAATGGGGAAAATACATTGCCATAATAACATACCTCTAGTGATAAATATGTATATGGGGTTTCAAAGCCACGGACTGAAGTAATGATAAGGTAACCATAGGCTTTTGTAGACAAAGAGCGTGCTAAAAAAAGTACCTGTAAACACGTGAATATACTTTATTGTAACCGGCCATATTTCATTTAAAAAATGCCATATCAAGAATTATATTTGTGTATTGCTGAACGTGTTCTTTTTGGTTCCTGTTAAGTTTTGGTTTTAATCGGTTTTAAAAAGTTTACTTTGGTGCCTCTGTTGATTTGTGGTCATTTACATATTAAAAAATTGTAATTTCAATTTTTATGGATTGATTATGATTTCTTATTTTACTTTCTCTACATTTATATAAATACTTAAAGACTTTTTTATCGAATAATTTTCAGTTTCATTATTCAGGGTTGTTTGCCTATCTATTTGTTTATAATCATGACTGAATTGATTAAAATATTATGGAGCAATAACTTAAGCACTCTATTATTCATGAGTTATCATTCGATCTCATACATTATGTAATACATGTATGTTCACATATTATGAAATAAGTCAATTTATGTTTTTGGAAGTATTGAGTTTTAGTTTTAGGAGTACATTTACGGTAACGTTTATTTTGTTATTTTGTTGTTACTCATTTTCAATTGATTTGATTCATGCATACATGCCATTGTTTTTCAAGAAATAAGCGCACACGATACACGATACACGTTAATACAGGCAATGACAAGCAAAATATAATTATACAAACGTTGTAATTGAAATTGAATGTTTTGGGTCAGTTCTGAAACGACATTAAGCAATTAGAATATTTTTACAATGTACTGTGTAGTTTTAAACTTCTAGGAGCGTTAGGGAGTTTTAAAAATTAATGGCAATGCGAACAGGTTCGAAATATTTTATTTTCCAGGAAAAAGGTATTTAATTTAATTGTTTTATTACAAAACAAACGTTTTAATTGAGTACTTGTGACTAAAATCAGCAATACCAAACATAAGACATTAGTGAAAACAGTCTATAAATACTGTGAATGTCTTGCAGTGATAGCACCATATACAGCCCAAACGGTAGAACGCATCATTTACAGATAATCAAAGTATCTGTTTCTCTCTTTAATTATATATAAGTTTCAAGGATCATAAGACGTTCATACACATAATGCCCATGGTATACATGTACTTTCTGATAAATCTCCTCCCATACTCTTAGGTTTACTTGTAATCAAATCAAAATCATCCTTCATGACCAAGTTCCGAACATTCAGCTATTCACTGAGCTGTTAATCGCTGATATGCTGATGACATTAATTTTCTATTCGTTTAGTTTTTAAGATTTGTTAATAATAATTGATTTTTTAAAATTACAATGGATATTCGTGTTCATTGTTGTGGATTCTAATCATTTACACAATCTGTCTTAACGTTCTATTATCTTTTATGTCAATCTCTTTCTGCAAATGATGCGTCCATAGGTTTTTCTTTTGAACTTTAAGGTAACGATTTTGCATTGTTCTTTAGCGTTTTACTCGGTAACAATTGACAGAGTAAGGCACGTGAAAGCAATTTATTCTCCAAAAGCATTTAAATTTACATTATTTTACATGCATAGCTGCACGAAATGCATTGATGTTTTTTTTTTATCTTCCTATTATAAAATTTTGATTACACATGTACACTTTCACTGCATTTCCCATAAATGCCATTGGCGCTGGCAGGTATATGCAGTTATTCTAATTTTGAAAGAAAGTTTTATTTAGAATGGACGTCAAGATTAGTAGACACACATTGAAAATAACTTGGAAAGTAATAAATTGTGATTAAAATTTGTGTAACGAAATTAAATAGGAATAATCGTTCACATTAATCACATTTTATTTACAGAAAATGTCATTTAGACATTCAGAATTTGTAGACACAGATTGGAAATAGTTTTGCGATCGATAAGAAATTTAATTTAATTAATTTCTTTTTGACAGGATTTCTCTATCTTGATAAAATTAAGATATAGATAAGATAAAGATAATTCAGATATACATTTTTAATTTGTACACATGGAATCGCAATTCATAACTTATTCAATACAGGTATCTAAAAAGTGAATATTAATAATAATAACTATCATTCTTTATTTCGTATAATTGTTCTGCAAGAAACCCTAATATATATAGAATGCTTGACGTTGTCTCGTTTCATAACATGTTTATTAAACGAGTGCATGGTTTGGTATTTTAACAAGCGAAATCGAGTTAAATAATGATCGCGCGATACCATTCACGAGTTTCAAAAACATGTTATCAAACGGGACCGAGTTTAGTATTTACATTATTACTCAATGATGTAAATGGCTCTGAATTGCAAGAACACCGTTTTTAGTGACGTTTACTTGCAAATAGGTCTGACCGCTATTGCGGTCACGCAGCTAACATTGTGACGTCAACCAAAAACGACTGTGACGTCACGCTCTGATTATGACGTGACGGCAGCACGCTGTCGTATCACACATGTGTGTAACCAACTAATTGTTATCTAATGAGTGATCTCACCATGATTGAGTAATAATTTGATGATTAAACCCTCGTAATGTACAGTCAATCAATATGATTATTGTGTTTAAAATGTCCCTTTATAAGCATTCATATGATTTAAATTGAACAGCCATGTGTTAAACATGTGCTTTAACTTAAGCTAAAAAAGAGAATCTCAGAATACGTATCTCTTGTAAATTAAAACAAAATGTGGGAACGTTATTTGTGCAGGCCAACATGTGGTTTTGTCGATTGAAGCTTAAGATGTGAATGCATTTAAACGACCAATGCTATTTAAGATTTACATTTAAATCAAAGGAGTTCTTTTCGTCTTCATTAGCACCAACCTAGCGGCAACAAAGATTAGATTTCAATAAATGGTTCAATTTGTCCTGCAAAATTTGCAACCTTTTGTAATTAGTCTGAAAAAGTTTGCAATGCTGCAAACGCCTAAGGCGCAGTAGCACATTTTTTAATATTATGTTTTCTTACTTTGCCATTTATTATTTAAGTTTATACAATATATTGGTGCGTTAATGGTTAATGCATCTCATTACACATGCCGTATCCATAGAAAACGGTTATCTGTATTGGAAGAAAATGGTGCGACGTATAAAGCTACAGTCAGGTGGAACATTTCAGAGTGACAGGTAGGTTTGTAGGTCTCATGCGAATTTGCGAGTTCAGACAGCAAGATGGTTGATACCATCGTTGTACCATATTTAAAACTCTACTCTGAGTGTTTAGGTATCGTTATATCAGTCACATCATCGAACTACCTTCCAGCGGCCATTTTAAGCTGTACACTCCATGAGAAATGGACTCACATGGCTTAACCGAAACATGCATTCTTTTTTTTTATTGATTCAGGAGTATTATTTAACCATTGGCAACACTTATGTGTAATTTTGTAAGAATACTTTCGGTAAGAAAATTGTGCTACAGCCCCTTTAAGTATTACAATTTTCTAGTTGAAAATACATAACTTCTGATTATGAACCATATTGATTTAAGTGAATGGACATTTGAGATAAAGTAGGAATAATTCTTATACAATACTGGGTGAAACCAAATAACATTACCCGAACATACAACAGAGATATACCAGTTCCACTACAAACGAGACAGTCAAATAGAAAACTCACTTTAATTTTTAACTTGATATAAAATCACTGAGGTTACGTACATTGATAAGACTTAGTGTACTTTTAATTTAACTTCAATTTGGACGCGGAATAATTCCATGTCATGTTTTCACTTTCACAAGAAAATAATACTTTAACGAATTATCTAATAAAAAACTCACTTGATTTTTTAACTTGGTATAAAACCACTGAAGTTACGTAAATTGATAAAGAACACTCTAATTTTACTTAAATTTGGACGAGGACGAATTCCATGCCATGTATTCATTTTCACAAGTATATGATACTTTAACGAAGTATCGACTTTTATGTAACTGATTAAGATAAGAAGCCATGGCAGCCAATCGGAGATAAAGATTAAATATTATTTCCAAATTCCAAGATATGAGTTATTGAAGGAGACTAAATCCTTATCGTTTGAAAAATATTCTCTATCTCCACAAATATATATTTTTCATTTAAAGAAAAGATTTTTCCTGGTAGATTTTAAAAATAATGTTAACACATATCAATATTTCATTTCCATTTGCTTGCATTTGGAACTTTCAAACTAAAAGAAATCATAAGATCATGCATACACAAATTTTATACTTCATTAAGTTAAACTCATGTTGGATGAATTTATTTCAGCACATGTGAATGCAATAATGCTTATTTGTGAGAAGTCAGAGAGATTAAACTGTGCATTTTTAGAATTGCTTCTGTACTAGATCACACAAACTGACGCTGATCTTTGTTTTATAATCTGGATTACATTGAGAAAAACAATTCACTGTGTTTTGAAAGATTTCCAGTCTAATGTATATTGACGTAAAAGTAAATTATTTCCGAAACGCCCACCTTAACGAATTTGGATTTAAATCCTTTAAGCCCTAAATTGAAATAATCTAAGATCCTTAGAAATGTCATCCACCTTACAAGCTGTTTAAGAGACTCTTTATGTGAAAGGATAGTTGTACAGCACAGTTCTATCTTTCGTGCAATCTCTTTCATATAATGACTATTTTACAATTTAAAAAAACACCAATACAGGGGGAAATGTTTAAAACGGAATCAAAAATCATCTTTGAACTGGCTGTAATTTGAGTTCTGTTTTATAAACGATTTACAAAAACAATGATTGGACTGTTTGAAGTAGAAGTTGCAACAGTTTTTCCCCAGGTCATAATGGTTTGTAAGGTGAATAATATTAATAAAGATTAATAAAGACGCTGTAGCACGGTTTCTTTTGCATATTTAACTCATTAAATTATGCCGTATCCATAGCGATAGTGGTGTGGAACTCTTCAGTGTGAGAGGTAGATCTGTAGATCTCAAGAAAATTTGAGAATTCCGCCAGCACGATGGTTGACCATTCTATCATGGTATCATATTTAAAACTCTGCTTTGAGAGTTTAAGTAACACTACATCAGTCAGATCACTTGAACTACCTTCGAGCGGCCATTTTAATGTGAACTCATGGCTTAACCGATCAATGAACAATCGTTTTAGAACTCTTTTTAATGATTTAGGGCTATTATTTAGCCATTGGTAACACTTATTTACCTATTTTTCACTTTATTTCGGTAAAAACAACGTGCTAAAGCGCCTTTAAATTATTTCTTATTTCAATTTAGGGCTTTTTAGAATTTTAATTACATGTGTTATGCCAAAGGGTTTATGTATAAACAAATAAAACAAATGCTGGCGTTTGGGAAATGCTTTGCTTTTTCGTCAATATACATTAGACTGGAAATATTTCAAAATAATTTTAAAAAGATTTTAAGTGAGGTTTTTGTCCACAAAACATGTACATGTTACACAAGTTTCAAAACGAATCTGAGTGTAGCAACGTTTGTGTGCGATAATCTATGCTCTTGTACAGAAGCAATTAAACAAGTATACACTTTAATTTGCTCTGACTTGAATTATTATAGGTTAACGATATCATGGTTGCATTCACATGTGCCGAAATAAACACTTTTCAATCTAATTCCACTTTGATTTAAACTAGTGCAGAAAAGTATCCCAATCAAGATCAACGTACATTAATAACGCATGATATAATGGTTGCTTTTATTTCGGAAATGTCAGTTGCAATCAAATGGTTATGAAAGACCGAAATTTCTCACATTGGTTTTATAAATCGTCAAAATTAGTTTTTATTTCACTTTTTGGGAATATATCTACCTTGGAACTCGTTTGTGAGTAACATGGTTTGTATAAAAATATTTTATAGAGATTAAGATGACTTTATAAACGAGAAGACATTTAGTCTCATTCAATAAATTATCTCTTGGAATTTGATTCAGTTCGAATGAAATAATGCTTTAATGTTCTTGCTTTGAAAATCATATTTAATCTGTGTCTTTGAATGACTTACATGGGTCTTCTAATTTCACTCAGTTACATTAAATGTATTTCTAAATGTCGATAATTTGCTATAATATGATATTATTGTGAGAATGAATATATTGAATCAAATTCGTATGTGCATGATTGTCTTGGTACACATGTATGTAGAAAAGTGTTCTTTACTAAGAAGTGTAACCTAGTATCCATTTGTAATCAGATGAAGCTGATATACTGGTATATCTCTGTTGTGGTGTATGTCTTTAAATATTTGTATTTCGGTTGAGCAGGTACACTTTTTACAATGGACATGATCCGATCTTAAGTTCAACACACATTATGCATACACATTGACAGTAACATTTCCACCGATATTGGTTAAAGCTTTTACAGAAGCCGTAACCGGTATCGACAATAAAGTTAGGTAAATAGGCAGTGACATATTTCATGAATTTGGAGTAGTCGCAGGTTGAGAAAGAGATATATTTGTCTCCATCATAATAAGTACTGCTTATATATAGAATACTAAACGATGTCCCTTTTGATAACATGTTTATTAAACGAGTGAATGGTTTGGTATTTTAACGAGCGAAAGCGAGTTAAATACCGATGCCATTCACGAGTTTCATAAACATGTTATCAAAAGGGACCGAGTTTAGTATTTTATTTATTACTCAATGATGTAAGTAGCGCTGAATTGCAAGAAAATCGTTGTTAGTGACGCTCACTTGCAAACAGGTCACCTGCTATTGAAGTCGCGCGGCGAACATTGTGACGTCAACCAAAATGACTATGACGTCACGCGCCGATTATGACGTTACGGCAGCACGCGGTGGTATCACACATGTGTGTAACCAACTCATTGTTATCTAATGAGTGATCTCACCACGGTTGAGTAATAAATGTCTGTCATTCCATTGTGAATTTGGTGATCGTTATATAGCATAGTTATATATTGTATATAAACATTTTTAATTGTGTTGTATGTATGATCATTTCGCTTTTCCTGATTACCAGATTTGTGTTCGGTGAATTCTAGTTGTCCTGTCTCCAATCTTCCAATTCTCCCACATATGACTGAAGTTTGTGTATATTCATAAAAGAATGTGTTATTGTTTCAATGTCATTTTTGCAAAAATCGTTTTGCTGCTGAGGTGTATGTCTGCATAATGCGCTCTGGTTTTGAAAGTGAAGAGTCGTTTTGTTTCACCCAGTAATGTACACGCAATTATCCTTTTATATCGATAATGTCTATTCACTTGGATCAATTTGATCCAGAATCAGAAGTTAATGTTTTGACAAAATTAAACTTAGTAAATAAAGGTTGGCGCCAATAGAAGATTGACAAGACCTGTTTAATTTAAATGTAAGTATATAATAGCATTGATCGTTTTAATGCATAGGAGTCCCAAACTTCATTTGACACAACCATGACTTGGTATACACAAATTCATTTCACGTATATTGTATTAATTTACACAAAACACTTATCTTTATTACTCCCCTTTTTAGTTCATCGTGATTTGCAGCACAGGTTTAAAAAAATGATCGTTAGTAAATGCTTATAAAGGGGCATTTTTAATTACGTGGTGTTAACATCAATACTTAAGGTTCGAATTTCAGAACAATTGTAAGATATAACTTATGAGAGTTATTATTTTGCATATTCACATAATCATTTCAGAGACACCTACATTAAATAAATGTGAAAAGAGGCAACCGTGTGCGAAAAGGATAAATATGTCTATATCTGAATTATCCCTTTTCATTTTTATGTGGGCAAAGGAATTGTGAAAATAAATGACAGTCAATTTATTTCTAACAGTGTTCTATGATTATCACAATACACGACTTTCCAAAATATTTTCCAAATGTGACTATGAAACCTGACATAGATTCCAAATCACATTTTCTTTAACCAACGCTTAATGCATTTACAGTAAAACAAGTTTAAATCATAATTTGATTGCCGTGCAAGGTATTTTCAATGCTTGTCTAACACACTCAACATCGATTCTAAATCACATTTTCTTTTAAAAATTGGATAGCTGCATATATGAGTAGAGTGTGAGTACGGAAAATGCACCGAAAGTGTGCAAATATAAATTATTATATGATTGCAGGTGAAATACCGGAATCTATCAATGAAAATAAACTGTGTTATCTGTCACTAGTGAAAATAACAATGGGACGTGTTATCAGTCACTAGTGACTGATATAACAATGACCTGACGTCATAAAAAAATGCTCCGACGTCATGACACGAGGCGACAGGCTCATTCTGGAGCCGACTTTACGTAAATGGAAGTCGATTTCGGTGAATATGCAAAGATTTGGTCATATAATAAATAGAAAATTTGTCTTTTCTTGACAAATACCATGTTTATCTCATCTCGTGAGGTAGAAAAGTTATATATTTTCACTCCTGTCTCCGCCACTCGTGAAAATATAACCTTTCTACCTCACTCGATGAGATAAACATGGTATTAGTCAAGAAAAGACAAATATCCTCTAAGTATTTCATGCAAATATGAATTAAAACAATGGAATTGCAAATGTTCTTTGGAGAATACATTACTTTAACCTGCTCCATCCAGTCATTTATTACCATTAAAACACTAAATAACAATAAACAAAATCGTTACCAATGGTAAATGGTAAAGGAAACGGTGCTCATTTGCAGAAATACATGGATTTAAAAGCTTATAGAACGTTAAAACAGGATTGTGTAAATAATGAGTTTCCGCAACGAGTATTTTTTGTATTTTCAAAATTTAAAATTAATTTCGAAATCAATTATTATTCAAAACTCTTAAAAGTTGAGAATAAAAACCGAACAAATCTTATTGTCATCAGCACATGCGCGTATCAATAAGTAAATACATTCAGTTTTCAGTCGATTAGTTAATTGTTCAAACTTGGTCTTGATAGTGATAGATGATATTAGTTTAATGACAAATACAATTAATAATGGATATTTATAACGCGCAGGTTATCCATACACGAAAGCGCTTCACATTATTACCCTGACGGAATTGTAATTTCGAAGCTGCCAATAGCGCCACACGAAGTCATGTACATTCCCATGTCCAGGTACCCATTTGTACAGCTGGGTGGGCTGAGTGCAGTGTGGATGAAGTTCCTTGCCCAGGGAACGACACAGTTTGAGGCCCAGGTCATAAAAATGTTTGTGTCTCTACCGGGATTCGAACTCGGGCCTTTGGCGTGAGAGGCTAGCTCGCTCACCACTACACCACTGTGCTTCAAAATGCTTAATGACTTCGGATATCCAGTGCTCAATGAAAGGAGATCTATCGTAATGCATACCATTGAAATAGATTCCAAAATGGGTTTGTTCACTTGCTTATAAACGGTTTGAAAATTAATTTTGCAAATAAAATTGGCATAAATGCAGGAGCGGGTCAACAGTTGGTTTGGCTGAACATTGCATGTTCTCTAACGACAACATTTCGGAAATGATACGTACACCTGGCTCAAGAATTATGGGAGATTAGTTGACAGTTCGTGTAACAAGTACTGTTGATTAGATTTTTTTTTTCCCTAATTCTTGGTTTTCTTTGACATTGCATTGTGTATTCAGTATATCAGTATATACCAATACATACGTTTTGACTTATAAATTGAAAATTAGAATATTATTTTCTAATTGGTTATGTCGTTTGAGAAGTGAACCCAACATTCAAATTCAATTTAAAATTTTGCAACAAAAGGGTAATCAAATCGTTAGAAATGATAACAGTTTGAAACAAAAACTAATGCATTGCTTTATTCCTAATACCGGGTTTACTGTACAGGCTAACAATCGTGAAATTATGATGACATTGGAATAAACTCGATAAACATATTTATTTAAAGATTAATAAAAATATAAAAAAAATAATTTTTTATTATCGTTTTGAAAATAATTATATGATCATGAACAAAAAATAAATCGTTGTAAACGGACATAATGAAATTAATAACATTAAAAGTTACCTTGAATATGGATGTCGGGTAAGAAATAAATTATAACATGTTTAATTCTGCTCACAAAAGGAACCAACCAATCAAAAGGAAATAAATCGATTTAAACCAAACAAACCGGAACAAAGAAGGATACGATCTTACAAGAGTATTTTGATTCTTAAATATGGCATTTATGTTAAAACGAAATAGGGTCGGTTACAATACATTACATTAAGTGATACATTAAGTGATACATTAAGCGATACATTAAGCGATTACAATACTTTACTTGAGCAACATGTTGGTCTACAATACATATGATATTAAGAGTACTTCACTCCCTGGCTATGGAACGGCAATTAAACCACATCAGAATGTGTAACGGAACGTCTTTCTCGATCAAAGCGTTTTTGGATGGAACAAAACAAAATCAATGTTATCACAAGCTGTCTTACAATTTATAATACAGTTACTTCAAATTCCTCACGTATGTGATAACTGGAGATTTGATAGTAAGGCATGGTCCTAAATAGATTGTCAGTTATCGGCACAGTGAAATAGAGCACTAAATAATCACATGTGTTAACTGACCTAGTCTAAAAAAGCCCTTGTTTACCTTAAAATTACTTGATTCCTTGGCTTTAAAAACCCATATAAACCTCACTAGAGGTATGTTATTAAGGCAATGTCTTTTCCCCAATAACCTGAACAAGTTTTTTGGATGTAACAGTTCTTGAAATTAATGATAACAGAAATTTTAAGAACCTTTTAATAGAAAATTAAACTCCACTATTTTGTACTAGTTTGTACTTAGATTACTGAAGCGTGTATAATAACAGGAGATTTAATAGTAAGGCATGGTCATAAATAAGCTGCCAGTTATTGGCACGAGGAAATAGTACACTAAACAATCACATTGATCATTTGTTAGGCGACCTAGTTTAAAGATCAATTTCTTGAATGGCATTGGCTTTTTGCATTAAATCAAACGAAAGAGAAAGCACTCAGTTACCTCTGTCATCCGGGTCCCTTCACTCTGAGGATGTGAGATCACTGTTACAATGCTACGTGTAAAACATTAATTTCATACTAACACATTATAAATGATTCGGATGAGACATATATGGTGCTGCAGTAGGTTTTCGTGGTTCTATAAGCATGTGGTGTGTGTTACTTTAATGAACTCGTTTCTGTCAACTTATTAAATATCAGAGACATTTGGAAGGGATTTTGTATTTATAGACTACAGTATTTGTTTGTAATGACGTCATTGAGCATGATTGTTTATTATATACAGGAGTTAACAACAAAACGGTTACTGTAATCAATATAAATTTAAATTCATAATATATACTTGTAGTTTGGGCTGTTTTATTTTAAAAAATATGGATTCTTACTGAAACTGGATATCCAAATGTAGACAAAATAAAGCTAGTTTGTTGACATCATATTTTTCCTATAACATGAACACTTCATTGGAATGAATAGTTCGACAACCAACGATAGCAGAATCAAATTTAATCCTGTTATGTTACATTTAACATTTCACCAGTTTGCCATAGTTGCTAATATATTGATTAAGCATATAACAACAATAGAGGAGATATATATTAGTTAGGTGTGATCATATGTAGACTGTTTGGTTCCATGTAATAGAACACATGATTAATGTTAAAGATGCATGATCAGTTTTTCACTATATTTTATTTGAGTCTCAAATGTACCATATTACAATAGGTGCTGGTTTAGGTTATATCTTCTTACTCGACTTCCATATTCACCTCCAAATGCTTAATATATCAAATGTATATATAAGACGTATTAAACACTATCGTCAGATCTTCCTATCATCTTTATTAAAGTTTCCAAAATTACGTTGACATAATGGCTGCAGCAAGCCAAGGTCCATTGTCCGTTGTCGATCAAGAGCACGACTTTGAATGGTTGTATTTTCGTTATACTGAACTGATTGAAGTGGATAATTCTCAATTAAATGACACAAATTATACCGGTAACATTAAACATATGTGACCTCACTAACATGATTATGCATTTTTAATGATATTACACTGATGTACACTTAACCGACTTTCTAGATTTTAATTCACATCATTGAAAAACAACTCCTTTACATAATATGAAATTATCTAAATTAAAATTACCTTATCATTTTACTTTCGACTGTACAAATTTCAAAATGAAAAAACCCCACCTTCTTAATGTTTGAAATCATTAAAAACTAAAAATAATAAAAATAAAAATAGTAATTTAGGGCGAATTGTGATTAAATGCTTCTGAAACCTGATATTGCGTGTTTCATTAAAATAGATTTTTAAAGAGAAGATATCTTGTGCATTGCTGGCAGCTAATTTTGTTCAAATGTGAATGTTATAATAATTAAGATCGTGACAAGAGTAAACTCATTATACGGCAATAGCAACAAAAACAGAACAACACAAGAGATTAATTTCATTTCAACACAGTATTTCTATTTTGCAGCAGCACAATTGGTTGTTTGCAAACAGAAACGGGATTCCTACTTGGTGTAAAAGTGAAGGACTTAACATATTACTAAAACCTCAATACCGCTATCGAAATGTAACGTGTAATCAACGCCAGTGAATTATGTTGTTACATGGAGAGGTGTATTAGTTTCATGCATTGCATTTATTATGTCCCCCGAAATTTTTTTCGGGTTACATAATGTTTTCGCCTCCTTCCGTTATTCCGTTATTCCGAAATGCTTTCTTTTCCGGGCCATATCTAAAAAAACGTTCAATATTTTTTCACGAAACTTGGTATGTGGTTAGACCCAGTGGTGGAGTGGTGCCTTTTGCTATTTGGGTTATTCTGGATTTTTTAATTTTTCTGGTTTCCATGGTAACAATTTGAACTAAGGTCCCGGCCTCTATCTCCAAAACCGTTCAATATTTTTTTAACCAAACATTATATTTGCTAAGACCTAGTGATAGAGTGGTGTCTTTTGCTACTTTGGCTATTCTGAATTTTATTTTTTCTCGTTATTAATGCAGTATTGAACTTAGTGCTTAGCATAAGTGAAAAATTTGGGTAATATGACTAGGTTGGATTGAACGTTGGAGCGGGGGACATCACAGTGCATCACATGCACATATTTCTAGTTAAGAACATATTTTCTAGCCTATAGGAGCGACACCCTAAATATCTAAAAACACTTTAAATATCTATGGTACATGTACTGACATTATAGGAAAGTTTGAAAGAATAGTTCATGGGAAAATTGGCTTTAAAAAGGCTACATCTAAGAAAACAAACTGAAAACTTCATAACCTGAAATGTCCGCTTTGAGAACGCCCACAGGATCTATTTGTTTAATAATTTGCTATAACCACTTTGTAATGTGTATCCTTATAAATTTCACTAACATCCATGTATGTGAATAGCTAATATGAAATATTATTTTGATGACAACACTGCAGAAATTGTTTTGCCTATAAAACTTAAATGTTTTGGAAGCACACTATTTGCAACAACACAAATCCTTAAAACTTTCTTTACGAGTCTGCTGTGGAATTCGAACACACCCTCAGAACAATCCACCAGCGGATGTCCAACCATCTTAATCGACACGCCATAGGATATTCATTACGTGCCAAGATCTACTTCAAATTACCACACCGGCGTTCTTTTAAGCCGCAGACATACGCTGGTTAAGTATCGGTGACGTAGGGAAGTCTAATGGAGTCTATCGTATATGCTCTTAATCACGGACAATTCATGATTCAGAGATAAAACTCGATGACCAAAAAGGCGTTAAGTGATTTAGACATCTAGATGTGTGCTTCCCCACCCTTTCTGCACATCCGCTGACTCCTAGGATATAACAAAGCCGACATCATTATAAAACGCATTACACTCCTTAAAACCTGGAATAAAGATGATATCGGCATCGGTTTCCTGTTCGTCTGTATTGTCCTTTAATGTGACACTGTAGTAAATCGATGCTGATGTTGAGGAATATAAAAAGAGTTACATGAGAATGCTTTTATAAAAGTTTCGATAAAATATTTCAGCTGCTCGTTTCGGTTGTCTTCCTTTCCCCTTGCTATTATTGAACAATTTGTAATGTGTCCTCCATCTTTTTATCACGTCATATCAAATGTTATTAGCAATATTGATAACAATGCCCCACTCGAATGACGGCAGGGTCCCTTCTGTATCCTGACTTGAAGGTTGCTTGGTATAATATATATCCTCTCCCAAGGAAACTTCGAAGTGTAATATTGTTATTGCAAAATTTCTCTAGTCTTATATTGCTGCCCGTTTGTGACATCGTCCACATCATGGCACTGGATAAGCTTAATGTTTAATGACAATTTGGGTAATTTTGCTTAATTAGTATGGGCGAGAAATACAGAGATTCCCCAAGATGTACCTATTACAAGCAATAACATTTAAGTAACTCAGTACCTATTTGGGACCCAAGGCGCTGTAGCATATTTTTTTGCATATTATTTTTTCTTCAATTTGTCATTTATTATTAAAGTTTATACATACCTTGTCACATTAGAGAGCAAAACATCTCATTACGCGACCCGGTAAGCCATATACATAGAAAACGATTATCGGTATTGGTAGAAAAAGGAGCAATTTATAAAGCAACAATGTTGTGGGACTTGTCAGTGTGAGAGGTATATTTGTTGGTCATAAGCGATTTTGAGAGTTCAGACAGCAGATGATTGACCGTTCCATTACTGCACCGTATTTAAAAGTCTACTTTGAATGTTTAGGTATCGCTACATCAGTCACTTGAACTACCTTCGAGCGTCCATTTTCACGTGAACACCTTAAAATGGCCACTTGATGAGAAATGGACTAGCATAGCTCAACGGAACCATGTTCATTCATTATAGAACTATTTTTTATTGGTCCAGGTGTATATTTACTCATTGGTAACACTATTTTACCTTTTTGTCAGATCACCTTATTTCAGTAAGCAGAACGTGCTGCAGCGCCATTAAGTTGCCACTTTCTCTTATATCCTAACTTTAATTTTTAATAATCTTTAATATATATACCGGCATATATATATTTCAAACAGTGCGGGTGTAAATACGACGGGAACGTGGTTACATCACATCTCAAGGAGCTGACTAAACTAAATTTCATGTTTTAAAACATTATCTGATCACTTGTATGATAAGAACCTCCTTTGAAATCGATTCTTCTTGAATAGGCGAGATAAACGTGTGCAGTATGACTTTTTTGGTGATGACACCCTCCAGCAAGATATGGCTGAAATGATATCGTGGTATTGCCTAGAGTTGCCTAAGCTCATGTTTCACCCTTCCATTAGTTCAGGTAAGTCATTTTGCCTGTCTCTTATTGTTTTTTAAAACAAATCGATATAGTTCTTCAAATCTATTGCCGAGCAGTTATGTTAGATTTGTTTTGTTTTGCTAAAGTAAATACTTAGATACTTCTTTTTGTTGAGGAATGATTTATTTTCAATCTGTTCTGTTACCTTTACATGATTTATGTTGTACTTCCATTATTACTATAAGAATAATCAACGAGTTGCGAGGAATTATGGAATATCTGTCCCGAGTTATTTATTGTGATAAACTCCGAGCTTTAA
This sequence comes from Gibbula magus, assembly GCA_936450465.1. NCBI lineage: Eukaryota > Metazoa > Mollusca > Gastropoda > Trochida > Trochidae > Gibbula > Gibbula magus. The sequence continues at coordinate 21,160,819 of OW388294.1, read as the reverse complement.
CGAGGAGTTTGACATAATAATTCACGAGGCACAGATAATTCGTAATTCCGAGCACCGAGTTTGTTATTCTTTTTCTTACCCAAGATCATTTTAATGCGTAAAAATAGAGAAACAAGACCCCAATTCACGATCTTTGATTAGAGTGTAAAATACAAGTACGCCATTCATTAACTCTTTCACACCTTCAAGATGCGCATATCTTAATAGTTTACAAATTGCTCTATTTTTTTCAGAACTATTCTAAAGTAACTGTTGTTTTTTTATTGCCAAAACGGTTTAATGACATAGTTTATATTGTAAACTATGTCGCAGTATGAGAGAAACTTAGTGAAGACGTGAACTAACAATCGCACTGTTTGAAAGCAAGATAGGAGTATAATGACGTTACGGCAGTGCAGCCGGGGACTCTTGCATGCTGCCTCGCCTTGAAAGTTTAATACTGTCATTACGGTCTCGGTAACTTAGGTTGAACATGATTTTATATTTTATATGTTTTACTGGCGTGTGACTTCAATTAGGTATGCTCGAAATTGTTTAATTAAGTGATTTAGCTTTAACAGAATAGCTAAGCAATTTATGAATGAGCGCAAAGTAGTTCCGTCAACCAATCAAAACAAAGGTTATATTTAGAAAAAACTCTATTTTCCATGACCATAATGAAAACTTTAAAAAAAATTGGGTAAGAATATCTGTACAAATAGGTAATGGCTTGAACTATACATACTTTTTATATTTTTTAAAATTGTTTATATTTTTGTTATTCCATTTCCAATTCATACATTCATTTCATATAACAAACAAAGGCGCTGAATGAACAATCGTTTTGATATAATCAATATAAGAATAAACTAGGACTTAGGACAGTACTTAGGTATTGAAGACTACTGCTTGACCTTGAGCTTCATGTTTGACTCTAGGTTATTCATCAATTTCTCTGCTTTAAAATGAGCTATCGAACGTGTCTCTATCTTTAGAAGTTTTAAAAAGAGAAAATTCTTCAAAGGAAGTACCCCTCTGAAAAATCGAATATTAATGAACGCCTACATTCTCTTTCTCATGATTAAGACAAAATGGTTAATATGTTCATACTAATGTACAACAAAGAAAATGTTGTGGTTTAATTTCCACTTAAGTAGATGTAATCATCATTTGGATTGAATACATGATGAATGCATTATATTCTTCGGAATATTCATAAAAATATTCAAATATGCTCATTTTCGGACCCTTAGACGACATTTGCGATGTTTGAAGCTCAACATTCAACTTGTTGATGAAAGCATACAACAGAAAAGTTGTTGTTCTTGAAAGTGTTAATCCGCAGGTGGGAGTAAAATTTCAATAGCGTAATTAGTTAAGCAGTTTTGAACCTTTTAACTATGCTGAAAATGGCGATTTTCTAAAAAAGGCAATCTTCTATGATTTATCACATGTAATTTATTACAGATACGTGCATGAAAAGTATTATTCTTAATAAATGACATTTCCACTTCAAAATGAGCTATCAAACGTATCCCTATCTTTAATGGCTATTGATCAATAATTCTTCAAAGGATATACCCCTCGAAAATGCTCAAAATCACAAAATTTACTTTTTTAGAATATGTCCAAATTTTGCCCAAACTATCAAGTTGTATATGATAATGATATGTTATGGAATTGTTAAACTAGTTTTTAGAAATAGAGGGCAATAAGTACCTTTGACATAACTTCATTCGTAACAGAGTTATGTCTCTTTAAAGTCAAAGGCCGAAAATTCCATTTTCAAAAAGTTAAAATTTTAAAATGCTGTACTCCGAAATCGGTTTGACATGGAACTGAGGTTGATAGATTCATATAAGCAGCAGTATTTCAGCTTTTGGAATGAGCTATCACACATAGCTGTATATATTGCCGTTATTTAGGACAATATTTTTGAAGACGCGTCCCCTCAAAATTGCGAAAGTTCACCGAATTTTCAGTTTTTTGGAAATAGCAATCTATTATTACGGCCGAAAATCGCTATCGGCCTAATCGATTGGGAATATTGTGGCCCACATTTTGGTGAAAGTTTTTAGAACATATCTTGATCGATTTTGGAGGTATCGAGGTTTTAAGTTTTGATTTCAAGGGTAGATAACTCATGAAAGAAGTCGAAAATCGGGCTTCGAGATGCACAACTGCAGGTCACTGGCTATCATCCCTGAAAATGTCATGAAATTGACCCAGCCATTACATCTGGACGCGAGGCACAAAATCGGTACAAATAATAACAATAAGGAAAACTCGGATAAAAACAATACGACATACGTCTAGAAGACCTAACAAGAAAGTCAGAAATACTTAAATACTTCATATACTTAACGAAATAGTTTCTTTAGTCTCCTGGCACAATAAACCTTCAGACGTTAAATGTACATCCATTGTGTTGTTGGGGGTCACATATTGGAAACGTTATAAATGGTGTTACTTCATCGAGAAGTACCGACTGTTGCCGAAAACTACCATTTTGATGGTAGTAGACTTAGCATATTGAAGATATGAAGGTAAAAGTAGTGATTTCTGATCGAAAACCGGACAATGCACAGCGTGTGGCGCGCGCCAATGAGTCAAACGTAATTTTGGATTCTTATTTATAACAGACAAAAAGATACTTTTGAGTTGATAATGTTTAATAGGTCTTATAACTACTGTGCATGTACATGGGTCGTGCAGTGCCGGTTTCTGTCCATGCATAATGATGTTACTCAATTTTGATTGGAAACTAGTAATTATGATATATTTGGCGATTGGGGATAAATATGCAAACTGAGTGAATATATTTGAATTGTAGACATCACATGTGGTGAGTTGGAACGTATAAAAGCCAAATAAAATGTTATGAAACACAATGGATGTACCTTCAATTATTGCTATCAACACATTAATATAATTCATATTGATTCGTGCATTGTGCTGAAACTGTTGTTTAAAGTATTTTATATCATATTAACATTTTAATAAAAAGTTTTAGGGACAAAATCTCAAAAGATGTATTCCATTGTTAGATTGTATTGAACTTGTTGAGTGTTAAAAATAAAACTTGCTTTTAATTTGATGAATTGCGTTTGCAAAAATAGCAAGATTGAGATTGATTTGGGAACCAGCTCTTATCAGAATGCAAATACAACACGTGCTCTATTTCATGTATTTAATAATACTTAAGACCCGATTTTGCAAGTGAATTGCCTTAAAGAATACTTAATTGACATATTAGGGCATTTGCAACTTCTATTTTGTGCTTTCTGACAGCTAATGTGTTATATTCTTGTTTATTTTCAAAACAATGTGTTGAGTGTAATCGATAAAATGATAAAATATCACATCGTTTGATTTTAACAAACGCAAAAACATTAATCCTGCCACAATAATTGAATATTCAATCATTCAAGTTTCATATGATTATTTTATTTATTATGATCTAAATCCTTTTGATAAATGATGGTTCAAGGAAGGCATACTGATACACATTTACATAAAAAAAAATAATAAAGCAATGATTATTGAATTAATCAACATCTTCATACTCAAAAGTTCTTCTTTGAAGTGCGTTATATCTCTATGCAAACCAATGACGTGGACAAAAAGTATATCTGAACTATATGTTTATGTCTTACTAATTTCGTCGGAACTTTAACTGTGATAAATTAAATATGGTTATGAGTCAGTGTTTTTATAGCTTTGATGTTAAAATGTAGTTAATGTATTTGCAGTCATTTATATTACTCGTTTTGTGTATATATTTTCATTTGCCTGTCAGAAGCTTAAAGGGGCAGTTGCACGTTTCTTTGCAATGTTTTCCCCATTTATAATATTCGTTTATATCATGTATATTTATTTAAGAGGGAAAACATCTTATTACCAAAAAAAAACACTTATCCCTAGAGGTAATAAAGATGTTTCGTATAAAGCAAAAATTGCATGGCGGCCATTTTATTGTGAACACAATTTATTATTTCGAATGACAAAAAGCATTCCCATGGCTTTTCGAAACCATGTACACTCAATTTTTAACTTGATTTTCTGAAGAGAGAAGGGTGTTTTACTTTTGGTGACATTATTTTTCAAATACATTTCATCCACTTATTTCAGCAAGAAAAACGAGCGACTGCCCCTTTCAATATAAACGGTACATATAATTTAAGCCAAGTAATTTTTTTTATGAAACACAATGGATATACCTTTAAAAATAAACGGTACAGATAATCATGATGGCCTACCAACAATTTTCAGAAACACCATGTCCATAAAGCCCTCACTTTTAAATTGGTTGAATGTGGCATGGCCCTAGTTTTAATTGTCATTCCAGAGTAAGAGTATCTAAAATCTTATAACCACAGGATGTCAAAACAAAATAACATGTCTTTAAAAAACGTCATAGCCAGATTATATCACACATGCTTGAACTCCTTCAGATGTCTTTCTACATGAAATTGTTTTGATAAAAGTATGTTTGTCTACTAAAATAGGAATGTGATTATCCTACCATTGACACATAATCCTTGAAGAATTTAGTCCTTCTAAAACTTCTAATACAAGTGGTTCAAAAACTAACCACAACTCGTCAAATTATTGATTTCTTGTTTATGCCGGAAATCTTCAGTGTCTGATACTTATATGCAGATGCAGAAGACAGATTTTATTCATGTCTCGCTTGTATAACATGTTATATGATATAATCTAAGGTGATTTAGGGTTTAACGCTGCTTTCAAAGGCATTGCAATTATTATATATTTTTGCATAGGGAAAGCCTTGAATGTCACTCTGGGTGAGAACAGCGGTGTGAGCATCGGCTGGAACTAGCGAACTAATGGTTGTATTACACTGATCGTCAGTGTGTCATTGAGTACTGGATTGAATTAAATCGACTGAGCACAGTGTAACATTATTTTCTCTCATGGTTGTATCTATGGGAAATGAAACAAAACATAGATTTCAAAGTGCACGTCACAAGGACAAAACAAATTCTCTTTTTGAGGAAAGTTTTTAACACATATTTATATTTAACACATCATATCTTAAGATTTTATAATTTATCAGATTTAGTCAAAGTGGCCTAATTTCAAAATCAACATGGTAAAGATTAAATACTTGCATAAGGCCTTTACCTGTTCATAAACTGTAATAGCACAGGTTACACAGGGTATTAGATAAAATATAATATGCGAAATCAGACAAACTACATATTCATAATAAAGTGATGATGTTCGTCATGTGGTGCAGTGTGCAGTGGATTCTGGAATTCAAGGGGAGGTATTTAAAAAATAAAACCCCGTAGAGTGAAAGTATATTTCTTGGAACCTTTGACCAAGGTTCTAAAGGAGAAATGAAATGATGTCGACTTTAACATCACAAACTTGTCACCTAAACCTATCCTCCCCAATCTCAAATCTTACTGCAGTACCTAAAGTTGTAAAGATGCTAAATCAGACAAACCTTATAATTACAATACCAGGATTTTGAGGTGTGGTGCAATGTACCCTTTAATTCTAGAATTATTTTTAAACCCTGTACATTGATAGTATATTTTTTGATAACGCTTTACCAAGGTTCCAAAGAAAAATGGTATGGTGGCAGCTTTCACATCACACGTTTGTCACCTAACCCTATCTTCCAAGTCCCCACCCCGTGTTTCAACTGATAGATACATCCAGGAATAGTCTCACAGAGGGATGAGCTGTTTTTAAACATTACAAAGGAAGTCTTTAGACAGTATAAGTCTCTGTAATCTTCCTCCAGTCTCCTGGGACATGTCTGATATTACTTAAATTACCTCTGTTCTTCTCAGTTACATGTAAGTACATCAGCATGGTGTTGTCATCAATCAAATTGGTGTTGTGGACAGAATTGTAAATATGTAAAGAAAACAACTAACTTAAAGGGACACTACGTGTTTTTCGTGAAATTTTATTAAGATTAGACACATACAAAAATATCACATGTCCTACATTACGTCTAAATCATCTCACTCAACTTGCATATGTATCCCCTAACGCCAAATATTTGACAATAACTTGTTTTCAATGAAACTCGGGCAGCTGCTTAATACACGACGAGAAGCCGAATACATGCTCCCCATTTACAAGTGTACCAGTTATATGTACCATTGAACAGTACCAACCAATATCTGTCTCCCTGTCTGCAATATATAAGTTTTTAAAAATTATGTGTGAACAATTGATGCGCATCAGCCGTAGAACATTGTCCGGTTTTCGATCAAAATCACGATTAAACATCTTAATAACGTACCTATACTGAACAGATTGGCACTAAAAGGGTAAGTTTCGACAACAGTCATTACTTCTCGTTAAAATAACACCCATGGTAACTTTTGACCTATGTTACTACAATAACATACGGAGTGCCCCTTTAACAGTTACCAACACGTTAGTTGTAAACTGTCGGGACAAGAATTTGTTTTAGGCAGAAGCTGTGTTTATATGGTTAGAACTGGCTGCATTCGTTTTGTTGTATTATGTATCACACAACAATGAAGATATGGAAGTAAGGTCGGAACATCATAGACACATCTATGTATTATTTTCAGATAATCTTTAAAACCTGTATGTAAATTCATGAAATTAACCTTATTGAGACTTATACGTACATGTATACTTCCATTGGAAACATGGTTCTCCATTCAAGACTTAAATCGGTAAAACGTTCTCTGCAAATTACTTCATGTTAGTTTTTGTATAAGTGGATAGGAAAGACTGGAGTATTCCCACAGGAAGAAATAGGAATAATACTTAATTGCAGATCTCCAAACCTAACATTGTAAAAAAAACCTGTATATACATATACGAATTTCTCATAACAAGTAGATCAAAGATCTTTTGATGGTCATTCTAGTATACACTTATTGTACACTAGGGTCCACATCACAAGATTACATATATTCACTTTCTGCGTCAGTTTGACAGTATGTATCTATAGTCTGTCGTGTGATTGATAGCATTGCACGAATGTGTCTCAGCATCTTCTGTTTGATGCTCTGAAAAATGTCATCGTCAAACCTTTATTCTTTTCAGTTTTTGTTAAGTGGTTGGAAATAAATGGCAACATTCTCATGAGCATGAACAAAATAAACAAAATTTTCGGATCCGAAATCCTATAATTTGTGAATAGTCCTCACTAGAAATACTTGCATATAGCAAGTCAAGGTCAGGTTAAGTCATGCAATATTCAGGTGTTTTGTATTTTCATATTTTGGATAAGGAAATGTGACAGTTACTGCTTACAGTAGTATATGTTGTACTTTTAAAATTTACAAAATGATTTTTCTGAATGTTGATTTGCCAAAATGGCTTTGGTAAAGTTTCCCATCAGATTGCATTTCTAACCGAGACCTGCCTGAAATAGAAGGCTAACTATGAAGCAGGGGATACCAAAGGACTTCCCATTTAATACTATTTTTATTTACCGAGTTAATGATTTAGTATTACACGAGCGTAAGCGAGCCAACAATAATAAAGAGAAATTGCCGACAGTTTGCCAAACCTGAGATTTTCGTTAATCGGAAAAGACCACTATGACGTCACAATTATGTGCAGTTGTCAAAGTTATGTAACCACTATATAGCCAGTTTTAATAGATTATCATCAAAGGAGTTTCCTTGTCAATCCGTTGCTATGACAGAGCGTTCTATCCGCTTCCTAACAAGGTTAATGTTGAGTGTCAGGAAACAGCATATGTCAAGGACTAATATATACAGTAGTAAGAAGGATAAGTGATTCACGTACCATATGTTGCTCAAGGCATAAATGTATAGTTTACCAAAACGAAACAAGCACTTAAAATAAAAACATTCCCACATGTTATTTCTTGTAATCGACTTGAAGTGAACCAAATAAGTTGTATACGCAGGAGTTGTGTTGACATGCTTGCAATCGAAACTAGAGCTGACTATGGTTCTTGCATTGAGCACGAGGCTAAGAGTACATAAAGACATTTTCTTGACAATTCAATGTGTATTCTAAACACAAAGAATATGTGGACAATCTTTGATAAACCTTGAGCACCAGGCGAAAACAGGGCAAATAACTTGGTATTTGGAACCAGTGAACTATTGAACTCGTTGAATGCGTAGGAACCATCATGAAATGCACAGTATTTGGTACAATAACAAACTAGTTTATATTCTGGGTGACTTAACTCATCCTTGGTTCTCAGCTGGATTGGAAAAATGTAGATTTAAAGGAAACACCTTCAAACTTTTGATTGCCCCTATGTAGGAAAGATCAATCATACACATAATAAAATAAATTATAAGTTCTCTCTTGTAATTTCTGCTCATTAACTTATCTTAGCATTCTCAAGTAAAACACATTTATTACTCAACTGTGGTGAGATCACTCATTAGATAACAATGAGTTGGTTACACACATGTGTGATACCACCGCGTGCTGTTGTAACGTCACAATCGGCGCGTGACGTCATAGTCGTTTTTTGTTGACGTCACAATGCTAGCCCCGCGACTGCAATAGCGGGTGACCTATTTGCAAGTAAGCGTCACTGAGAACGATTTAATTGCAATTCAGCGCTTTTTACATCATTGAGTAATAAATAAAATACTAAACTCGGTCCCGTTTGATAACATGTTTATGAAACTCGTGAATGGCATCGGTTTTTAACTCGCTTTCGCTCGTCAAAATACCAAACCATCCACTTGTTTCATAAACATTATCAAAAGGGACATCGTTTAGTATTCTATATATATACACCCTAAATCAAAGTAAACAGAGAAAGCTTTTTCCAGACGATTCGATGTGTATTTAAAAGTCTGGGAATATTTGGATTGCCTTTGATTTGTTGAGAAAGGAAATTACACTGCTCTTTTAGGATATTGGTTTTTACATAGTTGGCTGCAATGCAAATTTGTGTCTGTAGCTTTGGATTGGACTATTAGCGTGATATCACCAAAGTTTAAAAGTTTGAATATTGTATGTAGGAGGTGGAAATCTTTCCCTTCACATTGGAACTCAGAAAATATAGAATAAACCTCCAGTTACATCAGATATATGAATATAAAAAATATATCAATATGGAGCTTGACCATGGGAAGAAATAATATTTTAACTCTTTATTATGAAATGGAAGATTTGTAAAAAAATAAATTTAAATTTATTTTAAGCGGATTTTGGGATTTATATCCAAATACAAGATACTGATTTAGGAACTCAATCATCCCAAATAAAACATACAAGTGATTGATGTCCTGTTTGAATTTCACTTCAAAGGGAGAGCTTTTTATTAAATTGCTGTGGGTTCAGATAAACAACTTAGAGGTGCAAGATAGATGGATTGTAAACTGAGGAGATTCTGTTTTCAACGTCTCAGTAAAAAAGTATTTCACTTATATCACAGGCGCTAGAATCATTGCAGGTAGAAAGTCAGTATTCACATTGCATATTTACGATATTCATTGACTTACTTTATACATAAAATGTTTGCTGTTATAAGACCAAACAAATCTCAGAAGAGAAGTACAGGATGACAACAATCTGATTCAGAACGATTCAACAATTTCATAATTGTGGAATACCTTTATTTATTTATTTTTCCGGATGTAACTGCATTGCAGCGGCCAATCCACTCATGAAATGTATCTTTTTAATGAATAAAATATGTTTAAACTAAAATTGTGAGAAGTGGTATTTCTTACAAGATGTGGAAGTTTTCAGATGACAAATACCTGGCAAATAAAAATCAAAAATAATGTTCTCATGACAACCAATTAATATTTCCAGTTTATAGGTTTAGATCCTTACATGTTCACAACTACTTTAACTACATAAGTTTATATATATATAGGAGTAAACTATCAACATACATGGCCCCAACTCCATGGCCATACAAAGAAAAAAGAAGATTATGTATTAGTTGGGGGGACGCTTGCAGGAGGAACATTCTTTACCTTATTTAACAAACCATTTATATCAGAAACTAGTCACAAATAATCTATGATGTTAGTTCAAAAATTATGTGATATGTAGTACTCATTTCTATACTCATGAATATTGATTTACACCGTTGTGACCTTTGTGACCTTTGGCAATGTATACTGCTAGTATCATTGTTGAACAATTTATGAAAAATAAATCTCGTAAAAATATTAGAATCGGAACTGAAAATGTGCCAATCATGGAAAACACCATCTTCCTGTGAGAAGAAAAGATAAACCTCAATTTATTTTTAGAATTTCTAAACTTTAAAATGTGACAGAATGAATTGTATTATTTCAATCATGGGGAGAGTTTAATTTGTCCCACCAAGCGAAAAGAATATCTGAGAAGCAACACCCTTCACCGATTGAAGTCTTTATAGTAGAAACATGGAAGCTGTTGAGACACACGCTGACACTGTTATCAATCAAGTGACCGATTGAGGATCAATACCAACAAAACAAAACCAGGAATCAATGTTGAGATCAAGTCTAACAATTCATTATTCTTGTTACATGGGCCCGAATGTACAATAACGTATTCAATTAGCTTTCTATGACCAGACTTCAATTTTTTGAAAAATGTTAAATGCTTCATTTGTCTCCAGTAAAGATAATCTTTATCACAAAAAGGAGAATTGAAAATCTGAGAAATGGTAATGAATTCTTCATTGTAGCTTTGTAGCTCTCATGCCAGTGACTCTGTTTTTTCCATCCACTTCAATCAGAACTCAGAAAAGTCATCCGAAAGGAAACATGTGTATCAGAATTTGTTTGGTTGTTAAAATGGTGTATTTTGTGTAACATTATTATTTCAATCTGGTGACAGACTGAAAATCATTACCAACAAACTTAAGCAAATAATTGTATCCACCACACTTGTAATGTTAATCCGAGTGTACAATTAGTGTACATTTCTTTAATTCTCGAACTACCAAACTCAATATGTCATGGCCAGAGGCAATTGTCTGTACTTCCATCGATTTCATATTTTTCAGCCAATAGCAAACGTGTCAATGGATAAAACGTTTTGTTCTTTCACATCAAGTCTTCTCGATAAATTCAGATCAAACTATGATTTAATTTACAATATAAAGGCCCTTCACATTCCAGGCTAAACAGCTATAAATATTTCCAATGTGTGAATTTGTCTCTCTGCTATTCCTGATTTTGGATGTGCATGTTTCAGTAGAAAGAACCCATATCTCAACATGTGGTGTTAATAACAAAACCGATTTTAACATCGACATTACTCAAGCTTTTGTAACCGAAGAAATGAACAAAATATTATGTACACAGAAAACATATTTTACCGATTACATTTAGAAAACTCTTAGCACATTCTACACTGTCATCAATCAAGTGAAAGAAGGATTAATAAGAACGATATATTTGATGCTGAGATCAATTCTCCAAAATTCCTCATTCTTGTGTACAATTAGGTTATCCATAAACCTGTTTGCAAAATACGTTTTCGTGGCTGTTTTACTCAGAAAATAATGAATCAAGGAATATAAAAGTTCTATCTAAAAAAGGACTATCTGGCAACAATTTCTAATTCTATTACAATGAGTCTGACTGCGCTAAGAAACTGTTCTGTTTGATATTCCCAGATACAATATGTTGTAAGATCCAAATCAAATTCCCTTTGCTTGTACACAAACCATATGTTGCTTTTATCTTTTAATTTGTTAGATATTGCGATATAAATACTGTAATTAACAAATGAACATCAAAGACGAGGAAGAAACCATTGAGCAGTATCTACTTTCCATTTGTCGAAGTTTCTTTTCAAAGGTTCTCATTCTAATACCTGATTTTGTCTAAAGCTTTTATTGCTCCAAATATATACATTTGCAACAATTAGAGCTGTAGTATTTACGAGAATGAATTCAATACGAAACAACATGAAAGAGACAAAATGTCAATCGAAATGACAACTGGTCATAAAACTCATGTCAAAGGTGTGTGGCTAAATATTATGTGACTTCACGAAATGAAGTTTATACAGAAATGAACTGCATTTTTATTACAGTGTACAGCGAATCAGATCCATGCAAAGCAATTGCTTTTTATTTATTTATGTATATCAATAAAGATAAAACTCATAAAAATATTACAATTTCAAAACTTTAAATGTGACAGAATGAACTGTATTATTTCAATCATGGTATGAGTTTAATTTTTCCCACGAGGCGAAAAGAATATCTTCAAGTGAAGTCTTTATAGTAGAAATAAGGAAGCTGTTGAGACCCACGCTGACACTGTTATCAATCAAGTGACAGATTGAGGATCAATACCAACAAAACAAAACCAGGAATCAATATTGAGATCAATTCTGAAAATTCACCATTCTTGTTACATAGGTATCGGTGTATAGTTCGGTATTCAGTAGCTTCTATGATCAGATTTCGATTTTTGAAAAATGTTAAATGCTCCATTTGTAACCAGTAAAGATGATTTCTATCACAAAAAGGAGAATTGAAAAACTGAAAATGGTAATGAATTATTAGTTCAGCTCTCATGCCAGTGACTCCACTTTTTCCATCCACTTTAACCAGAACTGAGAACAGACATTTGATAGGAAACACGTGTTCTCAGTGCTTTCTTTATTGACACAATTGAGTATGTTGAGGCACAATAATCTTGTTATCAATCCGTCGACAGACTGAGAATCAATACAAACAAACTAAAGCAAAGAATCGTATCCATCACACATGTGATGTTGATCTTAGTATATTATTCGGCTTTAAAACTCAATACGTCATGGCCAAAGGCAGTCCTAATGGAAAAGCGAATGTCATTTCCGTCGATTTCATAGATGCTCATGAGAAAATAGCATATTTGTCAATGGATAAAACAGTCCATTATTTCCGTCGAGTCTTCTCCACGTTATATTCCGATCAAACACAGATCTTCTTTACAAATAATAGCTCTTCACTTGTCATGCAAAACGGCTATAAATCATGGCAAATGTGTGAATTCTTCTCTCTGCCCTTCCTGATTTCGGATGTGATTGATACAGTGGAAAGAAACATCCCATACCTCAACACACTGTGTCAATAACAATAACAATTTTAACATTATAACAGGAAGATTTTCTGGATAACAACTTCTTTAATAAACGACGTTTCAGGATGAATACTCAGTCCTTCATAAGGTGCATTCTGTTTTTTTATGTATGCCACTTCTAAATGCCCCTCAAAGACTTGAATTTTAACATTAATATCATGCCAGCTTTTGTGAGGGAAGAAATGAACATTAAGTTAACAGAAACATGTATTAGTGATTACATTTAGAAAACTCTGGAGATTTAAAAGTAAGGCTTGGTCATAAATAGGCTGCAATGTATCGGCACAAGGAAATAGAGCACTAAACAAACGCATTGAAGTGACCAAGTTTAATGATAATGTTCTTGAATACCAATGGCTATATGCAGTAAATAATGTATATGCACCCAATAAGTTTTATCCTAATCCTTTTCTGTAAATACAGGGGGTATCAGATCACTGTTAAAATGAACATGTATTAAAAGCCACGAGCGAATGTCCTACCAGTTTACCAGTCAGCCACTTCTTCTCTTAAAAATGAAGCTAAGTAACTGGTAGTATTCATTCTGTACCCATGAAGCACACAATGATATTCAGTTACCAGGATCTACTTAAACTTACAACACTGACGTTATTCCAACCCTCAGACAGACACTGGTGAAGTGTTGGGGACGTAAAAGATGTCTAATGGAGTCTATAGTCACTTATCCTTATCACGATCAAGTAATAATTTAGTGATAAAACTCCGGGACCAAAGAGGCGTTCAGTGATTTAGACCATCAAAATGTGTGCTTCGAATATGCTTTCTGCACCTCCACCGACTATCAGGATATAACAAAGCTGACATCAATGTAAAAAAAAGCATTTCATTAAATCAAAGATGTTCTAATGCACTTTTTCAACGGTTTCCTGTAATCTGTATTGTCCTTTAACATGACAATGTAGCTTAACGATGCTGACATCTATATATAAAACCAGTCACATATACATGCCTATATAAAAGTTTCAATAAAGTTATGTTTAGCTTCTTGAGTATGTTTAAAAGCAGATCGGTCTGAAGACATTACCATACTACCGTCGACAACATGCATTTGATAATCTCAATGTTTAAGGGCATTGTTGCTTAATTAATGTTGGAGAGATATAAACAGATTACCCAATAAAACCCCTTTAGTAACTTGTGACTTCTTTTGTATCAAACTTGAATTTACCAATAATGTATTTTAGTTGTCATGTTTACTTATATCCTAAAATTTGTCTCTCAGATATCGCTGTAAATAAGTATTATTCAACATTATATAACCTTTATATGAGCAAAGCAATGTCTCTTTTGAAATCAACCTTAAATCATGTTTGGTTATGAAACGATTTCTGTATAATGCCCCGCCTTTGCAGTGTCAGGTTACATAGCAAATATACAAACATAAACTTCCAGACTGTTAAAGGTTATTTAAAGGTCTTTTAAAATTGATATTTCTCATAAAGTGAGCACTTACCTCGTATGAATACCTCAAGAAATGCATGTTGATTCATATCACAGGAATCCTACTAATTATTGCTTTTAACAAATGAACATAGTTAATATTGACTCATACATTGTGCTGAAGCCGTTGGTGTTTAAAGTCTCTGCAAACTTATTTTATATAATATTAAAACAGTTTAATAAATGGCTTTCGGGACGCGATCACAAAAACATCATTCCTATTGTGGAGTGTTCAAAATATGAAACAAAGCATGCTTTTGATTTGATGACTTGTGTTTGCCAACATATTTCTGCTAAGATTGAGATTGAAACCAGCTCTTATCAGAATGCAAATGCAACAAGGTGCTCTATTTCACGTATTTTATAACACTTAAAACCTGATTTTGCAAGTTAAGAACCGTAATGAATACTAAGTTTGACAGATTAGGCCATATGCAAATTGTTTATGTTGTGCTATCTGACGGCTTATGTCAGAACATTGTTTAACAATATGATACCACATCGTAATGTTTAAAAAAAAAACCCAGAAAATCATTATCCTGTCAAAATATTTGAATGTTGAATTATTCAAAGTTATAAACTACACAATGGTTATACATGTACATGTATGTGATAGCTGCTTGTAATTTAGTCGAATTTGGTAGATTCTCCGGCATATGATTACCACCACGGGTGGATGCATAATATATATATATACATCACTTAAATTTTATATATCGGGTCTTTCAAAATCATGATAGCAAGATTATAATCACAAATGCAGGAACTCCTTCAGACGACGTTCTACATGAAATTGTTTTTTGAGAAAAGTATGTTTGTCTAATAAAATAGGAATGTGAATATCCTGCCATTGACAAGAGAATTCATGAATAGTTTATTCCTTCAAAAACTTGTAATACAAGTAGTCAGTTTTTACTGACAGAAAATCTCTTGTTCAAAAACTTACAACTCTTTAAATTATTGATTTCTTGTAAACTACAGTAGATGTAGACAGACAGGCAGATTTTATTCATGTCTCGGTTGTATAACAT
This sequence comes from Gibbula magus, assembly GCA_936450465.1. Classification (NCBI taxonomy): domain Eukaryota; kingdom Metazoa; phylum Mollusca; class Gastropoda; order Trochida; family Trochidae; genus Gibbula; species Gibbula magus. The sequence continues at coordinate 21,145,293 of OW388294.1, read as the reverse complement.
GTTACATGATGTAATTTGAGGTGATTTAGGGTTTAACACCGCTTTCAAAGGCTTTGCACTTATATCACTAGTAGTATCGCACATAAAAAGCCCCCAATATCACTATTGGCGTGTATAGTGATGTGAGCTTCGGTTGGATCTAGCAAACTATTCTTGGTATTACACTGACTTTCAATGGACAATTGAACCTACCCTAGCGCATAAGAGCTCGTACTGTATATAACAGTCCGAGTTCAAAATCCTCAGGCAGAATTCAAACCTCAGTCATATTGATCGAAAGTTGAACACGCTAACCACTGCACTGTGCTGCATAAAAATAATTTAAGATGTTCTTTGATCAGTCATTCACGTACATAGTGATACATGTGCATTTAAAACAGATTCTGATGGACAAACTACATTGTAATATGTTTACCTTTGGACATAAAATAGTATCTCTTTGATTGTGAAAACTTTATATATATCTAACACATCACATCCTAAGATGTTATATCTTGTCAGAATTATTGTCAGACGCCTAATATCAAAATCAACATGGTAAAGTTTAAATATCTGCGTTAGGTCTATACCTGTATGTTGGCTACATTACACTCGTAAAGAAGCTATCATAGTAAATAGTTGGTTACATTGGGTTTTTACTGCTGTACGTGAACATGGTAAAGATGCTAAATCAGACAAACTACCTATTCATAATAAAGTGATGATGATCGCCATGTGCTGCAATGTACTTGTATTCTAGAATTCAATGACAGGTAATATAGCCACCATGGACAGGGATAGTGTTTAACAAAGATTCCATATAAAAACTGATGTCGACTCTCACATTACACGTTTGTCATATATGTTTTTCATGACAGATTAAACCAGGAATAGTCAGTCTGACAGAGGGATGAGCTATTTCAAACATTACAAAGGAAGTCATCAGAGAGTATCAGACTGTGTAATCTTATTCAAGTCTCCTGAGACGTCTCCAGGTGTATCTTAAATATCCCCTACCTTCTTCTCATGTAAGTCCATCAAAATGGCAGTCTAAGTAAACCTAGCCTCAATAATAGTACTCAGTTATAAACATCGGGAGTGTAGCGAGTATTATTATTGAGGCTATCTGTACTTAGACTGATCAAATAGTGATATGCTTTTGTCGTTTCCAATCATCTTTAAAATATGAGAGGAAAACAATTCCGTTCCTAATTTAAAATTAGCTCACAGAAAGCAACACGTTAGTTGTCAACATGCTGAGGGGCTGTTTTTCTATAAGCAGAAGCTGTGTCATCTACGGTCAGTACTGGCTCCATTCTTTCTGTTACATTATATATATCAAACCAGTGAAGATGTGAAAGTATGGTCGGAATATGATACAAATACAAGGACTTTATAATCTTCCTGATCATCTTTATAACCTCTATTTAGATTCATGATAATTTACACTATTGAGACTTAAACTTCAAACGTAAGCAACATGTAATTTTAGGTATTATATTTGGAGAACATACATTGTTGTGTACACACATGTAATTTCAGAAGTGCGAAGTGCAAAATAAATAGTAACATTTATCAAGTAGTCCTTAGCGAACTTTCACATTTTCACCATTTCACGTGTAGAAGATTTTGAATATTAAGAATTGGAATAGAACAGAACAGGAACTATACAAAAGTAAATATGCATACAGTCATTCCAAATCAATCATGACACGTACATATTTCCAATTATCCAATCATCTGTTCAACAATTCATAAAGTATCAATCTCATAAAAATTTAAGAATTCAAAACTTTAAATGTGCCATTATGAATTTGTTATTTCAATCATGAGAGTTTAATTTTTCCCACCCAACGAAAAAACATCATCATCTGAGTTGAAACACTCTACATTGATTGAAGTTTTTACAGTAGAAAAATGGAAGCTGTTGAGACACACGCTGACACTGTTATCAATCAAGTGACAGTTTGAGGATCAATACCAACAAAATAAAACCAGGAATCAATGTTGAGATCAAGTCTAACAATTCATTATTCTTGTTACATGGGCCCCAATGTACAATTACGTATTCAATTAGCTTCTATGAACAGGCTTCGATTTAAAAAAAACATAATAAATGCTTCATTTGTCACCAGTAAGGATATTACCATTAGAAATACTAATGAATTCTTCGTTTTGCTCTCATGGAAGTGACTCCACTTTCCCATCCACTTAACCATATGTGAAAAAGACATTTGATAGGAAACACGTGTTCTCGGTGCTTTATTTCCTGAAAAAGATCGAGTGTGTTAATGCACATAGTTACAATGATAACAGATTGAGAATCAATACCAACAAACTAAAGCAAATTTTTTTTTTATCAATCATGCTGATGTTGATACGAATTTTCACTTTGTGTACACCACTCTAACTCTCAAACTACGAAATTCAATACGCCATGGCCCAAGGCAATGCCAAATGATAAGCTAATGTATTTGTTGTATTTCCATCGAGTTCATATATATATATGTGTGTTTTTATCCATTACTTCCGTCAATTCTTATCCTCAATTCAATACAACATCATAGATTTCACTTTTCATGCAAACGGTGATAAATCTTAGCAAATGTGTGAATATGTCTCTCACCCTTCCTGATTTTGGACGTGCAAGTTTCAGTGGAAAGAAAGAACCCATATCTAAACATATTGTGTTAATAACAAACTATGATTTAATTTACAAAATAACAGCCCTTAACATTCCAGGCAAAACAGCTTTAAATATTTGCAATGTGTGAATTTGTCTCTCTGCCTTTCCTGATTTTGGATGTGCATGTTTCAGTAGAAAGAAAGAACCCATATCTCAACATGTGGTGTTAAAAAACAAACCGATTTTAACATCAACATTACTCAAGCTTTTGTAACTGAAGAAATGAACACCTTATTTAACAAACCATTTATATCAGAAAGTAGTCACAAATAATCTATGATGTTAGTTCAAAAATTATGTGATATGTAGTACTCATTTCTACACTCATGAATATTGATTTACACCGTTGTGACCTTTGTGACCTTTGGAAATGTATACTACTAGTATCATTGTTGAACAATTTATGAAAAATAAATCTCGTAAAAATATTAGAATCGGAACTGAAAATGTGCCAATCATGGAAAACACCATCTTCATGTGAGAAGAAAAGATAAACCTCAATTTTTTTTTAGAATTTCTAAACTATAAAATGTGACAGAATGAATTGTATTCTTTCAATCTGGTGACAGACTGAAAATCATTACCAACAAACTTAAGCAAATAATTGTATCCACCACACTTGTAATGTTAATCCGAGTGTACAATTAGTGTACATTTCTTTAACTCTCGAACTACCAAACTCAATATGTCATGGCCAGAGGCAATTGTCTGTACTTCCATCGATTTCATATTTTTCAGCCAATAGCAAACGTGTCAATGGATAAAACGTTTTGTTCTTTCACATCAAGTCTTCTCGATAAATTCAGATCAAACTATGATTTAATTTACAATATAACAGCCCTTCACATTCCAGGCAAAACAGCTATAAATGTTTCCAATGTGTGAATTTGACTCTCTACTATTCCTGATTTTGGATGTTCATGTTACAGTAGAAAGAACCCATATCTCAACATGTGGTGTTAATAACAAAACCGATTATAACATCGACATTACTCAAGCTTTTGTAACCGAAGAAATGAACAAACTATTATGTAAACAGAGACATGTTTTAGCGATTACATTTAGAACACTCTTAGCAAATTCTACACTGTCATCAATAAAGTGAAAGAAGGATTAATAAGAGGCATATAAAAGTTTGGTAAGGACTATCTGGCAACAATTACTATTTCTTTTGCAATGAGTCTGACCGTGCTTACAAACTGTTCTGTTTGATATCCCCAGATATAATGTTGTAAGATTCAAATCAAATTCCCTTTACTTGTACACAAACCAAATATTGCTTTAATCTTTTAAAAGGTTAGATATTGCGATATAAATACTATAGTTAACAAATGAACATCAAAGACGAGGAAGAAACCATTGATCATTATATACTTTCCATTTGTCCAAGTTTCTTTCCAAAGGTTCTCATTCTCATACTTGCTTTTTTTCTAAAGCTTTTATTGCTCCAAATATATACATTTGCAACAATTAGAGCTGCATTTTCCCGTATTTACGAAAATGAATTCAATACGCAACAACATGAAAGAGACAAAATGTCAATCGAAATGGCAACTGGTCATAAAACTCATGTCAAAGGTGTTAGGCTAGATATTATGTGACTTCACGAATGAAGTTTATACAGAAACGAACTGCATTTTTATTACAGTGAACAGCGAATCAGATCCATGCAAAACAATTGCTATTTATGTATTTATTTATATATATCAATAAAGATTAAACTCATAAAAATATTACAATTTCGAAACTTTAAATGTGACAGAATGAACTGTATTATTTCAATCATGGGGAGAGTTTAATTTTCCCCACAAAGCGAAAAGAATATCTTCATGTGAGAAGAGACACCTTTCACCGATTGAAGTCTTTATAGTAGAAATAAGGAAGCTGTTGAGACACACGCTGACACTGTTACCAATCAAGTGACATATTGAGGATCAATATCAACAAAACAAAACAAGGAATCAATGTTGAGATCAATTCTAAAAATTCACCATTCTTGTTACATAGGTATCGGTGTATAATTCGGTATTCAGTAGCTTCCATGATCAGATTTCGATTTTTGAAAAATGTTAAATGCTCCATTTGTAACCAGTAAAGATGATTTCTATCACAAAAAGGAGAATTGAAAAACTGAAAATGGTAATGAATTATTAGTTCAGCTCTCATGCCAGTGACTCCACTTTTTCCATCCACTTTAACCAGAACTGAGAACAGACATTTGATAGGAAACACGTGTTCTCAGTGCTTTCTTTATTGACACAATTGAGTATGTTGAGGCAATATAATCGTGTTATCAATCCGTCAACAGACTGAAAATCAATACCAACAAACTAAAGCAAAGAATCGTATCCATCACACATGTGATGTTGATCTTAGTATATAATTAGGCTTTAAAACTCAATACGTCATGGCCAAAGGCAGTCCGAATGGAAAAGCGAATGCCATTTCATTTCCGTCGATTTCATAGATGCTCATGAGAAAATAGCATATTTGTCAATGGATAAAACAGTCCATTATTTCCGTCGAGTCTTCTCCACGTTATATTCCGATCAAACACATGAATTTTTCTCTCTGCCCTTCCTGATTTCGGATGTGATTGATACAGTGGAAAGAACCATCCCATACCTCAACACACTGTGTCAATAACAATAACAATTTTAACATTATAACAGGAAGATTTTCTGGATAACAACTTCTTTAATACACGACGTTTCAGGGTAAATACTCAGTCCTTCATAAGGTTTTAAGTTTAATGATAATGTTCTTGAATACCAATGGCTATATGCAGTAAATCAAACAAGGGTTAAAGCACCCAATAAGCTTTATCCTAATCCTTTCTGTAAATACAGGGGGTATCAGATCACTGTTAAAATGAACATGTAGTAAAAGCCACGAGCGAATGTCCTACCATCTTTACCAGTCAGCCACTTCTTCTCTTAGAAAGGAAGCTAAGTAACTGGTAGTATTCATTCTGTACCCATGAAGCACACAATGATATTCAGTTACCAGGATCTACTTCAACTTACACCACTGACGTTATTCCAACCCTCAGACAGACACTGGTGAAGTGTTGGGGACGTAAAAGATGTCTAATGGAGTCTATAGTCACTTATCCTTATCACGATCAAGTAATAATTTAGTGATAAAACTCCGGGACCGAAGAGGCGTTCAGTGATTTAGACCATCAAAATGTGTGCTTCGAATATGCTTTCTGCACCGCCACCAACTATCAGGATATAACAAAGCTGACATCAATATAAAAAAAAAGCATTTCACTCCTTAAGACCTGAATCAAAGATGTTCTAATGCACTTTTTCAACGGTTTCCTGTACGTCTGTATTGTCCTTTAACATGACAATGTAGCTTAACGATGCTGACATCCATATATAAAACCAGTCACATATACATGCCTATATAAAAGTTTGAATAAAGTTATGTTTAGCTGCTTGAGTATATTTAAAAGCAGATCGGTCTGAAGACATTACCATACTACCGTCGCATTTGATAATCTCAATAAATGTTAAAGGACATTGTTGCTAAATTAATGTTTGAGAGATATAAACATATTACCCAACCAGGTTTCTATTACCATAAAACCCCTTTAGTAACTTGTGACTTCTTTTGAATCAAACTTGAATTTACCAATAATGTCTTTTAGTTGTCATTTTTACTTAAAAGTGTCTCTCAGATATCGCTGTAAATAGTTATTATTCAACATTGTATAACCTTTATATGAGCAAAGCAATGTCTCTTTTGAAATCAACCTTAAATCATGTTTGGTTATGAAACGATTTCTGTATAATTCCCCGCCTTTGCAGTGTCAGGTTACATAGCAAATATACAAACATAAACTTCCAGACTGTTAAAGGTTATTTAAAGGTCTTTTAAAATTGATATTTCTCATAAAGTGAGCACTTACCTCGTATGCATCCCTCAAGAAATGCATGTTGATTCATATCACAGGAATCCTACTAATAATTGCTTTCAACAAATGAACATAGTTAATATTGACTCATACATTGTGCTGAAGCCGTTGTTGTTTAAAATCTCTGCAAACTTATTTTATATAATATTAAAACAGTTTAATAAATGGCTTTCGGGACGCGATCACAAAAACATCATTCCTATTGTTGAGTGTTCAAAATATGAAACAAAGCATGCTTTTGATTTGATGACTTGTGTTTGCCAAAATATTTCTGCTAAGATTGAGATTGAAACCAGCTCTTATCAGAATGCAAATGCAACAAGGTGCTCTATTTCACGTATTTTATAACACTTAAAACCTGATTTTGCAAGTTAAGAACCGTAATGAATACTAAGTTTGACAGATTAGGCCATATGCAAATTGCTTATGTTGTGCTATCTGACGGCTTATGTCAGAACATTGTTTAACAATATGATACCACATCGTAATGTTGAAAAAAAAACCCCAGAAAATCATAATCCTGTCAAAATATTTGAATGTTGAATTATTCAAAACTACACAATGTTTATATATGTTTGTGATAACTGCTTGTAAATTAGACGAATTTGGTAGATTCTCCGGCAGATGATTACCACCACGGGTGGATGCATACTATATATATACATCACTTAAATTTTATAATTACAGCATGTCAACACAACATATCGGGTCGTTCAAAATCATGGTAGCAAGATTACAGTCACAAATGCAGGAACTCCTTCAGATGACGTTCTACATGAAATTGTTTTTTGAGAAAAGTATGTTTGTCTAATAAAATAGGAATGTGAATGTCCTGCCATTGACAAGATAATTCATGAATAGTTTATTCCTTCAATACCTGTAATACAAGTAGTCAGCTTTTACTGACAGAAAATCTCATGTTCAAAAACTTACAACTCTTTAAATTATTGATTTCTTGTATACTACAGTAGATGTAGACAGACAGGCAGATTTTATTCATGTCTCGGTTGTATAACATGTTACATGATGTAATTTGAGGTGATTTAGGGTTTAACACCGCTTTCAAAGGCTTTGCACTTATATCACTAGTAATATCGCACATAAAAAGCCCCCAATATCACTCTTGGTGTGTATAGTGATGTGAGCTTCGGTTGGATCTAGCAAACTATTGTTGGTATTACACTGAATTTCAATGGACAATTGAACCTACCTTAGCGCATAAGAGCTCGTACTGTATATAACAGTCCGAGTTCAAAATCCTCAGGCAGAATTCAAACCTCAGTCATATTGATCGAAAGTTGAACACGCTAACCACTGCACTGTGCTGCATAAAAATAAGAATTTAAGATGTTCTTCGATTAGTCATTCACGTACATAGTGATACATGTGCATTTAAAACAGATTCTGATGGACAAACTACATTGTAATATGTTTACCTTTGGACATAAAATAGTATCTCTTTGATTGTGAAAACTTTATATATATCTAACACATCACATCCTAAGATGTTATATCTTGTCAGAATTATTGTCAGACGCCTAATTTCAGAATTAACATGGTAAAGATTAAATATCTGCATTAGGTCTTTACCTGTATGTTGGCTACATTACACTCGTAAAGAAGCTATCATAGTAAATAGTTGGTTACATTGGGTTTTTACTGCTGTACGTGAACATGGTAAAGATGCTAAATCAGACAAACTACCTATTCATAATAAAGTGATGATGATCGCCATGTGCTACAATGTACGTGTATTCTAGAATTCAATGACAGGTAATATAGCCACCATGGACAGGGATTGTGTTTAACAAAGATTCCATATAAAAACTGATGTCGACTCTCACATTACACGTTTGTCATATATCTCTTTCTTTTCTAATCTCCACCAATTGTTTCGCCCGACAGATTAAACCAGGAATAGTCACATGACAAAAAGTGGTGGAATCCATTTTCCGGATCCTTCCGTATTCTCCCAAATATTGGCGGATCCTGTAGAATTCGGTAGAATCCGGAAGGATCCGGCAAGCAGATTCCACCACTTTTTGTCCTGTGAGTCAGTCTCACAGATGGATGAGCTATTTCAAACATTACAAAGGAAGTCATCAGAGAGTATCAGACTCTGTCATCTTCTTCAAGTCTCCTGAGACGTCTCCAGGTGTATCTTAAATATCCCCTACCTTCTTCTCATGTAAGTCCATCAAAATGGCAGTCTAAGTAAACCTAGCCTCAATAATAGTACTCAGTTATAAACATCGGGAGTGTAGCGAGTATTATTATTGTCGCGGGTTCAGGTCTTGTGCCTCCTTAGACGAATAAATGATGACGGGGAACATCGCCAAGAGTCAATAACCAGTTTATTGCCTGTGAAAGATATTGACAACATTAGGAAAATGTCGTAAACACGTCCGACATAGTCGGCTGGTGACATGAAAGTCCATACATATATGTTATATTATAAATACATATATTGGCAATAAACAATACAATTATAGTTATGAAATAGTATATGATAGAAACACTATAATTGTATAATAGATAAAATATATGTGACGTCACGCAATGGCGTCACGTCCGGTATATTTACAACTTATGTGACGTCATGCATTAGCGATCAGTCAGAAAATATATAAAATAGATGATTTAGTATACCTTGTGTATAAAATCATTATGATCAAACGTTCACACACTATCATACGTGCAATGCTAGTGCTTAAGTTAGAATGTGCTAAATACGCGAGAATATGTTTAAACTACGCGATCGCGATTAATTACTAACTAAATGCTATTACGATGTTTATGGTAATAATATATATACTAGCAAAGACAATGAAAGATATGTAGAGAGGGTGCTTACCTGTGAAAGATATTGACAACATTAGGAAAATGTCGTAAACACGTCCGACATAGTCGGCTGGTGACATGAAAGTGTCACACGTCACAGGCATGGAATGCACGTGATTTGGCGTGTAGCCAAATACGGGTAGCACGTACAACTCCCTACATATAGACAGTGGAGAAGCAGCCTTCTGATGGAATAAAGGGAAATAAAAGGCTGTCGGCGACATCTTCCCCCCCTTTGGAAAATGTTGTCCTCAACATGTAAAGAACAAAGGAATATGCCAATGATCAGAGTCATTGGAAGACGGAAAATAGCCATAAGAATATTGGTGAAAATATCTATGAACTAGGCTTTCAACGGCACTTATGCCTTTGAAAGGAACAACAGAATATAAACTAGATTTCAATGATTAGGAAATCACTGAACCAAACAGACAAAACCAACTGAACCAACCCCGAATACATGAAATAAACTATATACAATATCAAACAAAAACTTCCTCTTCTTCTGGTTCGTGTGATACGACGACCCCGAAGTTTGTTACCCACTGATCACTCTGCATCCAGGCAGGACGGGTTCTGAGTCGGGTAGGCCTCCCCGACTGCAGAGTGTCCATTTGGGCAGGTGATGTGGGTTCCATGGCAGGAGAGACTGCAGCATCTTCTATATCCTCAGGAGTACTTGAGGGCGACGTTGAAGTCGACCTTCCTGGAATTGAAGTGCTGTCAGGGGAGATAACTGCTGCTGGTACTCTGGTCTCTGACCGGCTGACAGAAGATCCTGAGCGATGGGTTGGAGTAACAGTACTTGGCATCAGATCTGTTGCTCTTACTTGACTCCTTAGTCTGGGCAGCAGAACTATCTCGTCTTCATCCTGGCTGTCATCTTCGGATCTGTCTGAAGCTTGAAATTCCTTCACTCGGAGTGATACTGATTTCTTGCTTCTTCCAGATTGGCGTCGTTCTGTGCTGGGCGTGTCCTGGCGGAGGGAAACAGATTCCAGTGGCAAGAGCATGTTTCGATGGAGAGTCTTTACTGGCCCTTGACCACTCTCTTGCCTCAAAGTGTAGACGGGAATGTCCTTGTTGGGTTGCTTCTCAACGATGTAGACGTCTTTTCCCCACTTGTTGGCAAGCTTGCTCCTTCCTGTAAGTCCGACAAGTCGCACTAGGACCCGATCACTTGGTTGTAGAAAGGACTCTCTCACTTTCTTGTCATATTGTTGTTTGTGGCGTTGTCCTGCTCTCCTTGATTCCTTGGAAGCTATGTTGTACGCGAACTGTAGCCGTTTCTTCAGATTCGTAGCATACTGAGTGCACGTAGCTTGATCATGTCCAAGTTCGAATCCAAGAAAAGCATCAACTGGGAGTCGAGGGTGCCGTCCAAACATGAGGTAGAAGGGAGTGAATCCTGTACTCTCGTGTCTCGTCGCATTGTAGGAGTGGACGAGAGCAGGAACGTAGGTTTTCCAGTCACTCTTCTTCTCCTCATCCAGGGTGCCTAACATGTTCATCAGAGTCTGGTTGAAACGTTCCGTCATACCATTACCTTGAGGGTGATATGGCGTCGTTCTTGTCTTCTTTATTCCAGTAAGTTGACACAGTTCTCTGATGATGTTGCCCTCGAAATTCCTCCCTTGGTCACTGTGGAGTTTAGCTGGGAATCCATAATGTACTAAAAAGTGGTCAAATAGTACTCTCGCTGTGGTCTTGGCTGATTGGTTGCGAGTTGGAATTGCAATGGCGTAACGAGTGAAATGATCCGTGATCACAAGGATGTTCTCGTAGCCTCCTTTGGATTCCTCGAGCTTGAGATAGTCCAGACACACAAGTTCCATAGGCTGTGAGGTGTGGATGCTTACTAGAGATGCAGCTTTCACAGAGGTCTTGGACTTGCGTCGGACACAATTTCCACAATTCTTGACATATGTCTCTACATCCAAAGACATTCCTGGCCAGAAGAACCTTGATCTCACAAGATGGAGAGTTCTGTCGCGTCCTTGGTGTCCTGAGTCATCATGCAGAGACTGAAGTATGTCCTTTATCTTGTTCCTTGGTAGAACTAGCTGATGTTCAATACCTTCGGTGTTGTTGACTCGTCTGAACAAGATCCCGTCCTTAAGAAACAACTTGTCCCAATCCTGAAGTAATCTTCTAACGGTGGGATCTTCAAGTGATCGCTGACGTGTTGTGAGCTTAACCTCTTTGCTGAGAAGATGGATTACACGTCCAAGATGTTGGTCACTGAGTTGCTCCTTCTTCCAGGACAGTGAAGTTGGGGTCAATGGAATGACGTCATCTGGGCAAACAACTTTCTCATCACAAGACAAGCTTTCAGCAGCAATACAGGAGGTTCGATGAACTTGACAGATGGCCTTGATCGATGGAGGTTCGATGTGAGACTCCTTGGCATCCTCGTAATCTGGCCTTCTTGACAATCCATCGGCATCCATATTGGTGTTGCCTGCACGATAGGTGATGATGAAGTCGTAAGCTGAGAGAGCAGCGAGCCACCTGTGTCCAGTTGCATCAAGCTTGGCGGATGTCAAAACGTAGGTAAGAGGGTTGTTATCTGTCTTGACCTCAAACTTGTTTCCATATAGGTATTCGTGGAACTTGTCTGTTACCGCCCATTTGAGTGCTAAGAACTCTAGCTTGTGTGCAGGATAGTTCCTCTCGCCCTTTCGTAGTCCTCTACTGGCATATGCGATTACTCTCAGCTTGTCATCCTGTTTCTGATATAATATAGCTCCCAGTCCATCAGTGCTGGCATCAGTATGAACTTCAAAGGGAAGAGAGTAATCAGCATATGCTAAGATTGGTGGTGACGTAAGGTGCTGGATCAAGGTGTCAAAAGCTTGTTGTTGCTCATCATTCCACTTCCAGTTGGGATCTGGTTTAGCACTTCGTCTCTTCTTCTTTGGCTGGTCAGTCAAGAGATCATTGAGAGGTCTTGCAATCCGTGAGAAATCCTTCACAAAACGGCGATAATATCCTGTGAATCCAAGGAATCTTCGGACATCATGCACGTTTGTAGGAATTGGCCAGTTCTTGAGTGCCGAGACCTTCTCTGGATCTGTCTCTATCCCGTTGCAAGATACAACATGCCCAAGGTATGTCACACGATCCATGAACAACTCACACTTGGAAGGCTTGAGCTTGAGTCCGTTGTCTTTCAGGCGCTGGAATACTGCTTCAAGACGTTTCAAGTGTTCTTCAAATGTGGTAGAGAAGATTATGATGTCATCAAGGTATATGAGACACTCCTTGAGGTTGAGATCTCCCATGCATTTCTCCATTAGACGCTGGAATGTGGCAGGTGCATTGGTAAGTCCAAACGGCATTCGATTGCATTCGTAGAATCCGAGTGGACCAGCTGAAAAGGCAGTTTTACTCTTGTCCTCTTCCTTTAGCTCCACTTGCCAGTAGCCAGAGCGTAAGTCCAGCTTTGAGAACATGGATGCTCCTGATAGACAATCCAAAGTTTCGTCGATCCTGGGGATGGAATAGGCGTCCTTAATTGTTCGTTGATTAATCCTGCGAAAATCCAAGCACAGACGCAGAGACTTGTCTTTCTTCCTCACAAGCACGATGTTGGACGAGAACGGACTATGAGACTCACGAATGGCTCCACATGTCAACATCTCATGAAGGTGTTCCCTGACTTCCTCAAACATTCCAGGCGGGATGCGACGGTGAGGGTCCTTGAAGGGAGTGTCATCGATGAGGTTGATCTCATGCTTCACTGATGTGGTGTGTCCCAAGTCGATGAGGCTCTTAGACATGATACAGTTCCATCTTGAAAGCATGGTCATGGCTTCATCCTTCTGTCCATCGGTGAGACAACTGCCCGAGAGGTCAATGTCCACTGGTGAGGTAGAAGTCTCGTGGCTGGTGCTGGTCTTGGTCGGCAGAGCATCAACAGGTACGTCGCTGACCACGTTAACTTCGTGAAGCTGGCAGAGTCTTGTCTTTGCAGGTATAATGATGGTCCTAGCTGACATGTTGCAAATGCGAACAGGCACTCTGGAGGAGTTACCTCGCTTACCAATCTCCACGAGTCTTGGGCAAACTGAGAGCCCTGTCCGAAGGTCAGAGTCATAATCATGGTGTTCTGTGATAGCTGTGGCTCTTCCAGGCTGGTGGCGCACAAGTCCATCGATGGTCATCATCTGGTTTGGTTGGATGTGGATCGGTGTCTTGTTGGTAGATCTCACTTGTCCGATGATTCCATTGGCTTGTGATCGCAGAGCTGTTACCCACGAGGCTGGTATGGTGCTATCAACCGGTTCCATGAATCTCTCCACAATGTCAATAACGTTGGTGCCAATCACTAGTGGTACACGCCTGTTGTACTCTGTGTCTCTTGTGACAAGCAGTATGATGTCCAACTTCTTGTTGATAAATGGAATGTAGATGTTGGCTTCGAGGTATCCTGAGTATGGAAGGATGTTGTCTCCTGCTCCCATAACTTCAATCTCAAAGTCCTGAAGCTGACGTAGTGGAAGATGAGACAGACTTGACAGGTGATATCCTTCCGACGCAGTTGAGACCATCGATCCTGGATCAATCAAGGCTTGACAGTCGAGTCCCTCGATGTGTATGACTGATTCATTGGCCTTGCCTACCATCCGTCGATGTAAGTCAGAGGGGCTAGTAGTTCCCTCAGCCTGTGCATGCCCCGCTGCAGTAGGCTGGATTAGTTTAAAGAACCTTCTTCCTTCTTTGAGGATCCTCGACCTCTACCTTGACCTCGTCCTCTTCTTCCTCTACCTCGAGTCCGTTGTGATGGAAGGGAGTACTGTTGAGAGTGGGTCTCAGGAGATTCCAATGCCGTGAGTCTGTCTAGGATCTGCTGGAGAAGATGACTGTCTGTGGATGGTTTCTGTGATGCCACTTCCAACTTCTCAAGCCTCTTTGTGATGTCAGACAGCTGTCGGGCAGTTCGATCCTGAGGAGAGGGAGTAGATCCTTCAAGAGACTGAGGTGATCCTAGAGTCTGAGGCTGGTGCTGGCTACGAGTGGGTCTTGACTTGACAGGCTGGTTGTTGATTTCCTGCTCTATCACTCGAACGGTCTGTAACAGTGTGTGGAAATCCATCGCAGAGTAGAAGGCATGACGTGTTGCATCCTTCAATGCCGGATTCCTCAACCCTGTCCAGAACCGATTCCGTAGCATTGCCTGACTTGCTTGTGTGTCCAAGTAGGATCCTCTGTCGTGCACACTTTGAAGAATATCCTCAAGCCTAATTCCCCATGAAGCCACCGATTCCGAATCCTTCTGTGTTTCTTGGTGGAACTGCTGAAGTAGTTGCTCCGCTGTGATGATGGTTCCGTAGGGGCCCTCCAGCCTGTGTAGAATATCTGGGACTGTAGCATATTCTCCTAGGGACATCAAAACACGAGCGGCTCCTCCTCTAAGGGACTTCCTTACAGCTTGGATGAGTGCTGAAGATGTGATGGTGTCATCTCTCATCAAGCAACGGACCTCAAACTTCCAGTTCTCGAAACTTGTCTCCCCTTTTGGCACTGGCTCTTCACCTGAGAAGGCTGAAATCCTCGGTGGTTGTTGAAGTGCAGTCCAAGGTGCAGGTTGATAAGTGGGAGGAGGAAAAGGAAACGAACCTGGTGTAGGGATATATGGTGGGAAACTAGGTGTGTGTGCGTAATGCGATGAACTAGGGACGTGCTTTGGGTGTGGTGTAGAAGAAGTGGGTACGGAGTGGATGCTGTATTTGCCAGTCTTCTGAAGATAGCTTAACATCCTGGCTTCATCCGCATCAGAAATGACCTCAGACTTGACTTCCCAATCTTCACCACCTTGAGCCATGTTGTCGTCGATCCGTAATTCACAAAGTGCACAAAACACAAACAGTGCACAAACAGTGCAAGTGCTGAAACCTAAACAGTAAATCAGCAAAGAAAATACTGTATGGTGTTTACCAGTGTATACAACTACACGTCAGCTAAGTAGGGTAGCTACGGTAGTGTTGTATAAACTATGTTGCCACACTTACGTTAAGTAAAATATCTACAGTGCACTAACAGTGAACAAGGAAACACAAACATGATGTGAAACATGAATGTACCTGTGATTGGATATGCTCTGATACTGCAGAGGGTATGATATGATGTTTGATATATCAAGGTGTGATGCAATAGGTAAACGCAAGCGCAACTCTAGAGCTACTAAGGTAACATAACTGCTAAGGGAATGCAATAAGCATAAAACTAGCACAAGTGTGCAAGAGTAAACTCAAGTAACATACATAATATATATAATTATATAAAATGTATTCGTACTTAAGTACCCAAAAGCAACAAACTTACCAAAGGCAAAGAGCAAACAACACCATGATAAAGAAACAAACAAACACAACACCAGCTGATACGAAACAAAGGGAGGTAATCGCCAATAGGATAGAGCGAAGAAAGCAGTACAGAATAGGGAAAAATGAACAGGCCCTAAGTTTATTTTGCTAACAGTTTATTTGATTAACGAACGCGAACGCGAGAATAAAGAACGCGAGAATTATTAACGCGAGAATTATTAACACGAGTGCATGGCTGTATAATTAGTATAAGTGAAAATGACCGACACGTACACACAATCAGACTCTAGAAAGTAAACAAACAACTATTGCACTAAGTCAAAACACTAAAAACTTAATGTAAAACTAAAGTATGCATTGTCGTTTTTACAGACAATATGAATAGCTTATTGTTTATTTATAAATGTAACTAAACTAGCCTTAACTAATCTAATTAAACTAATCTAACTAAACTAACTAACAATTTGAATAAACATGATGTAAACATTGCAATGTTATGCGCAATTCAATGTATTAGTTCACAAATCACTTGACATGAAATATATACACAAATAACATGAAAAGCAATTTCAATACATGTAAACAAATGTCAATTATATTATGAATATAGCAAATCAATGAAAGCACATGTCCATATCAATAGAATGATTGTTGAAAGATCCATGGATTTCAATCAAAGAAATGTCACATATATATAACTGCAGATGAATGTCTCCCAATGTCTCACCGTTGATCACAGATATCCCATATCACGTTTATCACAGTCTTGCTTATAGTGTCACATGTAAATATGGATATCACAGATCAGTGTAGAAATTAAAATATGGAAAATGTCCTATCACAGTCAATTAGAAGTTGTTGATGTATGTATATACATATAAACACAATATCACTGATCACAATCCTCACATGTGTTGTCGATCCATGAAGATGACGGCGTGATGAACTTAAGTGAAGTGATGGTGTAGTGATGTTGACGTGATGACATCGTAGGGGTGGTCACGGTTCGTTGGCACTGGTATGACGGCGATGCTGTGATGATCCCCGTCCCTGTTCGGGCGCCAATTGTCGCGGGTTCAGGTCTTGTGCCTCCTTAGACGAATAAATGATGACGGGGAACATCGCCAAGAGTCAATAACCAGTTTATTGCCTGTGAAAGATATTGACAACATTAGGAAAATGTCGTAAACACGTCCGACATAGTCGGCTGGTGACATGAAAGTCCATACATATATGTTATATTATAAATACATATATTGGCAATAAACAATACAATTATAGTTATGAAATAGTATATGATAGAAACACTATAATTGTATAATAGATAAAATATATGTGACGTCACGCAATGGCGTCACGTCCGGTATATTTACAACTTATGTGACGTCACGCATTAGCGATCAGTCAGAAAATATATAAAATAGATGATTTAGTATACCTTGTGTATAAAATCATTATGATCAAACGTTCACACACTATCATACGTGCAATGCTAGTGCTTAAGTTAGAATGTGCTAAATACGCGAGAATATGTTTAAACTACGCGATCGCGATTAATTACTAACTTAATGCTATTACGATGTTTATGGTAATAATATATATACTAGCAAAGACAATGAAAGATATGTAGAGAGGGTGCTTACCTGTGAAAGATATTGACAACATTAGGAAAATGTCGTAAACACGTCCGACATAGTCGGCTGGTGACATGAAAGTGTCACACGTCACAGGCATGGAATGCACGTGATTTGGCGTGTAGCCAAATACGGGTAGCACGTACAACTCCCTACATATAGACAGTGGAGAAGCAGCCTTCTGATGGAATAAAGGGAAATAAAAGGCTGTCGGCGACATCATTGAGGCTATCTGTACTTAGACTGATCAAATAGTGATATGCTTTTGTCGTTTCCAATCATCTTTAAAATATGAGAGGAAAACAATTCCGTTCCTAATTTGAAATTAGCTCACAGAAAGCAACACGTTAGTTGTCAACATGCTGAGGGGCTGTTTTTCTATAAGCAGAAGCTGTGTCATCTACGGTCAGTACTGGCTCCATTCTTTCTGTTACATTATATATATCAAACCAGTGAAGATGTGAAAGTAAGGTCGGAATATGATACAAATACAAGGACTTTATAATCTTCCTGATCATCTTTATAACCTCTATTTAGATTCATGATAATTTACACTATTGAGACTTAAACTTCAAACGTAAGCAACATGTAATTTTAGGTATTATATTTGGAGAACATACATTGTTGTGTACACACATGTAATTTCAGAAGTGCGAAGTGCAAAATAAATAGTAACATTTATCAAGTAGTCCTTAGCGAACTTTCACATTTTCACCATTTCACGTGTAGAAGATTTTGAATATTAAGAATTGGAATAGAACAGAACAGAACAGGAACTATACAAAAGTAAATATGCATACAGTCATTCCAAATCAATCATGACACGTACATATTTCCAATTATCCAATCATCTGTTCAACAATTCATAAAGTATCCATCTCATAAAAATTTAAGAATTCAAAACTTTAAATGTGCCATTATGAATTTGTTATTTCAATCATGAGAGTTTAATTTTTCCCACCAAACGAAAAAACATCATCATCTGAGTTGAAACACTCTACATTGATTGAAGTTTTTACAGTAGAAAAATGGAAGCTGTTGAGACACACGCTGACACTGTTATCAATCAAGTAACAGTTTGAGGATCAATACCAACAGAATAAAACCAGGAATCAATGTTGAGATCAAGTCTAACAATTCATTATTCTTGTTACATGGGCCCCAATGTACAATTACGTATTCAATTAGCTTCTATGAACAGGCTTCGATTTAAAAAAACCCATAATAAATGCTTCATTTGTCACCAGTAAGGATATTACCATTAGAAATACTAATGAATTCTTCGTTTGGCTCTCATGGAAGTGACTCCACTTTCCCATCAACTTAACCATATGTGAAACAGACATTTGATAGGAAACACGTGTTCTCGGTGCTTTATATCCTGAAAAAGATCGAGTGTGTTAATGCACATAGTTACAATGGTAACAGATTGAGAATCAATACCAACAAACTAAAGCAAATTTTTTTTTTATCAATCATGCTGATGTTGATACGAATTTTCACTTTGTGTACACCACTCTAACTCTCAAACTACGAAATTCAATACGTCATGGCCCAAGGCAATGCCAAATGATAAGCTAATGTATTTGTTGTATTTTCATCGAGTTCATATATATATATATGTGTGTTTTTATCCATTACTTCCGTCAATTCTTATCCTCAATTCAATACAACATCATAGATTTCACTTTTCATGCAAACGGTGATAAATCTTAGCAAATGTGTGAATATGTCTCTCACCCTTCCTGATTTTGGACGTGCAAGTTTCAGTGGAAAGAAAGAACCCATATCTAAACATATTGTGTTAATAACAAACTATGATTTAATTTACAAAATAACAGCCCTTAACATTCCAGGCAAAACAGCTTTAAATATTTGCAATGTGTGAATTTGTCTCTCTGCCTTTCCTGATTTTGGATGTGCATGTTTCAGTAGAAAGAAAGAACCCATATCTCAACATGGGATGTTAAAAAACAAACCGATTTTAACATCGACATTACTCAAGCTTTTGTAACTGAAGAAATGAACAAAATATGTATTAGCGATTACATTTAAAACACTTTTAGCACATTCTACACTCTCATCAATCAAGTGAAAGAAGGATCAATAAGAACGATATAATTGTGGCTGAGATCATTTCTCCAAAATTCCTCATTCTTGTTAAATGGACCCAAGTGTACAATTAGGTAACCCATTTTCCTGTTTGCAAAAGTCATTATCTTGGTTGTTTTACTGAAAATGATGACTCAAGGAATATACAAGTTCGGCAAGGACTACCTGGCATCAGTTACTATTTGTTTGCAATGAGTCTGACTGCGCCAAAATATATTTGATATTCCTAGATAATAATGTTAGAATTTGTATAGCGCCTAAATCCAAGATGTGCTCTAAGGCGCTTGATCATATGCTCTGTTAAAAAGAACTGTCTCTAGTTCTTTTTTAAATGGAGTTATATCAGTCATGTCTTTCAAGTGATCAGGTAACTCTTTTCATAACACCGGTCCTGCCTTGGCGAATGCTCTATCGCCATAACATGCGGTCCGTGTAGAGGGCACTGCTACCTGTTTTGCAGAGGCTGATCTGAGAGCTCGTGTTGGCTTGTACCATGACAGAAGTTCAGTTAGGTATTCTGGAGCTTGGTTGTGAAGGGCCTTGTGCACAAAGACGAGCATCTTGAAAACAATTATGTTGTAAAATCAAAATCAAATTGCCTTTACTTGTACACAAAACACCTGTTGCTTTTATGTTTAAATTGTTTAGAAAATACTATAGTTAACAAATGGACATCAACGACGAGGACGCAAACATAGAGTATTATGCTTTCTTCTTTTCATTTGTCCAAAGGTTCACATACGAATACTTAAGCTGTTATTGCTCCAAATATATATATATATATATATATATATATATATATATATATATATATATATATATTTGCAACAATTTGGCAAAGGTTCTTCTGATTTAGTCAGCAGTCAAAGAATACTTCTACATGTTTTTTAGTTTAAAAAAAGTGAAATTTTGAATGTTTTTCAAAAATTATTACGATACACAACTGTTCATCGACACATAAGACATTTTCATTTGAAAATCAATAGATGTGCCTGATTCTGCACACATTTACAAAATTTTAAACATGGGAGTGGTCATGTTGGAGTAAAGTCCATGTCTTACCCCTGTCTCCATTAAAAAGATATTTTAACTAAAATTTAACCACAGTCACCAATTAACTCATTCAAACTACTGTGGATAAGTATTATTGCATCGTGCCATAGTCAAATGCATCTGCCTTCTTTTAAAATATTGAACTAATAGAAACCTGAGGTGTGTACTTTCTTTTGCCTGGCAGTTTATGATAATTTGAGCAAGAGGCTATTCAAATGGAAACGGCAAAGACCATGATAATGACACTGAGAGACACTGTTTGATGACTTCCTTTGTGATGAAAAAGAATTGTTTTGCGCCACTACAAAACTGCAGTTTATGGATTAGAAGAAGTCTAGAAACTAGAAACTAGAAACTAGTGTTCCTCTTTGGAGAAAGTATTTATGCATTGTGATGAAACCCCGAACAACCAACTAGATAAATTAATGCATTTTATTTTCATGTCAGTTTTGTAATTTTGTTTGTAATGCTTTCTCCCTCTTAGAAGAAAGGTTGGTTTTATTATTAGAAAATTGAATAAATGCATAGTTTTATTATATTTCACAAGACAATTGATGAAACATTCGTTGACTATTTAAAAGTAATTAAGTACATGTCACACTAAACGCCCAACACAAAAAATTACAAATAATCTTACCTCTCACTGATTATGCTAAAAGTTAGAAAATTAATTTTAATTATTACACTTATACACGCAATACAGCAAAAAAGTTTGGTAAGATCAATTTCCACACCACATAAAAAACTTTGTTCACTGACATCACCATAAATTCATCAATCAAAATATGCTTCAGTTTTGTATAATGGACATCCATACAATTAAATGAAAATCTAAAATTGCAAAAGTTATGTTTCCATATTGCAAATGTTGAATAAGAACAAGTTCTATTGATAGTCAACTTCTTTATTCTTGACTATCCATAGAACTTGTTCTTATTCATCGTACCAGCTTCTAAAATGCCTCTCAAAGAAATTGCAAATGTTGTTAACATTTCCTCAGTTAGTTAACAGAAGCTTACATAACACAACTTTTCTATGAATGATGTCTTTTGGAGGCATTAAAGGGGCAGAAGCATATTTTTTCGCTCAAAAAGTTGATGAAATGTATTTGAAAAAGAATGTCTCTAATAGTAAAGCACTCTTCTCTCTTCATAAAATCAAGTTAAAAAATGGTATACATTGTTCGGTAAAGCCTTGGGAATCGATTTTTTGTCATTCAAAATCATAAAATGTTTTCACAATAAAATGCTTTATACACAACACCATTATAACTGCTACATATAATTGGTTTCTTTTTATAGATGTTTTACCCTCTAAAGTAAATATAAATTACATAAATTATCATTATTAACTGGAAATTTGAAAAAATAAAATTTTCGAGAAACGTGCTACAGCACCTTGAGGAGGACATATTTTAGATTAAAATATAATGTACGCTTTTTAAATAGTTTACATAAGTTTCCTGCCTCTTCATCATGTTTATCCTTTTAAAATATATAAAAGGTAAATGGTTCCTTACATTTGATGACATTTCTCCAAATATTCGCATTTTTCCCTGCTTTGCAGAATTGATATTTCTATCATCATTTTGATGATCATGATTTCGAAGATAAGTTAGATCTACATGTTTTATTTCATATTCGTGAAAACTATTCTGCGAAGGATTGGCTGTATGTGACCTTTGATTGACAGTTAACATCAACAAAAAGGTGAGGAATAAAAACAAACTTTGAAAATGCTATTCCTATCTCAATTGATGGGAAGGAAACCAAATATTTGTAAGTCTAGGAAGTTTTGTTTTATCACCGTGTATATTTGTTCTGTCACCCAATACTGTAAAGCCACACAATTTGACTGTAATTGCATTATAACAGAACATGGCTATGTGAAATTTTGCAATTTCCTTTTACAAGTATTTGATATAACTGCATTAAACAATTACCCCGGGAACAAGACAACATTTTCTTTTTTTAAATAAGCTCTTTACACAAAAGATATAGCATATCATTGAATTTTCAGATTATCAAATAGCTTATCTGTCATAGCAGTAAATCCTGTGATGGTTCATGATAAGATGTTTTTACAAAGTTTAGAAAGGAAGATAAAAAAAAATTACTGTTAAATATCAGGAAAGAAAACATCGCAATTTCCTTTCACGAGTGATTTCTAGCCTTTTGTTGGCCAATCGAAACTTTGAGAACTGATATCATGAAGATATGTTTTTTTAAAAGTTTTTCATATTTGTCCTACCAACTGGCAATCCATAATTAGAAAAAAATAACTTGGAATTTTCAGCAGATGAAAATGGCTGATTTGCTATTGTACGAAATCCGTTATGGTTAGGTATACAATGTTACGAATTAGATATAAAGGTGATGGTCAAATCATTTGCCATCCTTCTTTATCATATATTCTTGAACCATCCACTTTGAAATTATTCTTACCATTAAACGCTTAAACTAATGCAAGCACTGTATGGACATCACCCACCACTCAGCTGTAGTGTTTGAGTAATAATTACGTATCTCTAAATCATCAGATTTCCATTAAGTGTAAAGAAGTCAAATTGGATAATTTTCCTGAACAGATTACTAATTTCAATTTAAAATCAATCTTACAACAGTGAATAATGACATGAAGTCATAATGCATAATCCTCAATGTCTACATCGATTTTGTCACATGAGGAAATCAATATGAGTGCCTTGGAACCTGACGTCAAAGCGAATTAAAATATCTTTCCTTTAAAAAAAAGATAAATTTGTGTAATGGTGTCATCTTATGAGCCATCCAAAATGAAACAAAGAGTAATAGCACAAATTCCCGAAAAGTTCTTCCAGTAATGTAATCATTTTTGAGTGTGTAAATAAATTGTTTTTATTTTTGGTAGATTATTTTCATGAATTTCGAGCAGGGCTTGAAAACGACCAGTTCGTAATTCATTATACACCACGTGGTGTGGTTATCAGGTCAATATCAGAGGTAGTTTTTTTTTAGATAACCACCATGGTCGGTTATGAGATATTCAACCTACGGTAACAGATGGACTTGTAAAATTTGGGAAATTTTGTCAAATTAGAAATGAAAATTTTGTAAGTAGCGAAAGTGGGATTCCCTGGACCTCTATATCGTTAGAGCAGCGCCTTTACCAATGTAACTACCGAGGATCCATACAGATGAGTGTTCATTCTTTTGTGTCTTGGCTGTATTTATATATTTTCTAGTATTATCTAGCATTTGGGCATATGTGGCCCCAACAACACAATGGAAGTACCTTTAGGACAATATCGTGTGTTGGCATGTATCAAAGCCAATTAAAATTGTATGAAACACAATGGATGCATCTTTAAAGATTCGTTACATGAAAAATTCAGATCATGCAAGTGTTTTCTTGGAAAGTGATAGTTTGCATGCTATTCCGAAAGGTGACGATTCTCTGTCAGCGATTACAAATTAAATCTGACTATCGTGTAAACGTTTGACGCGTTACAGGTCAGCACATTATTAATGGTTACAACACAACATAATATTTATAACATGAAGATGAACATGCAATTATATTTTTTTTAATTTCTATTTTCGGTATGAATAACTGTTATCGAGAAATGTTTAAAACGCTATCACTTGTTCTTAAACATTATCATCGTCACATTTAAAACTGATTCTCAATCAGAACGCTTTATAATTATCTCCCTTTGCCGCAGAAACCATCAATTCTTGTACATTAAAATGCCATGGGTGACAAACGGAAAATATTCTTAGAAATATCGTCCATAATGAAAAGCGGTTATAAGAGATAAATACATGCAACAATAACATTGATCGAAGTCTTATAACAAAATAATTATCCAATGGTGTTTATCTTTTGACACTCGATAACTCAAAGAGCTTCTATTTGAATTTGTTCCCAATAAGCCCAAGTGACATCCTCGTTTCTTATCCTTTGGGGCTAGGAAGGCTAACACATAGTAGTTATTCTCTCATATTGTTAATGATTTTTGTGGTTAATTAAGCTATCTTAATGTTTTTATTTGTATTTGTTCATAGATTGTATGTTTCAGGTTCTTTTTTTTTATAATGATTAAATTTACAGTGAAACAACATAGCTTATTTCATCTTCATCCATTACCATTTAAGCAGAATTATTCTGCTTCTCAAACCTTACATCAAAGACACCATTTAATTAATAGTTATCGTTAAGACCATATTATTGTTATTGACAAAACTGAAATTCCTTTTTCATTTCTAAAGTTTATTAAGTTAAAACTAATTAATGGTATGATATTGACTTAAGACAATTTTATTCTATTCAATTGAGTTACAATTTTCTTGTTCACTGAATTCAAATCAACGCAATTCCCTCCTGAAATCCAATTCTCAATTCTCCGTTTATCTGTTAATCGATGTCATTTTAATCTTAACAAACCATTTCCAATTTCTCATCTTGCGTTGAAATTGACATTGAAATCACATGTCAAAGGCTGAACAATTACATGCTTTGTTACTTAGCGATGAGAAACCAGTTTACGCTATAGCCAGTCAATATAGCCAATATACTTTTCAGCCTCCGGAGATCAGGGTTATAGAATCAGCGTAGCGGATACAAATACTGTATTCCTCCAATAGACGCCGAGAGCATCTATATTTTCAGACCTCTTTCAAAACCCGGCATCTAATTGAAAGAGGCGTCTATTAATGTTTGGGCAATATAAATCCTTACCCCCCCCCCCCCCCCCCCCCTTTCAAATCCATGTATACATAAGTTGGAATTTGGGTCCTGACCACCCCCCACCCCCAACTGAGTGAAAAAAAGATATTTTTGGAAGTGGTAACATTATGTGTATCCTCACACTGATTTGTAACGTGTACTGTGACATGATTTATAGAGCACATCAGGAAGTTCTTAACAGTCATTTCACACACTGTATATCTGATATGGGAACAGTTTTGAATGACAGAGGTTACTCGTGTGCTTTTTCACTATTTTTATTCAGCAAAAATAACCATTTTCATTCAGGAAATTGATCCACAAACTAGGTCACATATCTCCATTTCGTGGAGCCAATATGTTACAGTCTATATATGACCACATTTTTATATCAAATCTTCTCACTTGTTATTACATGCTTGAGGAAATAAGGCAAACTGATGGAATATTATATGTGGTATCGACCACGAAATTCAATGTGGTTTTCTGCTGTTTCTACGTACGTTCTCTCTGAAGACATAGTGTTAAGAAAGTACCATTATATTGTGTATTTAAAATCCAATGAATCACAGTTCACACTAGTTTTATTCACAATATCTTCAAACGCTTAATTTTGTTCATTCCATTCATTATTCATTTAATGATTTATTACTCATTTATACACGTCACTTAGTTCGTTGTGACGGGGGATAACATATCATCCATAATCATTCTCATTTTTGGAAAACACCAATGAACACGACAGCACTCTTTTAAAACATTCTTTTTGTTTTAGTTCCATTCCAATCAACAGCGACACAGATCTTGCGCTTCCCGTGCGGATGGTGTGAACAGATAGTTACACATTTCAGTTACGTAACAGCAACATAAACGTCACGAAAAGCACGTGCACCTCGTGCAGTGTCAAGACGATGAAGCAGTACGAAAATGTCAACTCATCTGCCTGATGTTTTGGTCGTTCATTGAAATAAATTTACCTCATGAAATCCAAAAATCGATTGACATCAAAAGTCGACTTAATCAAGCTGAAAATATCAAATTAGTAGACAAATCCTCTCTGAAAAGTGAAATAAGATAATGTGCCACTCTATTTTGAAGTCGATGGTTGGCAATTAGAGATGGTAATCCCCGTCAATGAAATCATAGGCTTGACATAGTTCACTTGGCCTACACTGCAGTAATAGCTATGACACCTATTTTGCGACAGATCCGTGGATTTGTCAGATATTGTGAAAGTGTAAAATATGACAGAAGCAAAAAAAAGCATTATGCAATTTACGATCAAGAGCTTAACTCTAAAAGAAGACATATATTTAACATTCGAGGTCATATTGTAATTCCTGCACGATCTGATGCAATATGCTTGTAATTGCATCAATTCCTGGTGACAAAAGCAGGTGAGTGAGTATTGCAATCATTAGTGGCGAGTTTAAACAGGTTCAGGATTTCCTATTAATAGAGATAATGGGTCATTCCGGGCATTACCTTTAAGGAGTATATGTTTGTAACAAGAGAGCAAATGTAGCCCGGGGTTTGTCCTATTGATGCACACACTGTCCTCCAAACAAGCAGTTTAAATGTGAAGGTAATTTACCAAAGTTTAAAATCTTATCAAAATCTGCGTTTAACATGATATGGTCTTTGATCAGCATGCAAATTATGAAATCGTCTCAATGATCTAGTAACAATAAATAAGCATGTAAAATATCCAAGGCTTTTCAGAATCAATTTTCAGAAATTGCATCCTAAACCAAGGTCAAGGTCAATAGCTATGACCTCAGTGACATGGGAAACCTAAAAAATTTTCAAAGGCCGAAGTTTAAGCCAAGCTAGGTTCAAGTTTAAACCAGTCTGAAATATGAAAGTGAAGGACTAAAGCTCTGAAAATAGTTATCCCATTGGTCCAAAATAGTGACATGTGTACTGGTAGTGTCAGTCTGAAATTGGAAACCTTGCGCTATAATTCAAGGGCCATAACTCAAAATATTAATCCGATGTGTCCCCACATCATATCACCAATGTATATCCCAAGGCATGTGAAAGTGTAAGAAATATGGATTAAAAAAACGGTTGGTGTAGTTAATTTCTGAACACAGATAGTCATACAGGCACCGCGACACACGTCTGAAAATGTTATTTTTGGTCGTTTCCATAGAAACATGTTGAAGTTGTTCAGAGACAGGTTCGTTTCCGGAGCACATCTCCAAAACCGTTCATCATATCTTCCTGAAACTTTGCATGCGTATTACCCACTAACTGAAGTGGTGCCTTTTGATATTTTCAGTTTTTTTCTGAAAAATTAATTTTTTTCTGTTTCCATAGAAACATGAGAGGGATGTTGGTTGTTGTTGATTTTGACTGCAGAAGTCTAAAACCCTTAACATACCTGAAACTCAGCATCTGTAATACCCACTAACTGAAGTACGGTAGTAGATACACAAGTATCTGTCAAAGATGTGTTTTACAAATTTTGTAGAACCGGTGGGATATGTCATTTTCTGATGACACTTGTTTATTAAACTGTCGACATTACCTTTTTGACATATTCACTGTTTTCTAATACTATTTTAAAATTGTTATGCCCCCGAATCGGAGATTCCGGGGGTAGATTGTTTTTCACCTCTCCGTCTGTCTGTCTGTCCGTCTGTGTGTTTGTCCACAAACACTCTAACCTTGGCCATAACTTTGGATTGGTCAGAGCTAGGGCTTTCATACTTGGCATGTGCATACCTTGTCATCATATTTGACCTTGTGACCTTGACCTTGCCGCAGTGGACAATATTTAGAAAACGTTAACCTTGGTCATAACTTTGGATTGCTCAGAACTACGGCTTTCATACTTGGTATGTGCATATCTTATGAGACCTTCAGATGAGGTCATAATATTTGACCTTGTGACCTTGACCAATGTCAGTGGAACAATATTCAGAAAACTTTAACCTTGGCCATAACTTTGGTATATCCGGGGGCATCCGTGTTTAACAAACACATCTTGGTTTTATGTCAATTCTAAATCATAATTAGGTTTGCCTTACTTCACAAAATGAATATGATTTAGCTCTGTAGAACTCAATCCAAAAAGTGATATTTCCATGGAAACGACAACAAATTTAAATCCCAGAAAACTGAAAATTGAACAACTGTACAAAGTTTAGTTGATGTACACTTTAGTTTTGCGAAAATTGACCGGACGAAAAGGACTGATCGTTTGGTACGATGTGTTTTGAGATTCCAGCAGGACCCTTTCACGTCGCAATTTGATTAACTTACTCAATCCCAGGGCGGGTAACTTTAAACAAGCACCGAAATAATATAATGTACAGTATCGAACATTTAACCATGGTTAACCAATGATTCTTATTTAAATACATCTGTCATGAGTGTTTATCGTAACTATTTTCCAACATCAGTGTTATTTTGCAGCTTACCATCTTCAACCGAAAAAGCTGCAGGTTTCTCTCGCGGTTCTGTAGAAGTAACAATCAATCAGTTTCAATTTTCCTTGTCAATATATCTTCTAAGGCTATGCACTTCATTTCACTAATTGTAGGATACAGACAAAATAAAACATTAAAACACTGCTGGGTTCTGTAGCGGAAATAAAGTAAGAAATCTTGATCACCCTTGAGTTCCCATGTCTATTTTGCTAGTTTATATAATTGATTACACCGGTGAAACCGATATGCAACGAAGGGCAAGACTAAGCACGAGACAAATGTAGAAAAGAACCAGAAAAAATGCGGTTCCAGTGAACTTCTAATCAAGTTAACCCAATCAAGCAATACACCAATGGACCCAGGTAGTGTACTAAAAGAAACTGAAGGTACTTAGTCCTGCAATTCTACCAACAATTAGTAAATGAGATTTCCTCTATTTCGAAGATACAGGACCACAATGAAGAAAGAAATTCCATATCAATAAAATCCTCTGCCTGACGTAGTTGTTCAACATGCCATCAGTTGTTTATGTTGGTCAAGGTATGTTTTCAGTTTGCAATATAACATGCTGTCAATTATTCTCCTCTGTATTTTACATCATATGTATCATGCAGAAGATATGTTTTCAACGACTGGTAGATGCGAGTGAGCAAAAGTTCATCATGTACCAAAAGCCCAATAAACTTAATTTGTAATCTGTAATGTTTCTGCAAATCAAACTTGTTGATCTTTTGCATCATCGTAACGTCTAACAGGAAAGATGCGTCAACGAATGAAGATCCAATAAAACACATTATGTCGATAACACCTTTAATTAATTTACTTTGTTTATATTTTACAAGTTCCACTTACATGCCAAACTTCCTGTCCAAAGCCATTTTGTGATCCAGCCCCCAATTTAAGTTTGAGCAGACAGAAATAAAAAGTACCTATCTTGATGAATGAAATTGTGCAAACTTTCTCCCAAAACATATGTCAATCAAACACATCCCAAACCAGTTTGTTGTGTTTGACTCTGACATTTCCTATATTTTCTTTTGCAAACATTTGGGACAATGATAACGTTAAAACAATCAATCAATTCCAGATATAGTGGGTAATTTGTTTCCTGGATTGCTACATGTTATGTCAAAGTTTGCTTTAGTTTCATAACAACTTCAGATAAGGTCAGTTTTATTCTGGGGAACAATATTCTGCCCATGAACAAACAGTTTGTAAATTGAATATTCAGGAACATTTTAGTATTTGTGATATCCTTGCACTCGAATTCTATCAATCATGACCTTATAGTTTTAATGTCCTCTGTGGAAAAGAGATAAAACGAAAAGCACAGACAGATTTTCTTGACACATTGCGGAAGATTATTGTCGAAATTGTTTGAAGTTTATTGATCCATGATTATTGTTTTTTTCATTACTATTAAAACTCCCAGTGCACATCTTTCATCTTTTCTCTTTCATTCTGGTCAATTTGGATATTATTGTTAAGCTCAGGACAATTCTTTTTTTATCGACAATGTTAAGCATTATTGTGCACTAGTGTCTTAATTAAACAGTAAAAATACGATTTCGGGCAATTTATACAATAATTTGGGCAGTCTGTTGCTTAAATGTATGACCTGTGGATCTCTTTAAGCTTCCTATTGATGCAATAGCAGAGTTGTTATTCCTTATCGTTAACTTGTTCTAGGTTATAACAGTACTGAGATAGATAGCTTCAAAACATATAATTCGCTATATATGGACTGTAAACCGTTATATTCCTACATGAAAATGTGCAGCACGTCGTGTTACGATGGTTTCAAAATTGTATACAATCATAAGTTGCACGCATGATTTTGCACACGCTTTTATCGTCATGCATCGTTTGCTATATTCACCATATTGAATATATATTGAGAGCCATCTGTATTCAATAGTTTATGATATTTCCAAAATATGATAACTATAATAAACAAACTTAAAACCTTATACATACCAAACCTTTGTTATATCTTAATTCATTTAAATTTACTGTCACAAACTTGTATGAGATTAAATAAATAAAATCCATGTACTTTTCTTTATTATATAAAAAAACACATAAAGGGTGTACTGAGTGACATGACAATGAACACGTGACCAAGTGACATAAAAACGTGATAGAACTCAATGATGTCTGATTCTTTTTTCAGAAATGCAAGACCGGTATTTGACAGGAACAAATGAATTATCAAATAATTTGACAGAACAATCAAAGTCCCAATATTTAACATGGCCACAATTTTCAAATTGCATCTTGAAACTTTTTTAAAACTATGCCCGAGACAAATACAAGCAAATCAAGATTCATAGACTTTCAATACCTTTTCAAATGTTGTGCCTCAATGCATCTTTTAAAGAGGCAGTACCACGTTTTTTGCAAATTTTATTTTTTTCAAATTTCCCATTCATTATGATTGTTTATGTCATTTACTTAGAAACCAATTATCCATAGTGGTAGGGGCGGGATAGCGCAGTGGTTAGCGCGTTCGGCTTCGGATCAAGAGGTCCGGGGTTCGAATCCCGCCAGGGGCACGGCAACTTTGTCTGCAGTAGAGAACTGTTCTACACGCAGTCAGGTTTGGGTGCAATGCTACACTGAATTTCAGTGCAGTACCACCCATGGTTCGCTAGTTACAGCCGTTGCTCGCAGGTTTCACCGCAATGCATAGCCACTTGGCGTTGCGGGCTTTCTCCCTGCCATAATACTAGCAGCCGTGATATAAGTGAAATACTCTTGAAAGCGGCGTTAAACCCTAACTCACTCACTCACTCACTCACTCCATAGTGGTAAGAATGGTGTTGCATATAAAGCAAAAATTCCATGGCGGCCATTTTATTGTGAACACATTTTATTATTTCGAATGAAAAAAACGATTCCCATGGCTTTACCGAACCATGTAAAATCATGTTTAACTTAATTTTCCGAAGAGAGAAGGATGTTTTACTAATAGTGACATTATTTTTCAAATACATTAAATCAACTTATTTGAGCGAAAAAAAGTGCAACTGCCACTTTAAAAACACGTATCTTCTGAAGTTGTTCATTTTGTAAACTGGACATTTTAACATAATACAGCTAAAACATGGTATTCATTAGTGAATTCATAATAGTTTTTCACAGTTATTATTTACAGAAGGCAACAAACCAAACCAAAGAATTTCATTATTGCAAATCATGGTGTAACAGGATCACTGGAAACTGGAATATATATAAAAAGTTGTGATAGCCCAAAACGACACAAATTTAGTCATGCACAGAATAAGAATTAAATGATCAATGGAAACAGCCCGACTTGTTTTATATGTTTTTATATTATAGTCTGATAATGCAACTATCGTAACAATCGCTTTCGACCTGATGGCCACCTTACCATAACCTTTTGAGAAAACAACTGATGTTGTGATCTTAAGATATAACATGTGATACAACATGATGATGCGAAATACACAATGTAACATTTCGAA
The DNA here is from genome assembly GCA_936450465.1 of Gibbula magus. Taxonomy (NCBI): domain Eukaryota; kingdom Metazoa; phylum Mollusca; class Gastropoda; order Trochida; family Trochidae; genus Gibbula; species Gibbula magus. Next base: position 21,113,102 of record OW388294.1, on the reverse strand, counting down.
GAGATAAAAGGAAAATAAACCGCCCATTAAATAATGCTGATTGTGGAATTTAGTTGATTCAAGATTAAGCATGTAAGAAGACCTAATCACTTGTCCTTCATTTTCGAAGCTCTCTTAAGATAAACCCCGTTTACACTAAGGTTGTATGTACCATACAATAAATTTGCTTACGACCATCGTAGTACTAAACGAGCTTCGTAAAATAGGTATTGCTTAATCAAATATACCTCGTAATGCAGTCAACTTACTTAATCAAGCTGAAGTTTCAGATTAAAAGGCATTTTCAGTAGATCTCTTAGTAAATGGTAAATTAGATAATGTACTACATTAGTTCAAACAATGACATTTTAATTTAATCTTATGCAAAGCATTCTCGGTCAATCGGTTTGTTCTTTTAACAATTTTTAAATGTACATGTTTTGGGACGATGAATAAATCAGGGACAGATAATTATTTTTAGTAGTGTCAATTTACGTTGTAATGAGGCAAACCATTAACATGATTTTACCTATTCTAAATTCTCTTTACTCTAACAAATGTTCAGGAATTTGTGAAGTAGTTTAACATACAAGATATAGACTGAAAATTTATGTTTGGGTACCTCATAATTTGCATAGATTAACCATAGCATCAATGTATCATTGTTAGTCAACACGAGACACTTACAATTATGATATTTTCGTCAGTAGAAAATAGTTTTGTCAAACTATTTCAATTAAAATATCAATTAACAAAACATACGCGCTTGTCATCAAAGCGAATGTTTAATATCATTTGAATATTTAAGTCATTCGCTTTTATAATTGAATGTTACACTTAAAAGAGCTAAAACCAAAGCAGAAACGGATTTTCATGACACATTTCTTGTTCAGAATCGTTTGAACTTGATGATTGAACGATAGTTACTGCTTTTTTTTATATCACAAGAAAATAACTCTGTTATTCGTTCATCTGTTTTTCGAAAACATGTGTAACGGAAACAACGAACATGTCGTTTTAAAAATAAGCCTGAAAGTGATTTTAATACCTTTTTGTTGCATTCGATTCTTTCAAACTGAAACCAGATATTCAGTCTGAAACTACTTTAAAAGATTATATTGGTTAAGCAAACAGTTGTCAGAATAGTTTGTAGTGATGTTGTATATGTTGTACAGTATTCAACTTCATTTAACAAAAATGTTTGTAAAAGTCGACTTTCCTACTCGATAGAAAATCTGTAGCATGTCTTTGTTTAAAAATTATAAAAGTGAAAACAATCACATGACCCTATTTTCAAAGTTGATGTCAGACTACATGAATCGTTTGTGACATTAAACTGCATTTATAGTGAATTATTTATTGGAATAAAATAGTAATTTGTCATCTGTTCTACAAAACAAATGGTATTACTCACATCTGTCTAACTAACAAAAAAAATATGTTTTAAGAATGTTTAAAAGCAAATTTTCACAAAGTTAAACATTATTTCAACAGAAAGTTTGTAACTTTTATAAATTGTTATGTCATACAACTGTGTTTCTGGCACATTGTCAACATTGTTATGAATAAACCGAAATATTTGATACCCAGTCATTGCTTTACAAGCTAAGAACATACACAATGTAAATTCCGCTCCACTGTTATAATATCTTCTGTTTATGACAGCATTCTCACACTCACACACACAATGCTATCCCTTCAGAAATACATTTCTGCCCAAGATGCTAAACCTGCCATCATATTTAGACCAGTAATAATATCTCCAACTTTAGTTCATAATTAATATGGACTTGATGTCATTGTAATAGTATTCTGTTATTGACACATTCGTAACACAGTCATTTGGTGCGACTTATCAAACAACTGGCTTACTTATCCCTTTGAGCTAGGAATAACAATTGGTCTGTGACTGAACCTCGATAAGTCAATATCAAGGTCATACACTGACAGTGATAAGCGTTTATCTCAGGAGGACCAAAACATTTGCAACACAAAACTTTCAAGACAATATATATAGAGAATCTCACCCAAGTGTCTTCTGATATCAAATATATTAACACGAGTTGATTAAAGTTACAAATATCCGAGGCTTGCCGAGGATATTTTTACTTTAATCAACGAGTGTTGATATATTTGATAATATAAGACACGAGGGTGAGATTTTATTTATCATTCAAAATCTTTCTAAAACAATTATTAGCCAAATACTGACATATCTGAAACACAAAACTGCCATTTAGCTTCTTCAGCAGTGATCTCAGTGAGGTCATAGCATTGTGACGTCATAAGCATTATGGCATCATAGCATTGTTATGTCATCATCATTGTGACGTCATAGCATTGTCAGCAGTGTTCTAAGTGATGCCAAAGCTTTGTGATGTCATTAACTGATGATGTACTAGGATTATGACGATTCGATTGTAGCGATATCTACAATGTAGATATCGCTTGTAGATATCGCTTGATCTCAAATAAGCGATATCTACTGTGGGAGCCAGTTTTAGATGATAAATTGCGTTTCACTGGAACTGATGTAGAGTCATACCCCGTATATCGGCACTATTTCGGAAAATCGTCCAGAAAGAGAGCCATGCCCTTAAGCGAATCAGCATTTGCATAGAAATGCATAGAGAAGATTTGAAATACTACAGAGTAAACTGTACTGTATTTTATTGTTTGGTAACCAAAATTCATTTATTAATTTTTAAAACAGACTTTTAATAAAATATTGGTTTATAAATCCCAATGGGTATCGAGGATAAGATACATTGCAAATGTTAATAAATGTAACTAGTCATTCCTCTGGACAATTTCATGGGATCTTTAATTTCAATTAACCTCTTGTGAAAGATGAAAAGTATCACGTCCAGACAAATCAGACAGACAGCTGAAGAACCCTTTGTTGTTTCCCTTCAGTATATCTATAGCGATAGCACAAAGGGGCAAATTAAGCATATGTCCCTTTATACATGTCTAATGTTTTTTCTGAGGTAAGCACGTGGGCACGTGTTGTAACAGTAGTCATGAATCCAAAAGTCAAAGCTTCGAATCCTACCAGGAACAGGTAACTTTTGCTTCCGTAAAGGATTCTTCTACATGTTGTTAGCTTACAACAGTATCAATTCACTGTAATAATAAACGTAAACATAGTAAACATAATTTGTACTTATTAGTCGGATTTGTCATGTCTAATTCAGTCAATATCAGTAACGGCTTTAGCTTTCAGGAACTGTTTTTTATTTCTTATTTTGATATAATATGCACTGAAAACAGCACTAGCATATCTAAACACATCGATTATGATATCCATAATCTGTACAATGTAACTTTCCTTACACATTGTCCGAAATATTATGCTATTTTGTTGAAACAAATAAATTATATTTCAAAGATTAAGCATGGACTCGTGATATATGACCAAATGTGTTTATGTAAAAATAGACAAAGCTGACATTTGACATTTAAAAAAAATTACAATGATAACCAATGAGACATATTGTTTAAAAGCTTGATATGTTGGTTATATCAAGGCTCACTCCCCGTAAGCTGTTCCCTTTGCTATTTCCTGAACCGGATTTACCTTGACTTTTTCATTTGAGGGTCCCTGGGACTCATTGTCAAAAGTTTTAAGGATCCTTCCATATAAAAAGGGAGTCCCACTTAGCCTTCTAAATTTCACTTACGTTGAATTTATGATAAATTCATAATACAATAAAGAAATAACATCATAACAACTATGTGAACCTGCTTTAGCATATTTCACATTATGTTATCATTCATTATTTAAATTATATGTTCCATTTTCATCAATTGAATATACTGGGCAGTATCCTAATTTTAATACTTCTCTTTTCAATTTCAGATGATACTGTACAGTGCACTGTGACTGTCACACTTAACTCAAACTGAATAAAGACTATTAAAGTGTTTAAAGTTAACTGAATAAAGTGTTATTATTTTTGATATCCAGCCCTAAACAGACAGCTACAGTTCACAACAAGTGTTTGCCACTAAAATGGAAATGTCCCCCGCCTCAAACGTTGAGTCATGTAAGACACATTTTCTAAATGGGTTCTTCTTATATTGCACTTCTGGTAAAAATGTCATTATGACATCAAATGTGAAGACAATGGGTGCTAAGGTTCATGACATAGCATTAACAAGAATGTGGTCACAGTGTTATGCACTAAAAGTGGTGTCTGCATAATTCCCTAATCTTTAATTCCAATTAACCTCTTGTGAAAGATAAAAAGTATCACGTCCAGACAAATCAGACAGAAAGATGAAGAACCCTTTGTTGCTTCCCTCGACTGTAACTTAAACGATACAACAAAGGAGCAAATTCAGCATGCATTATATCCCTTTAAACATTTCTACTGTTTCTTCTGATGTAAGCACGCTAAGGGTTTGACGGAGTCCATTCTTGGCTCCATCAAGGAGATTGTGTCCTCCTTAATTGACGCCAAGCTTGGTGGTACTACGGTACCCTTGTCATTCGGTGTGGAGGGACCTGAATTCTCAGTCTTCAACGTGTTCGGAGCCTGTGACACCCACGACGTATTCGACGACCAAACGTCGAGTTGCAATTGTGTCGATAAAACAAAAGAGCAAATTCAGAATGCATTGTATTTCCTTTTATACATTTCTACTGTTTCTTATGACGTCAGTACGTGGGCAGGTGATGTCACAGTGGTCCTGTATTTATCAAAGCTTCGAATCCTGAGAGTTTCGTAACCCTGGTTTTTGAAGCGGATTATAATATATATGCTGATAGGTAACAGACTTGTCGATTCAGTGCTATAATAAACATTATTTCTCGATATTGGATGGATTTTGTCATTTCTAGTATTTAGTCATCCAGTCACTTCGTCATGCCGTACAGAAATCATGACTGAACTTAGATGAGGCATTATTATGGTCAAAGACTAACGATGATAAGCTTTTATACAAGATGATATAAACCAACATATAAATGACATACTGATACTTTCTGAAGCTCTTAAAACAGACTGTCATATAGAGGGCGCACACAATGTTCCACGTCAAACACACCCCACTACTTATATTGGTCATGGTATTTCTTCAATATACTCTTGCTATGTAAAAAACCATATTTGCGATAGTTCTCCTGTCATTGTTTACGAAGAAGGCTTGCATTATTCATGATCAGCCTACAAGATACATACTCTCTCGCAGTAGAGGTGATTTAGTCCTATCAATATAAAGAGGTAAAACAACATGACTTTGACAGAACAAGCATTTTCTCCCTCCAGAGATCACCCAAGTCACTGAAGAAGAAATTACAATATCACAAGGGTACTCCTTGAAAGGTAAAAGTACATATGCAAAAGGTATTCCTGTTACCATATGTATGAAACATAAGTATTATAGCAGACCAGACGTGGACAGCACCGTTAATTAAAAAGACGTCCCAAAAAATGAACAGCATTTGTATGTTACCTCGACCACGTCATTCATCTAGCACATCAGTTGTAGTGCGGGATGCCTTGACGCGACAAGGGTTTTGTAAAAAGAATTAATTCTGAATCATCAAAGCTTTTCATATATGACTACCACGGCCGGTAGATCTTTGAAAAGTTGCTGTGCACACTCTTGAATTTGTTGGAGGAGGTTTACATTAACATGAATATTGGTACCAAAGCTAACTCAAATGAAGGAATACGTTGAAAGACTGGCATCCAGTTGCACATTAAAACAATATGATGAATAAAGTCTCACATGGAATATGACAAGCAACAAAAACCAATACCCATCAAGAGTCATGCCTTTGTCATGAATATAAAGATGCAATAAATCTTTCTCTTTTGATGGAATCATTCATGCTCTCATAGATTTACAGTTCATTGAGGAAATTGAAGAGGTAAAACCAATGCGAATACAGATGTCTATAATACAGATGTCATAGACGCCAAACAGAATAAGACGTTCTGAAATATACTTCTCACAAATCACAGGGTCAAACCAATTAGAAGTAAGAAACTTCACAATCAGGATATAAAGTAAACCTTCATTGCATTTTATGTACATTGCGAGTAATGCTTGTAATGGTCAATGAATTAGGTGATGTTCTGAAATCTTTTTTCATTGTTGTCCATGCGTATGGTTAGTTACAAATTACAAATTATTTTGTATCCACATCACTAGCGATCAAGATATACAATTTAACAGTGACACTTGATATTATAATTATATGGTGAAATTATGATGTTAACGTTGGTGATATATAGAACAATTTAGCAAGTATATGTTTATGTGTGTACGTATATGTGTATATTTTGTCTAATTGAAATACACTTATTTGTAAAAAAAAATCCGTACAACATTTAGTGCAATCAAAATTATCCAATATTTATATTTATATTTATATATAGACTGTCTTCATATTGAACAACAGGAAAATAGTTGTAAGATGTCACAACCAAATGAAAGGCACCTTCATGGCCAATCCTCCTTTACTAATCTACATGATTGAATAACTATCATTCTTCTTTGGTACATTTCATCCTAATTTATCAGTCCGTTGTTATACATCCACTGATATTTGTAAGTTCATGTGTGACAAATCCTTTTCCAACTGGACATCATTTCTTCATTTTCTTCAAATATTTTGTGATATTTTCAGAAATTAAAAGGAGCTATCATTGAATTAATTGTTATTGCAAGATATGCCTGTCTGATATAGAAATGGTGCAAAGTAAAATCCATATGAAAGGAAATTATTAAGCGGGCAAATTGCTTTGTAATATTAAATGGTTTCAAGTCAAGTTATGTAGCTATCATCAAATTCGAATATCACAGAAAAATAATTATACTGTGAAAAAGCCAACTATAATGGCATTATTTGTGAATTATTTATAAACATTGACCATTTGCAATATTGATTTTTACCAAATCAAACTTTTAAGATTAATGCAATTGCCATGCGAAAAAAAGTTCTAAACATAACAAAGTTATAAAGTCGCCCAATGGACACAGAAGAAAAATAATTTTGTCTGATTCATTCTCAATATCAGAACGCTTCAGCAAAATAAACATGAAGAGGACAATGAACGATTTTAATAGAATATGTTCGTGACTGGTATTTCGTGAACAAATGTCATTGCTTACGGTAATTGTATTTGCTTAAAAGAATGTATTTGTGAACAGAGACGTCTGAGCTGTTTGCGTGCACGATGGTCAACTTGTCATGGAATATAACCACATGGAAAATCCATTGTGGTTTTATTGCTACTCTGAATCAAACTTTATTATTATAAATAATTTTTTATTTCGTTTCCTGAATACATGTAAATGCTGCTTTTTCATTACATATTCGATACAAGTCTGCGTGAAAATTATTGGGGACAGAAGAGCATTTTTGTTTATATTAACGATTATTAAGTACAATTTTGTTTACTTGCAAAACGCTGGTTGGTCAGTTTTTGAGGCATGAATGGCAGAAAAGTATAAAGTATAATGATCTATGTTTTTTAAAAGGAGGTTAAAAGGAATTAAAAGCAGGTGAAAGATGATTATTTAGATAACTATCATAGAACTTTACAACATCCATTTTTCAACAGGTATTTCGAAATCTCAGGATAACAAAACCACTTTAAAACACAATGATTGCAAACCAACATTTATTTGTATGTCATTGTGAAACATTAAGGTAACAAAATTAATTTATAACATTTAGGAATGAATCTAATAGCTTTTCATTACACATACACTCTTAACAAAACAATAATTTATAAATCACAAGAGTATTAATGATAAGTTACATTGCAAATGTTTATAGATGTAAATTATCAGACCTCTGAATCTTAAATTCCCTGAAATTGTCCAGAGTTGTAATCTCAATTAACCTCTTGTGAAAGATAAAAAGTATCACGTCCAGACAAATCAGCCAGACAGCTGAAGAACCCTTTGTTGCTTCCCTCTAGTGTATCTATAACGATAGAACAAAGGAGCAAATTAAGCATATATCATTTTATACATTCTACTGCTCCCTCTGAGGATGCACAGGATGTCAAAGTAGATCCAAAAGGTCAAAGATTCGACTTTTGCCAGGGCTCTGTAAATCTGACTTTTGTAGATAATTATTTTACATGATGGTATGTTACATTATTACATAATTTAGTACAATAATAAACATACTTTCTACTTTCTATGAATCTCCCACTGCTAATGACTATGATATTGCCCATTCGGCGTTGAACACTAACTCACTCTCCAACGCCACTTATTAGTCCGAATTGTTAAGTCATCAGTACCCGCTAAATTTATGCGAGGAAACGCTTTTTAACGTTCTTATTGTGATGCAATACTCCTTAGTTTTTAAACTAATCTAATATAATATTTTGTCGAAGCGGACGAAATCATGGCATGTGTTATTATTAAAGTGGAAACAACCCCAAACAGTAAGATAAAAAGGAGGCCGTCTTCACCTGGAAATTGGTCCAAAGTTGAAAGACCTCTTTCGTCTCAGAATAGCCATGTAAGGAACATTATTGGCACAGGTAATGGCCACAATGAGTGGCGTTAAACAACCCGCTCACTCCCTCGCAGCCGACTGTTGTAGATATCATATAGAATTACTGATTAGTTCAAATATTGTTTTACCCATGTCTTTGCATTTAAAGAATAGATATCAAGGAACATGTCATGTACATATTGTAACGCTCCAGAAGCTTTGTTATGAAATAGATTAGGAACTAATTTGTACTAGATCATCTCTTCATGTCACTTGTATCGGTGACCTGATTTCATGTATTCATATTAACATTCCATGTCCAATGATATAAATGGTAGGATAAGGTAAAAATGTGTGCCTTATATATTACTTAATGAAAGGTTTGTGATGTGTAAAATTTATTGATAGTGACATCATAAACTATTTTAGTTTTACAGTATATCAACCGGTGGTTTCATCTCAACCCTATGGACATATATACATGTATCTGTGTGCTTAGTCGATTACTTTCTTGACATGTCCAATCAGTTTACGATTATCCACATGATAAGTCTGACTCTTTCATGCTTTAGTTGCTCAACGATTCAAAGCCTCAAGCCAAGCATTAAATACTGTCATGAGTCATGATTAGTTTGCTCAGGCACATGAATTGTTTGTACTGAAGGAAGAACTGTCTCCCATTGAATTGAGGATACTGTCATTATTTCCGTCTATGCTTTGCAGATGGTTTCATGGAAACTAACAACCTTCCATGAAACATATTGTTTAAAAGTTTGTTCTCTTGGTCTGGTTTTATGTCAAGGCTCACTCCACATAAGTCCACATCCTTTAAAATTCCTGGAACCGCTTTTGTTCACTTACCGCTAAACTGTTATTAAGACATTTGTAGATTGGGAAAAAATGTAACTGTGAATATATGTCAATTGTACGCAAAATCAGTTATGCTGAAAATAGTAAAAATCTTTAAGGATCAGCGACAGGAGGACTAGAATTCCTCAAAGAAAGATATATTTATTTGTAGATACCATGTTATGATGTTACCGTAATTATAGTTTACCTGTTAAATAAATTACATCAAGACTAAAATAAAATAAAATCAGAGCTCATCAAATCAATCAAAGTAAACAAAATCTAACATGGAACATGTCATTTAATATATGCATCTTTAAGACTCAATAAATATCAATTCCTCAGACAAGGTCGACTGTAATTATAACTACTAAGCAGTACTGTTATAAGTACACACAGTGCACATATAATATGATTTATACATTTATATGAATAAGACGACTTAAGATAGAGAGTGGTGAAATTATGAATCCTCAATTTTATTTTACATATCTTTAAAAAAGAGTGCGTGTTTAACTCAAGGCAAAATAGAATTGATCCAATGGCCCATTTAATTGTAATCCAAACATTTATAATACTGTCACACATCCCCGTACTTTAATATGCAAATGAAATTTCAATCCGAAATTGATCAACAGAGGCGTCTTCAATTGCTGTAAAGTCAATTACTTTCAAGAGATTTTTTATAATCAAATTATCTCTTTCCTTTCAAGTAATCATCGGTGTTGAAAAGTTGGTCATTCTCTGACAAGAAACCTTAAATGAAGTTTGACTCAAATGAACTTTAATTTTCATTGGCAATGCTGATTTTTAAAATGGCAACTAAACTAAAAATAAAAGTATGAAGCAGATCTGTCTTAATGCTTCAAAAGTACAAGATACAATGGCTGCACTTGATTGGTATTTTGCATCCTTATGTGAAAAGCTAATTATTTTAGTTAGATTTTTATTTCATTTTGTGTTTATATTTCCTGGGTAGCTTGTTGCTTTCTTAATAATCAAAGTAAACGTCGTCAAAACAGCAGTTCATATTTTGTTAAGTTATCCCATTTGCTTAACGTCTCTTGGAATCTCCATATTGCACTAATGGACAACATCAACCTGACATAATCTCTTTAGATCCAAATGGTAAGAATTTAAAAATGTGTTAATTTCAATGTATGGCTTGCTAAACGCACACGCATGTGTTTGTCCTTCTAGCTTTCCGTTTATTAGCCAGATATATTCAATATTCAAAATACATCATATCATGATAATCAGTTAACGTCTTTTGGTATGAAGTAACCAGGAATTGAACCGTGTCTCCCAGGTGATGCGTGGACACTCAACCAAGTGAGTTACGTCCCCTGTACACAAGCAGTCAATTAGCAATAGATTATGGTTAACTAAAAACGTTAACTTCATCGATCATAAGATCGAAAACCGGACAATGTTCCGCGGCTGGCGCGGGTCAATTGTTCAAACGTCATTTTGAAAACTTATATGTTGCAGACAAGGGAACAGATATTGGTTGGTACTGTTTAATGAAAAATGTAACATACATACATGTACATTTGGCACATAAATTCGGCCTCTCATCGTGTATTAAGCCGCTGCTCGAGTTTTACTGAAAACAAGTTATTGTCAAATATTTGGTGTCAGGGGATACCTTATGCAAGTCGAATGGGATGATTTGCACGTAAATCAGGACATTTGATATATTTTTAGTAGTGTCCCTTTAAGTCTGTTAAGGATACGTTTCCAAAATACACATTTGACTATTTGGCAAGACTAAGCTCTTGTACATTGCAAGAGATTGTACTTCTTGATACATAGCAACATTGATCCAGGTTGACATGTGACTCCAACAAAATACACTGTAAATTTAGTCAAGGATATCCAAATGTACTTAACATAATTGGCAATATTTCCGAAATTACTTGCATTTGCAGGAATCACTATTCTTAGACATGCAATGGAAAGGTTGGTTTCACATTGATCGTGAGTAGATTATATTACAATGCTATATAAATAACAAATTAACATAAACCACCAATCGATGTAATGTGATGGTAACAAATTTACTAAAAGACCTGAGCAAATGAAATGTCATGAACGTGACTGAGATATTAACTTCTATTCACTGTTTAGTCTTTCAATCGAGTAAATGAACGTGTAACATGACTGCATCCAAATAAAGTGAATAGAAATATTGCAAGTACTTGTTCTCATCGATTGTCACGAGGTACAGTTTGATTAGTTCATTGTTTGTTGTACCCTGACTAATGGCCAGAGTAATACGAATATCGCCAGTGGCCTGATATACATAACCGTTCTTCTTGTAATAAGGTTTGGCTGTAATACTACACTGAACTTCAACACAGGAACACCATGGTTTACTTGTTTCAGTCTATGCATAGCAATGCATAGCCACAATAGTGTTGTAGGCTTTCTCCCTGAAATAATAATACTAATAGCCGTGACATAAGTGAAACACTTTCGAAAGTAGCGTTAATCACCGAATCACCTAACCTTACCTGAGAAATAAGGAGTTTTTGGTTATATTATATTACATTATAATTTCAATACAACTTAGTTTAAGTGTTAATATATTATCCCAGGGTATGACCTTGATTGAACTTTGAAGGTCACGTTTTGAATTATGCATCATTTTGTTAAACATATTTTGTATTTTCTCTGCGAAAGTATATCTATTCTTCATGTATATCTTTCTAATTGTTAATGTGTTAGTAAATTAGTAAATATTGTACAGGAAATTCCGATCAAGGAAACATCCTAATGTTGCAAAAGTTCTTTTTAAATGCTCCTTTCTGAAGCGCTTGACGTTTCTAACATCTTTACAAGATTATGGTAAACTCTCAGAACAATTAGCTCAGCCTTCAGTGAAATCAAATCAAGGTAAAATCGTAATGTTGCAAAAAATCTTCTGAACAGCTCCCTCTTGAAATCGTTTGATGTATCACTTTGACAAGGGTAATTGTAAGATGTCAGAAAAATTACATCTGCCTTAAGCAATATTAATTGGGCGATTAATCGCGAGGGTTATAATTAATTTGCGCGAGTTTCGCCAACATCTTATAGCATTTTTTCGAGTGTAATACTTTCTTTATTACCCATTCTAATCAATTTGAATCGGGTAAAAATAGGCAGACGTCGACCCACTCCTGCGAGTGTAAGCTACAGACAATTGTTTCATGGCGTCACAGACAACAAAATACGGGAGTCGTGGTGAAACAATGGTTGCTAGGCAAACGTGATATCAGAAATTGTAAATCGGTTATGTTCAACCATATGGGTAACAGATGTTATTATGTATTTGTTCACAAGCTTGCAAACCTTTGAAACGTGTGTGTATTATCCAGTATTCTTGATGCATGGTATTTAAAGCCAATATGAAATATTGTCAATAATTATGATGTCTGTTATGCTAAATGTAGTTTGGATTGGCTAGTGTATGCTGAAGGTGGTCATACGCTTTTCAGAATAACATAAACATGGTTCTCTTTAAGGAAAAGTGATCACATCCTTTAATCTTTTTACAATGTATGCCTGTATATTGAACATTTATCGACTTAAATCAGCGGCCAGAATCCCATTATTATAAACAGATAGTTCATGGCTCAGTATAATGGAATGTCCGGTAGAGATAACGATATGGTTACATGTATAATGGAATTTCCTGTAGAGACAACGATGATACAATTACAGTGCAAGAACCGAATAAGTATTGAAGTAGCTTGCCTGCCGAGCATCTCCTTCACTGATGATTGCCAATCATGAAAATCAAAACATGCTGAACACTTTCCTGGAGGTATACTACGAAAAACTGTTTTAACCCTTCCCTCTTTTAGTTTTTTTTTATGCAATCAGGTTTTTTTTCTTCTAATTTGAAGTTTAACCATTTCAACCAGAAAATATAAATGAGAGTTTATTGTTCACCATTGTTAGATAATGCAAAACATCATGTTGCATTGCCTTTGTGCCTGGAGTACATTTTGTGCAGCACAATGCAGTAGATATCAATACACATACCCATAGCACAGCAGAATACTTTATTTTCATGTTACTGTGTGGGGTGCTTCAGGCCAGGTCAGAACTATTTACAATTATCTCAGGCCAGACAAAGCATTATTAAGATTAAAACCTTTAAACATTAGCTTGCATAATAAAACCCACAATCATGGCATGGCTCTGAAATGAGGCTTTTTGGTTTAACACGTTGTGGCTTTGCATTGCAGTAAAACCTGCGAGCATCGATTGAAACTAGCGAATCATTGGTTGTACTGCACTGAAGTTCAGTGTAGCATTGCATCCAAACGGTATATGGCTATGAAGTTCGGCGATACATGTAAGCATGTAGTGAGAAGTTTTTAATACTAAATATTGCTTTAGTTAACCAAATGTGTAACCGGCTATTAATCATAATTTTAGAGTAGTCTATAAAGCCTGTGTAGTGTATGACAGTGTCAGAGCTAATCGGGTCAAGACTGTATTGATTTATAAGTACAGAACATCGTCAGGCGAGACGGATGATACTGATACCAAACTGTACAGTAATCCCTTGGGGAATGAATCAATCTAAAGCAGTATAATGGTCCTATTAGCATGTGGTTATATACACAAAAGTCATATAGTTTAGTAATTTAGATATTACACTAGCATAATTGACTTCTTGATAAACTACATGTATGTATATGACATGGTTTCACTCACACAAAGCCCCGAGGACTCAGACATATTTTCAGGCATCACGTTAGATAGATAGAATCCATATTAAGGTAATCATTTCTTTGATGTCAATCGATACAGTGGATGATGGGAACCACTGCTTCACATTACATACTGATTGGCCTGCACGTCAAATGGACATGGACTCTTCCATCCATGATTAAAATGTCAGTGTAAAGCACATCCAATACTTTAGCATATTCAGCAGGGTGTGGATGAAGAATACATATGCCACCAGCTGTTCGCAAAATGGTAATTTGTACAGTCCCCTTTATATATTCAAGTCATTGTATGTTATATTAGTTGAGATCCACATCCAATTTTATCACTGGCCAGATTCCCCATGCTTGGTCGTGGTCATGCGATATAAATGCACAGCCTGGTTGACTGGAATAGACACAAGATATCATTCCCGTACATGTAAACCTTCAAGTGTTCATTGCCATGATCTTTTCATCGATAAGGGAAATCGTGCCAATTGGTTTCTGAGCATCATATGATAGGTTGCGTGCAGTCCTATGTGATGCAACCTTGATCCACTTTATTGGTTTTATCTTTTCACTAGTTAGAGTCAGGGTCATTGGCCCGTTATCGTTATTTGGCAAGCTCCATATCATTGATTGATCCACAACCATTGACCTTCTAAGGAACGTGATTTACTTGAAACTTATTCCTTAGGGGCTCAGACATATTTGCGGCAATCATGATGGATATTATCTCTTCTGAGCTAATGATGTTAACCTGTTAGTGACTATCGAGTGACTGACTACCTCCATGTGGTTTATGTCCTTGAGCAGTTAGATGTGATACATCCTACTTGAAAATAAATTGTTGATACAACCTGCAGAGGTTTTCCAAAAGCATGATGTAATCTGATTGAATATTAACCTAAATATACTATATCCAGTTTAGAAATGCCAGGGTCATCATTGTTACATATAACATAATGTTAGACAATTATTATATTGCTTTCACGCTCCGAACATAGAAAAAGAGGACCCTGTTAACTCTCTTTTAATTAACAGTCTGGAAAAATGTGGAACAAAACTATTTCATTTTATAAGTACATGCTGGCTATAATTTTGCTTTTAATATTCCTTATTTCCCAAGAGAGTCACAACTCATTGAAGTTAAAACCTGATGATGATGAACACTGGTCAGTACTCTTTTGATGTGGACACATTGTACAGTCACATTACTCATGTCAATAACAATCAGACTCTTATCAATTGAAACTGACATTTAGCACAGGTCTCAGTACATAGGGCAAGTAATCAAATGTAATACGACCGCCAGTCAATCTTTATCAGGTGTTACAAAAGGCAAGCTTCTCACAACAATGTATACTGTACACAAGGACATCTTCTGTTGGAGCTAAAGGAAGAAGTTAATTTACCGTCATATTATGTTGTGTCCTTGTACCTTTGACCGATCATGTCCATTAACATGATAATGTGTGATTGTTTTCTTGAAATAAAGGAAGATGTGGATCGATGTTAAAGCTTTTCATTGGGAATTTTAAGGACATATATGTTATTTTGTTATTATCTGTTATTGATTTATGAAAATCATTTCTTTGAAACATAGTATAATGTACATCCTACTATTAGATTACTGGATGCAATAGTAATTAGAATTGAAAGAAAGACTGACAACTGCTTGCCACCTCTTCTAAGTAAAAAAAATCAGATGGTAGCGTGTTTGATCCAGACGTTGCAAATCCTGGTTGAAAGCTGTGTTTACTGTAGTGACTGTACCTGTAGTAAGATATCGGTGCAGTGTTACAGCCAGCTTCAGTGTAGGACCATCCATGTTTTGCCATGTCAGTCCGGCCGATTCTCGGAAGTTCCACTGCAAGGAACACCCACATTAAATTTAAAGGCCTTTCTCCCGCCACTGATACCGATACTGATGTGAAATAAGTGGCAAACGTTTGAAATTAACATTTAACCTCACAATCACTTCACTATCATCATATAATTTATGCAGAAGATCGTTACTATCAATGAGACAATTATTTTGAAAATTAAGTCAGCATATAGTAGGTTAATGCGGTATACAGGGATGTGACATTTTGTTTTTCTGAAACTTTTCTGGTATAAGATGAATTCTTATACAATGTTGAAACTAAACATCAGAGTCCGACATAATCGTTAAAGGTATTATGGGATGATCAATGAAACACTTCTTTAGATAATGCATATTTTCAACTATATTCAAAAAGGACTTTAGGCGGCAGAAGTATTTGTAAAACTTGGTATCGTGTGGCTAGACGAACAGGTGGCGTGTGTGATGAATGATTTGTTTTAACGTGTAATTCTCTACCAATCGTTAATACATGAGTTTTAAAATGTGATGTAAAGCAGTAAAATGGGTACCTTGTGTGATTTGAACATTGAATGACCTAGTGACGATGTGTTGTATTCTCCTTAGGATATGACTTAATAAACCAGGAATCATTTGCCTGGCAGCATTGCTTTAGAATATACTGTCCATGGATAAATACGCTGCATAACTAGGCTATGAACTCTGTATTATGTAAGTATAGTCTGCAGTTCATCTTTGATGAACACAATCATCTTAGGCAATATTTAGCAACTTCGACCACGTGTATGTGTGTTATGTTTACAGCATCAACTGGTCTTTTGGCCTCACATCCATCCCAAATCAGTAAATCTGACAGTTAAAGTAGTGGACAAAGTGAACGCATTCAACCAGGGATTCACTTCCCTTCCATTCACACTAAATGTTATGTATCTTACTAACAAATCAAAATGTATCAGAAAGCAGGAATGTAAATCAAAACGTTTTTAATCAAATGAAATACCAATATGTAACGAATATAGATTATTTATTTTAATGGCATACATACATTTTCATTACGGATTACCTTACCTCCTGTAGAATAAATTAAACGTTATAATGAAGATTTATTGTCTCAGAATAGTCTCTTCTACTCACTTATCTAGTATATAAGCTTTAAATAAACACTTTTTTTGCAATTCATTACTAATTCAAATATCCAGGAGAGTTAATTTGAGAGATAAGAATCATGCCTCAAGCAAGACATTACATTGTTTGAAGTGATAATAGTTAATTCCAACTTATGCTTTACGTTAAGATGTTCTTCCATTACTTTTTTCCTCCAGGAAAATATCTGAAAATTGTATGCATGAAAGCAATCAAGTCCCCAATCAAGTCAAATATTTCACACAACTTAAACAACTCGCAAATAGTTTTGATATATCACCTAATGCTTCGGGCTTCCTTTTCAATAAGGAAATCGCTTACTTTTAAAGTTACATGTGACTGCTGATAACGATGGTACGATTATCCTGTCATTTACAGGAGAATATTTGAATATTCAATATCTATCAAAATAAACGTTAAGGTAGTTCATAAAAGTAAATAAAACGTTGAAATTCCCAGCTGAAACCCTCAAGGTTAATTGTTGGTACAATGGTATACAATTGTCAGATTATTCGTAGTAAGTAAGCTTTTAGAGTCAACCCATTGTCTTAACTAATTTCAAACTGCAAAAAAGTAAAACAAAATTCAGCTGAAAGCCTTTAATATATAATATATAATCTTTAGTAGAAAGTACAGAATAGTGAATAAGTACTAAGAATGTGATGTGATTGTAACAGTGTCATTTATAATTCTACTGTAGTCAATTTCAGAATAAATAATAAATAAGACTGATAAAAGATAAATGTTCATGTAATATAGAGAAACATCATTTAAATGAGACAATTATATTTGTTAAACAAATGTTATGTCATAAAACTATTTTTCTGACACATTGTCAACATTCTTCTTAATAAAACTGAAACGATAAGATTCCCAGTAATTGCTTTATAAGCAAAGACATTACACAAAGAAAACTTCGTTCAACTATTATAATATCTTACTTCTGTTTATGACAGCATTTAGTTCTCTCATTCTCATTCACACCCCCAATGGTATAGTATTCTTTATCCATGTAGTTGTGCTATGTGCCGTGAGAAAATGTGATTTCATCTAAGTCAGCTTAACCAGCCTGAATATTTAGACTGCAAACAGATCACAATCTTCAGTTATTTAATAATGAGTGCTTGATGTCATTGTTATAGTATTTCATCTGTTATTGACACATTCATAACGCTGTCATCTGGTTTGAGTTATCAAACAACTAGCTTACTTATCCCTTTGAGCTGGGAACAACAATTGGTCTGTCATTTCAGCATGCTGTACAGAAATCATGACTGAACCAAGATAAGTCAATATTAAGGTCATACACTGACAATGATAAGCGTTTATAAAACATGATAAAAGCTCAGATCTAAGAAAGATACTGATACTGTCTGATGCTGTCGAAACATTTAGACGGACTACACTGATCATTCTACTAACTGTAAATCCTTGAGAAACAACTGCCTTGACAACCACCTGCTGTTGAATAATGGACAGGGCGAAATCCTCTTTGAAATAAATAATATCTTGCCTTGAGTAGTCACTGTGTTAAATTCAACAAATGTAAATAAACTGATGACTATCTTCTTTGAAAACTAATTCCGTTTAACCTCATGATATGCACTTTTGCAATATTCATAATTCAAAACATGCTGCAATTATTTGTTATCATGATTTATTTTAAAATTGCATATATTAAATTATGGCTTCAAAAACATAATCACCTGCCTTGAATAATCGACGAGTCAAACGGGTGTTCAAATTTAATAATTGCCCGTTGATTAATCAAGAATTTACGGTATATTGGTTATGGTATTTCTGCAACATACCCTAGTTACGTAAATCAACCTAATCAATAGTCGTCCTGTTATTCATAAGAAGAAGGCTTAAATTATTCATGATCAATCTTCAATCTGCACAGGTATGCATTCTGCAGTCATGGTTCTTCAGTCCTATCAAATTTACGGAGGTAAAATAACATGACAAGTAAGATGAAGCATTCTCTCTCCCGGGGACACTCGCCTACTGAACCCAGGAAGCTTAATTGTGCCACTAAAGGATGTCGGTGAATATTTTAAAGGAAAGAAATATTTTTATAAACTGTAATTGATAACTTTTCAAAATTAGCGTTTTGTAACATTGTAATCATTTGCAGTTCTTTGAGTAATGCATTATGAAGCGGTCCTGTTCTATTAGAAAGGTATGTTTCAGTGATATAAATTGAAAGGTAGTCGTGCAAAGGGTGATATTTATTTCTTTTACAATATGCATGAACATACTGATTGAAACACGTCAGATAGGGACAGGACCACTGTTTTAAAGGTAGGTCAGATAATTTTCACTGTTGTCTAAACAAAACTGTAAGTAACAGCATTTGAATGTAACTTTGAAAACAACATTCACCTGGTACAAGTGTAGTGCTGGATGTCTTGTTACAAATATCTTGTAAAATCGAATCACTTTGTATCAATACACCTTTTTCAAATATGACAACGAAGGCCAGTGGAGCGTTTTACATTTTATATACCCCTAAGGTCGAAGATTTATATTAAAATGAACCTTGAATCTTGTCAGGTACCAAAGCTTACTCTAATCAAAGGAAGAATTGGAGAGACTGGCATCCAGTTGCCCATTTAAAACCTCATGATGAATGACGTCTCACATGGAATATGACAAGTAACAATAACCGATGCCCACCAATAAGAGTGGTGCATTTGTCATGAGTATAAAGATGCAATAAATCTTTATATTTTTATGGAATCATTCGGTTGGATTGCAATCTCTTTATGCTCTCATAGTTTTAACGTCCCTTGAGGAAATTGAAGATTAAACTAATACGAATACAGATGCCACAGACGCAAAAAAGCAAAAAGGAAATATAGTAGCAAGCTACGACAACATGATTCAGCCGCATCTACGATACATTTAATGTTCATTAACTTATTCAAGCATTCCCCATAATTCCTACATTAGCTCCAGCGTTTGGGTAAAACACATCAAGGAAAGGAGACTTTTTCCAGCAGTAGCTTACTGTACTTGTTATCTGTTACAATTAATGAATACTGCAAGTCGAAACATAATCAGAATAGAAATATAGATTGTACGTAAGTGTTATGACTTATTGTTATGAAAAATATATGTTTCACTTCTTGATGAACATTGTGAATATAGAAATTACACAATGTTCATTGCTGTGCTATTCTACAATGAACACAAGGAAACGGTTTCATCTGGAAAACTTTAAAATAAATTGCTTCAAACAATGTCTTCAGGTTCAATACAGACGGTTAAAATACATCCATCTTGTTTCATTATATCGTATTTGGCTTTGATAGGTAATATAACACATGTTCTGATTTCATTCCACATAATTTCGCTCTACATGCATATTCATTCCCAATCGCAAAATACATCATAATTACTTGTTCCAAATAAAAATCGAACATCATTATACATGTGCGGAATCGAACCTAAACGTCCCATGTACATGCACAGACCTTTAAAGCATGATCAACCTAAATTTGTCTTTATTTGTTTTATAAATATGTTTCCAACATCACGTTCATATCGTTGCATTGTCCGGTATAGGAATCAGAAATAACGACTTTTACGTACATATTGTTCACTATATATTGTCAACTATCTTCAAAATGGCTACTTTCTGCTACAGTCAGTATTTCTCGATAAAATAACACCATTTATAACGTTTATACAATTTCCTCTGTTTACACATCAAAATGAAAGTTGAAATTGATGAACTAACAGTGTTATATTATAATGAATAAAGCCATTTTCCATCAGTAGCTTACTGTACTTGTTTGTTTACTATTTATTTTCAAATTTGTAATTTTTCCAAAGGTATTTTTAAATCTGAGGATAACCAAAAACATTTGAAACGCGATTATTGCTAGTCAATGTTCATTGTGGATATAAATATTTCACTGGAAACTGATGCATTGTATGTCATGGTGAAATATTGGGATAACAAAATTCATCAATGTTTTAATAAATGAAGTTAATATATTATTCTTACACATACATTCTTAGTAAAAATTAGGTTAAAAATCTAAAGAGTATCAAGGAAGTTGTATTGCAAAGTGTTTATAAATGTTATAAAGTAATCAAACATCTGAATTTTAGATTCCCTGAAATTGTCCAGGGTGGTCATTCCAATTAACCTCTTGTGAAAGATAAAACGTATCACGTCCAGACAAATCGGACAGACAGCTTAAGAACCCTTTGTTGCTTCCCTCTAGTATAACTATAACGATAGAACAAAGGAGCAAATTTAGCATATGTCCCTGTATACATGTCTAATGTTTCTTCTGGGGTAAGCACGTGGGCACGTGTTGTGACAGTAGTCATAAATCCAAAGGTCAAAACTTCGAATCCTACCAGGACCAGGTAACTTTTGCTTCCGTAAAGGATTCTTATACATGTTGTAAGATTACAACGCTGTCAATTCAGTGTAATAATAAACATAATGTTTACTTATTAGTCGGATTTGTCATGACTAGAAATCAGTCAGTAACGGCTTTTGTTTTCAGGAACTGGTTTTTATCTTTCTTATTTTAATATCATATGCATTTAATGCACCAATAGCATTTCTAAACAAATCGAATATTATAGCCATAATATGTACAATGTGACTTTCCTTACACATTGTCAGATAACGTTATGCTATTTTGTTGAAGCAAAGAAAATATTTTCACTGATTCGCCATGGATATATAACCAAATGTGTTTATGTATAAATAGACAAAGCTGACATTATGTTAAAATAAACTGGTATTAGTCCAACAATGACACATCCTTTCCTCTCAGAACACCTGTAAGAAAATAAATTTCCAGCTCATATCAACGCTTATAGCTGCAAAATTGCCACAGTGGCGTTGAACAATGACTCAGATTAGCAGATATGCTTTGACATCATATCAAGTTACTGATATATTTCTTGTTTGTTATACTCTTGTCTTTACATTTGTTAATACTCTTTAGAGACTTTGATCTGAAATAAATGAATTATCAAACTGTATTACACCATCTCCTCTTGTATCAGTGACCTGATTTCTCGCATTTATTAACATTTCATGTAGAATTATATATTGCTAGATGAAAGGTTCTTGATGTGTCAAATATATTGATAATGACGTCATAAAAGAATTTTAGTTTTACAGTATATCTATAATATGTTTTCATCTAAAAAGTAGGTACATGCATATCGTTGGTCCTCGACGAATATGTTCTTGACATGTGCTAGACTAATCAGTTTATGATTATCCACATGGCAAGTCTGATTCTTTCTGTTGTTCATGCTTTAGTTGCTCAATGATTCAAGCCCAAAGCCATGCATAAAATACTGTCATGAGTCATGATTAGTTTGCCCAGGCACATGAATTGTCTGTTCTGAAGGAAGAACTGCCCCTTGTTGACATTTTGCCCATAGATATATAACCATATATATTTCTGACTATGGTTTGCAGATGGTTTTGTTGAAAATTACAATGATCCCCAATGAGACATATTGTTTAAAAGCTTGATCTGTAGGTTATATCAAGGCTCACTCACTGTAAGCTCAGTTGTAAGTAATATACAATAACCATTTATACGAAAACATAGTAAACCGTTTTGCTTTCATGAGCAACCACGTGAAAAATAAGTAAACAAATATATGCACATATATTTTTAGATTCTTTTGATACCTTTTTTATTGTCTACCTGTTTAAGAAGCGACATGAAAGACTGAACATGCCATTTGAATACTTTAATAACCAATTTATTTGAAAACATTAAGCACTACTATTTATTTTTAGATATATTACTTCATATCATATATCATATCCCATATTTTTACCCATATGATTGAAAATAACCGAGTAAATATTTTCGATATGTGCATATGTGAACATATCACGTTTGCCTAGCAACCATTATTTTACTTCCCGTATTTTGTAGTCTGTGATGTCATGAATCAATTGTCCGTGAGCGTAACATCGCATAGGCCATCTTCCAGGTAATTTTACAGGATTCAAATTGAATAGAATTGGTAATGAAGGAATTATTACACTGGGAATTGTGCCATATGACTTTCACCAAACCCTTGCAAATTTATGTATAAGCCGTGCTCTCGCTCGGGTAAAAGAAAATTCATACTCGTTCCGTAATAGTCATATGACACAATTCCTCGGTTAATAATCTCTATATATGTCTATGTGGTCTGATTTCCTCTACTCATATTAACCTTTTGTTTAAAATAAAATAAATGGCAGTAACGTCAACATTTTAAAAATAGTCATTGTGTAAATTTTCATGATTAGATTTACCTGGAAAGAATACATATCTACATGTACATGTGTATGTGTATGTGTGAACAGATCAAACAGATCAGTTACAAACAAAACAATTTAGAGCTTTTCAAATCAAAGTAAATACAAACTAATATGAAACGTCCAAACCACGTGATCACTTCGTGGCAAGGAATTAGGTAAGAAAGACGAATGTGGCACTCAATACATACATCTTTAAAACTGAATTAACAACTCCCCAGGTTAATCAACGTTGATGTGCAGCACTGTCATGAGTACATAAGACGAACCTATCACATACTGCTTTTCCTTTATTACATTTACAGTTGAGTCTTTTTTAATTTACATAGACACGAGAACTTGTGAAAGGGATTGATTTTTACAAGTCCTTTAAACAGAGTGCATGTTCAATTGAAGGCAAAATGATATGAATCAATGACCCATTTTGGTTTAATCCCAACATTTACAACACTATCACACACAACCATTCTTTAACATTCAAATAGAACTGAACTTGATCAACAGCGTCTTTCAAATGCTGAAGAGTTCATTTACTTTCAAGAGATTTTTAAATAACCAATTTATCCACTTCCTTTCAAGTAATCATCCGTTTTGAAAACTTATTAAACATTTGATAACAAACCTCAAAAGAAGTTTGACTCCATGATCTGGAATGATTATTTTAAAGAGGGCAACTAAATTCAATTGGTTCATTCTAAAAATGTACAGATCTCACTGAAGGCTCTCTGAAGGAAAATAAAATACAATGGCTGCACTTTAATGCAATTTTGCATCCTTACGGTGAAAGCTAAGATTTTAGTTAAATTTCTGTTTTATTTTGTTTTTATGTTTTAGGGTAGGTTGTTGCTTAATAATGTTTCTGAATAATCAAAGTTAAGATTATCAAAGCAGCAGTTGCGGTGTTGTTAAGTTATGTGACAGTTTTCAGGATGGACTATGCATGTGTCCAGGACTCCTTTGTGTGCATCAATGGATCAACCTGACACAATATCTTTCTAATACGGCAGGAAATTGGAAATGTATCCAATTCAATGCACAGCTAGCTTAACGCACATACACGTGCTTGTCCTTGTAGCTTTCCGTTTATTAATTAGAAATATTCAATGTTCAAGATAAATAATATTATGGTAATATTTTAATCTATTTCGGTATACGGGAATTCGACCCTGTCTTCCAGGTGAGGAGTGGGCACCCTACCAACTGACTAACAGCCCCAGTTAACAAGCAGTCAATTATCAATACATTATGGTTAACTAAAAACGTTTGACGAAAACGAAGCAACAGCTTTATAAATATGCAGAGGCCGCAACTACACGTCTCATTTACATGCTGTTGTACATTGTCTGGTTTTTAACGAGGTAATATTTAGCAAAAGACATTCGTTCTCGATAAATAATGCCATTGATCACATTACAGTCAAGAATACCCAGATGCGTCTGACATAATTGGCAATATTTCCGAAATTTGCAAGAATCAATTCAATATGACATGCAGTGAAAAGATTGGTTTCACATCCGTGAGCAGGTTACATTATTATGCTATACAGTTACGAAAATGAACCTAAATCAGCGACAGCAATGTAATTTGTTAGTGACAAGTGCCATTTACTTTAGAATCTGAGCAAAATAAAATGTGATGAACGTGACCGAAATAGTCATACTCAGTCAAAGTTAATAAATTCAAATTCATATGTTAAAACATCAATTTAAATCAAACAAATTCTTATCACATGTAGAGTATAAAGTATTCACAATCTAACAGAATTTTCTTTTCGACTTTCAATATAAATTTATACAGAAAGACTTTTTCACAGAACTGGAGTGCTTGAATATGAAATAGGTTGATAATGATTAACAATGTATGTCTATTATTTAGTCATCTAGAGAACATCTATCATGTATACATGGAATGAAATATCAAAGTGGAAGGAATGTAAATAGTTCGTCAATTGATCATTCAATATAAGATATGAACGATCCACAATGAATATTTATATTTGCTGCACCTGTATCCACTTACACAAACAATTGATTTTAGTGGCCAAATGACATATTTGTAATGAACCTAAAAGGATTTACCAACTTCAAATCAGTGAAAAAAAATATTGAATTGAAAATCGAATCCAGAAAAGGGGTTCTGCTGTAGAGAACTGTTCTAAATTCACTAAGATTTTGGTACAATGCTACACTGAATTTCAGGGCTCTGCTTCCAATGGTTTGCTAGTTCCAGCCGATGCTTGCAGATTTCGATGCAAAGTTGAGCATCACTTTAAATCGTATGCTCTGGATTATCGAGAAGGGCTTACCTATGACTCGATCCGAAAACAAAAGTTTAAAACTTTCAAAAAAGAATATATGGAATCGAACCCATAACTCTTCACACTGAAGTTGGCGGCTTTACCAATAGACCACCGCGGATTGTAGAATAATTATTGATATCTATTCTGCCCTCCTTTATTTTAAATTTGCGTTCTACACTTGAATTCCCTCATGTTAACCATTACAATTGTATTCCCATCTGCCTGTAATGTCCATGAAGGGAGGCCGCCAAGTGGTTTATAAGAGAAAATGAGTGGCAAACAGTTTCTTTATTTACGTCGCAGAATGGAAACTGTAAAACCTGTTTATGTAGGCTACAATCAAATGTCTTGATGTAGAATCTACCGTGACTGGAAGTGATGCGAGAGGAATAGAATGATTTCATATTGGGCTAATTTAAGTTGTTAAGTACATTGACAAAGTTTTAAACCGAACTGTTCATTGATGTATTTCGGAATTTGATTACAAAGAAATGCTGCAGTGATAAAATATGGTATGATAGGATGAGAGCGGAAGACTTGTTCAAAAGTACAATAAACAGACTATCCTTGTAAAGCGCAGTTTGGTACGCACAAAATAATCCAGACGGGACATAACATGCGCACTCAGCGTTTACGTTATTGAACATGCCCGCCGTAAACAATAATCTAGGAAAACAAATCGGGACTCAAGGAAAAGTAGGTCAGTTATTATCAAAATGGATTGTGGTTTCCGATTCTGGAATGCAAAATCATGTACTGGCCATTGGTATAAAAGCGCTCATTTTGCGTAATATTGTTTTAAATTAATAAAAGGTAAACAAGTTTATTAAAGTTTATATATATGAACAAAATATAAGGAGCAATTCTGTTGATATGACAAATACAGAAACATCAAATTCCTCATTGATTGTTCAGTTATATTATAAAGCATAATACTGTCAGGATTACTTACAGTTAGGATTCTATTTCAGTAGTTGTATATTTTCCTGTTTACAAACTTAAGGTATTGATAATTAGAAGATCATGTTTTCAATAAGGGGTCATTCATCTACAAATGAGTTTTATTTTCAATGCGAAAGTATAAATCTATTACATGCACATTTTACTCATTTTTAATTTGTTAGTGAGGTAAATACTGCAAAGGAAATTCAGATCAAGCGAATATCTTGAAAAGAATTATAGTAAAATCTCAGAACATTGAATCCAGCCTAAGCGAGATCAGATCAAGGTAAAATCGTGATGTTGCAAAAATTCTTCTGAACTGCTCCCTTCTGAATTCGCTTAATGTATCACCTTGACAAGGATAATGGTAAGATGTCAGAACAATGATTTCTGCCTTAAGCAACGTGTCTGGGAATATTATGTGGGCGATTCAACATGTCATCGACTCAGTTATCTAATACAACTAGTAAAGTCAAATGTAGCATTTTAGATCCTTGCCATCATGGATACTTCCTGATACATCACTAATGCAGAGGATGTCTTGTCCACGGACAAGATATGTGTCTGTGCTTGTCCACAAGCTTGCAAACGTTTGAAACGTGTGTGTTAAAATTGTGTCATTCACCAGTTTAAAGGGGCTGTAGCACGTGTTTTTTGCCAAATTTATTTTAAAAAATATTCCATTTATAATGATAGTTTGTGTCATTTAAATTTATTTTAGAGGTTAAAACATCTTATTACACAAAACAATTATCTGTAACGGTGTCGCGTATAAAGCAAACATTGCATGGCGACCATTTTATTGTGAACACATTTTATAATTTCGAATTACAAAAACGATTCCCATGGTATAACTGAGCCATGTACATTCATGTTTAACTTGATTTTCCAAAGATAGTTAGGTGTTTTACTATTGGTGAAATTATTTTTCACATATATTTCATCGACTTATTTGAGCGAAAAAACATGCTACTGCTCCTTTAACATATATAGACGAGATAAAACATAATGCCTGTTATAGATATATGTCATATGAATAATGAATTGCCTGATACAATGTAGGTGGTGTTAATCATATGCTGTTTATCGTTATCATTCCAGTAAAAACATTAATATGGTTCTCATTTATAAATTTTTTTATAATATCGTTTACATATCTTTGCACAGCGTGTCACTATATAGAACTCAATCGACTCAACTCGGCAAACAGTTTCCGATGCTAGCATTCCATGTGATGATAATACAATTACAGTGCAAGAACCGAATAAGTGTTGAAGTACCTTGCCAGCCTAAGCTTCACCTCCAATTCTGAAGGCCAATCCTGAAAATCAGTTACCGAACATGATGAAACATGTCTTGGAGGTATACTTAAAATGCCTGAAAGATATAGAATACTTTATATTAACCTTTAGAACGTACAGTAACTTGTATAACAGTGTCTAACTGGGTCAAGACTTTATTGATTGAAGTGCAAACGCCGTGCGGGACTGATTACATCGATACCAAACTGTGCAGTCATCCCTTGGCATGTCAATATTAGTATGTGGTAATATATACACAAACCATATCGATTAGAATACTGTAGTGCAATGACGTATCTTAAAACTAAAATTCAATGCTGTAAGATAAAATGACTAAAAATACTCTCCCGAGTTAGTATACAGTAGTACGTCAGGATTAAAGATTTTAATAATTTTGACGTACAATGAATACGTACATGAATTCTTTATTCTGCCCCATCCCCCCCCCCCTTTTTTTACTGCATATGATTATTATCATTAAATTGTAACTGCCTGTGAAAATTATTTACTAAAACATTCATTACTTATTAATGGCATTACTCAAACTTAAACATCATATATTCCAGAAATTTAAAAAGTATATTTCATTTAAATTTCGTAATTAAACTACTTGTTGAATTTTTCCTCATATCATTGAAGAATTATATAGAATAATTATAGTTTGTTCAGAAGAACTAATATAATCATAATGTCAGTGAAAGACATTTAGACATTTAGACATTACTAGAATCAATGACCTCGTGATAAACTGCATTAATCTGATATGGTTTCACTGACTCTTGCCCCCGAGGGTCCAGACAGATTTCTTGCATCATGTTGGATAGTATCAATATTAAGCTAATCATGTCTTCGATGTTAATCAATACAGTGGCTGATGGAACATACTGTGTCATACTAGTACTGATGTTCTTAAATACCAAAATAGCATGGTCTCTTCATGATACATTTACTATTAAAAATGGCAGTGCTATATGTTCAACACACTCAATGCATTGAGAGATTCAAATCGATGAGAATGAAGAATACCCGTACACATTTCACCAGTCATTCACTAAAGGTAATATTTACAAGCCATATCAACTGACTGGATGCACATTGAACTTAATATGTCCTAAATCAATGTCAACCATGTCAATATTGTTTGAGATCCTCAAATAACGCTGTCACTTGGCAGATTCCCGATGCTTAGTGGTCATCATTTAATAAAACTTCACAGCCGAGTTGACTGTTTCAAATGGTCATACTATCTTGTTCCGAAATACTAAACATAACCATTTCAGCAACAATGTATCTCCACGTGTTTATGACCACCATCTGTTCATTTATTAGGGATAATTGGTTACTCTAAATTCTGTGCATCATATGAAAGGTTACAGTGATATGTGATGCAACATTGATCCACTTTATTCTTTTAATCTTTGCCGTGATTAGATTTAAGGTTAACGTTCGATAGCACTTACGTATTGGTCTTGGATCAGAGATCTATATTATTTGGTGAGCAGTGACCTTCTCTGGAACTTGATTTAGTTGAAACATATGTCCAAGGGACTCAGACATTTTTGCGGCTATCATGATTGATATTATCTCTTCTCAGCTAATGATGCCAACATGTGAG
The DNA here is from genome assembly GCA_936450465.1 of Gibbula magus. NCBI lineage: Eukaryota > Metazoa > Mollusca > Gastropoda > Trochida > Trochidae > Gibbula > Gibbula magus. Next base: position 21,083,639 of record OW388294.1, on the reverse strand, counting down.
TGACTGACTGCCTCCTTGTCGTTTATAACGTGATACATGCTACATTGAATTGGAATTGGTTATTCAAAATTTGGATGATGTCATGTAATGTGATATAAATTTAATACAAATATACTATATGGCCATGGAAACTCTTATTTTATGTAGTAGTCTGGAGTAGAAATGTGAAAGCAAACTGTTTGAAATTACAGGTATATGATGACTGTTTTTTTTGTTTTGAATGTCCTGTATTTCCCAGGAGATTCACAACTCATTAAGGCTAAGCCTACCCTTTTTATAAGAAGATTGTCCAGTACAATTATCTACATCAGTAACCATGTGATTGGAACTGACATTTATTTGTCTCAAGTCACAGAAAATTTAGAAATCACCATAATGTTAAATGACAGTCTATCTATATCAGGTGACGCAAAAGGAAAGCTTCTTACATGTCATATGTTGTATCTTTATGAACGTCATGTTCATCATTCAAAATGTGTCTCTGTTCAAGCAGCAGGTACAAATAGGTACAGTTGTGTTGGAGGTGCCTTTTAGAGACATATATGTCAGTTTGGGTTAGACTAGGGTAATAATGTTGGTAGCGTGTTGAGCATGTACTATTAGATGGAAAAGTGTGTCATTTAAATAACTATTATAATTATTATTTTAAGCGTCATGGTTATCTTTTAATAGATGTGGATCAATGTTAATAATATATGTATAGTATATCATTTAGGAGATGTATGGACATATGTGCGAAATTTCTTGTGGTCACCCTATCACTGGACAGTAAGTTACATAGAAATGAAAGGAAAGGAAATACTTACCTGTACTTGCCCCCTATACTTATTACAGGTTGGCATGATGAAAGCGCGTTCGACTCAGAGGGTTCGAATCCCGGTAGGCAGCAGTATCTGTTATTGTGACTGTATCTCCAGTAATATATTGCTGCAATGTTCCTTCAGTATAGGACCATCCATGGTTTTGCTTTTTCAATTCGATGCTGACAGGTCAAACCCTCATTAAATGTCGAGGCCTTTTGCCCTGTCCTGATATTAACTGCGTTAATATAAGCGAACATCTTTACAAAAATGACATTTAACCTAACAATAAATTCACTTAAAAAAATGTATTCAATTTCATCATAAGCAATGTAATTTTTAGTTCGAAACTGTCAATCGTCTGTTTGTTACCTATTAATCTTCCTTATTTCTCAAGAGATTCACAACTCAGTAAGGCTTAAAGCTTGATGATGAACACTGGTCAGTACCTCTGTGATTGGGACTTACTATTTAACATAACATAAAAGCTCACAATCACTTCACTTCAGATATTTTAAATAACTTTTATGTGATTTAATCACATAGTTAAGGTCAATCTATAAGTAAAACAATTGCTTTGAACAAATAAGTAAGCATATGATAGATTAAAGCGGGATACAGAGATATTACAAAATGCGATTAGAAATAAGTTCTTGAACTTAGAAACCATGCAAAAGAAACATATTTTATTTTTTCTAAAACCTTTCCCTTATAGAATTAAAAAGCATAACGTGGTATTCTGAGAATAAATGGCTTGATGTCCTGCCTGACACTGAGATGTTAAGCCACGAGACTTGAGATTTCACCTTGGGCAAATGCTGTCTTTCAACATCATCGTTGAAGCATAGTACTTGAATAGGAATTGCGGAGTCATTCAACATCATCGTGGAAGCATAGTACTTGAATAGGAATTGCGGAGTCATTCAACATCATCGTGGAAGCATAGTACTTGGATAGGAATTGCGGAGTCATTTAACATCATCGTGGAAGCATAATACTTTAATAGGAATTACGGAGTCATTCAACATCATCGTGGAAGCATAATACTTGTCATTTCCCTCATGTATTCAAGGACACACTTACGTTGATATGAAATCGTGCCTGACACACAGACCTTGAATCCTCTCCTTTCAATTACAGGTATTTCTAAACGATTTTATGACAGAAAACTATAAGACAAAGAGAGACTTGTTAGAAGACATGGCCAGTTTGCTCGCTGTGCATCGGGCAGTCTTAACTTTTACAATATTTTTTTCAGGAAAGCCATAGCATATGTATGTATAACTAATGAATACACGGTCAAATAATGTTTGGACCTTAAATCATATTGTCCCAGTTATGACTAATTGTCTTTCCAAAGTAAACATAAATCCTAAACGAAAGCAAGGAATGATTTTCTTTCCTGTCATGAAATTAATGAATTATAGTAATGTGGGAACCTTTAATCTATCAAGTTTGGTTGCAATGATGGAATTTACTTGAAAAGATTGGGAACATGCCTACAGTAAGAAACCTTATGTATCAACTAATCAAAATGTATCAGAATATATGGACTTACAATGTAAGTCGAGACTATCAAAGTTTGAAAACTTTCTAAATCAAATTATATTCCAATATGTAACGAATATATATGTTTTATGTTTTAATGGAATACATAAATATTCATTACGATCACCTTTCCTTCTTTCGAAAACATAAAACTCTAAAATGAAGATTTATTGTGTCAGATCAACCTATTCTATTCAATAACCAAGTAAATAAGCTTAAAGGAGCAGTAGCACGCTTTGCTTTGCTCAAAGAAGTTGATGAAATGTATTTGAAAAATAATGTCAAAAAACAGTAAAACATCCTTCTGTCATTGGAAAATCAAGTTTTAAATGAGTGTACATAGTTTGTCATGGGAATCGTTTTGTAATTTGAAATAATAAAATGTGTCCACATTAAAATGGCCGCCGTGCACTTTTTGCTTTATACGCAACACCGATATGACCACTGCGGATAATTGGTTTGTGTAATAAGATGCTTTACCCTCTAAAGTAAATATAAATACCATAAACTTTAATTATAAATTGGAAATTGGCAAAAATAAAATTTGTAAAAAACTTGCTACAGCCCCTTTAAAATAAAGGTTTTAAAATGAATTTATTTAAATTTTAACTGCTGATGAATCACCAAATATCTTTAGATCCGTATTAGATTTCTTCGGTAAATAATAACCATGTATTTGCAGAATGTATATGCATCAATCCACAGATAATGGTTACACATGGTAAATTTTAGGATTTTAGGACTTAGGATCCAAACAGGGCATACAAAATGTGTGATTTTAATTCCGTATTTGTTTTAGACGAGTTGTTTATGAACAGAAGTTATAATTACATTCACCTTCAGCATGAGTTTGGCATCATTTGTATCATTTATGATGTATGATTTTGGTATATGCCTTTGTAACCGGGATAGATTTGAATTTTGTTTATGTCTATTATGTTTTAAACGTATCTAATTCCATGAAAAGGATCGGATTAGTAAACAAGCATATGCATTATGGCTTATTTAAATACCTCTCCTCTCCGTTTATTAACCCTTACGTATTTGCGTCTATTATGTTTTAAACGTATCTAATTCCATGAAAAGGATCGGATTAGTAAACAAGCATATGCATGATGGCTTATTTAAATACCTCTCCTCTCCGTTTATTAACCCTTACGTATTTGCGTATTTTACCAATTTTAGCCCCTATGGCGGAATTTATAGACCCACTAGCACGCAGCAGTATTTTGTCGTTTATTATCGGTCTGAATGTTTCTAAAATAACAATGTGGTAATTATTTAGAGTTTTTATTTAGATAAAATAGGTTAAAGCTTACGAGCTGTATACATGTATACGTCTTTTATGACCAACTTAAATTAATATTGTTCTGGTCTATTCACTTCATGAGTTATGCTTATATACAATAGATGTAATTGTATTGGGCCTTACCTACTGGTTAGATTATTTTCGGTCAGACCAAGGACAAGATTGACCGATTAAAGTGTGTCTGGCTCTATCACAGGGCAACATGCAATTCATTACTTAATCAAATATCAATGAGAAATAAAATATACAGATAAGAATCATGCTCCAAGCAAGACATGATAATGCTTGAAGCAATAAATCTTATTTTCAACTGATGCTGTAAGTTAACATTATTCGATTATTATATTTCCTCCAGGAAAAAATTTGAAAATTGTATGCACGATAGCAATCAAGTCAACAACCAAGTCAAATATTTCACACAACTTTGACAATTCGAAAAGGATTTTAGGTTATCACCAATTGCTTCGGGCTTCCCTTTCAATAAGGAAATTGATTACTTTGAAAATTACATGTGACTACTGATAAGGAGGGTATGATTATCTTGTAATTTGCAGGAGAATATTGATTTGGTGAGAACTTCCTGCTCTGTCAAAATAATCGTGAAGACAGCCATTTTCATAAAAGTTAAAAATATGTTGGCTTGACACCACATTAATGACAATCTTCTTTCACAATACAGTCCAAATATAATTGAATTCATCTGTTAACTTATCATCAAGAACATCTGTCATATCAATACTAACAGTTATCCAATCACAACATTGTTATGTTTACATTTACATGTGTCTGTAACTGCATTATCAATGGCTTTTAACCATTAAAGAATGTTGATAGATGTTGAAGTGAATATCATTTAAATTGACAAAGGTTACTGAATTAACGTCTGTTCATCATATTACAACTATGAAAATGTATTAGTAGGTAGTTTCCATAATGTTTTGAATGACTTTAATACGTGCCAACCAATATCAATACCAAATTGAAAACTCAAACAATACCAAATCAAATCAGTATTTTCAACTGCTATATCAGCTATACTCTCTGAGATATAAGTTGGACTTCTTGGCGCTCCACTGTCCGACTTTACACTTTTATATGGACAATATATGGACAATATACTGCACTGGTTGGCATTTAAACTATAATTTTCAGCAATATCAGTATGTTTTCATATATAACACCCTTGTTCAACGTGACTGCAATAACATGTCTATGTCCCTGCAGATGATTTTGTGCTATATCTAGTTATGTTAAAACCCCGCTCGTCTAAAGATGTAAAAACCTAGTAGCCGGATGAATTGTAATAAAAAGAGCATTGCGGTAGGCTGGATGGATTATCATCCAACAGAGGTTACTCCACTCAGTTCTTCAATCCTTACCTCTGTGGCATATGGAACATTTTCAGAGCAAGACATTGAGAATCAATTCAAAGTGAGCATTCCATCGCTGTTGAAATAACTAGAATTGCTCCATGTGTGCGATGGGCACATACTGTTTACAAGACAGAAGTCCGTTGCAGTTGTGAAATGATTGGACAACAATAACGAAGTGCTGCAAACTTTCCCCACAAATTTTAGAAGGCGCAGCAGAAACAAATAATATCAAGTCTTAACTTTATTTATATACAATAGAGCAACGTTACAGCATAGTGTCTCTCATCGCTATCTCGCACTGACAAGGTGTCAGTGAACACTTCCTATTGAGGTTTACATTTACACGTCCAACTCTGTAGTTATTCCTTTTACAGAATGTTTAACTATAATGATGAATGGGTATGTAATGAATTATCAATCAAGTGAAATGCTCGAATAATGCATATGTGTATTTGTTCAATCATGATGTGTAACATTCTAATACTATTATAATAAAATTTAAAAATTGTTACTCTCACGCGAAGCAGACATTGTTGTCATGAGATAGTTTGTTAAGGTACATGAATTGAAAAGAAAAATGATCAAAATTATTTCCTATATTGATATTTTCCTAAACTGTACAATGAAACATTCATCAACAGAAATTGTTATGTAATGATTAAGTCATTACTCTCTTTGATAACCATTAAGTACAATCGTTGAAAAAAAGAATATTAAGGCTATTCATAATTAGAAAATCACTATTTGTTTAAAGCACGTCTTTGGTTGAGGAAACAAGACGTCATGGGGGTAATAGTGTATGCTTAATCTTTCACCAGGTGTATCATATATGAAACATCAAGTTTTTCACAACAAAGAAGTTCTTGTCCACAAATGTTGTTTTCTTACAGGAGAATACTTTCCTAAAACAAATCAATAACGACCTGACACTTAAATACAGCGCAGAACATTATCTAATTTTCCGTATGATACGAGTTTAACTGATAATCACTAATGCCATTAACTTGAAAACTGTATTACTGCCACTAAGATGTTTGGTTATTGATGCAATTTGATTTATTTTATAGAACAGCTATATAAGCTAGTTTGTTGATTATAGGGTATTTGAAAACTTCAGCATATTATTTAACAATAAAATAGCATAGTAAATACTAAATGCCTATAAAAGTACGTGTACTTTAAAAATCTAATAAATTACAATAAATGCTCCTTTTTATTTTTTGTGAAATATTCAGGTTTCAATCATTGCGCATTTTGTTGAGCTAGAACACTGTTGATTTCATCTTTTAAATGAACTTTTCAAGTCAAATTGTCACCTTGTAAAATAATAATTTACATACATAATTTCAAACTGCAAATGTATAGACTCATTCTTCTCTACCCCTCCGATCCGATATATATGAGCCAAAGTAATCTTCATCAGTAAACTCTTATTCATATAGTCCACTATACGATTATGAACTATTCTTTGCAGTTTGTTGCTTTTTCAATGACGTATTTCTATTGATTATCTAAGCAATGCTTCCAGTTTGCACAATTATAGAAGTGCTATCATTTAACATTTGAGCAAGCAATTATCACATGGATGAACTACACATGCCACATTAAGTGTGATTGACGAGGCTGTTTATCATTTGATTTGATTTTACTCAGAACTATTGTAGACTAAACAACTCAATTAACAACGATCATTTATAACTTGTTTTTAATGAATACCAAATCAATCAATATTCAATGAGAACATAAGAATATATCAAAAATTGATATGAATGCTGCTAACTTTTCAAATTTGAAAATATTAACCATTTGTCTTAATCTTGAGAAATAAAATATAGGGGCCTATTAATATGTGATGTTTCCATTTTCAAAGGGGTATTTTCTTTGATTTTTTGTTGTTGTTAAAAACGACTGAAGATAGAGACATATTTCATAGCTCATTTTAAAGCAAAGAAGCTGATTAATTAAAGGTTGAAGTAAAACTTCAAAACACTTGGACTAATATGGGACGTTGTATCTTTTTTAAAGGCACTATTTAAGAGCTGCCAATACAATCAGTTTATTACCCTTGTAAAATTGTAAGATTTTTAACAGAATATTAATAAAATTCAATAAACCACTGACTTTATTTTTTGTTAGGAATGACGATGCTTAACTTAATTTTTACTTATAAAGAAAGTCTGATCTGATTCAACTGTTGTGTGAAAGAAGACTGATTACCCATTATCCTTTGTCCTGCAAACGCATTTAGAACATTTATCTATGGACTATCTTAAGGCTGCGGGACGTTTCCCTGTAAATATCCTCTTGTAAATAATAGGTTAATCATACTTTCGTTATCAGAAGTCACATGCATTTTCAATAGTAATTGATTTTCCTGTTAAAGAAGAGGCCTGAAGCAGTTGGCAAATAGTCAAAATCAATTTCAAATGAAGTTGAACATTTGCTTGAACAGGCCACACTGATGTTTCCTAAATTAAAGACGGACATTGGCCATTATCACCTAGATTTAGTTTTAGGTGCAGACAGACTGGAATACACAGTTTACTTCTATCAGCGAGTGTTGATATAATTGATTAGGAGAAATTTAATTTATTATTCCAAAACATTCTACATTTGGCTTCAATCAAAATGCATATATACTTAACAAAGTACTACCATAAGTCTTGATGTATAAGTCTAGCATCGTGGTGTCGTTGGGATTTTGACGCCATATCATTAAGTCATGTACTTGATGAATTCAAAGCACTGTTGTGTCATATACTTGAAGATGATAGGGTATTGTGCCGACTTTTCTGTAGACATGACATCTCCTTAGAAATTGTGCTTTATGATATAATCACATATTCATCGTGTCTTGTACTATTCTTATCTATCTGTTTTTCTCATAGGTAGTTGATTAAGAATACATGACATGTTGCTCTGCAGTGAATTATTGACGTAGTCGAAACAAACAAAACTTAAACAGCGATGAATGCGCCTAAATGGTTACCAAAGTACACACACATTAATATAACTCTTATGATAAAGTTGATATTATAATGATCACGTTATCTGGCACTTATGATACCAGTATAGTGCAGAAATGTGTCTGTGACCACTGGCTATAAATACCTCTAAGGCGACCCGATTTTATTATGGAAACCCGAGATTCCATAATTGACCAACGTAAATAACATAAGTGAGAAGTTCAAATTCTATCAAAAACCTATTTTTATACTTTAACTAAGATATTGACGAAAATTCCAACTTTCTACCCCGCACCGTACGTGAGATACAGACCCCCTTGCCGTTGGGTATGCCCATGGGAAAGTTCGCCCATTGGCGAGAGGTTGTTAAAATTTGAGTTACACAAAAATTATTTTCTAATTTTTAATAATGGGTCTAGCAGTAACACATTTTAGGTATTTGTGAACTCCCCCAATGCAAAGGAAAATTTTTTTCCCATGGGCGAGATTTCGCCAATGGGCGAGACTTCGCCCATGGGCCAGGTTGCCCATGGGCGGATTTCCCATGGGCCAATGTTGACTTTGGCAAACATATAATGTTTGTGAAATGTTGACTTTGGAAATATTGACTTTTAAAATATTTATTGATTTTGGTGGAAGTGTTACTTTGATAAAATATGGACTTGTTGATTTTAATACATATTTTGAGTTATATGAATGGTTGACTTATGAAATATTCATTTTAGTGAAATGTTGTGTAGTTTAAGTTTAACTTATATAAAATGTTAACTTTGGTGACATATTGACTTTGAAAAAGATATTTTGAATTTAGTGAAATGTTGACTTTAATCACATATTTACATCTTGACTTTAATCACATATGTTGACCTCGACCATGGGCCGGATTTCCCATTGGCTTTATTTCCAATGGGCGAAACCTCGCCCATGGGCCAATGTTGACTATGGAAACATATAATGTTTGTGAATGTTGACTTTGGGGGGAAAATAATGTTTTTTGAAATATTTACTTTGGAAATATTTATTGACATTGGTGAAAGTGTTACTTTGATAAAATGTTAACTTGGGTGACATGTTGACTTTGAAAAAGATATTTTTAATTTTATGGAATATTGACATTGATCACACATTGATTTTGATGAAATGTTGACACATAAAAGATAGTTTGAGTTAAGCGAATTGTTGACTTACATTAATTATGTTATGTTAATTTATTGACTTTGGTGAAGTATGCTTATATCATGAAATATTAATTCCATATTTATTCCATTTTATTCACTTTGGTGATGTTTGAAATGTTGACTCTGATTATATATATTGAGTTTGGTGAAATGGTGATTTTGGAATTGATGCCACTTTGGTGAAATGTTGACTTTGAAAATATTATAATGATGGTGAAATGTCGACTACGGAAATATTGGTTGACTTTTGTGGAAGTTTTACTTTAATAAAATATTGACTTTGGTGAAATGTTGACTTTGAAAAGATATATCGAGTTTGATGACATGTTGACTTTGGAACTATTGGTTGACTTAAAGTTTATCTTTAATTATATGTTAACGTGGTGACTTATTGACTTTGAGAAGATATTTTGAGTTTAGTGAATTGTTGACTTCTAAACGATTGACTTTAGTGACATAGTTTTACTTTGAAATATTTATTGGCGATGTTGAAGTTTGAGTTTAATAAGATTTTGAAAACACTATGGTCTGGCTTAAGGAGCGCGTTTCAAACACTAAGTATTAGATTTTTTGACTACGCTGTTGCCCACAATACAGACAGACAGACAGATAGTTTATTCAGTCTCACCCCATATATACACATACATAAAATAATATCAATAAAATATAAATACATCTGGGCCACCCTAAAACTAGGGTTATGAGAGACTATCTATACATATAGAAAATGCAATGACTACAAATAAAAGTTATGAATGTAAGACTAAACGTGGTTATAAATCAGATACTAAAATTTTGGTTAAATATAGAATAATACATATATTTGTATAAATATAGGTATACATATAAACTGTACATAAAAGGACATAAAATAATATATTATAAAAAAGTCAATTTTTAAACAATACATTTCGACGTTTTTCCAGCAGTAGTTTGCAGCTTCTGGCACTTTCTTTTAAAATAGTTGGGCTTGCTAGGATAAATGATAGACGTTCCGGGTCGGTGGCAGTATTAAAATTGTTCCATTTGGCTTGACAGGTTCTAAGCAGTGGTTCTCTGATTGTTTTGTAGAGTGGGCAGTGTCATCGAGATTGATGAATTATACACAACCAAGTGCAGGTTACAGATATATGATATATTAGACCTGTGCATTTGTGTGTATCAGAACACCATGTCTATGTAACGAGCGTGCCGTGGTATTGCGTAACATGTCTATTCGATCAACTAACCCATTGTTGTAAATTACGAAAATAAAACAGTCCATTACTTACCTCACTTGTTTGATTCTATTTCGAGCGGTTTTAATCATTGAATAGCACAGAACATACATACGTATATACATTCTTGCATGTATGGTAGTGCTCAGTTGTTCCTAGCGTCAAAATACTTCATTGCCTCTTTTGAACAAGGGAATACTTGGCAAATATTATGAACACTGATCTAATATATTCATTATTCGTTTGTATCAATAATCAGCGAAACGTTTTACTTTTAGAAATGTAATGATGTAATGAATTCAGAATGTTCTCATTTTTGGCGTTTTCAAATTCGCCAGTACCCTACAAATTTTAATTAATTCGAACTCTTGCAATTTGTCTCCAATTTAGATATTGAGAGGACCCACTCACTGTTAGTCTGTTGACAGCAGTGAAGGGGGTACATGAAAAGTCTATATTAAGTTCTTAATAATTTCATTTGTTTACAATTTCGGCCGCTTTCTCAATACGATACAGGGATTATCAAAGACATCTTACGATTTTGACGGGTATTATGTATGAACAGCCTTTTCACACAAGTGTCCTTCTCCTAAAAAATATATATTAAGTTTATATATATGTAGTTAGTTTATAACCAGACGTTTCCACAATATACTCTCCGGTTTGCATTCAAATGAAAATAATCCAAAATGAATATACCACTCTTTTCTAAAATCTCAGACAATTCCTGAGTGTTTAACCATCAAGTCAGTGAACCGTATCTCCTGAACATCCCAGTGACCACGTGTGTGTATCTCTGAGTCAACTACACACGTGTCAAAACACTCCGATTGAAATAACAGTATTGGCGACATTACGAAAATATACGTATTTTTTAATTGGTTTATGGTAATACCCAAACAAACTGCCCCTTTGCAATACACACTTATCCCAGTATACCCAGTATATCATATTCCATTTAGCTCGTTAAGAGCGCGACTTGGCTCCTCATAGGATGACTAGTGATGGTAATTAGATACTATAGTACTGTACAGCATACATACTGGTTCATTTCAAATTTTATTTGAGAGCTTAATGAACAATTTACATGTTTTTTGTTTTTAATTTTAAGTTGACAATGTTGCATAATGTAAGCGTTTATACAGCGTGGTAATAGTTTAATAGGTTTGCTACAAGTTTGAGATTCAAGTAAAATAGACAGGCAGATGTCATGACTTTGTTTATGATATTTAACGGTTAACAACATTTATTATGTTTCAAATATTTTGGTACGGTTGTTGGAAGTGTGATAATATCTAAATGTCCATGTAGTTACATAAACATTGCTTGCTACACGTTTGTATTTCGTATTCATATTGCAAAAAATGTTTTGAAAGCAATATCTTTTCAAGTTATCATACAATACCGAGATGAAGTGAACATGGTATTTGTCAAGAATTGACAGATATTTTATTTATTATGTCAATATTTCTGTGAAAATTTCACTGTTGGAGTTGACAGATTTCAAAGGCAGCGGTTAAAAAGTACATCCATTGTGTTTTTTGGGATGGGGTGGGGGGGGGGGGGGGGGGGGGGGGTCAAATATGACAAACGTTATAAATTATCTTATTTTATAGAGAAGTACCAACTGTTACTGAAAACTACCATTTTGATGATACTCGACTTAGTATATTGACAATATGAAGGTAAAAGTATCGATTTCTGATCGAAAACCGGACAATGCACCTCGTCTGGCTCGCGCCAATGAGTCAAACGTAGTTTTGGAATCTTATTTAAACCAGACAAAATAACAAACTTGGGTTGATAAAAAATGTTCGACAAGTCATATAACTACTGCATGTGCATGTAAATAGGACGTGTAGTTTCTGCACATGCATAATGATGTTCCTTTTAATTATTGGAAACTAGTAATTATGTTTGGCGACTGGGGATGAATATGCAAGCTGAGTGAATTTGTATTAAAGCCAAATACAAATTTATGAAACACAATTGATGCACCTTTAAATGACATCATACATAACAGCCTTACATTTGGAGCTTCTAAATAACTTTTTCCAACAGCCTATGCATGTGTTTTCTGTGTTGATTTATACAGAACACAATACGATAATCATATATGATTGTTATTATCATTATTACTGCCTTTCTAATATCGCATGTTATATAATACCGTGCGTTAGATCTATAAGAACATTTGAACGAATGTTGGCCACCCCTAATAGTCTGGTGGGAGATACACAAATAATTAAGTGAGGGTGGGTACATGATTATTAGTTAATGTTCATTTCCGCCACCTGTAATTACATCAACTAGCGAATTCCCATGGCCAGTGAAGGGTGACGTCCTCTCATGCACATTATGCAAGACCAGGGACTTTCTAATACACAGCACACTTAAAGACCGTTAAAATCATTAGATTATCGCATTAAATTAATTTTGTTACTTCATTTGTCAAAATCACTCCATGTCTTTTGCTTGGAATGTGTATAATGATATGTGATGTTTATTCAATATTTCAGTATGCATCTGATACACATGAGAGGTCTATAACTAGTTCATAACTGTCAAAACTGTGACGATTTTGTGGGTCTCACATATAATGCACCACCATCAGCCTAGTTGTGATATCCATGGGTTTGCACATAATTGATACAATCAGCCTTTGATGTCCAGTTGAAAGTGTTAAACCTATGAGAAAGGCAAAGACGTCACACATTAAGATGGATTTAGAAACATGTTTCCTTCATTATATAAGTACATAAGCCAATAAATAGTTTCCAGTCACCAAAGTCAATCTCTTAAAAGTCAGCAATTCCTACATGATAATCTTAGGCATATTATAACTGTTGTAACAAAATAAATACATTATCTCAAAGTTACATAATTTACATTTGTTACATTTACATTCTCAATAACTAGCGCTATTAGTTCCTGGTCGAGAATGTCATCTGATCGGAGATGAATTTGCAGTGTAACGCACACAGATCGGAAACATATAAGTGCTAATGTGGTCACTCTATCGAAATCTTACTACATTTGTATATATATTGGCGTTCTCGTCACACAGGGGTCAGAGGCATTGTACCGGTAATTAATTACCTGTCGGCCTTAATAAGTTGACCGAATACTCATGTTACGTAATACCGAGTGGACGCTTGTTCAACAGTAGGGTATTCTGAGAGTCAAAACAAAAGTCTGATATATCACCAAAACCGCATTTGCATGGCTATATTGCAATTGTTCTATATCTTTATATAGCTGTAACCTGCACTCAGTTGTGTATAAATAATCAGTCATGGTGACCGATGTATTGTGGGCAATAGCACTTACACTTACCGGAACTATTTGAAACACTCGCCTTTAGCCAGACATTAGTGTTCAACTTAAAAAAGTCATAATATTTCAAGAGTCAACGTTTCATTAAAGTGAATATTTTATAGAAGAGAATACTGTTGAAACGTCTATTTGGGCTAAGTAAAGGAAGCAGAGAGTGCCTGCAATAATAATAGTTGATGATGATGAGTACGGAGATTTAACGAGCGATTTCAGCGGAGCTGTTCTCTCACTCGGGTCGCAAGGACCATTAATAAAGTTTCGAATGATTCCAAAGGAGGATAATTTTGATGCCACGGTCGAAAAGGTTGGAGGCAAATTTTGAAATTTTGAATAGTACCTAGGCAAGATTAAATAATAAAAGTCTCTCATAACTCTTTATATAGAGTGGCTCATTGCATTTTAAAACATATTTTATGTGTGTGTACATTGTCTGTAATTTTGTGAGACTTAAATAAACTATCTGTCTGTCTGTCTGTCTGCAATTATATTAGTAGCCGTACCGCCTCATTCTTTTAATTAACAAACCGTGTCATTCCAACAGCATTTATAATGATAAATGCAACGTTGACACCAGAACGGAACACATATCATCTCTGCCACTCTCTGATTCAACCAGGACCACAAAATCACTCAAGCGTGAGTCTACTGGTCAGCACAGTCAAGTTTTGAACATTTGACGGATTCTGGCCAAATTCGACTTCACAAATCAGAAGCCGCTGTGTGTATTGCATTTGCAGTAGTAATTTCCACTTCAACTCCCCAACCCCGACCTCTTTCAATGGGTGATTATAAAACTGCAAACATTATCATTGGTGTAATTTTAACTATTGACCATTGCTCAAAGTACCATTTTAAGAGTCATTGTGATAATGTCACAATGGGATTCATCGGTACGTATACAGTTCCCATTACTATCACTACACAACACGAACATATTTGATATATGATACTGATTTAACTGCATAGATTTAGGTCTTTGAAGGACATTTAGAAGTGGTATACATAAGAACAGGAATATTTTCTGGATAACAACTTCTTTAATGTGAAAATGCACGAAGTTTCGGACTACATACTCATTCCTTCATCAGGTACATTCCACCTGAACATTGGAATATTGGAACAATAAACAGGAAATGGATTCTACACATGTGTGTACACACATACATACATACATACATACATACATACATACATACATACATACATACACCCATATCACCTCTAGTGGCGATATTTGAAGCTCCAAGAAAAAACCGATAGGCTCGATTTTGAACAGTATTAATTTCTTTATGTACATAAAGCCCCCATATTGCCGCTCCGTAGCTGAGAATAGGTTGTACTAATGAGTTGTACAAAACTTAGTACAGAGAGCACCCAGAGCTCTACCGGCCGATTTTGCCAGTTGATGTATGGCTAATTTAAAATCAAGGCGTTCATCAAACCAAAAGCCGAGGTAATTATAGGAGTCTCAGTAATGCAAATAAATATCCCCACATGCAAACTTGAATTGAGAACAGCATCGCGATCTGGGCCTAATGTGTAGGATTTGACTAATAGATCGACCAATTGTAGTTTTATTAGTCATTGAAATTATCATAGTTTAAACAGAAAGCTGTGCAGAAAAATACAGAAGGTTCATATCTCCCATTCTCCAGACAGCCATTTGTCAGCCAGTTCTTAGAAATAGATTAACGTAACACCCATGACTGAAATGGAACAGTGAAATAGGACATCCTACTAAATAGTAGCCTTTATTGGTATAGTCTGTCCTCGTATCTCCTACACCTATCGCCTACGCCACAATCAAAACAAATTCTACTTTCTACATTCTACTTCTAGAATGCCCATCAAAGATGTCTACATTCTACGCACAGTTTATGGCCCGGGAACAATGAAGGTGCTCGATACAAGTCAAGATACGGCGATTACATAATATTGTTTTAACGGTACATATACATTGCTTTAATATGACTTAGTCATGCAGTCGGATGCATGTACACATTGTTTGAAATATATGTTACCTTTTATCACATCCTTGTTTCACAATAAATATGACATCAATAACCAGAAAGTAAAATAACATAAGCATAAGATTGTAATGTCATATTTACACTCTATTTCGAGGTAAGAAAGTGCCAAAGCATAATTAACTCTGAGTATTTAGGTGAGAACGTTAAAGAGAAGCAGGAAAACACCAAAAGACATACCCCTAAAAGTTTCTATTTATATAATTACTCCAAGTGTACGGCTAGCAGATTTTGCTAATTCCTCAGAAATGAAAGTGAATTACAATTACAAATAAAAATTGTTATTCTTTATTGCGTAAGTACTTTACACGACGCTGAATTACACTATCACAATGTGTGTTTACTTGATATAAACGTTTATACATATATTTACTTTACTAGCGTATCATTATTCATTAGCGTGTCATTGACACTCATGTATATTCAATTATGTTAATTGATGCACATACCGTTGACTAACAACCCGTTGTAGGTATTTCTTGTGTGAAGGGTCAATCAAACCATAAATTAATAAACTAATATAACAGTCAACATTTCAAACTAAACCAAAGTCAATAAAATAGAAATATTAATATTTCATGATATATGCAAACTTCGTCAAAGTCAATACATATTTCCAAAGTCAACATAAGTAAAC
Organism: Gibbula magus; assembly: GCA_936450465.1. Lineage (NCBI taxonomy): Eukaryota > Metazoa > Mollusca > Gastropoda > Trochida > Trochidae > Gibbula > Gibbula magus. The sequence continues at coordinate 21,067,248 of OW388294.1, read as the reverse complement.
GATTCGCTTAACTCAAAATATCTTTTAAAAGTCAACATTTCATAGTAAATATGTGATTAAAGTCAACATTTCACTAAATTCAAAATATCTTTTTCAAAGTCACCAAAGTTAACATTTTATATAAGTTAAACTTAAACTACACAACATTTCACTAAAATGAATATTTTATAAGTCAACCATTCATATAACTCAAAATATGTATTAAAATCAACAAGTCCATATTTTATCAAGTAACACTTCAACCAAAATCAATAAATATTTTAAAAGTCAATATTTCCAAAGTCAACATTTCACAAACATTCTATTTTTTCCAAAGTCAACATTTCACAAACATTTTTTTTTCAAAGTCAACATTTCACAACCATTATATGTTTGCCAAAGTCAACATTGGCCCATGGGAAACCTCGACCATGGGAAATCTCGCCCATGGGAAAAATAGTTTCCTTTGCATGGGGGGAGTTCACAAATACCTAAAATATGTTACTGCTATACCCATTATTAAAAATTAGAAAATAATTTTTGTGTAACTCAAATTTTAACAACCTCTCGCCCATGGGCCGGCCCATGGGCAGGCCCATGGGCGAACTTTCCCATGGGCATACCCATGGGCAAGGGGGTCTGTATCTCACGTACGGTACGGGGTAGAAAGTTGGAATTTTCGTCAATATCTTAGTTAAAGTATAAAAATAGGAGAGAGTAACGTCCCTTGTCCAAGCCACACATGAAAACTGGAGCTCCCGGTATTTGTAACAAAAAAGTGACAACAAAGCATCAAAAGAGACATTTTTGATCTGCAAGTATACGTCTTGGTATCATTGATATTACGGTGTACAAAAACTTATCCACTTACCTCGAGTTTATGTAAAAAAACTTGAAAAACGTTCAACTGGTGACTGATCGATCTGCATGGTGGTTGACATTTTGTTTGATTAAAGCGTCGTCATAGTAAAATCACCAATATGGATACGGCACAAGAAGCTACAAACTATGTTGAAAGTGTTTTCTCTCAGCCTAATCTTGTGCATATCCACGATGACATATGTGAACCAACTGCGCCTAAGAAAATGAAGGTAGGCCTATGTGGTGAAATAGACTCTGTGAATGTACATGGCGTCAATGTAAACAAAAACAACACAGCCCCAGCGAAAGCTGCAATCACTAATGAAGATATCCTTACTGCAATCAACTCGATGAGAAGTGAATTCAAGTACCAAATCAGTGAAGTTTCCAGAAGTTTGACTGAACTGGTAAAGGTAGAAAACGCAAAGCTGAAAAGTCATTTTGAAAGTGAAATCAAGCATATCAACGAGAAAGTAAGCCAACTCGAAAGTCGGCAATCGGATGGGAAAGAACACTGCACAAGGGTATGTGAAGATCTTACTGATAAATGCCGAACATTAGAAGTACAATTTTCCGATGTTGTTAAAAAGTGTGATAAACAGGGAGCTGAATTCGATTTTGTGATGATGAATCTGCCATTACATAAACATGAAATTGACGACCCAATGCAAGTCTGTCAATCAGTGAGCAAGGTGATTCGTGATGGATTGAAATTGACAGATGTCCGGGTCGCACGTGCAGTTCGCAAGAAGAGGTCAGACAACAAACCGGGTGTTGTGTTGTTTACAGTGGAAACAACAGAGCAGAAGAAAAAACTCTTGGAAACTAAAAAGGGTCTCAAAAACAGCAAAGATTATCAAAATGTGTATATAAATAAAGCCCTTACCCAAAGCGAGCTGGTTTCCAGATCTAACATGAACACTCTGATAAAGGAAATTGGTAAACAGGGTTCTTTCCGTTTCCAAGGCAAAAAACTTGTTGTTTCTAAAGATTAGGGGAGCTTGCGGTTAGGGTTTTGGAATTCAGGAGGATGGTCTAAAGAAGTTAACTGTAATAGCAATTTTCGAGAATCTGTCATTTGTGATTTAAACTTTGACATATTTGGGGTTTGCGAAACGTTTTTGACAAACCAAAATGGCTTGAACATAAATGGGTACACATGGTACGGCAACAATCGACGCAGAAAACATGCGCGCGCAAAACGAGGCTCCGGGGGTGTTGGTGCATTCTTTAAGAACTCATTAGTGGATGATTTCCTAATTGATGTCTTAGATAAAGATACTGATGACATTATATGGTATAAACTGACTTCAAAACATGACACAGAATTTTCAATTGTCTTATGTGTTTGCTACTTACCGCCTGTGGGTTCGAGCCGTACCAACGATGGTGAAAAATTCTTTGAAAAACTATTGAATGATATTTATGTATACCAAAACGAAGGTATTTTATGTCTGTGTGGTGATTTTAACTCTCGGCTTGGAGCTGAACAGGATTTTATCCAAGGTGTTGACAATATTAGTGAAAGAGAAATCATTGACACCTCTGAAAATGCTTATGGTGCTTTATTTTTAGATTTTTTGACTGATTGTAATTGTTGTGTTTTGAACGGTAGAATGGGTGAGCAAGATTTTACTTATGTAAAGAATGGCTCGTCTGTGGTAGATTATGTAATAACTGCTCATGAACAATTGTCTTTTTTTCAGTCATTTAATGTTTTGTGTATGTCTTCCTTAGTTAACGCTGGTAACATGCCCGACTCCATCCCCGACCACTCAGTTCTAGCATGGGAGATAACTGTGCCTTCAAGTCACACTTGGGTGGAATCCACGAAGCAGGATTGTAACGGGTTAAAACCAAAACGCTACCGAGCTGAAGCAATAAATAGCAATTTTCTACAGGACGAAAGTTCCAATCGACTTTTAATCGAAACCATTGCAAAATTGGAGAACTCGTTGCTGTGTGAACGAAACGTGAATTTGGCATATGATGAATTTGTGAATTATATGCACTTTGAACTAGATAGAACAGTTGGTGTGGCAAGCAAATCAGTTCACCATGGGACAAAATGCAAGTTTACACGCAAGCCTTACTGGTGTGAAGAGTTACAGCGTCTTTGGGATGCATGTCGCAAAGCAGAACGTGAATGGCTAAAAGTTAAATCAACATCTAAAGGTAAAGGTCTTAAACATGTTTTTACCGCATCTAGAAAGACTTTTGATAGATCTCTAAGAAAGTATAAACGTGCGTATCAATTGAATGAACAGCAAAATCTTCTAGATAAATACAAGAATAGTGACAGTAGAGATTTCTGGAGATGCATAGGCAAAATCGGTGTAGCTTCAGACAGGAACAACAGGATTCCATGGGAAGTGGCCTGTGGCGAGGAAGTGGTGACTGGTAGAGAGCAGGTGCTCGACGTCTGGCGGGACAGTTATAGCCAACTGTTCTTGGTGGATGACAATGCTAGCTTTGACAGGGACTTTCTAAGTAACGTTCAGCTTGCGTTGAGTTCTAATAACACAGTGGATAACTACGATGCAACCCCTCTGGATTCCCCTATCTCCATATCTGAAGTAGAGGACGCTGTGTATAGGGCAAAACGAGGCAAAGCTACGGGTATACATCTTATCCCAGCAGAAGCTCTGAAAAACAGTGGATCCATTAATATGCTACACAAGCTTTTCACATACTGCTTTGAAAACAACACTTGCCCTGACCAGTGGAAGACGAGCATTATTCTTCCACTCGAGGAACCAGGAATGGATGCCAAAGACCCTCTTGGTTACAGGGGTATCTCGCTGCTTTCGGTTTCCTGCAAGATATTCGCAGACATACTTAATAGGAGATTCACAGATTGGCTGGAAAGGAACAACATCCTAGCAGAGGAACAAAACGGCTTCCGCAAAAACAGAAGTACTCTGGATCATCTCTATACCCTCTACTCTGTTATCCACAACCGAAAACAATCAAGACAGTCAACGTTTGTCTGTTTTATTGACGCCATGAAGGCATTCGACAAAGTAAACCGAGATTGTTTGTGGTACAAACTGAATTGTCTTGGAGTTTCTGGAAAGTTCTTCAACTCTGTGAAATCCATGTATGAAAATACATCCAGCTGTGTTAGCGTGAACGGGTACCATACAGACATATTCAAGGTGGACAGCGGAGTAAGGCAAGGATGTGTCCTATCTCCAACACTTTTTTCTGTCTTCATCAATGACCTGGCCCAGTCTATAAACAGCCTCAACTGTGGTGTTAGAGTCGGAGATGAACTCTTGAGCATTCTTCTCTACGCTGATGATGTAGCACTGATAGCGCCGGATGAGCAAAGTCTACAGCGTATGCTCGATGTTGTGACAGACTGGTGTTCAAAATGGAGAATACTGGTTAACATAAAGAAGACAAAGGTCATCCACTTCCGAACAGCTTCAACAACAAGATCAACTGCAACGTTTAAGATCGGCAAAGAGCCTCTGGAGAACTCACACGCATATAAATATTTCGGCTTATGGTTCCAAGAACACCTCGACCTTAACTTCACAGCTGGAGAACTTGCCAAGTCTGCAAACAGAGCTTTGGGTGTAATCATTAGCAAGGCCAAGTCTGTCGGAGGAATGGCTTATGACGTCTACAACACCCTTTACAGTAACCTTGTTCAGCCTATTCTTTCATACGGTTCTGCAATATGGGGTTCTCGGCAATTCAGATGCATTAACAAGGTACAGCACCGGGCTTGCAGATACTTCCTTGGTGTTGGAGGTAAAACTGCTAATGCAGCAGTTCGTGGTGAGATGGGCTGGCTCTCTACATCCGCTGTTCAACGTATTGAAGTCGTTCGATACTGGAAGAAGCTTTCTCGGATAACATATGATCGACCAATACTCGACAACGTCAACAGATGGTCACTTGGTTTCCGTAAATCATGGTACAGTACAACGCTGAAATTCATCCAGTCTCTGCCAGTTCCTATCACGGACATCCACAACCTTAGCAACCACGAGTTCCGCCTCATCAAAGACAACATCATATCCGCTGACACTGTTGACTGGTGGAGTGAGCTGTGGAATGACAAGGGGCGACAGAACGGCAATAAACTTAGAACTTATAGATTGTTCAAAACAACGACAACAGTTGATCCCTATGTTTCAGGGAACCTGAATCGTTTGCACAGAAGCGTGTTTGCAAAGCTAAGGTGTGGCTCTCTTCCCCTGGAAATCGAACTAGGCCGATTCTGCAGACCTCAGGTTCCTTTGCAAGACCGCATATGTCGATACTGTCAACTACATGCTATCGAAGATGAGATCCATTTTCTTACTGTCTGCCCACTCTACTCCGACATCCGTTACAATATCTGGAAAGAAGCCAACATGTTACATAACCAGTTCAACTCCCTGTCTTCTACGGACCAATAAATATTTCTTATGCAATGTCCTGATTTTAGCAAGTCCCTGGCCGCAATGACTTTCTCCATGTTCCAGCGCAGATTTCATGTTTTACCAGCTTATTCTTAACTTGTAATATATTTTTATACAGTACTTTATATATATATATATAATATATTGGGTTTGAATGTATATATTATAACAATAATTTATTTATCTTAGTAGTTTCAATGCTGTGATAAAATATGTGTGTTCGTTAATTTTACTGTAATATGCTTATTCTATATGCTGTTTTACTGTTTTAGTGTCTCATAGGTCAATTTGGCCGGATAATGTACATTTTATTTCTAAGTCGATATATTCATTTTATACTGTGATTTTATGTACATTATGTGACACTTTAATAAACATTTCTTCTTCTATATGCAAACTTCGTGAAAGTCAATACATATTTCCAAAGTCAACATAAGTAAACGATTCGCTTAACTCAAAATATCTTTTAAAAGTCAACATTTCATAGTAAATATGTGATTAAAGTCAACATTTCACTAAATTCAAAATATCTTTTTCAAAGTCACCAAAGTTAACATTTTATATAAGTTAAACTTAAACTACACAACATTTCACTAAAATGAATATTTTATAAGTCAACCATTCATATAACTCAAAATATGTATTAAAATCAACAAGTCCATATTTTATCAAGTAACACTTCCACCAAAATCAATAAATATTTTAAAAGTCAATATTTCCAAAGTCAACATTTCACAAACATTCTATTTTTTCCAAAGTCAACATTTCACAAACATTTTTTTTTCAAAGTCAACATTTCACAACCATTATATGTTTGCCAAAGTCAACATTGGCCCATGGGAAATCCGCCCATGGGCAACCTGGCCCATGGGCGAAGTCTCGCCCATGGGAAATCTCGCCCATGGGAAAAATAGTTTCCTTTGCATGGGGGGAGTTCACAAATACCTAAAATATGTTACTGCTATACCCATTATTAAAAATTAGAAAATAATTTTTGTGTAACTCAAATTTTAACAACCTCTCGCCCATGGGCCGGCCCATGGGCAGGCCCATGGGCGAACTTTCCCATGGGCATACCCATGGGCAAGGGGGTCTGTATCTCACGTACGGTACGGGGTAGAAAGTTGGAATTTTCGTCAATATCTTAGTTAAAGTATAAAAATAGGTTTTTGATAGAATTTGAACTTCTCACTTATGTTATTTACGTTGGTCAATTATGGAATCTCGGGTTTCCATAATAAAATCGGGTCGCCTTCTCTGATGATACAGTTCTGTAATGATCTTTTCGTTATAAAACATAATTCTTACATATTGCCTACTTATTGTTTGATGCTGGTTAATACCAGTTCATGTTATTGTTTTGAATTAAACCCCAAATATTCAGATTATTCTACAATGAGACTATATATTCATAGGAACTTCATGAAGCAGAAACTTTTTTAGAAATAGTTCAGTTGGAGCATTATTTTAACCTTGCCTGGAGAGTGTATTAGCCATACTAATCCGAAACGTTAATCTTCATTTAAGTATTTAATGTATGTCGAGGAAAGTAATATAAGGTAGTATTTCATGTGTTTCTCACTTACATTATAAAGTGTCTATAACAGTGACATATCTGTTTTAAGATCGGTTCAGGACCGGTACAGAAAGGTGACATAGCTGATCTCGATTTATATCTTAACAGTCTGTTACTTGTGATACGGAATTTAAGAGCTAATAATCAATGTTTTTGGTCAGACAAAACATTACCGACCAATACTGGTCAATGAGACTAAAGATTAACCTCGCGTGATTTTTAGATGATGGTGAAATTACTATCATAATAATATATAATATTTTCATTGGAGAACATTTACGCAATTTATGCATAAAACAAATTAAACATCCAGGACCCATATTTTCGAAACTCTCTTAGCGCTAAGTTAGTCGTAAGTCAATGTTAATGTATGGGACTTACGACTAACTTAGCGCTAAGAGAGCTACAAACATATGGGCCCTGGTCTTTAAATTCTGATGTCCTCGCGCACCTCAGAAAAATCCATTTGTGATATATCCTAACGAATAATATATATTGGTTGCATCAATAGTAAGGTTCACCTGTAAGTTTATTACTGTAATTGAAATACATTTTGTTGCAGGTTATACTAGAATAAAATGCTGTCGGAAATCTGGAAACGTACCTTTACATGCATGCGTTTTGAATACAACAATATTTAAAGACCACGAGTAATCATGACGGTCCCATAATGTTAACGGCTGAGCTCTTTACCAGCCCTAATCCTTTCACGGCCAATTTAGACCAATCATATTATAGTTGGGATGACTCACAAAGACGTTTGTTGAATGTTAGTAGTTTCTGACAGACATTTGTACATAGACTGTAACACTGATGAAGCTTCGAATCAAGAAGCAGAACTACAATGTATGTAGTTTAAGAATAATCGTCAAGGAATGTGATATGTGTTTAACTGCGACTTTAAAGGGACCTTTCCTTTGAAATAACACCCATAAAGCAATTGCCAAATATTTAAACAATATACTGACCATGTTTATCCTGCAAAACCATTATATGCAGTGAAAATGCTTCCTCTTCCTTTGAATATGTTTCGAGAGTATATCAAATCTAACGATCAATAAAAGTTGTCGGTTGAGTCAACCATTTTATCCTCAAATGTTTGATATTATACTCGATATGAGATATCTCACGTTATGAAAGACACAGCAAATGTCCATGAATTTTCTGTTCGTCCCTCAGTGGTTAGTCAATTGGTCACTGCGCAATAAACTGATTGCTGCAAAGTAACTCCCCTGAGAACAAGGTTTAAAATTAATCGTACTTCTTAAAAGCTAAATCTTGTCAATAACCAAGTGAGCTTGTCCATGACCTTTACTGATGTACAGAGAGACATTAAAATTCATGTTTGCGACTGAAAAAAATAAATAACAAAATGTGCTAATTTCGAAACGAAATAGCTGTTGCAACGTTGATTCAAACATAATGAACATTCCTACACATGCTCAGAGAAACAATTATATGCTTCATTACCATTGGAACATTGCACAGAACGACAAGGATATTTTTGATCAACAATGGCGACGTTTCGGTATAGATCCTTATATCTCATTCTGCTATTTGTCCACTAGTACTGCTCTTCAGACAGTCTTCTGCAGACCCACAGCCGATTCTATGCCCTCTCTATCCCGTGAGGTGTCTTCCAACGGAACCGGAAAAGGAAATAGCGTCAATGTGACGTCACAATAGACACCAGCGTTCGTCAGCACTATATAAAGACTCTCATTTCTCTGTAGTGTCACTTGGTTTGATTAGTTCAATTCGAATGAAACCGGTCACCACTCTACAAACACCAGCCCGTCTGGTCACGGTGGGGTCCCCCTTTACCCAACCTGATCCTTATATCGTTATCAATCATAAGTAAGAGATGGTGAAACAGCAGTTTATAAACAGGATACATGCTGGAATAATAAAGTAATAAACATACAACAAGGTGAGATAACAATGATACCATGTTACTAACGATGTCAGATCAATGCAGTTTAACACTTGGGAGTTGACGTCAATGCAACGATGTCAGATCAATGCAGTTTAACACTTGGGAGTTGGTGTCAATGCAACGATGTCAGATCAATGCAGTTTAACACTTGGGAGTTGACGTCAATGCAACGATGTCAGATCAATGCAGTTTAACACTTGGGAGTTGATGTCAATGCAACGATGTCAGATCAATGCAGTTTAACACTTGGGAGTTGGTGTCAATGCAACGATGTCAGATCAATGCAGTTTAACACTTGGGAGTTGAGGTCAATGCAACGATGTCAGATCAAAGCAGTTTAACACTTGGGAGTTGGTGTCAATGCAACGATGTCAGATCAATGCAGTTTAACACTTGGGAGTTGGTGTCAATGCAACGATGTCAGATCAATGCAGTTTAACACTTGGGAGTTGGTGTCAATGCAACGATGTCAGATCAAAGCAGTTTAACACTTGGGAGTTGGTGTTAATGCAACGATGTCAGATCAATGCAGTTTAACACTTGGGAGTTGGTGTCAATGCAACGATGTCAGATCAATGCAGTTTAACACTTGGGAGTTGAGGTCAATGCAACGATGTCAGATCAATGCAGTTTAACACTTGGGAGTTGGCGTCAATGCAACGATGTCAGATCAATGCAGTTTAACACTTGGGAGTTGAGGTCAATGCAACGATGTCAGATCAATGCAGTTTAACACTTGGGAGTTGACGTCAATGCAACGATGTCAGATCAATGCAGTTTAACACTTGGGAGTTGGTGTCAATGCAACGATGTCAGATCAATGCAGTTTAACACTTGGGAGTTGAGGTCAATGCAACGATGTCAGATCAATGCAGTTTAACACTTGGGAGTTGGTGTCAATGCAACGATGTCAGATCAATGCAGTTTAACACTTGGGAGTTGGTGTCAATGCAACGATGTCAGATCAATGCAGTTTAACACTTGGGAGTTGGTGTCAATGCAACGATGTCAGATCAATGCAGTTTAACACTTGGGAGTTGGTGTCAATGCAACGATGTCAGATCAATGCAGTTTAACACTTGGGAGTTGGTGTCAATGCAACGATGTCAGATCAATGCAGTTTAACACTTGGGAGTTGACGTCAATGCAACGATGTCAGATCAATGAAGTTTAACACTTGGGAGTTGACGTCAATGCAACGAAGTCAGATCAATGCAGTTTAACACTTGGGAGTTGACGTCAATGCAACGATGTCAGATCAATGCAGTTTAACACTTGGGAGTTGGTGTCAATGCAACGATGTCAGATCAATGCAGTTTAACACTTGGGAGTTGGTGTCAATGCAACGATGTCAGATCAATGCAGTTTAACACTTGGGAGTTGAGGTCAATGCAACGATGTCAGATCAATGCAGTTTAACACTTGGGAGTTGAGGTCAATGCAACGATGTCAGATCAATGCAGTTTAACACTTGGGAGTTGAGGTCAATGCAACGATGTCGGATCAATGCAGTTTAACACTTGGGAGTTGACGTCAATGCAACGATGTCAGATCAATGCAGTTTAACACTTGGGCGTTGACGTCAATGCAACGATGTCAGATCAATGCAGTTTAACACTTGGGAGTTAAGGTCAATGCAACGATGTCAGATCAATGCATTGATGCTAGTATAATAATCTCCAAGGTCATGACCCATCGAAGCTGCAAAAGCACACTTATTCCAAATGTTTTGCGGTCGCGTTCTATCTGTATGAATATTTATAGTATATATAAACGGCCTTATATCATAAATGTGTGAAGCAAGATGTTTCATCAAGGTATATTATTGAATGAAAGTAGAACAGATTGTAATTCAAGAAAACATGATAATTCAGAAAGATAACATCTAACATGATGACCGGAATAAGCATGAACCCCTTGTGAATAAGTTTAATCAGACCTTGTCAGGTACAGTTTCCCAAAGATACCACCACTTTCACCACAAATTTCAATAATACAAGCGAAAGTAGAGTTTTGCGTATTTTCCTAAATTTTCTGACTTAGGTCATAACTATAACACTATATGTGTGTCTATGGCAAATTATATTTATAACGTGTTTGAATATTGATATATATCGTGCTGGCTAACGCAAAATAATGATATTCACGCAGTCCTGTCATAAACAGACATGATATGGATATTTTCTAATATATTCTCTCTTTAAGGTTCTCATCATGTCACTGTACACCGAGTTATTTTAGGAGACTTTTAAAATTTTAATTGTTTATGTGCTGGCCAAGTTGAACTATTGTATCTCCTCAGTAATTCATTGCAAATATCAATGAGAAATAAAGTTGACATAATCTAGATGCAATTGTAAATCACTACTTCATCAAATATACAATGAGAAATAAAGTTTGAACATACGTAGTGTCGTTTATAGTGCATCTGATTATGTTTTCCCTTTTCCCTCAGTTATACTTTTAAAGGGGCAGTAGCACGTTTTTTCGCTCAAATTAGTTGATGAAATGTATTTGAAAAATAATTTCACCAATAGTAAAACATCCTTCTCTCTTCTGAAAATAAAGTTTAAAATGAGTGTACATGTTTCGGTAAAGCCATGGGAATCGTTTTTGTTATGCAAAATAATAAATTGTGTTCACAATAAAATGGCCGCCATGCAATTGTTGCTTTATACGCAACATAGTTTTGACCACTACAGATAACTGGTTTGTGTAATAAGATGTTATATCTCCTAAAGTAAATATAAATGACATAAACTTTCATTATAAATGGGAAATTTGAAAAAATAAAATTTGCAAAAAACGTGCTACAGTGCCTTTAAGGGAAATGAAGCCTTTACACTCATGGTAGGATGGATGTAAACATTAAACCAAAACAGTAGCCAGTCGTCTGTTCTTTCCCTTGTTGCAGTTCTGTGTCTTTCCCTTCATTCATTGATTTGATTATGAAAGATCTCCTTCTGGTGTCGATATAGTCATATTATAAACATCATATGCCAACGGGTCGGAGATCAATATGTAGTTGATAGAAGTAATAAACACTAATTCAGCATTGATTCATTAAGAATTATTCTGCGCATGTTTCATTGACTGTTTTGGTAACCACATAATGTACTAAAGTGAAAGTAAGGTTATTTTAATTGTAATCTAAGTACGTTTGTGTCTGTTATCTTGGTTATTTGGTTTATATTCTCTATTTTGATGCTTTTACAAGCTAATTTAAAATAAATTAATATCATACATTTAGCAGTTTTCAAATTGGTATTAATAACAAGCCCTAACTCGTCGTCGATAATTCATTTGTTATTTCTGCAAGACCACAGTTTTAGTTAATGTTGCATGTTAATCTAATGTTGCATGTTCACTTAACATCTTTTTGTTCAATGCCATTGCATCAAATCACAGAAGTGGTATGTAACAGTTAATGGGACATATACAGTCTTGAAATGTTATCAAAATAAAACTTTTTCACATGTCAAAAAATCATCATTCGTTACCATATCAGACCTGAATGTTATCTGGGAATTATATGTTTTAATGATGATATAAAACAGCTTATAGACTTGGAAAGGATATTTAGAAAATAGAGAAAAGGTAGTTAAAGATTGACTGAAATGTCTCACTTTCGGGATTCAGTAAAAGGGGATTTCAATGGGACAAATACCTGACTTTAATTTCTGAAATCGGCCTATCAATTACTTATTTAGCTTTTTAAAATACACAACATAATTAGTTCCGACAAACGATTAACTGAAGTCACAGAAGCGTATCTTCCGGATTTTCACTCCCGGCGCTTGGGTATAGTGTAAATGATATTTCAACGTCTCTTTCACAGTTTTTTAACAGTCGATTTAACAGATTTATATTCATCAAGACAACCCAAATCTTGGTAATTTCGCAAATGACAATTGCAGGATCATTGTATAACCATTTAATTTCCGCTTCAGTGCCATCGCCAGGCAAAATATATAGCTATTCTGAAACCGGGTTATAAAGGTTGTCTTAATAATTAATTGCAGGTGCGTATTGTCTCAATTTTATGCTAATTTGATTCCGATATATAATGTACATTATTTACAAAAATGCATTCCAGTCGGCTTTAAAAGAAACAAAATTGTGATTTTCTTAATCATTAGACTCAATGTCAAGGAGAAAGTTACCCCTCTTTTCATTAGGTAAACTTTCATTGAATAGTCCAAACTCGTACATCTATTTTGATTGTTATTATTCTCAATGTTTCGATTCAAACACATTAAACATTGGATCGTTCATACTGTCCAAGGTAAACCGTCACTAATGAAACCTAACAACAAACTACAAATATGGAAAGCAGACTTTAGAAACATCGAGCTTGTTCAATACCACCTCTAACCCAACAGATACAATGTAGCAGGAGGCACGTTAATGGCTGTTGGGGTAATAGCATTGGGGATTATTAGTAAATCTCCAATCATATGGTAAATTTGATAATGTGCTCATAGGATGCGAAAGGAGTCAGTTCCTTACTGCTTGAACGCTAAATTGGTAGTCTGATTTAATCATATGCACAAAAAGATTTTGCATGAAGGCGACGAAATCTTAAATATAACTACAAATGAAAATCTGAAGACAAGTGAAAATCTAAAGACAAGTGAAAATCTAAAGACAAGTATAAATCTAAATCCGTTACTTAAGTGTTTGTGAACATAGCTTTGGATTATGAGTTAAATCTTTGAAGGATATTTATAGGTGGAACACATAGGGAAATCTAAATTATTAGATATATGTTTTATTGAGATAAAACATTATTGTCTGGACTATATGCTTTTTGCGTCAACAGGTGAATTATACTCGATGAAAATGTAAGTTTATAAAAATATTTTGACTTTCATAGTAAATGACATTTTGAATGTCCATCGCTTTACATCAGTTTTGTTGTCATGGCTGTTTCTAATTGTGATATTGATGATACACGACCGAACAATAAATGAATATAAATACTAATAATATTATATACACTGACGGGCAAAAGAAAGTATATCACTCAGTTTTATTTATTTATTCAGTCAAATATCTCGAGTGTTCAACGTCGTTTTCAAAAACTGACTAGTTTGGGAATTTAGTCCAAAACATTAAATCAGTCAAAGAATACCTTTTCACCGTTTAAAATTAGCTTAATTAAAACAAATTGAAATTACCAAAAATTAATGTTGATAAAACGCAACTGTTCATCGACATACAATACATACTATGTGTGAAATCAATAATTGTGCCTCGTCCTGCACACATTTACACGGTAGTGGTCATTTTGGAGTAAGTTTCGTTTCTCACCGCTGTCTAGTTCAAATAATGATTTTTTTTGTTAAAAAATAAAACATTCACCAATTAAGTCATTCAAACTTCTGCAGAAAGGTGTTATTCTAGCGTGCCATATTCAAATGCATCTCATTTCTTTAAAATATTGAACTAATCGAAAACAAGTGAGTTTTATACCTTCTTTTGTTCGTGAGATTATTATATTTATGAATATGTTATAAAATTGAGAAAGTATACTGTCCTTTTTCAATCTCATTATCAGAACTTGATATTGACTGAACCTACATAGTTTAATTGGATATCTCTTATATTTGGTGATACAGCTGGGCACCATGTCAACTAGGTACATCCATTCATTTACAGCAAGCGATGTTGAAGCTTGAACAAGCTTATAACTGCCTCATGGCGACATGTCATGCCTGGATTGAGGGGTGAAATCCCGGTATTAATTTAGCATGCAAGTTTTGACGATTTGAGTTGTTCATGTAGTTGAGTAGTTGTCCCCGGGTCTGGCACATGATGAAGGAAGTCTCTATCAACCGATTATAGATGGTTTGTGTGTTGACGTATAGCAATTAACACAGAGTTGAATACACACTTACGTCAATTGAATAAACACTGCAATTTATCTAAATGTCCTGTTTTACCAGAGCAATTAACCATTTATGTTGTACACAGAATGAATCATTTACGAATTCATAGTTTACTTGTTGCAAGGTTCTGGCAAGAGTTCTCTGCACAGGGACTATCATAATAACGCAACTGCAGCAAATTAGAGTGAACAATCAATATTCACCCTCGCCCTTTTTACTTACTAAATCGTACAAAAAGAGGGTGAGATGTAAAGTCGTTAGGACTTAAAGTCTATCGATTTGAGGTTTTAAAATGGCAACGGCATTAATGAATATTATAGGTTCCCTGAATTTACTTCGACCTTATTAATTGCTCTCCTCTTATGCAATGCTGGAACAAGGTGCTGAATCAGCGAAAAAGATCCATCTTAAGTAAAAATAAATATCACTCACTCTAACTGCATCTACATGCATAATGTGTTGTGGTGCTTGGAAATTGAGATAATTTATGTCATTTCTTCTTTTTCTTCTAAGATATTTACACCAAACGAGGTAATTAATATAAAATACTTATGATTGTACCTTCAGGCAAAAGGATTATGACTGTGCATTGAGTTGTACTGTAACTACATCATATTTAGCATATAATAACTACTTAAAGAAGGATATGTATATTAGCATACCAACTTCCTAAAGAAATTCGAACCTGGATACCGTACCTCGAAGCGCAGTTCAGTTTTCATCCCTATGTATACATTGTACATGTTTATAGTTAATGGACTAATAAACAATATATATTTTGCAATCATACAATTACTACTATTAAATCGTTTCAATTTAGTAAATGCAAATTGCAATGTGGGAAATTTTCAGGTTTTTTACTGTGTGCATCAAAGAAAGCTTTTGCATGGTTAAATATTATTTTTAAATATATTCATGGAGATTGTTGCTCTATATTGTATACGCAAATGGGTATGAATACATATCAATATGTTTGCATGGTTTGCTCTGACAAAAGTATATCAGACCATTACTCGAATTTGACATGCCAAAATTCACAATATGTAACATAGTGGGTACGCAATCATTTCCTCTGTGAGTGTTTTCCCAAAAGAGAAATCTGAAAAGGCTGCGATAAATATATAAAATATACATATATTTCCAACATGGATACTATCCTGATACTTTTCATTGTTATTCTAAACTCGAGTGTCTATCACAGATAAAGAGGCGTCTCTTTTTCTCAAATGTGTATTAAATTATCAACGCGAAAACATTGATTGTGCTATGGAAAGCACTTTTACAAAAATGTACTGTTCGAAATATTGTTTCTGTTTAAAACCGTACAATAATAAATCTTCAGCATCGTAACAGTAACGTAGAGTACGTTCTTTTGTTTTAGAAAAACGTTTGTTAATATTCCTAATTCACTAAATAAAATGGCGTTAACTAAGGTATTTGGTCTTGCCTTAGTCTTAATTCGAAGTGGTTCACAAAAATACGATTAAGATGCATAAATCCATTTACGGATGTATAATCACTATAACACCGAAACCAGTAACGAATCAATTGCGTTGTACAATATTCTAGACTTTTCATTTAGGCTTTTCAAAGAAACTGAGTATGTACCTACTTTACAAGCCTATACATCTCATTTCTATGTATAGAAATGAACAACTTACTAATTCAGCATCCTTAAAAAGGTCAGACTGTCTTGACCTCAAAAGATGGACCCTTAAGGACACAGAACCTATCCATCATACTTATCTAACATCTGGGTATTCCTATCTCAGTGTTGTTAAGCCCACACTCTTTATAGACTCATTAGAAATGCAAGAACCATTAGCAACATTGCTTTCGAAGGTTTTGCATAGATATGGCAAATGTTCAAAGCAGGCTAACTCTCTTATGGATATCACAAAACATTATAGTTTTAAGAGGGATCGATATCAAGTAAAGAGAGCGTGTATCCATACTTGGTAACTTGTTAACTAGACGACATACTAAAATAAAGGGATAAATGTATACTTGGTATAAGGAACGTTATCAAACCCATTGCAAATCTTGAAAATACATAAAATCTGCTTACATAAACGTTCAAGTGTTTAGTTATTCATCCAAATATATGTAAACTCAATAGGTTTACATTTTATTACTCAGTACGACAAATAAAACATGCAATACATTGAAATTGGAACTTGTAGTTTATATGCATTTTTGTCCCAAAAGCGAAACTGTACTTTGGTGACCAATTTTATCTGTTGAACGCTTTAAGTGTTCTAAGGTCTTGCAAATGCATTATGTAATGTAGTAGGAGGTGAACATCCACACGATTACAATAATCATTCACATATAAACTTTCCCATTTAGAGGGAATATTAGGTGCAAAAGATCAAGATTTGCTGAGTACTCCGCATATTAAGATTATTTTCGAATGGCAGGTGCAAGGGATAGTTTAGGACATGTTTAATATTTTTGCTTGACGTCATTATTGCTGCCATTCGAATTTGAAACTTTTAGACCTCTTGATAATGTTTACAACGGCCAATGTTGTTGTTATATATCATGTTGATGCTATATATTATAAAGTGCATCTCACAACATCCATACATTATTTCAGCATATAAAAAAACAATGAAAAGATTCTAAAGAAATACTATTTTTATTAAGCTACATGTACTGACATGTGTTTAAGAAATACACAAGATATGTTCCAACCTGGATATCTTTGGTGAACATTCACGTCTACATTCATATCTAACAGGAAATATATCTTTTGGAATTGCATTGTCTCATTGTACCATGATCTCTCCTAAACTATTGATGGAAAATATTCGTCTGCTGGTTTTGCCATATTTCAGGTTTGTTTTCTTATCTAGACCATATCACGTTATAATTAGAAAAAATATATAAATTTAATGCGATACGGTTCTTTGTTGTAAACTATGATCATTTTTGTATAAATAAATAATTTTTTTTGGCGTAATAGGTAATTCTTAGACACTTTGGAATAGCATTGGTAATTTTAGCGTTTGTCACAAATTGTGTATAAGCTTCCCTCTCAAAATAATGTTTTGCTTGTTTCATAATATTTATATGATACACTTGATCAGGTTATTTTATGTGTATCGGTGGGGTTACTTGTATATCATCAGAAGGATAAACATTTATGCATAAATGTTGTTAGATTTCAACAATACTTTTTTGCGCATTAAATAACATCTCGTTGACGTTTAACTCTTTTATTAATTGTATCGACATACTTTAATTAGCGCCTCTAAAGGCCAGTAAAATAATACCCGATATCAGTCTGATTTCTAGGATCCTTTTCTAGTAGTTAAGACGGAAACAATATATCTTCATTTTATGATTTAAAGAGAGACATACATGTACTTTTGAAAATGAGAGTGTTTCAGAAACTCTTCTCAATTTGATATTTGAGACTTTTTTCTTGTAGTTCACAGACACGAATCTGAAACTCAAAAGAGCTGTTATACAATACATACCCTCAATTCGTTTCAAATACATAAACGTCTTTATTGGGATCAAATTTGTTGACATTTACTAAAATGAAAAATGAGATACAAATCTGCAGATAATTTTCACAAAATATGTAACCATTGTACATATATGTCTGAAAGTTTAAAATAACTGTGGGTGATAAATAAGTGACGTCATAAATATAACCACACTTTTCTTGATACATGGTATATCGTTTCAAAAACATCAAAGGCAATTTAACCGCCCATTGGATAATAAAAGTAGTCACATCACCATGTTACATGATTACTTTTGCTCGAAGACATTATAGGACAACAATTATGAAACCTCGTTATTATTGGTAATTGTGTATGAAATACGAATATGAAATACCTAAACGTGTTTATTATATATATTCTCTTTTATAACACACGACTAATTTTTCAAACTTGGTACAAAGGAGTACCAAATGTATACCAAGTTATATGATTATAGGCTTTTTTTTATAATTGTGTGTGTTCACAAAATGGCTACACATTCCCCGCGAACCCATTTGACATATAAAATAACTTGATTACTAATTTTAAATAGATATAAAAGTCACCAAAGAAATTCGTTTAAATGCTTTCAGTCAATTTACCATAATAAATAAAAAATAAAATTGTTCTTCAAACAAGCAATACTTTTGCAACCTGTAAGTTTCCAAAAAGTAATGTATTAAAATTAATCATTGTGGCAACTGCAATTTGATAAGCGCTATAATCCCACTAGAATTCCGTTTCCATAAACATATACTGGTCAGGACATTCCGTTAAACTAGCACCAATCAAACAATGTCCAAAGAGGTTAACAATCTACCTGTAATTACCAGCAGGCATGCGAATTATTATATGCAAGATGCCAGTCTGACACAGTTCGTTATTGCTTGGAACAGGGTAAGATATTATATGAAGTCTGGCTTTATATATTTAGGTAGAGTTATATATGTTGACAAAGTAAGTTTTAATTCTAAGTGTATGACCTAATGGATATGGTGGGGTCGAGGAGTGGGTATACAAACAAATTCTCGAATATAAAAAACAATAGTCAATAAACGAGCCAACATTCATGCAAATGACTCTCGGTTATATGTTTTAACACTTATATAAGTACTCATTCGGCAGAAGGACCTCATTCAGGTAAGACGTCATGGCGAGAGTAGACAGAAAAAAGTTAGAGGAGTGGTTTCAACACGAGGGAGGAGACATCGACTCCTTGGTTCCTCACTTGAACACTCACAAGATCAATTCTTTTTTAAGTTATGACTTACATTTTCCAAGGCCAAGCAGATTATCTCTTGCTCACTATGACATGTATTCCCGTAAGCTGGGTATTTTTACAAGAAGGATCCTTGCCTTGGCAAGAGAATCAATGAACTATTATACCAACACTACAACCTTTCAACTATTGAAAGCAAGATGGGAGCAAGCACGATATGCAATTCACGACATATTGGCAAATCCTATGAACTATGAACCACAATGGAGAGATGCAGAGGTCATTGGAGGACACAGTGAACTGGCAAAACAAATGTCCGATTACTTCGACTACTACCTAACTGAACCACAAAGAAATGTAGGATTGACAGTGGGAGAACTGGAACAAAGAGACCGAGATTATTACAACGATTTGGAAAGAACCAATTTATTGAGGCAATTGCTAAACCAACACAATGAAGATCAAGAAAACTCAGGTGGTGATACGGGAGCACCGGGAGCACCAGGCTTACCATTACCAGGTTTACCAGGATTACCAGGTTTACCGGGAGTCCCTGGGGCACCAGGTGCACCAGGTAGTGGACCAGGTAGTGGATCAGATAGTGACCTAAATAAACCAGATAAAGTAAAGCCACCAAATAGACCAAACACACCAGACTTAGAAGAACCAGATGAAATAAAACCACCAGATAGACCAAACAGACCGGATGAACCAAAGCCACCAAATGAAGAGGATGAACCAGATGAAATAGGAGAAATATGGGATGGACTCGATAATGAAGAAGAAGAAGAGGAAGAGGAGGAAGAGGAAGAAGAGGAACAAAAGGAAAATGAGGAAGAGGAAGAAGAAGAAGAGGAGGAAGAAGATGGTGAAGAAGTAGAAGAAGAGGAAAAAGAAGAAGAGGAAGAAATAGAAGAAGAAGCAAAGGAAGTGGAAGGACCAAGAATTGACGAAACAGATGGTATATTAGATGATTTATCAATACGTTGTAATAGCACATGTAGTTATAAACGTTTATTTATAATTTCATGTTCTTGTTTTAGACGAAACCAAGATGTCAGAACAAACTCAGCAAACGGGCCCGCCCAAGGCGAAAAAAAGAAAAACTCAAGCTCCAGCAGGAAGACCACCGGCAGGAAACGCTGGAGAAGGTGGAGAACCAAATGGTGGAACTCAACCACAGACTAAATTTGGTGGGAAAAAAAGATTTACTTCCGAAATAAAGACATACAGCAGAATGTTCAATATCAGAATACCTGTAAGAGAACATGAAGATGTGGTGGCTTTAAAAGGAACAAAGGAGAGAAGATATGGTGGTATAATAAAAGAGGGAGCATCAGAACAGGAAATAATTCAACAAGAAAAAACGGACAAACAAGCCCACCATTGGATGAATGACACCTCATCAATAACTACTTTAAGATGGGAAACGCCATTCAACATTGTTCCCTACACTGTGAGAGCAGCTTCAATGACTGAACAAGATTGCAGAGATTTCATGAACAGGGCATTAAAATATAGAGTGAAGTCTCTAGGATTTGTCATAGAGTCAATCCAAGCAAATTTCTTGGTACCAACAAGTGACACGACACCACACACCAGTGCACCAACAACAGGGATGCTCATGACTAACTTGGACTTGGATGGCAGTTTACAAGACTTGTCAGCACACAAAGTGGAAACTATAAAAAGTAATTCACTAACAAAAGGATCTGGGATGTTGGCACACAGCAAGGAATTTCAAGATTCAATGGGGATTGAAGACACTTCAGATGCAGAACTAAAACAGTTCACGGCAATAACAGATGTTCCAACAGATTGGCTATACTGGAATTCATCTAAAAGACCGTCAGAAAATATATTCCAACCACAACAGCTATGGGATGTATACAATGACAGTGAAACAAATTGGCATACATGTGATGGAAAACTGACTTATACCTGGAACAATCCATCTATGATGTACACCCAAAATCATCAATTGTTCAATTGGTTGAACACAAACAAGGACACTCCCTATCCAATTGCATTCAGGAAATCAGAGTGGATGGACGGTCACAATGAAAGAAATGGGATATTCCTCGACTACCAAACTCAAGGCAATTGGAATCCAGACATTCATGACACTACCATTCAAATGTATGCCAACCAACAACACACCACGACAGCTCTGCCCTACATGCAACCAACCTATCCACCACTATACCTGGTAGGTGTAGACCCTCAGTTTACAATGGTGGACAATGCAATCACTCACACCAAAGGCTTCCTGCAGTGTAAAATACACTACTACAGCCAGATAGAAATCATTCAAGAAAATGAAATACCATTCTTCAGAATGTATCACCCAAGATACAACATGTGGTCAATGGCACATATGCATGAAGACTTGAGACACAGAGATCCAGATGAAAGGGAAGACACAGAAAATTGGCACATAAGCCGAAGATTTACTCCAGGAGCAGTGCCAGTACAACCAGGAGTGACACCATCAGTCATCAAAGTGGGACATTATTGTCTAGACAACATCAAGGCACCGGATGATATACAACATCTCACACAAAAGGACCATCCAAAAACAAGTAGTATTATACCAACAAATTCTGTTCTGATTAAAAAAAATATACGAACAAGACTACAAGCAGCAAGAGCAGCAGCCAAGGAAAGAATTGAAGCAAACCCTGTATTGAAAGACGCAATTGAACGTGGAAGCAACTGGGCTTTGAAGAAGATGACGGAGGCGCTGTCGTCATGAAACAACTCGAATTTGTTTGTATACCCACTCCTCGACCCCACCATATCCATTAGGGGGGTCGTTACCGGAAGTTGACTCGATTGTGGAATGTTTTGATGACTTCCGGTTACCGGAAGTGACGTCATTTGATGACGTCATAACTTTGCGGTTATAGCAACTGACATTTCAATCTAACGTCATTCTTAGCCTGACCTTCAAGGTGAAAGGATGTCCGATGATACCGTCGATATGGAATCTGTACATAGCAATAACGACGAGATGGATACGGTTAATGCAATGGATGAAGAAGCAGGACAGCGACCTTCAAGAACGCCTAAAAGAAAAGGAGCAAAAAGAGAGCAAAGTACATCACCTGTAGCCAAGAGAATGCTGTTCAACACGCCGGAGCAGACTTTGGACGTTGATGCGGACATGTTTGCAGAATCATTTGATGACATTCCGGAAGCACCAAAAAAAGGTAGGAACATTTAATTTATATTGAAATATCGACTCGATTATATGTTTATTGGATAGAATTTATTTTATTGTATTTATTTTTTAGATGAACTCGTAAAGTATTGCATGGTTGTGCAGTGCGAAGCTGACAATTACGATAAGTTCATCAATTCTAATCACGGACGGTTAGTTATGAATTTTCTGAGACACTCTGACGTAAAAGATTACCTTGTAGTCTTTCATGCCGGAAATGTAAAGCAATCCCCAAATGGCAAACACACATGGAACGGGCATGACCATGTACACATTGGCTTTAGCACGGACAAGCAGTATTCGATGCATAAAAGTTACTCTTACAACGCGTTGAAAAATAACGTTAAACTGCTGTATCCAAATTCATTCAAATACTTGCCACATCTTGAGAAAATAAGAGTACCGGAAGCTTGGACCAAATATGTACTGACATTTCCCAGAATCCTTCAGGAATTTAACGGTTCATGGTTTGACTTTGTCAACGACATTCTGATAAGAAATCAGGATGACGGAGTCGAGTCGAGATCTCCTGAAAACGGAAAAAACGTGAAGAAATCTAAGTGTAGCCAGAATTTAGAATTCATTGTGAAAGTGATCAGAAAATACCATTGCAAGCATAGCGGTGATATCTCCAAATTGGTGCATAATTCTCGTGTATGCAAATCAGAAAGGGATCAAATATACCAATGTTTGGCCAGTTCAGATTGGAATACACTTGTTCAAAAAGCACTGTTAATTGATCAGCAAAGGACAGAAGCGATGTCGTTTACAGAACTGTTGGACGAATTCGCTAACACCAAACCTGAAATGACTAATTGTTTGAAGTTGAGTGAGAGTGAAACTCTCTTAGACAATATTTTGGCCTGGCACCAAATTGACAAGAAAGAATTTATGGAGTCGATGTACGATGTACTGAACAAAGAAAAGCCCAAAAAAAACATGATAGTTCTTCAAGGTGTTCCTAACGCCGGGAAGAGCTATATAGCACGCAGTCTCTTGCCAATAGCACGTTATTATGCCGAGATAAAACCATCAGGCAATAATAACTTCATTTACAATGACGCTACAAACAAGAACTTGCTTATGATGGAAGAACCATGCTTTGCTGATCCCAACTCCATTGAAGAGTTTAAACTCATAGCTGAAGGACATCCGACTTTTGTAAATCGCAAAAATCGTGATGCCACCTTGTTGAATAGGACTCCTGTTATTGTAACAACTAATTCAGCAATATGGAGATGGCAGACTAACACAAAAAGTGCATTCCAAGCTCGAGGTCACTTCTTTAGATTTGCTACGGCATGTGAATTTCTGAAACATGTACATTACAGCTTGCATCCATTGGTATGGAAAACGAACTTTGACAAAATAAGACAAGAACGCTACTCTCAGACTCAACGAGTATTGACAATGACTGTTTCCAGACAAAAGACTGACGAAAGCTTCCAGCTCTCGCCCATCCTGCAAAGAACTGACGAGGGACCTCACGGCAGCGCTGCTGTCTGTGCACCGAGATCCTGCGGAGCAACGAGACTACTATCACGCTCAACGGAAGGATTTGCCACCCAGCGAACTTCTACCCCAGTACATTCGCTCGAGACTGATAGATGTGGCAACGCAGACCATCAGGACAATGATTGGGAAGATGACATCGTTGAATCTGCAAGTGGAGGAGATAGAAGCATCAGCGGAAGCTCAGATATTGAGGTCACAGTTGCTGAGAGAGAACCCACACTACAGCAGAATCGAGGGACAGGACTTGAAACTTCCGGTAGCAGTGGAACGACAGGAAGTGGACAGAACAACGATACTGGTGTTCCGGAACAAGAAGTACGTCCGGTATTACAACGGGAACATCGTGCCAATCCATCGCCACATCAGATATCTTCAAGCAAAGACGGCGGACATAGTCTCTCAGATGCTGAACTAGACGCGCTGTTTGATACAACTTTCCTGGAAGAAAATACTTTATGTAATGAAACATTGCCTCCAATCTATCAGTTCACCAACAAGGACTCGAATGGAGACCTTCTTGATGACTACCAAGATTGTAACGTTTGCATGCATAACCAATTGTCTGTTCTATCTCCAGGAATTGTTAGCGCAATATGCCACTTGTGTCAAATGAGTGTAAAAGAATGTGATTGTCCATTTTAACATGTCATTGATTACATTCAAGATCACCAGGATCACACGCACATTGTAGTGCCTGACATTGTAGAGTCTAACTGAATGTCGACTCGACTCATGAAATGTTGTTGTTATTGTTGAATAAACCGTTAAAAAAAACAAAAGATCTCAAAAAAGAGAACTTTTCAATGCAATCTAGTCGAGGTCATCTAGGATGACCCCCCGGCTCGACCCGGGTTATTACTACTATTATCCATTCTAATATATAGACTCAAAAAAAATTTTTTTAGGCGAAATGAGACTCAGTTGCCTAGTAACCGGTTACTAGGCAACTGAGTCTCATTTCACCTAAAAAAAAAACACATCTGAGTTCTCTTGTCTTTCTACCCATTGTTAGGGAAGCAGCAAAAACGTTAAGGACCATTTGATTTTTTAAAACAAAAACGTCTGTACATTTGTGATTAAGAAC
Source organism: Gibbula magus (assembly GCA_936450465.1). Taxonomy (NCBI): domain Eukaryota; kingdom Metazoa; phylum Mollusca; class Gastropoda; order Trochida; family Trochidae; genus Gibbula; species Gibbula magus. Next base: position 21,042,049 of record OW388294.1, on the reverse strand, counting down.
ATTACAATGCTAATTTCTGATTAATTATTTTTTTTATCGCAAAGATGTTCATCAAAATAGTATTCATAATCTTGTTTTCATGACACACATTTTCAACATATGGGAAAAGTCAAATGGTCCTTAACTTTTTTTTGCTCAGTATATATCAACCAAGTTAACGAATACTAATCTGTCATCGCACTACAATACTTTCACTGATGTGACAAACAAGAAGTTTTCACTTGACATTTTTCGGCTCTATATCCCATACAACATAGGTTATGGTTATTACTTCTCAGTCAAAATAGGGTTTTAAAATCGTTATACCAATGGTTAGCATTGTCTGTATGATGTGTAAAGGAATGAATGTATCACACTGTTAGTATTACATGTTAAAAGTATATATTATTATATGACACTTGCATTAGTTGTGTCATACCATTCCTACTATATCAAGCATGCTGATCAAGTTATGATCTGTATCAATCTATGTCCATGTTTAGTAACATTGTGTGTTAGAACAGTTGGTATATTAAATCAATTAATACATCAGAGTAATGCATATCCATTCTTTTAATTATCACTTCTTAGAGGGACAGTAGCACGTTTTTGCAAATTTGCAATTTTCTCATTTATGATAGTTTATGTCATTTGTATTCACCTTAGAGTGTAAAACATTATTATTAAGGATTCAGCCATAAGGCTGAATCCTTATTGTTATTGGCGTGTTTCTTTTTATTATTATTATTTCAAGATTTTTGTGTAGGCGACTTCTACAAGAAGGATTGCAGCTATTACAACCAAACTTTACAGGATGATAGCCCTTACTATGTAGTTTTGCAGCGAAGCTTTTTGGCCAAATCGATCAAGCCATTAAAGGTCCAGTTCGATTCTAAAGTTCGATTTTTAACATGGGAATTTTTTTCAAAATGCACCTAGAGACTTGCAACTTTTCCCAAAAGATCCACAATGACATTGCGAGCAATAAAGTCAATCATGACAAAATCGTCAGTCACTTGGTTTAGCCGCCATCTTGGATGTTTTAACTTTTTCAAATTTTCCGACCCCATGTACTTTTGCGGAAACACCACTCCGAAGATACTAGCACCTAAGAGCTGAAACTCTATTTATATATAGCTGACACATTGGGGAATAACAAGTTTGTTCTCGTTTGTGCGAATTCCTAATACTTTTTTCACAGTGACCTTTCAAAGTCCGACAATTTTTGAAAATAGCAAACTTCAAAGGGAGATAACTCATAAGATTTAATCCAAAATTTCAAGATTTTTTCAAGAAATATAAGACAGTACTATTGTCTATACGAATCAACAATGAAATCGACGCTGAACAGTCATTTCCGGTTTTTGAGAACGGGTACATAATTATAGATAAATAACACTGACAATTTTAACATGGGGGGATTTTCAAAATGCACTTAGAGAGTTAAAAAAAATTTTAATATGATAGAGGGGAAGACTACAGACAAAAAAGTCAATCATAACAATTTTGTAAGATGTACGGTTTCGTCGCTTTTTATGCGAAACTATTCACACAATTTGAACAACACAGACAAAGGATACAGGTCACGCCCATAGACTGTGTACAAGTCGCATTTCCTTTGTTCTTCTACCACGGATCTTGTAAACACGACTTTTGTCAGAAGGATTGCGACTATTGCAACCAAACTTTGTAGGCTGATAGCCCTTACCATGTAGTTTTGCAGCGCAGCTTTTAGGCCCAATCAATCTGGCCATTAAAGGTCCAGTTCGATTCTAAAGTTCGATTTTTAACATGGGCAATTTTTTTTCAAAATGCACCTAGAGACTTGCAATTTTGTTTAAAAGATGCGCAATGACAATGTACGTAGAAAAGTTAATCACAACGAATTCGAAAGTCACATGGTTTAGCCGCCATTTTGATTGTTGTTGATAAATCCTACTTTCGTTTTACATGATGGACAGGTAGAGGCTGCTGTAGCTTAATGCTTATAGAGATCTTCGTGTAACTTTCAGGAATGACTGCTGATATGATATACTTATTAGGAAATTAATCAAATATGCGCTGAATCCTTTTATCGTCACTTGTGACTATATTTATTATTATTATTATTACCAATTACCTGTAGTGGTAAAAACGGTGTTGCATATAAAGTTGCATGGCGGCAATTTCATTATGAACACAATTTATTATTTCGAATGACAAAAACGATTCCCATGGCTCTAGGGAACCATGTACACTCATTTTTAACTTGATTTTCCGAAGAGAGTGTGTGAGTGAGTTGGAGTTTAACGCCGCTTTCAAGAGTATTTCACTTATATCGCGGCTGCTAGTATTATGGCAGGGAGAAAGCCCGCAACGCCATGTGGCTATGCACTGCGGTGAAACCTGCGAGCAGCGGCTGGAACTAGCGAACCATGGCTGGTACTACGCTGAAATTCAGTGTAGCATTGCACCAAAACCTTACTTTCCGAAGAGAAAAGAATGTTTTACTATTTGTGACATTATTTTTCAAATATATTTCATAGTCTTATTTTATCGAAAAAAATAGCTACTGCCCCTTTAAGCACAGTCATTGCATTGTACGTGTACAAATGTGTCGGTTAACTATCATACCACATATCTCAAGGTATGTATTATGATGTTCTGTATGTATTTCCCAATATATAGGTATTTTCCACAGTATACATAGGCATATAGTTAGAAGTGTAGTATACATTAAAATGTATTCCATAATGTATTATATGTAGTCGGGTGCCAGGACATCTTTATTGAATAGTTTACACCATTTATTGTATAAACTGATCAATGTTTACATGTATGTAAATCCAGGTGCATTACTAATGCTATGTAATTACCCAATTTTGAGGTTCATGTTATGATATGACGACGTGACGTCATACGCACTCAGGGTCCATCTTGTCTTGTCAAAACGTGTACAACGTGAAGTTAACACTGACGTTTACCACTAACGAAAAAAGAAACAACGCAGTGTATTAATTTTGAAAATTGAATACCTTTCTCAACGTAGAATCGCATACATACAATAGAATTTTCATTAATCCTCAAAGATACGGTGATATATTTTTTATTAATATTTTGCTGACTAGAAACATCAACATACACACCTAGGTGCTGGTAAATTAATGTGGAATATGCTCTTACTGCAGCATGTGACTGTACCAATCAAGCAGTGAACAGTTCATATTATTAAAAATGTTTGCATTAGCGCCCCGTTGACCATGGTCTATAAATTACATGAAATTCTTCCATATACGATTTCACGGGTGAAAGTATTGCTACTTAACAATGATGGCTTCAAGTGAGGTTGATCCAATGATTTATCGACCTTGGATACGAAGGCGAAGCCGAGGTGAATATCACGTGTCCGAGGTCGATACATCATTTGATTAACCGAATCCTAAGTCTATAATTGTTATATATATGAAGAAGGTCTCAAATTGCAATTCTTCTGTCAAATGTAACAGTATGATGAACGATTCAATGAAAACAATTTCAAATTGCTTAATGTAAGAATCAATTGGAACTTTTAACAGTCAATAATATTTCAACAATTTTCAAATATCACTGTCGAAAATATTTAAAAGTCATTTAATTTATTTGCCATGGCTACAATTAGGCCCACGTACCGTACTTTTGATTCAGTGAATTCATTGGGTCATGAACAATGTCAACATCTTTTTACCGAGACGTGCTTCATGTCTGTTAATCGTATGAAGAAGGTAAAATAAAGTACTGCGTTGCCATTCTCTTGTGCCGCCTTGGGATAAAACTTGACGAGTATTTTGTCCAGTTATCCAACTTAGAAATTCTTCAAATACTGGCGACGTTTCTCGTTCAGGTAGGCTTTCATGGTCTTCTCAGTACTGGCTGTTGCCCTCGTGGTGTTCGGCACATCCTTTTTCAGTGGCAAATCTTTATTTGAAGTTTATTTCTTTGACGTCGTTTCGTTTTACCGTATTTTATTGTTGATACGAAAGGGACGTAACTCTGATTCAGCACGGTCACAGAGAAGAAGTGATGCCTATCGCGAGATTTACAGTACTACACGCGAGGTACGGAGTTCAAGACCGTGATCTCCCAAAGCTGTTTTTAGCCACCAGAGCAGTCCGGATTGTTATATTAACCTCTCGTGAGTCACCCAGGTTGACATCGCTTGGCGTCGGTGCTGTCATGTGACCTAGTAAATCAGAAGTACGGAAATAATCCATTTATATAATAATAGCAAATTTAAACAGTATGGTTGTTAGATATCAGGCGCTCATTGCCATTTTATAAACATCCGGTATCATTAGTGTCTTTCATTCACTAAATTACCATGTATTATGTTCTCTTGTATACATTGAACTTTTTTGGGGAGTTTTTAGCAGCCCCGACTTAGTTGGGGCTGCTTTCAGTTTTTGCGCAGTATTCGTCGCCGCCGGCGCGTTTTGTGTTGGCTTTAACTTTTTTCCTTGAAGCTTTTTGGAACTCATACACATAACTTCTTACTTATACCCCTACGGAATACTTTTGACATGTTCACATTTAAGGTCAAAGTCACGAGTTTTGAAATCGCTAAAAAAATCCTTGTATAAACGATAACTTGACAAATATTTGAGTTAAAAGGCTCTTATTTTGTGTATGTCAACTATGAGGTATCAACTATGAGGAAAGGCCAAGACTTGAAATGGTTCTCGCTTACATCCGCCAAAAGTCAAGGTCCCAGCGAGGTCATGACTTAAGCATTCTTTTGCGAAATTGTCTTATTTTCAACTATTTACACCTGGGGAATTATTTTGACATGTTCACTTTCAAGGTCAAAGGTCAAGGTCACGCGTTCTGAAATCGCTAAAAAAAATCCTTGTAAACACGATAACTTGAAACATATTTGTGCTATCAGGCTTATATTTGGCATATATTAAATATAGAGAAAGGCCATTTGCGAACATGCCTTATTTCAACAATTAACACTTTGAATCTTTAGATGATTGTAATACACAATGAAAAGTGATCACTGATTGTGTGACCTTGAAAACCAAAGGTCAAGGTCATGAGATATGGTCAAGTTCATCGGAATCACTTCACAACCTTCAAGGTCATGAGTTCTGGAATCACTACAAAAATCATTGTAAACACGATTTCTAAAAACACTTTGTGCAATTGGCCTCTTACTTGGTATATGACTTTGAATGTTCAGTTTTATATAAATTTATAATATATAAATAACTATTTTCCAACTTCAACAGTAGAAATACTTGGAAGCATTGATTAATTTGAAACATATGTAGTCAATCATAACAATGCATATCAATAGTTTTGAATGAACAATCTTTGGCTACAATGTTTAAATTCCCCATAAAAATATATATACATTCTCGACCAAGTCTGATAAATTGAATATTCAGACGTAACATTGGAATTGCTATTCATGTAAACTGTTTTGTGCTTTGAGGATTTTGTCATCATGTCTATTTACTTTTTTCAGCATTATCAGCACACATGACTTGTGTTGCAGCTTCAACATCAACATCAAGCTGCGTTTACATGACACCTATTTGCCCCCAGGGGCAAAGGGCAAATCAATTTGCGTTAACATGGGTTTTAAGACAGGGGGTACATTCGGTGGTATTTATAATTATCAAACCTTTCTAAATACTGAGGGGTCACTTTGTGCGATCAACCCACTAAGAATTACCATGATAACACTTCTAGAGTATTTCACTTATATCGCGGCTGCTAGTATTATGGCAGGGAGAAAGCCCGCAACGCCATTTGGCTATGCTTTGTGGTGAAACCTGCGAGCATAGACTGGAGCCAGCGAACCATGGGTGGTACTACGCTGAAATTCAGTGTAGCATTGCACCCAAACCTTACTTACTGCGTGTAGAACAGTTCTCTACTGCAGACAAAGTTGGCGTGCCCCTGGCGGGATTCGAACCCCGGACCACTTGATTCGAAGCCGAACGCTAACCACTGCACCCCCTTTAGCCCTTTCAGCAGAAGGGGAAGAATAATTGTAACAAGAGTCATCCTAATTGTAACAAGAGTCATCAGAAGATAACATATCCCACCGGTTCCACAAAATTTGTAAAACACATCTTTGAAAGGTACTTGTGTATCTACTACCGTACTTCAGTTAGTGGGTATTACAGATGCTGAGTTTCAGTTATATTAAGGGTTTTAGACTTCTGCTCCAGAAGCAGTCAAAATCAACAACAACCAACATCCCTCTCATGTTTCTATGGAAACAGAAAAAAAAAAATTCAGAAAAAATCTGAAAATATCAAAAGGCACCACTTCAGTTAGTGGGTAATACACATGCAAAGTTTCAGGAAGATATGATGAACGGTTTTGGAGCTGTGCTCCGGAAACAAACCTGTCTCCGACAAAGTCCAAATTCAACAAGTTTTTATGAAAACGAAATTTTTTTTTTTTTTTTAAATCTGAAAATATCAAAAGGCACCACTCCAGTAAATGTGTAATACATATGTGAAGTTTCAGAAAGATGGCTTTCGAGTTCTGCTCAGGAAACGAAATGATTACGGACGGACTATATCCCACGGCATAACATACCGGTGGGATCAATAAGTGAATGGTCTCATTGCGACTTTTACCAGATTCTTTAAAATGTTTCACCGCAATGCATAGCCACATGGAATTGCGGGCTTTCTCCCTGCCATAATACTAGCAGCCGCGATATAAGTGAAATACTCTTGAAAGCGGCGTTAAACCCCAACTCACCTCACCTCTTTAAAATGAGTTTTTTGAAGGCATATAGCTTGGGGGTCGTACTTTTGGGCTAGCAAGCCCAATTCGTTAAAATTGACCCTAAAGCCTCGACAATTCCACTGGAGAATCGCCATAGATGCGAGGATAAAACAAGTAATTGTCACAAATGTGATATGTCCCCCGCCGCAATTAAGAAATGAGCTAAAAGAATGGACACACAGCTTGTACCGAGTAGTGACATTTACATGTTTGATTCAATTATTGTTATATCGGGCACAAATTTTAATTGGTCAAAGTCTTGTAGTGACCTTGAAAACGGGGTCAAGGTCACCCGAAGCGGATGGTGTCTGCGTATTCCCCAAATGAAGACAGGTACCAATTTTGAAGACTCTAGGTACAGCAGTTCATGAGATATCGTGCTAACAACATTTGACAATCAGTCTTGTAGTCACCTTGAAAACAATGTCAAGGTCAACCAAATCGCGACTGGTATCTGGATACTCCCCAAATGAAGACTGATACTAATTTTAAAACCAATAGTTCTAGCGGTTCATGAGGAATCGCACCAACAACATTTGGTCTGGTCAAAATCTCCCCCTGACCTTGAAAAGGAGGTCAAGGTCACCGAAAACGGTCCAGGTCTACGTATTCCCCCAGATGACAACTGGTACCAAGTTTGAAGACTCTAGGTCGAAGGGTTCATGAGATATTGCGCTAACAACATTTTCAAAACTGGTCAAAGTCTCGCGGTCACCTTAAAAATGAGGTCAAGGTCACCGAAACCTTTTCAGGTCTACGTATTCCCCGGATGAAAACAGGTACCAAGTTTGAAGACTCTAGGTCGAAGGGTTCATGAGATATCGCGCTAACAACATTTTCAAAACTGGTCAAAGTCTCGCAGTCACCTTGAAAATGAGGTCACGGTCACCGAAAACTTTCCAGGGCTGCGTATTCCCCAGATGAAGACTGGTACCAAGTTTGAAGATTCTAGGTTGCGCGGTTCATTAGATATCGCGCTAACAAGAAGCGGGACGGACGGACGTACGGAGCTGAATACTATGTTCCGCGCTTCGCGGCGGCGGGGGACAATAAAATATATATTGGTTACCAAGTCAAAGGATCAGTTCGCGAAGCGAAAATGCATGTCATATGTTGATCTGCATGAGCCTGGTAATATTCAAATTACTTGTGCTGTAATCCGAGACTCGCACTGTGAAAAGACCCCAAATTGTGACTCCAGGCTCAATGTTAAAATGCTTGGCAAAAAAAAGTTAAATTTTCGGAAACTGGGATTTTGGCCGATTTCATGCTGGACAGTTTGCAAGGACTATAAAGGTGCCCGAGACACCTTAGTACCTAAAACGAATGGTCGTATTTTCCTGACAAAATAGACTCTTAATGATAAATAACTCAACGCTAAACGCTCTTCATGACACGCCCTCTCTGTGCCTGATTGGTCAAAAACAAATGATAACACGGTTTTACAACTTTTTATTGACATGTGCCCCACGTGACTCCAAGTAAACACGGCCTCGACACTACGCTACACAGGCGGTATATAAAGAGATACTGGCAAATGAGTTTCGAAATATTTTGCATGCAGCATGCATATGTAAGTGAGAGTTGTTGTTAAAGTCGTTTTACAAACAAAAACGTTCAGTCTTTTAACGAACTAAAGCCAAAAAAGCTGACTTTAATTTTATTAAAAAATTATGAATTAATTATATTCTGTTTTTTCTTCTGTAATCTAAACACAAAGCACTAATAACTAAATAGATATTTACTTCCATCTGCATTAAATTATGAAACAACAATGTTAATTTTAAACACTCACATATATTCCAAAATTTGATTTAGACAACGGTCTCTTAATTCCTGGTTATAAATAACCTATTTCCGAATACAATGAACACAGGAAAATGAGCTCACCTCAAAGACAGACGGAATATTATCTCTAGTTTTACCACAACAAATGTTACGATCAAATACGGTTTCGAAAAGTGAGAGTTCATAAACATACGTCCATACAGCTTGGCGACATCGCGTCATATGAAACGATTACGTAGGAACTCACGGAAACAGTGGCGTCATTGAACCTGTCAATCAAAAGTAGGTGGAGTTCTAAGTCAGTTAGCCCCTTCTTAATCACGAAGATTTCTCTTCATAGGTTCTAACTATTACTTGGACCCTTCATCATCTGAACAGGAATGTGGCTGTTTTCCCAGAGGATGACTGACTATGGCACAAGATAATGCTCTGCAGAAATTCACACTAGTTGTGCTTGTTGTTCAACACGTTATTAACGTTATGTCAACAACATTTGAACACTCTGATACTCAGTTATTACGAAATTGTTACAGTGGAAGAGCGTTTCTGTTGCTGTTCAGTAAAGTAGGAGCATTAAGAATAGGGTATTACAGTACAAATAACTCCCTACTGTAAATATTAGATTGTAGAGAGAGATTTGTAAATCCCATTCTTAATGCCCCGGATCTTATCATTCAGTTTTTACACAATTCTCTCCGTCCATATTTTTTCTTTTTCCTCTCTGGTCTGCTCGGAGAAGTATCGACCAAAAAAGATATGGGCTGAAATAGAAGTTGTCTTCCTTCAGTCATAATGGAAATGAATGTTTTTATGAAACTAAAGTTGATAAATTTACATCCCATTACTACCTTATATTTTTCTTAATTATTTTTTGTTTATATGTAAAGCTCATAGCTATATCATGAAGAGGTGATTATTTGAACAACAAAACACTAATTGCATTCAAGTATTATCAAGAATTATATCTATTTGAGTTACATGAAGATATTCAAATTTCTAAATGTATGCATCAAATTTAAGTGCAAGCATTATATTGCATACTTACATCGCAGAGCTCTGCGCTTCTTTGAATCCATTGCGGTTTTTTTCTTTGCCTGGCCGTAAACCGACATGCCACGGTACTCTTCTTGTGTTACAAGGAACTCAAGAAGAGATAATGCCAGTTTCTCTCCGGAAGTTGATGATGTTTCACATCTTTGTATATCGATCTTTCGCAACTTCACCCCAAATTGAGCATCCCCCAGATAAGTTAATTCTGTAATATCTTGTTGTTTATGTTTAATGTTCTTTTATGCAATTACTTTACCAACCGAAGCCAATTTCAAAACATTTAAATAATGAAAAGAATAGAATATTCATTTGAATAGCAAAATGTTAAGCCAAACCTTTCCATAAGATATATTTCAGCAAAAGAGTACCAACAATGGTAATTTCTTCTTGCATATTCCTTTTCAGGACAGTTGGAGCTTATTCATGCACTTGGGGGAGAAAGTTATAAAATACAGGTAATATTAGTTCATGGCTATAAGTGCAATAGTGAAACAGTGAACTGACATAACATTTGCCTGTGTGACGACATTTTTTCTCTCTAAAATTTCACATACCATCTAAGGTAGCATGTTGGTTTTCTTGCATATTCCTTTTCAGGACAGTTGGAGCTTATTCATGCACTTGGGGGAGAAAGTTATAAAATACAGGTAATATTAGTTCATGGTTATAAGTGCAGTAGTGAGATATTGAACTGACATAACATTTGTCTGTGTGAAGACATTTTTTCTCTCTAAAATTTCACATACCATCTAAGGTAGCATGTTGGTTTTCTTCTGCATCGGGAGCTGCCTCAGGAATTGCATGATCAGCACCTGCATTTAGTAAACATTTTGGAATTCATTTACAAATACTTATACAAAAGCAATACACACATTAACCATATGTTTTCCAGTGGACATAACCTTTCGTTATTTAAATCTTAAGCTTGATTTAAGACATTGTATTATCAAGTAAAACATAAAAACAAAATCACTCAGGTCATCATATGACACAAAAATCGCCATGAATAAGGCAATCCGAAAGTGTCATTTTAATTTTTAGCTCAACAGGCCTGAAAGGCATGGCGTCCGTGGTCCGTCCATCCGTCCGTAAACTTTTCGCTTTTTCGACTTCTTCTCCAGAACCAATGACTCTAGAGAGCTAAAATTGTATGTGCAGACTCCTTGGCTAATGGTGATTCTGAATTGTAGATTTCGTGACCCCTTGACCCCAAATGGGTTGGCTAATTCTAAATTGAATCGACTTCTTTCCCAGTATGAAAAGCTCTAGAACAAGTTGAGAACAATTTATTTCGGTTTTGCAAACAATACGAATCCTGATGAGCCCATGGCTCTATTTTTTAAATAGAATGTTTTCCCCTGTTAAGATGTCATCATCTTTATCTGCAGGTTAGACATACAACAGTGTCATTTTGAGGGGTTTTGGTGATCTCCTTGTTACCACTTTGGATTTACCTGCCAAAGCAATGGTAGCCAACATATAGCAATTCAACGGGAAATCTGCTTGTTCAGTTTGCCTTGATGAAGGTGTCCCCCGGCCAAACTTGCCCATGCTGCGTTATTATCCTTTCGATGACCAGAGTGAATTGAGAACACATGCATTGTGGGTACAACATGCTCAGGAGAGTGCTGAAGACAACAGAGCGGTAAGTTATAAACAGGTTGAAATCTTGTATTTGAAGATCAAATCCCTTAAATCTAATTATTTTGAACCGTGATATGAACCTGCATTCTCTCCCCAAAGAGGCTGATATTTCACTAAGTTCCTATCAAGCCTCTGAACGACAATTTTCCAGGATAGAAATTGAGAAACCTGATGGATGTGATGCAATCAGTGATGTTTTTCAAAATGGTCAATGGGCTTATTCAATAATTTTTATTCTCTTATAAATATTCTACATCAATTCATTTTCAAGTGTACCGTTTCAGCGTTGTCACCAGGTGAATCTATGGCTACTGCAAAATGTCGTCATAGACTAGGAAAGTAGTGACGGATCACGCCTCTGTGGGGAGATAATGACGTATATATTTTTGTTTAGGTATTTGGTATTAAGGGAGCTTTAGCGACTTTGAACTGCGTTCTTCTCGGCGTTATGAAAACATTGATGAAATGCTGGGATATTACTTTATTTCTAAATTGGACGATCTACGGTTGTACGCCCAGTGTTCCGGCATCTATCTTGGGTTGTAGCCTTCACACTTTAATCTAAACTCTGAAATTAATGGTTACAAGTTCTGAATAAATAAATAACATCTTTCTGTAATAAATATTATATTTCTGAAATAAATAAATGACATCTTTCTGTACTAAATATTATAATTTTTATATACAATAAATACACATCTTTCATAACAACAAACATTCTATTTTTTGTATATACAATAAATACACATCTTTCATAACAAGTATTACAACTATGCCACCAGGCGTGAAGGAGGATACTAAAAAAAAACTCAGATAGTCATTCCCACCCCATTTATCACTAGACTTTACCCACCCAAAATATCAAGATTAAAAAACCCATTTCTCCTTCGCAGGTTCCCACCATTCTGTCACCCGAATGGGCCTTGTGACCGCCTCCTCCTTCTCTCTTCTCCCCTTTTCTTCTTCTTCCTTTCTCCTTCTTTTCGATTCTACCTCTTTCTTCTCCGTTTCCTCCTTCTTCCTCTCTTCTTCAGCCTTCTCCACTCCTTGCTTCTTCTCTCCTTCTTTTCTTTCTTTCTCCTCCTCCTCCTTCTTCTCCTCCTCCTACTTCTCCACCTTCTTCTTCTCCTCCTACTTCTTCTTCTCCCTCTCTTTCGTCATCAGGCGCCGCTGCACTTTACCCTTTGACTTAAAGTCCCACCCGTCGTACGAGGGGCTGTTGTCGGACGACGAGAGGGAAACATCAAGATCATCCCGTATCCTTTTAGTAACGGGGCTGTCTGCTGGTGAGGAGGAACCTGAGGACGAACTGTTCGGCTCATAGTCTCGAATGGAAAGTAACCTAACCCCCTATTTCTTACAACTGTAATTGGAAAGGTTAGTCGGTGTGCCTTGAGGATTTTAATGTGTATTATCCAAAACTATACGTTCCACAGCAAATGTTGTTTTGACAATAAATTTTGCATAATTTCCTGTTTATCCAAATTTATTATACCCTCTCTACATCTTAGATTTGATAGGGAAGTTGTCTATTTGGTTCCACTGTGCCTTTTAGTGGTTACAAATAACTCTAGTTAAAGCGCAACACCTGGATAAAATTGATCAAAATTCGTTTGACTAAACCAAGCTAAATTGTACACTAATGTGCATCTGTATGCATAGTGTCGTGCTCAATATGATTTTCTGTTAGGTCATAAAAATTTTAAAACAATAGATTATTTTATTATTTGCGATTATAAAAAATAGCGTCATTTACTTGCCGCGATCGTTTTGTTCCGGTGATGTAACCGGATGTGACGTCAACTGGGGCAAACAAACGTGACGTAACAGCCACGTGACAATGTAAACAACACAGCGCTTCACTTCTGTGATCGCTTTTTGACGATTTGGGTCACAAATAAAGTTAAACTGAGAGTGAACTTCGAATATCTGTTGTATGAAAGTATAATGGCAACGGGGAAATAGCTAAATCTTTGTTTTGCTACATAATTATGAGAAGAATTTATGATCCGAAAGGACATGTCAAATTCTGTGAATCTGTGTAGGAGTCGTTGTCCTCTGTCGACACGGAATGATTTCGGTAAGTAGGTCTTTGATTTCTTTCTTCTAACGATGCATACTTTGTTATGTGTGTGGAGATGTTCTTTCGAAAATATAAATATTACTATAATTTTCTGAGTCGAGGAAAACAACATTATAAGTCTCTCAAACCGTGGCTCTTGTCAAGTGTGTTTTGCAGATCTATTTTTCGATTCGCGCTCACAACCTTTCAAAGTGATTTTTAAAGAAACTTGTCTGGCCCACAGGGATGGCAGTATCCAAATGTTGATAACCATGGTAATTTTTACTAGCCTCGGGCTGAATGACTGGTATTAATTTTAGCCCCGAGATTCATTAACATGTCAATTATGAGAACTTATAATTAATGTGCACTATTTCTTTAGTAAAATGTGAATGTGTGCATGACTCGCCTTTTTAAAAAAACGTTTATATTTGATTTGTCTTCAACTTCAGGAAATTATTTTTTAAATATCGACATTTGCTTTCGATGAAATATATTAGACAGATATCCAAATTCAAAACCATATAACAATGTAGTAGAAATTACTACTGGTATTTTAAAAAAAATACAAATTAGAAGCCATATGAGTTGGTGATCATGAATGTATAAATGCATATTTACATTTTCAAAGAAATGGCTTTCCATAAAAGATTTCAATATTTTGTTTGATAACTATTTATTTGTTTGTGATGAAATCAAACTGAGGTTGTAGATATCCTGTACAGCTGTCACACCATAAGAACTCGGGATATTGTCATAGGTCTGCCTGTAGAAAACTGGCATTTTCAGGAATGTATTATTTTGGCAGACAACAAGGGTAAGTTGAAATAAGGCATGTTCGCATATGCATATTTAAGTCCTGATCTCGGCAGTCGCTGTGACCGTTGATGGATTTTAGCGAAAACCTTTTTGAAATCTTCTCCATTGTTGATATAAACCAAATATAAGCCTGTTAGCACACGTTTTTTTTCGAGTTATCGTGTATACAAGGATTAATTTGGAACTCGTCCCTTAGAAGTGAACCTGCACAAAAACTGATAGCAGCTCCGACTAAGTTGTTTTACGCCCTCGTAAAAATAGGAAAATTTCATATTAAGGCAATTTACAATACAAATTGAAACATGACTAAACGAATATCGAACAAAGTATTATTAATATCTTCTTCTTCCATAGAAATCCCTCTTTCTGTTCTCTAAAAGTTGTCATTTTCTTAACTGCCTCCGTCCACTTGGCCATCCCATCTGTGAGTATCTTCTTCTTTCATAGAAATCCCTCTTTCTGTTCTCCCCAAATGGCGGAAGATCGGTCACGTTTAACATCTCTTAAAGTTGTCGTCATTTACTTAACTGCCTCCGTCCACTTGGCCACCTCTTCTGTGAGTGTGCCTCACAGGTACTTCTGGCTCCTGGTGAGATTCTGCAGTGCCAAGCGTTGCCTCCCTTCTATCGAGGATAGGTGCCGGGTTGTTATGGTTGGCTGACATCTCCATATCAAATACTCAGGACGTCATCACTGTTGTTGGAATTGGTTCCAACCGAGCCCGGGTTTGTGATTCCTAGAACTGGCGGTTAAACAATGGGGTGATGCAGTGGTTGCGACAGGCTGTTTTGTGGCTGTTTACGACTTCCCCTTTCCTTCACCAGGTCCGATTAGATTCTTACACCAACAGTCGCATAAGGTCTGTTTCAAGGATGAAATAAGGCACCATTGATGCTCGCAGGAATTGGGCCGCCACCATTTCCTCCATACGGTTGCTGCGGTCACGGTGCACAGCGTAGGCCAATACATGTTGTTAGAGATCATCTTTGCTTTCGCTTCTAAAATTGCATAATGTGCAATAATAAGGGCCCTTGTCAAAGGGCACATGATGTTTGTAGAAGTGGCTCCTCGAATACTTTCCTAAACTGGTTAGCGGTTCTCCCCCTGCATGTGAAACTTTCGTCTTTCTTTCTAAAGTCGGATGCTTGGCTGCTTCGATGCTGTCAAATATTTCTTTTGATATAAGTGTTTTCTCAGCACCAGTATCTAAACTAAAAATTTGCAATGCTTTTCAAATGTTATCAGTGATATTTTAAAACATATAGGCCTCAACATTGGGTAACTGTAAGCTGCATGGCTGTCTAAATCTACCGACAGTGAAAAAATCTACATGATGACTTTAGTGCAGACCTCCCGGATAATCCATTTTCGATAAAGGGGTGAGCAATTGACAAAACTTTAAAACAAATTATTATAGATTCTTTGTTTGACAAATCAATTAGTTATTATCCCCGCCGCGCGTTTAGAGCGAAGCGGGGGATATAGTATTCAGCTGCGTCTGTCCGTACGAAATGGAATAACTCAATTACTATTTGCTGGTTTCTTTTCATATTTTGCATATGGGTTCATCATAGGGAGAGTAATGTTCCTTCAGAGATTTGTTACCGTGACCGTCATTTTACCCTGTTAGCGGGACATCTCAAGAATCATTCGCTGGATTCTCTTCATATTTTACACATAGCTTCTCCAAAGAAAGACGAAGGGCTGATAAGATTTTAGTGACCATTACATGGCTGAGGCATGTGCTGGGTAAATGCCAACACAATCTCAATGGTACCATTCCAGGCACCAGTCACACCCGATCATAAATCTCCATGCATAGACCCCTTTTCGCGCGCTCATTTAAATACGACCTTGACCTCATTAGCATAACAGCTGATCGAGGTGGAGGCAAAACATGGCGGCGAGCGAAGCGGCAACTCGTAAGCATTTTGTTACAAATGAGCGGTAATATCAACGGCTGATATGTTTCTAATGCAAGTGAATGATATCCTTTGTGATTATAGAATAATAAAAAATTGAGGTTGAAGGCTGTCAATCAGTAGAATCCTTTGCAATCAGATTTTCACTCTTCAAAACAACGTAAACATTGAAATTGTCATGGTTGACTTTGAGTGGTCCAACTGGAGAGAGATTAAGCGCCACACATTTTCACAGAGATCGTTCTGGAGATGAAAGTGCAGATGCTAGTAAATGATAAATCAGAGTATCAGTTTACTTTACAACGTTATGTTCTGCAGACTTTAGATCGTTCTATGTAGATTATTTGGCCAGGGGTGTGATGTCACTATTTCACATTGCTGTTTTTTTAAACCTAGTTCCTAATTCTACTGAACATAAATGTATAATTCCTTCATTTCACTTAAATATATATAATATATCTACTGCAATAAAATATTTCATTGCCTTGTTGAATTACAGTTGTTTAATTTGTCACATCACGTTTGCAAACATGAGAATTGTGTATATAAAATACAATAAATCCAGGGAAAATAGTGTTTAGCAGGGTACTAAAAACAACTGCAGCAATTTATGAGGGCTGAAAGCATCCAAGAGACAAAATAAAAATACACACCAGCAGAATAAAATCCCATTTTGCCAGCAATCCATGAAATCATAACACCCAAAAAGGTTAGATTTAATCTGAATTACTCACTGTCAAACAATTCATAAATTTAAAAACAAAATTACCTACTAAACAAAACTTCACAATTCATATACATAATAATATATATGAGTAAATATGTGTTATATTTAGTAAGTTTACCCTTGTATTCTACCTATCTGTGAAGAAATGGGATATATCAAATAAGAGAGATTTTGTTTTTGATTTGTACATGTTAGCTATGGTAGTTCCCCATGGTAGGAGATTTAATGGAGCATGTCAAGATATATCATTTGAATACATATTTCCAAATCCATGTCAATCAATCAATCAAAGCATAAGGGCCGGCAAGGCTACATTTCAGTTTTACAGAGTGATACATGTGTGTATAAGCCCAGAATGAAGTAATATACAATCAGTTATTTAATAATGAATAGGGAAGTAATATGGTATTTTTGCTGTAGGAATGAATCTCTTAGATTTATTGCATTTTTTAATGTATATTCATGTTGTTTTGCAGAACTTATTGATTGTCTTTTGGCATATCAAATTTATGAACAGTGGGAAGTTTGAGTAACATTTGTATTGAAGTACAAGCAAGTCAAGCCTCCTAAAGTTTGATAACATTTACCTTCCAGTATAAAATGAAATTCATTTTCAAAAAGTTTTTTGGGGCATATGATACACAATCTATTTGCTCTGGGTTGGCATATATAAAAAGTTTGAAAAATATGTCCAAAGTGATTATTTTGTTTTGTTTTCTTAACATAAATTTTAAATGGTTCACTACATACAAAACTGGTAAAAAAAAAATCAACATTTTTGTGACAAAGCCAGAATAGAAAATTAACAAATTATGGTAGATGCATTCATCAAATACAGATGCAAAGGTACACACTAAAAAAAAGGGATCACTTTGGGCATGATTTTGGGATATTAACCCATTTATTATATCCACATATTGAATAAAAAAAATACTTCATTGAAAAGAGATAAAATAAAATAACAAACAAACCCATATGGTTGATTAGACAGTTAATAAACAATTATCTTTATTATTTTAAAATTTCATTTTCTCCAGGGACTCTCTAATCATGGATATCTTTAATTCATTGCATTGTGTATGTGTGTAAATGGTTATGGTTTGGACAACATCTGGATTGTCAATTGACATGAGCATATTTATAAATAGAGGGGTTTGAATTTGTGAATTACATTTATATTGTAAATACAATCATTTTAAATTTAAAAGTTTGACCTAAAAACATGGAATAGAATTTATTTTCAATCTGGGTTGGTTAATATATAAGGTGTGAAAACATGACCAAAGTGAGTGTTTGTTTTGGTTTCAACTTACAGACTTCAACTTCAGAGGGCTCCTTACATACAAAACTGGTAATAAATTCAACATTTATTCAGAACAGGCAATTTGTTAATACAGAAAATTAAAATATATTCATTCATCAAATATGTGGATCAATATATGGATCACCTTTGGCATGAATTTAATTAATATTTACCCATTGTTATATCTTAATATTCAATTCAAATACTTGCATGGGAAGAGATTAAAAATGTGTCAATTAGACAGTTATTAAAACATTGTTTTTATTATTTTAAAATGTCCCTCATCGTTTTCAATGAAAATCTCACTATGTAAGGCAAATTTGGGATTTCTCTCACAGCCTTCTCCATAGTCTAACACTAACAAATTATGTATAAATATCACCATTTCATTAAAAATTGGAAATGAGATTTTGTTGAGGCTCCTTTTTCTTTCCAGTGTGTAAGTGTTATTTACTCAAGGGTGATGCCTTTAATTTTTAACACTCATTGGTTATTATTACCTCAATATCGGACGCTTTCTTAATGCCAATGAGAAAATGTTTACCATTGAAATAATTATTATTAATTAAATTTTGTCAAAATAAATAGGAGATGGTATAACTTAAATGTGTATTACCTTTCATGTATGATTATTTTATCTCCTAGCATGTATTTTCTTTTCACCTTTCCCCCTAAATATTCATAGTTTAAAAAAAATAATGAGTTGGCTTTAAAATTGCATTGAATTTAGTAAAATTAGATTGGTATTAACCTTATTATGCACTGCCTTTCATTAATTATAAGCTTCTTACTTGTGTGTATTTTCCTTTCACATTTCCCCCCTAATATTCATAGCTTTTTAATTATGATTTGGCTATTTCTCAGTGTAATCAAATTATGTCATGTGACAATATTTAACATCAATGTTGTTGATGAAATACAATTGATGAAATACAATTTTGGTAAGGTGTGAACTACAGTAGTAACTATCAGTCGTTGATTTTGAGTGTTTGTTGAAAAAACACAGTGATTCTTTGATAAATGACAATATTGCTAGTCCACCAATCTACTTGTAAAATTAACATAATTATTGAACTCAGTCTAGTAGAAATCTACCCTGATCATAGGGCCGATACCAGTTGGATTTTATGTTCAAAAGACATATCTTCATTCTAGAAGATTGTGTATTAACATGGATAATTTATATTTCATTAAAAATGACTGAATTATACAAGCTGCACATTTATTCTTCATGTCAAACGATGTTTCAATGTTTGTAAACAAGACACGAGGGTCACGTCACATGTCAATCCACAACTCGTCTAAATATTAGTTTACACACCAGTCGGGTGAAGATTCCTTCAAACATTGTTTATTTACGACCAATACTCACAAATAATGCTATTTATATGGCTGATTTACTATAAAATATTTAAAAACTACGCGCTGCAAATGTTGAAGCGAGTGGAGGCACGCTATGGAGCTTCCGGTCTTTCTGCCTCCACTGAATATTCATGAGCTGGACGTCGCGTGACGTTTCCCGCGAAAAGGGGTCTATAGGGCTGTCTGCATATTTATGCAGTACAGGGCATCACCTTGAGCACACGGGTTGAGACTGTGGTAGTAAGTGTTCCCTATCCAGTGCTCTGCATAATGGGCTGTCTAGCTGTGTTTCCGCATGTCCTTCATTATGATTGCCTGGTGTGTTCCAGGCATTCAACCAATCTGGGAGGACCCAGCCTTTGTCACCGTGTCTGCACCCTGTACAAATATGGGGACAGCTTTTCTGTAATGAGTACTGGTCCCTTCCAAGGTGCAGACAATTTCTTATAATGCCCTTTCTTGAACGACTTGTCAAGGAGGAGTACAACATCTCCTGCCTTGTAGGTAGTTATGTCCCCCGAAAGTTTTTTCGGGAGACATAATGTTTTCGCCTCCGTCCGTTATTCTGTTATTCCGTTATTCCGAAATGCTTTCTTTTCCGGGCCATATCTAAAAAAACGTTCAATATTTTTTCACGAAACTTGGTATGTGGTTAGACCTAGTGGTGGACTGGTGCCTTTTGCTATTTTGGTTATTCTGATTTTTTTGATTTTTTCTGGTTTCCATGGAAACAATTTGAACTTAGTGCATATTGAGGGTAGGGACCTTTTCCGGCCTCTATCTCCAAAACCGTTCAATATTTGTTCACCAAACTTGGTATTGCTTAGACCTAGTGATAGAGTGGTGCCTTTTGCTACTTTGGCTATTCTGATTTTTTTTATTTTGACTTGTTTCCATGGCAACATTTTCAACTTAGTGCATATTGGGGGTAGGGACGTTTTCCGGCCTCTATTTCAAAATCTATTGAGTATTTCTTTACGAAACTTGGTATGTGGTTAGACCTAGTGGTGGAGTGGTGCCTTTTGCTATTTTGGTTATTCTGAATTTTTTATTTCTCGTTATTAATGCAGTATTGAACTTAGTGCTTAACATAAGTGAAAAATAAGGGTAATATGACTAGGTTGGATTGAAAGTTGGAGCGGGGGACATCACAGTGCATCACATGCACATATTTCTAGTTTGAACTGATATCAGCACACATTGTGTGTTGGCATGTATTAAAGGCAAATAATAGTTTATGAAACACAATAGATGCACCTTTAAATAAAAAATGTCTTTACACATTAAAAAATAATTTGGTATTTTGTTTATACAGTATATAATTTACTACAGAATGTCCAAGTCTTCACCTTCACCTGTTTAGTAACATGACGAGTTCCATGCACCATTTTCTTCAAAAGGGCATTCATCGACTCAAAGCCAAAGCACGATGTTGTAAAAAGGAGACCATGAAGCTTCAGCAAGTGAATGTTCATAGTTTGTTTGAAAGTACCTGTAAACTTGGGAATGTTGATATTCATGATCAGTTGTTCATTTTAGTTTGCTAGAAATACTATACTGAACTCTGAAAGAAATGTGACAATCAGCTTCAAGTCGTAATCCCACTTCTGTAGTTTTACAGTGGTTAGTAAAATCTCCCTTGCAGATGCATGAGCAGAGCTCATGTTTTCTGACATTTGTCGTACGTAATCCCAGACAGTGGAGGTTGTGTCAGCCTTGGGGAAAAGGGAAGACTATGTCCGCTGGGTGACATACTTCCCGGCGGCGCCCAACATCAGCATATATAAGTTATTTCTATCTCAATAATTCACTGTATTAATTACTTCCAACTACTCAAATATCTACCTTTAATAAACGTTGAATATAAGTATTGGAACACAAGCACTGCCCTGTGTAACAACCCATGAAGTGTAACCTCACTGTCTCAAAACAGTTGTCACACAAATACTCAACTACACTTATTCTTCACTTCCACCGTCTCCAGCATCTCCTCGCTCGTTCTCTTGTATCTGCAGAAAGAAAAGAGCGATGTGTTTTAGAAATTATTTTATAAAACGGTTGTATGATGCTTTGTTATTAGTGTCTCGACATTTTATCGTCGACAAGAGCCAGACAATATCGGTTACTCAGGATACAATGGACACACTTTTCATACTTACATAAGTATTTTAAAAGTCTAATAACACTGACCAGTACCATCCACCGCCAAAAAAACAATATGTTAAGTTGTGTTAATATGTATGGGTATACCTAGAGTAAAATCAGATATTTATCAGTAGAATAAATGATAATTTTAATCATACATAATTCAAGTCTCCGTCAAAATACAGTTATACTATGGAAATAAATATGATCAGTGGTGTATATGACTTCTGAAAATGGGTCCACGTGGGTCACTGCGTTAAGGTGAATATTTTTCACAATGACGGCAAACTTGCATAGACACATATATAGTATTCGTGTTTTTATCGCTTTTAGATCTCAGTTACTGTTGTTGTTCCGTTTGTAACGCCTTTTGTATACTATCACTTATCGATTGGTCTTATATATATATACACACACAAAGACACATAACCGGTAATAAATAAACGAATCCATACATGTGTATGTGTATATGTACATGCAAGGATTTAGACAGATATTAGATACTATCTATACAAGTCCTTGGAACATGTTAGGGTGGTAGGTCTATATGGTTCGATTAATATCAGTATACTGACTGAATATTATAACATGAAACGGATACTTATATAAATACTAGATTAGCGTTTGCAGAAAATTCAAAGTCACACAATCAGTGATCACTTTTCATTGTTTATCACAATCATGTAATGATTCAAAGTGTTAATAGTTGAAATAAGACATTTTCGCAAAAGCATGCTTAAGTTGTGACCTCGCTATGACCTTGACCTTTGACGGATGTTAGCGAAAACCTTTTCAAATCTTGGCCTTTCTCCATAGTTGATATATACCAACTAAGAGCCCGATGGCACAGATATTTTCAAGTTATCGTGTTTACAAGGATTATGTTAGCAATTTCAGAACTTGTGACCTTGACCTTTGACCTTGAATATGAACATGTCTAAATAATTCCCCAGGGGCATAAGTAAGAAGTTATGTATATGAGGTGTTGATACCTCCTTGGAAAGAAGTATGACCCTATCTCGTGACCTCGACCTTTAAAATTCAAGGTCAAGTTGTAACCTCACTTTGACCTTGACCTTTGACGGATGTTAGCAAAAACCTTTTCAAATCTTTGCCTTTCTCCATAGTTAATATAGACCAATGAAGAGCCAGATAGCACAAATATTTTTCAAGTTATCGTGTTTACAAGGATTTTTTTTAGCGATTTCAGAACTCGTGACTTTGACCTTTGACCTTGAATGTGAACATGTCCAAAAAATTCCCCAGGGGTATAAGTAAGAAGTTATGTATATGAGTTCTCAAAAGCTAATAGGAAAAAAGTTATAGCGAATACAAAACGCGGCGGCGGCGATGGAAACTGCACAAAAACTGATAGAGCTGCTAATTATAGATTTACGTCAATGCATATATGGATTAAAACATTATTAAAACTAATTTAACATAAATAAATATGGTACCAACAACGAAACTTCTAGTTACAATTGATTATCCCTTTATAACATATGTTATTTGATAGGTAAACTTGAACTTGTTCGATGATGGTGGCAATACCATGTAAAGGAACATACTTCTATTAAATACTACTATCGGTGATTGATTAATACATTCACTCACCACTCAAGGACATATATTTTGTGTGAAGGCGAATTGGGCAGCGTTCTGGTTTCTCTTTCGCCAACAACGATTGTCTTCATCTCTAATGACTTATGTTTCAAATCCCCAATGTTTGTTTTTGTGACACCTTCGGAATACGTTATATGTTTGATTCCGTTTTTGAAGACGAATGTTCCCATGTTCACCATTTTTAGCTCATCTGACCTGAAAGGCCCGATGGGCTTATAGCATGTCATTGTGTGCAGTCTTCTTGGCAAATGGGGATTCTAAGTTGTAGATTTCATGACCCCCTGACCCCAAATATGGATCACTGGGTCACAACCTATAAAAAATACCATTGTAGTGAACAGTTCTCTTGACATTTTACGTGCTCTTCACTTAAGACTAAGGGAGGTTATCCAAAATATGTGAGTTCTAACTATTAAAAATGC
Organism: Gibbula magus; assembly: GCA_936450465.1. Taxonomy (NCBI): domain Eukaryota; kingdom Metazoa; phylum Mollusca; class Gastropoda; order Trochida; family Trochidae; genus Gibbula; species Gibbula magus. The sequence continues at coordinate 21,018,435 of OW388294.1, read as the reverse complement.
ATGGTTGTTGAGAAAGAAGTTGAGACTTGAAAATTAAGAATAGAGGATCTAAAAAAAAAGTTGTGTAATATTTATACATATGTAAATATTAATATTTTATCATGTTTGAATGTCTGATGAGCTACAGAGCCAATGGCTCTATTTTTTTAGAGCATGGTGTTCCCCCAACTTCTGAAGCAGAAGCAGATGCCATTTAAATAAATAAAGTGTAAAACACTTTCTGTGGGGTATAATCACCCAAGATTCCCTCCCAAAAATGCTGTTCTTGTTCTTCACTTAATATGTCTGCTCTTCGTTTATGAATTCAAATGTCAATTGAAATTTGCTAGATTCTTTATTGAGGCGTCTGAGGCCAGAAAATTCAAAATCATTCAGATCCATGTCTCTCCCCTTCTGTCTCAAATGATATTGAAAGAAATCAACAGTTCATGCAGTGTGTTACCATGGTATTCGGAGCCTTTCTGGTTTCGGACTTGCGTAATGAAGGATACCAGAATTCGTCAATTTCAAGATTACTTGAATTATGAATGAATTTTTCAAAAAAGCCTGCAAGAACGTGCCTCTCTCTATACCAAGTTCGAAAGTTCTTAATGCCCACTGACTCTTCTTAAAATTGATTTTTGTTTCGTGTTTCTAGGTCTGTCAATGGCTTACCGAAACGTGTATTGGAGGTTTGTTCTTTTGGAATGTCAATCGTTTCTGTTGTTGTAAGAGTGTTTCCAAGTTTACATGTTGTATCTGTGTCCTATTATTGACTGCAACGTACTAAGTTTCGTCAGATGAGTTGACTGTTTCATCAAAATCAGTAGCATGTGTCACTGGTTCGGAGCTTGTGTTTTTTGGGAATATCGTTATCGAGAGAACAACTGTCATCACCGTCTCTATCGTGAATGGCAAATTGGGAATTGGGAAGTCCGACTCCAACATTGTTTCAAAATCTGAATTGATGTCATCACTACCAAATAATATTTGGGAATATGTATTTTGGGTTAAGAATATATCTTCATCACTTTCCATGTCTGTGCCAGCGTCCATGTACTAAACTTTTCAATATCGTTCACGATAAGTTATCACAATAGCACGTGTTTGTCTTTTATACATCATCGATAGGTAAAAGTCGTCAATATTATAGCACGAAACGTACGTGCAATAACTGGGCATCCAAAGGTAAAAATACTCTGACCAGTTTCGAATTTAGGTTTCAGTAGAGTAGACTCCTCAAACCCTGCAATAGTTACACGTGTAAGTATTACAGGGTTTTCGGAGTGTATTCTTACATAAACACCATGTCAACGGATCTTAGATCACTATACAATTGATTAAAGTTAAACATGCTAATTATACCCCCGCCTTACAGCGTAAGCGGGGGTATATAGCGTTCATTCTTTCCGTCCGTCTGTCCGTCTGTCCGTCAGTCCCAAAACTTTGTGCGGAGCAGATCTCCCAAACTATACATGCTAGCATCACCAAACTTCATACACATGTCAACCAGGATCCCTAGTTGTGCCTTTTGAGGGTTAGAACTATTTCTGAATTTCATTTTTTTCGGTTTCCATGGAAAGGTGACTAAAAAGCGACTCTTTGAGGAAGTCATTTTGTGCGGAGCAGATCTCCAAAACTATGCATGCTAGCTTCACCAATCTTCATACAAATGTCAACCATAATCCCAAGTTGTGCCTTTTGAGGGTTAGAACTATTTCTGAATTTTAATTTTTGCGGTTTCCATGGAAACGTGACTAAAAAGTGACACTGAGGTAGTCATTTTGTGCAGAGTATATCTCCAAAACTATGCATGCTGGCTTCATCAAACTTGATATACATATCAACCATGATCCCCAGTTGTGCCTTTTGCGGGTTAGAACTATTTCTGAATTTCAATTTTTATGGTTGCCATGGAAATGTGACTAAAAAGTGACTATGAGTAAATCATTTTGTGCGGACCCTTTGTCCAACACTATTCATGCTAGCTTCATCAAATTTCATGCGCATGTCAACTATGATCCCTAGTTGTGCCTTTGAGAGTTAGAACTTAATTAATTTTCAAATTTATTATTGAACATAGACCTATAGATGTGTCTTTTGCTGATAATGAAATGTGTTGAAGTAAGGGAGAAGCGGGGGTATGTGAGTTATACTCGCTTCTTCACTTGTTTCATTAGAGATTCATGTTCAGATTTGCATGTGAAAGTGTTCCTTGTATTGACGGTTCATGTAACTAAACCATGTACGAAAGTGAAAGTAAAGGTCTTTTCGATGTAAATTTAAGCCTAATATGTACCTAACACGTCATTAAGAACTCCTGTGTCTATTAGCGCACATGAGCATTTTTTCTCTATTTTTATTCTGTTAAAAGCACGTTTAACTTCATTTTTACAGACAGCATACCTTAAGCAGTTTCCCTAACATAACTAATATTGTTTTTGAAAATCGATTTTTTTTTTAAATTGGTATGTTACAAGAAAGCCCTACCTCGTTGTCACTAATTTATTTGTAAGTTCTGCACGACAGTTTGAGTTAATGTTGCATGTGTACCTAATGTTGCATGTTAACCTAACATCTTATTCTTCGATGCCATTTCATCAATTAGAAGAAGTGGCCTATAACAGTTAATGAGGCATATGCAGTCTATGAAATGTTAACAAAATATAACGTTTCTGAACATGCTGAAGAACATCATAAGTTTCCATGTCAGACCTCTTGGGAGGATCTGCTTTAATAAATAAGCTCAAGGACTTGGAAATGACATTAGATAGCGAAAAGAAAGTAAATAGAAATATTTCTGTAATAGTTAGAATCGATGTCAAGAAGTAAACATATCTGAATATCTAGTCCTCGGTTACATAGAATGTGAGGGTGGAAATTTACTATTCAGAATTTGCATCAAAGTAAATAATATTGTTTAGTATAATAAGTTTGTTTTCGGTGATTACGTTATACATTAGTAGATTAGGACAGGAGTTACCTAAGCAACAGCGAAGGGGCAATTTTGATGTATTGCTAGCGAGTGACTAGTTTCGCCTACATATGTACATGTTGGACTCATCAGACTTAAGTTGCAATGATAATGATGAGTACGGAGATCTAACGAGCGATTTTCAGCGGAGCTGTTCTCTCACTCGGAGTTGCAATGGTTTTGACTCTCCTTATATACTCTCAGAGTAGGTCACGTGACCGGATGGTGCTGGTGGGCTTACTTCCGGTGGTACTTCCGGGAAATTTATTACACACAAGAGGGACAAACCCGTGGCCCTTCATTTCAATCTCCCTGACCACTCCAAAGGTGACTTATTCAACAAAATAATCGCCCAACTCAGACAAAACCCTGACTCAGAAAGAACCACTCAGTCTAGAAGATCACTGGAACTGAGATGGATATTTGAGCCACTAACGTTCAGACCGTACGGCGTCAATGATAAGATCGTTGATTGAAACATTCCTTTGTCTTTTTCAACTTTAGGTTATACATTAGTTTATTTGTTGATTGCAATATTATTATCGATGTTCTTATTCAACACAAACAATATCATTAATGTTTTCTTTGTTCAGTATCTGTCGTCTTTATCAAAATGTTATTATATGTATATATACATTGTATATACAAAGGAGAAGGTGTTCTAAGTTGAACAACTTGTACCCAATCCAATTCTTTGTGAATAAAATGTGTTTAAACCAACTGGTACCAGTATATGAAACCCGAATATCTCATAAACTGAATATTCCTTTGGGAAGAAATGACTAGTCCATTGCAAATAATTAACAGGTTATGGAAACCAGACTATACCACATCAAGTATGCCCAAAGTCATCAATCGGTCAATGCATCTAAGGAGCCATGCTACTGGCTTTCGATTAACAGCGTTGGGGATTATCAGCAAATCTCCAATCATTTGCTAAACTTAATAATGTTCTGTCAGAATTTGTAACAGTCAGTTGCTTACTGCTTTAACACGAGTAAGGCAATGCTCTTATAGTGGTAGTTTAATTTGACCATAAGATCTTGCAAAGTTGCACGAAATCTAAAATGTAATCTCAGTCCACTACTTAAGTGAATTGAATCTTTGAGGAAATCTAAATTGCTAGATAAGTTGTCGTTTGGAATAAATGCTTTGTGCCTTAACAGGTGGATGATATATATATATATATATATATATAATGCAAAAACCAACTTGGTTTTGTGTAGTTTGGCCTTGTTACGAATTGGTAGAGTGCTCAACATTTGTAAAATGGAGCGTGATAAATGTAGAAAGTGTAACAAAAGTGGCCAGAAGACCAACCGAGCTATCACTTGACAATTGCTACTCGCATGAAACAGAGCTGTAGTGATACACTTAAAAAATTACATACTGAAGATTTCTTAACTGTACTTAATATGAATCATAAAAATATATAGTGAATGCGACGTCAACATGATTTCATATTAAGTACAGTTAAGTTAATCTTCAGTATGTCATTTTTTTAAAGAAAACATTAACCATGAACTTTTATATATATATATGTATATTTATTCATAATTCACTAACTAGCTTTCGACCTATAGAGGTCTCTTCAGGTGAGTGACGTTTATATATACAAGAGAACGTTTATATATAAACTTCAAAATATGTTTACTTTCACAGTAAATTACGTTTTGGTTGTAAGTTAATCTCCTTGATTCAGCTGTGTCGTCATTGATATTATTGATACACGACCATACAATTTCACGCTATATATAAATTATAAATTTGAAAAAGTATACCTCCTAGTTATCAGCTTTAAGCATTGATTTCAACCGAACCTACATAGTGTAATTGGATATATATTATATTTGGTGATACAACAGGACCAACTGTCAACGAGGTACAGTCATTCATATTGACTTTCACCAATTATATACATGTACACATATGAACAAAAATCATGTTTCTCAAGAAAGTTTAATATGATATTAATTTATTTGCTAGCTGTATTTGAGCTTTGTAGGATACATGTACACGATCCTTGAAATTTCATGCCACCTTACATGAAGTTCTTGCCGTCATTCGTTTCTAGCAAGCGATGTTAACGCTAGAACAAGCTAATACAGACTCATGATAAACGTTTCCGCCTGGCTAGAGAGTTCGAATCCTGGAATTAATTTAACATGCAACATTGGAAAATTTGAATTATTCATGTAGATGAGTGGTTGTCTCCGGATCTAGCATATGTAGTAGACTGTGCGCTATCAAACTTGATAATCACAATTTAACATATATTAGCATCACTACATTCAAAATTCCTAAATGAGTAATTCATAAAGAATGTAGTAATAGTCGCAGTTTTCTTGTTGCAAGATTCTTGCAAATATCCTCTGCACAGATTCTCTCACATCCATGCAGTTGCGGTTATAGAAGAGTAGCGAGTAACATTGGCCCCCTCATAAATTATTAAGATGCACTGCTAAATCGAACAATAACAGAGTTAGAACTCTGGTTGTTAGGACTTAAAAGTTTAAAAAGTTGCCAAATAATTTAGGGATATGAAGGTTCCATTTGGGTGCCTTTGTTATGCTTTGATCCTATCAATTGTTCTCTTCTCATGCCATGCTGGAACAAAGCGCTGATTCGGCAAAATTGATCAATTTTAAGTAAACGTCCGCGACTGTAAGTGCAAGTACATGCAATATATGTTGTGGTGTTTGAAATGTGAGATAATTTGTGCTATTACCCCTTTACCTTTTGAAATATTTAAACCAAATTGGCCACTTAAGATAACATGCGTGCATCAAATAGCTGCAGCAGTGACGAAGAGGCGATAAGATGTAACTCACCCACGCTCTCACCCACTCTTAAATAGAAGATAGTCTTCCATGGGAAGTTATATCCTCACAGACCAACGCCCACGGATATAACAAGTGTTCTCTTTAAAATCGTTTCATGCTTTTAAAGTATTCAAAATGTTGCTTTTCAGTTTCAAAAAAGTTTCAGTTTTGAAACCTTGTGAATATTTTCCTTGTAGCTTTTCTCAGTTTTGAACCTCTCAATAACCTCTTCAGACACTACGCGTCACAGGTTAGTTTCAACCATTTATTCAAGAAATATTGTTTTATTAATATTTGTGATTAAAAAGTTATTTGATTCAAATACTCACCATAGACAGCCATTTTCAAATCTCCTAATGCTCCAATACAATCATTTATTAAAATGACATTTTTTTATTTTATGACAAGATATCACAAATGTAAGACGTGTGCTATATCAATTCAATGAAGTCTAGAACAATTTGACTGGTCTCTAAATTACATTTCTAAATGCTTGAAGGTAATAATCACAAAGCTTAGCAACCGTTTTACCTTGAAAACAATTTTCCAGAAAATTGCATGTGACTGGTGATAATGAGAATATCCTTCATCGAAATGGGAGTGGTCTTATAAGTTAAAAGGAAGTTCTGCTTTTAGAAGTGAAGTTTTCACTAAAAGGAAGGCGTTGTCATTCAAAAAATTATTTAAAAAATGATTAGTGATTAATATTATTTGACCTAGTGATCCAAAAAGAAGGGAATTATTGTTATGTTTAGATACAATTTTTTTTTAAATCAACAACATCAAAAGATAAAGTAAATAAATACATATGATTTAAAGTATGTAACTTACAAATTATCCCCATTCATAGTTTGACCAATACACATATAGCACGGATGTGATATTATCATGGTCAGTTTAATCTTAGTTTACAATGTGAGTTAAATCGATAAGGTGGTTTAAAATCGAGAACTCCTAATAATATAATTACAAAATGATTTCCGCGATTCTGGTTGGACGAGAGCTCTTAAAAACCAGCTGCCATTTGTCTATGAATGCACATAAAATGTGCAACCATACCTCGTGAAATCCATTCAAACAAACGTTCAGGTCAACCCGTTTTTATAACTGAGCGAAACTTTTATTATATGAAAAATAAGAAATAAATATGTCATAGCGTCTTAACATCTACGTCGATAACTGGAATATATATTTCTTTCCCAAATGAGACATTTACCTTAACCGAACGCTTCATCTTAATAGATACAAGTCCTCAAGCTTGTTCGCTCACAGCACTTCACTAACAGTAGCCATGTTTGAAAGTCGAGTGAAATGCTAATGAGGGTTAATCCAAAAATGCGGAATCTAGAAAAAACAAACTCTGATTGTATTTATGTGAATGCTGGGGAAAACGAAATCAAATAACTTGCCCTTTTAGATCAAGGATTCCTCAATTTTGATTCAGCCATGTATTGTTGCGTCTAACAAACTGCTGCCTCTCATGATACATGACAAATATATTATATTTGAATAAATATTTAAAGAACAACGTGTTGACTCTGTAATTATAAGGATTGTAAAACCATCCTTCAATACACAACAACCTAAAAAGGATTCGAAACCTGGTTGTTGAGGCCCAATGCACTATCCAACCCCTTCCATACATTGTTTGTGTACATATAGATAGTTAAATAAATAATAAACTGTCATACCTACGATGTCTATGCCTTGAAGTCATTTCAGCTGAGATAACACAGGAACATTTTAATTGTTCATATGGCTTGCTCTGACAGACTGAGATCTAGATCATACCATTACTTGCATATGAAATGCTCCTTTAATTTGTTATGTAACATAGTGGATTATAGTTTCCTAATTGACTAAATTAACTCAGATCAAGGGACGTGCTTGTAGACTTTAATGTTAGTTTACAAGTCCATAAATCGCAATATTTTTTTCTTAGAATTGAAAACGATTCTAATTCAGCATCCTAAACAGACTGTCCTGACATCAAATGAAGGCCAACAAGGGGGTAAAACATATCCATCATACTTATCTGACAACTGGGTGTTACTTATTATGTTTTTGTAACCCCCACGCTCTGTATCTAACGGACTCATTAGAAATACATGAACCATTATCAAAATTGTTTTCTACGCTAACTCACTCAGCTAACCATTTTCTTCTATCTGAAAAATATCTTTTGTAAATTACGAATAATCTTAGAAAGAAAAATGTAATGGCGAAAATAAAGGTTTATGTCATTATTGTAATGAAGGCTATGTAGAAAATGAATGTCATGTCCTTCTCACCTGTAGTTATTATGAATATTGAAGAAATAGATATTTACCTATGATTTCAACTGTACACAAAGATGAACACTTAATGATAAATTTGCTGAATTCTAGAAATTATCTGTGTTAATGTTTTCGAAAAATGATTTTTGAAATGACAAAAATTTAATATATAACATGTTCACATCACTTTACAATGTCCAAACACCAAAGCTGTATGTATAGGTCAAATGGTCTAAGTTAATGAATAAAGCTATTGTCTGTAAAACTTTACCACTATAACACAACTTTAGATGTAGTAAAGAGGGTGTTTATCATAACGTGTTAGCATGGATCTCTATGACAACTGAGAGTATACATTGGTTGAAATACATTGATCAATTCGTCTCATTATATATCTCATTATGACATTTAACTTAATAAGGAACAAATATTCTGTTTTGTCTTGCATACATATTTTAAATCGTGGAACACAAATTTGATCTAAAAGATAAAATGTTACTTTTGTTACTAATGTCATTTTGTTCCCAGGGAAATTGGTCATATTTGGTTATGTGTAACACTGCAGAAATTGTTTTTCAGAAATAACTGAAACACTTCAAATAATGAAGATATATACACTGACGATCAAACAAAGTTGTCACCAACTTAAATTGACTAAAAAGAAAAACGACAACAAATACTATTTTGATTAATGTAGGGTTAATCATGAACATATTCCAATTGCTGACAGTGCATCGCAATGATTTACAGTCTCTGAAGACCACTTGAAGTCCAAAATGTCATTTTATACACATCTTTGGAAAACGTCTGTGGTACATGAATTGGCGATTCCTATTACTGCAAAGTGAACACACCCATTAGTACCTTGTATGGCCTCCCCTGGCACGAACACAAGCGTCACATCGACTTCTCATGATGACGTCAATCTTCTAGATGACGTAAGCAGGTTTCTGTTGCCATGCGTTCTGTAAGGCATTTTCAAGTTCTTGAAGAGTAGTTGGTTGGTTGGAGACTGTGATGGCCAGGGCAAAACGACGACTGACTGTTTCGGGAGTGTAGTCAGTGCTATGCCACGGAGAGTTCGGTTAGCCCTGATTCCGGCGTGAAGTAATCTAAACCATTAAAAGAGAGTACTGTATTGGTTGCGATGAATTAGTGCAGAGGGTAGATGCAAATCGTGGTTACGTTACCATGGGTACACTTGATTACGTGGGGAAGGCGTGGAACAGCGGGAACGTAAACCAATTGTAACGTCATCAAAAACCTATACCCTCATTGTATGATAAAGTACCGCTAGGCATCTTTTAATTCATAATAAAATACATCATATCCAAATACTGAGAAAGATTACAAGAATATAATTGGCAGTAAACCCTTACTGTATTCATATATTCAAAAGTATATAATACGAATTGGAAGAAATAACATAAATGTTCCTTCACTCTCAACTGTCACCTGGTTACTAATGTCATACTCGTTTGGGTTCTCTATCCTTCGTTTGTTATCTTCATCTCAGTAAAGGTAAACGGAACATGCCGATTGACAGATTAAAGGAAGTACCGACTGACATCCACACAGATCAAAAAGGGAAATCTAGGAAGTGCTTCAGGCCAGCCATCAACTTGATACTTAGTAACCCCTTTCAAGCAGTACTGAGCTCATCATCGGAGAAGTGTAAAGATGTCAAATCCATATTAGGATACTGTTAGAGGTTGTAAATCTACCATAACCTTGTCAGTGTTTCAACTCCATCATCGTGGTTGTATAATCGATTACTGTGGCATTCTACAGCATCATCCATTGTTCGAACATCTGAAATGAAAATAGCGGATTGCGTTGTTCTTACAGTGGCAGAGATTATCATTGAATAACTGTTTTGCATTAATATCACAAGTTGTTCCCGATAATTGAAGGATGCCCTACCCTACCGTCGATAACTGAAATCTACAAAATGGTGAATGCTTAAAAAAGCGTAGGCTTTTCAGAAAATGTCTATAATGTATATATAAATTTATTCGTATTCTTTAAAAAGACACATATGTTAATGTCTGTAACAAAATGATAACAGAGATAGCGCTAAAATCAATCTAAATTACTATTCGCCAAAACATAATTTGTGCTGAAGATGCATGATACACTTTTATCTTTTAGATATATGCTTTCTTTTGTCTTGTGATCTATGCTAACCTTTGCGTCTAAAATAGAACCATTAAACAAATAAGCATTACTTATATAACGAAAAACAAAATCGGCTTTCACTTTTGAGTCATCCTCGATAATCCAGCGCTATTGTTCCGATAAATCTACACACAAGCGCTGGAAAACAGTGAGGGTATTTATCCTTAACCTAGTTACCTCCCTTCGCAATGACTCAGCGAAACGCTTGCTTTCTAACAACCAATGAGATCACTTGAAATCAAGGGTGAAATAACAAGCACTCTCGTGTCAGGATCTTAATCTTTAATCATTTACGTCCACCCGTTTTGATGGACATGAATACACCCTTCTCACGTACATACTTCTTAAAACTTTCTTTTGAGTTTTTGTCAGGTTTTCTACGCTGAATTTGTTACAAATTTTATCGTAATCGAGTGAGCGAGCCATGTTTGTTTCTATAAACAACGGTAGTGATGCGTTTTGATTGGTCGAGTTGTTTACGCAGATAGTGTCTGCGTTTCGTTTCTGATTGGATAACATGGACGCAAGGGAGGTAACTAGGTTAGGGATAAATACCCTAACTGTTTTCCAGCGCTTGTGTGTAGATTTATCGGAACAATAGCGCTGGATTATCGAGGATGCTTTTGAGTGTACTATGTTATTGAACGGCAAAGTACAAGAGTAAACACTGAAGTTTGTTAATGGTATAAAACAGGTTTTACTTTATCCCTTGACACAGCTTCTAGCAACTTATAATCTCATGCTTTTCTTTACCCTTCACTAGAGTGAAAGGCCTTCCATATTGATGAGCAAGCCAGACCGATGTCAGATTTTTCTGCAGACAAGGTAATTAAATGGAACTATACCCCAGAAAAAGATATATAGGTCCTGTGATAATAAATACAACCTTTATCCATAATGACCAATTACATACGTTAACAACAAACCTAGTCCTAATTACGGAGAGTGACAGCCCAACATCAGTGAACAACCATCCTTTCTGTACGAAATTGATGAACACTTTCTTGTTTCATTAAAAATTTAACGAGGTTATAAAACAAGCATGGCTTTCTTGTTTTATTTCAGTACAGGGACATTATGTCGAGTGCACCGATAGTGCCCTAGTGTAGCGCTAGATGTTACCCTGTTCCTGTATGCCAAGCAGGTGATGAGCGGATGCAACACATTCTTCGTTTTAAGATATACTGAGTTTAGCTTGTGCAATGCCTTGAATATCATCACTGAACATCATTGAGGGTCTTTAAAATTATAAAACCATTCTCGCTTTCCAATTTCCTATGCAAATTGTGAAGTCAGGAAAATATTCCCAGTTCATAGTTCATTTTGTGAAGTCAATGTTTATTCCCGGTTCCTAGTTCTTTTTTCAACTTGTAAAGTTAGCGAAACAATTCCCGTTGTATTCACTAGGTATATTTCTTTCTGATCTGATTGATATTATATTGTGATATAGATGACAATGGAAAGTATGCATGTAGTAATTGTTCAAATGTTAAGACATCAATGGTAATATCTAGTGAGAAGCTGCTACAGTATCAAATACAATTATGGCCTAACTCTGATTATGTCTTTAGTGGATGTTAAGTGAAATCCATCCTGCATTTACAGAATGATGCATTTGTTATTGTATCATCAAATAATTTCCTCCAACTGAATAACCTTTAATATGAAGGAATCAAGGAAATTGGAGAGATCGGTAGTATATCATCATCCATAACAGGTCACTTAGGGTAAAAGAAGCACAATCTTTAAAGACTTGCTGTAGACACGAGACAAATCACCATATTCTTCACATTGGTTGAAAACAGAAAGTCATCTTTGATCATGATGTTGCAGAATGTTACCTAACAATATTATGACTTGAGATTAACGTTGTACTATAAACGTGTGTGTACTTATTCTATATCAATATACTTCAGACAATGGTATATTGGTGCTTTATATGAACGCATTTAAACTTTTTAAAGGCATGTTGATAGATGTTCCTGCATCGATTAATATTGAACTCTTTGATAAAAAAAACCATCTGAGGGGAGAGAGAGAGAGAGAGAGAGAGAGAGAGAGAGAGAGAGAGAGAGAGAGAGAGAGAGAGAGAGAGAGTAGATGTTCCTGCATCGATTAATATTGAACTCTTTGATAAAAAAAACCATCTGAGGGGAGAGAGAGAGAGAGAGAGAGAGAGAGAGAGAGAGAGAGAGAGAGAGAGAGAGAGAGAGAGAGAGAGAGAGAGAGAGAGAGAGAGAGAGAGAGAGAGAGAGAGAGAGAGAGAGAGAGAGAGAGAGAGAGATTCTTTATTTCCTCCAGTTTACACCGAAGATCACAATTATACAAATACGTTAATACGTGAAAATGTACACTTTACAAATTGGAGGATATACACATATTTACAAAACTGTTAGACAAGAGAAGTCGCTATTGGACACTCAACATGTAAAACATGTTTATACCAGCTCTATAAAACAAGTGTAGTTAACAAAATATATACACATTGGTAAGCAATCTACTAGTATTGTGTAAGAGAGATAATAGAGAAGATTAATCATTAAGTGTAATATTGTAACAGGTGGCGTCTTATTTTGAAAATATATAGTGAAAAGTTTAGAACAATGATTTCCCAAGTGTGGTGTTCAATATATCGGTTAAAATCAGTTGTGCCCCCGAGAAGGAAAGCTAACATGTCTGCTTCATCTTGTAGTTCAAATGCAACATACGTTTCCACATCAAGAAATCTATCATAAACGTAAAGAAACTGTTTCTGTCACAGTTAACATGTTCACAATGTAACAAAATATGAGTATCATAGTCGAAGGTATGTTTATGGCAAAGTTTGCACTCTGTAGAAATTTTACCACGTGATGAAATTTGTATGCATACTCGAAGGGCAGATTTAAAGTCAGGATGTAGATATGCTAATTGCCAGAGAATATGATAGGTTAGTTTGTTGTGAACACGTTGGTATAAGCACATATTTGCATTAAAGGATGTTCTCATAATCCATGAATGTTCCTCGTAACAATGTACAGATGTATTTACAATTCGTCGCCATTCATGTTTCGAGGGGAATAGCCTTTTGTAATATAATTTTTGACATGTACATTTAGATTATATTTTGAGAGTATTGATAGCAGATGATTGCAGATTGTAGGGGATGTTGTGGAGATTGAGATTGCTGCACAAAATATATTTTTGGCAAAGTTGTTACAGGAAAGTTTGCATAGGCGTCCAAAAAATATGAGTTTACATTTATCAATATATCCAACAAGAGTCCACAATCCCAAATTTGCAATACTAGAGTATGTTGATGATCTGTTATCAAGCCGCTGTACAATACGAGCAAAATATCGCTGCGTAAGTTCAAGTGCAGCTGCTTGTTGACCCTTAATAAAAGGTAATATTTCACAACCATAGAGACTTGTTGTAAGTATCATTCTCAACCAGATTTTAACACATGTAAATGGGTGGAGTTGAGAATGATTAAGTCCAACAGATCTAAGAGCATTTACATTTTGTCTTGCTTTCTGACAATACTTATCAATTCGTGCTTTTGTTGATAATTTATCAGTTAGAAGAACGCCTCCATATACTGTTGATTCAGATTGATAGATAAGTGTATCACCCAGGCGATATTGTGCTTTTGATTCAGTGTTTTTGTTTTTATTGAAGATAATTATTGAACTTTTTGAGGGATTGTAGGTCAATCGCCATTTAGAAGCGTATGAGGAAACGATGTCTAATGATGATTGTAAGCCTTTTGGTGATGCACTAACAAGTGTAGTATCGTCAGCAAGCAAGACAGCAGGAACACGCATACCATATACACAAATGCCGCAATTTGCTTCTCTGAGAGAGGTGATTAGATCATTTATAAAAACTAGGAAAAACCAATCAGAAATAACTCTTCCTTGACCAACACCTTGTTTGACATTATATTTGTCTGATCTCTCACCTTGGTATAAGACAAAACATTCACTGTTAGTATAGCAATGATGTAGGAGATCCCATGTTTTACCTCGTATTCCAATTTCATATAATTTATAGAATAGTCCATCGTGCCAAATGCGGTCAAAAGCTTTTTCATTATCAAGAAACGAGGCAAAAACAGGCGATTCTCTGTGCATATAAAAATGAATACATTCCATTAGAGTTAAAACAGATATTATGTTCACGCCGGAAGCCGAACTGTAGAGAGTCTGGGAAATCTGGTTTTGTTATAACTAATTTTTGTTCAATTCTATTGAGTAATAGCTTTTCAAATAGCTTACTTTGCATGAGAGTCATTTGATTGTTAATATTTACCAAATGTAAACTAATTAAATCACTCGCAAAAATCTGAGGCACTATGTTGTAGACAGTTATGCTGTATGACAGTGTTGTAATTAACAAGTTTAACAAAGTTGTTTTTCATATTATCGTTATATTTGACTAGTTAGTTTTATTTTATTACTGAAACAATTTGACATTATATATCAGGGCTATACGAGAGAAATCCCACTTAGCATTTTCATTTTCACCATTAATTTCAAGCATTGAGGGTCTTCTATACTGAACAAAACATTTTAGGGATATTTTATATCCCTAACGTATTTTCTACTAACTGTTTTTACACTGGACAAAATTAGTTAGGAATTTAAAATATTCCAACTATATTTGTCCGGTATAGTAACAAATTATAAGATTAAAAAAAGTTTGTTTTAATAGATGTTCACAACTCCTACAGTGGTTATAATTGTAAGGGCGATATGAATTTCAAATCAGTAAACTTCCACTACATTTCTGCATCTCTGGACATATTTAGGTATAAGTGCTGATCACTGACCACTTTCAACATTTCTCTTGGTAGGATGATGTACTGCTATCAATAAAGTCATTGCAAATTATAATGTGAAACATGATACCAATTCAGTAGTAAACAAGCAGACAGAGTCGGCCATATCCCCCGCCATGTAGGAATTTTGAATATATTTATGCATTTTGAATATATAATGCATTTACTTTCATGAAAATTAGTATAACTCATAACTCATAAGTGATAGTTCTAACCTGAACACATTGATAAATTTATATGGATTGTATCGCAACCGCTCTGTATCGTTACACCTCTAGACGTCGCTCAGGAAGAATATTGAATAGTTTTGAAGTTTGAGGCCGGAATATAGAACCAAGAAGAGGGAAAACTAAGTCCAGACTGTTTGCATTCGTAAAAAAAAAAAAATACTCTCAAATTTCTATATAGCAAAAGGCACATCTAGACTACTTGGTTGATACCTGTACAATGTTTCAGCAAAATATATTGAATAGTTTTGAAGTTTGAGGCCGGAATATAGTTTTCCCTCTTCTTGGTTCTAAGTCCAGACTGTTTGCATTCGTAAAAAAAATAAAAATATATTGAATAGTTTTGAAGTTTGAGGCCGGAATGGAAAAGTCCGGACGCACAGACGGACAGACAGACGGACAGACGGACGGAGCTCATTTCTATATCCCCCGCCAACTTCGTTGTGGCGGGGGATAATAACCTTACACCGATGTCCATAGCTTTAGCTACACAACATTGTGTAGCAGTGGCACGTTCAGAAATTCAGAAAGTATTTCAGTTTAGGTTGACAACGTTCAAGTGCAAGACACCTTTGATATATTTGTTCTGAAGAAGTCACAAGCTATTTAGTGGAAACTGACATGTTGTGTTGCACCAGTTGCAAAACACATTTTACAGATTGTATGAAGGGTAATATTTGTATGAGGAGATGTTTTATACTAAACTTCAATCTTGTGTTTGAATAAAAGTGTTTACAGTAGCTCCATCAAGCCCAATATATATATATATATATATATATATATATATATATATATATATATATATATACAATTATCTTATTTGCAGTAGAACAGCTGTCTCCATTCAAAATCATATCTCTCCAGCTTCCTTATATCCCTTTTAATTATTGGAATTTTCTTTACTTCTGTTTTCCAATACTATAAAAAGGATATCGAGTCGCAATACCTCAAGGCATGAGGAAAGCTGACGATATGGTTTTTTTGTGAGATACGGGTCTAGGGCATGTCTGAACACATATATGGTTTAAGGGTACATCACAACACAAATTTGCAACTTTGAAAACAATTGGAATGCAATAACATACGTTGATCAGGACACATGTTTTATATCACATCTTAGAAATCCTCAAAGATGCTTCACTAATTTGGATCAATTTACTGGCTACATTTGTCTGCACATGTGAATACCTGTGGACATCAATTTATCAGAAACTTCCAGACATATCTTGCCATCGTGTTTGCCATAGACACCCAAATATGATCATCATTCGAAGCGAAATAGGATTTACTACGGTGCAAATGCCAGAATCCTTAAACTGCCTACTGAAAGATTTCAAAAGGACCATATAAAGCACGAGCACACATGTTTTTGTTGCAAATTTGGACACTTAATTGAAAACAATAGTTAGCATGCCTTAATAACATATCATGAAGAGCAATTTGCCGACTTTCGTAATTTTCATATCTTCTACTTCTAAACTATCGTGTTAATTTCTATCTTGTGAAATGCGGCTCTGTCCTCAAGACAAAGAGAGAGAGAGAGAGAGAGAGAGAGAGAGAGAGAGAGAGAGAGAGAGAGAGATCATCTTTATCGTCGACGTGGTGTCCCTTTAAAGCAGGCAATTCTTAAGCTTGAATAAGTAACACATCGTGATAATACTCGTACACAAGGACTCTCATGTTCATGCAGGTTCAGCAATAGAAACGTGGTGAGTAATAAATCCCCGGTGTCCCTTTAAAGGAATGGCAGTGCGAGTGCATATCTCGTTGGTTTTTGCTCATTTCTATCACCAAATATAAGAGACATCCAATTTAATTATCTTAGGTTAAGTCAATAACAAGCCTGATAGCTGATAATTTAATTCAAAGATCGTGAACAAGAGTATTGAGAAAACCATGGCAATGAACATTAAAACTTGTTTTAAAATCGAATTTTATCATCAAATTGTTTTTCGTATTTGAAAATCTAGTTTAATAGGGTAACTTCGATCCAAATCGATTCCAATGATTAACATAACTTTAATCTTATTTTTATTTCTGTTAAAAGCATACTTTCTCAATACCACATAAGTCTGACAAATAAATTATTCCTATTCTGTAAAGTTAAGTAACAAGTTTTATTTTGATATGATATTTCATAGACCACATGCCTCATTAACTGTTATAGACCACTTCTTTCAATTGATGTAATGTTATTAAAGAAACATATGTTACCTTAACATGCAACAGTTACTCAAACTGTCTTGCAAAACTAACATATTTTGGATAATAAAACACAACAAATGCTATTAAATGTGCTTGGTTAATATATATAATTGCAAATTTAATTGAGGGAATATTCAGTAGTACTAAATATATTATATATATAGGCTTTCATTGCAACTTGCATGTAAATGAGTCGGAATGATGAAAACATTGTCATCCATAATAGCAGATGCATGACTTAAACGATTTGACAGAGAAAACTTTTAAATGAGATTGCGCATAAACTTTCATTTTATCTACTAATGTGTATGAAATAATCTTTATTACAAAATGTAGTGAAATGAATTACAAAATCTGTGTAGACAGTTTCCACTTTAAAAAAAAGTATTTACAAAATCAATCCAAAAATCGAGGAGATTGTGTAACGTAAATGTTAAGTGCTGCCACAAAAAACCCAGTAGACAACAGAAAACGAAAACAAAGTATTATCAATGTTTCCCAAGGTAGACAAATACATTTTTGCATCAGGCTAACAGTAACTACGTATACGCATTTCGGGAGTCCTAATTGTTTATTTAAGTAACTGTCTTGCAGATCAAATGCAGAAACGTATTAAAATATGTGTCCTCATCCTAGTAGACTTCAACAGCTTAAACACCATGGTTCTTATGTTGCTTCTACTTGTTGTTCTTCTCTCAAAGAGCATCTGTCAGACATGGGGCCATAAAGCAGTTCAGCCCTATGGCCCAAAATTGTGTGAAGTGCTTTGTCAAAACACAAATGCCTGTACAGACCACACATTTGAGGAAATCCAGCTAATATGTCAACTTGTTACCAAGTCATCTACTTCGAAATATATATCAAATAGAACGGACTTTGAAGTGTCTGGTGTTCCTGGAAACAATTCTAAATCCACGAGAAAAAAAACTCTTGTCAGACTGCAAGGTAAATTTCAGCACTTTCGTTTTCAGAAGAAATCGTGTGGACAATTCAAATGAGATTTAATCAGCTAATTAAGATTTCATAATAATTGCAATATCCAATCATTATTCACCTCGTATTAGAAACTTAAGTTATAGTGCAAGGAAGGTGGGATTTGTCTCCTCGAGATACATATACTTTATGAAATAATTCAGTATTTAGTACTCTCTGACTCTCTGTTAATCAATATTCATTCAGTAATCATTCAAATCATAGTTTTGTTTTGTTTTCATGGTCGTGATCCTTTAACAACTGTTCACAAAGTGTTTTCATTTTCTTATCAACCTTAAAGATAGAAAATACACGTACCACCTGGATATTGAAAATCAGCATAGGTTCTTGGAGATATTTTGATTTTTTGTTACATTCAGTGTGCCCAGATACATGAAAATGCTGTCCTACTATAATGCTGGTCAATACCGCCTTAGAATATTGGAGTAAGGTTCCCAATGACAGGATATCTAAAATAGCTGTATAACATAACCACACTCTTCAAAGTTCCTCAAATAGTTACTACATTGAAAACCTCTGCAACCAAACTGGTTTGATGTGCTTG
This sequence comes from Gibbula magus, assembly GCA_936450465.1. Classification (NCBI taxonomy): domain Eukaryota; kingdom Metazoa; phylum Mollusca; class Gastropoda; order Trochida; family Trochidae; genus Gibbula; species Gibbula magus. The sequence continues at coordinate 20,999,415 of OW388294.1, read as the reverse complement.
TCAACACAATATTTTATTTCCTGCAACCACATAATTATTTGCCAAGGTAAAAATAGTGATGAATAATTGCTTTAAAAATAATTTCGAGGTTTAAGGTATATCTGGTCCTAAAGCCAATTTTGCAGATGTCAGATGTGATGTGTCATATTATTGAAAAGTATCTCTGCTATTATCGTCTATTTGTATCACCTGTTTCCCTTACTTACTTCAGTTACATTTCGAGGTCATTATGGAATGATGGATCTGTCAATTACTGTGAGGCCATTAATAAGAATTATATCTCCTTCCACCTACCTTCTGACCTAAATGAAATGACCCAATAACTATCAGGTCATCATACTGGAAGTTATGTTCCCCTAGAGTTTTGTGACCTTAACCTCCTAGTGATAGCTTAGTTTTAAATGGTTGGAATCTAATTGTAATGTCTGAGAGGAAATCATTTCCTTTGAATGGTAACCTTGAAGTTTAATCTTGCACTTTCCAGAAGAGAAACTAACCAATGGTAACCTTGAAGTTTAACCTTGCACTTTTCAGATGAGAAACTAACCAACCAAGGAGACACTGATATTATTTATCCTGAGAAGAATAAGACCATGTTTGTCATTGCGTGTCAAAAAGAGAAACTGGTCAAGGTAAAGAGATTTGTAAACCTGAGGATGGTGGATATAAACTGGCAAAACGAATGTGGGGAGACATGTGTTATGTTTGCAGCCATTGGAAACAAAAGCCACATATTTGATTTTCTTGTTCAGCAAGGGTGTGACATGTCAATTGTTGATGACGATAATGACACTGTGTTGCATTTTGCGAGTATTGGTGGAAGCACTTACATTGTTAAGAGGTTGGGAGATGACTACAAGAGTGACACAGACTTGGGAGATAAACATGGTATGACTCCACTGATGTTTATCAGACACATTCCAGGTATTCAGTCCTTGATGGGCAGAGGCCCTAAAAGAAACTAATGACAACGATAACACTTTCCCACATCTGGCATTGTGGAGATAATCGTGTAGATATTGCAAGATTTGTCCCATCACTTTACATCATTGATCCAGTATATATAAATAAGGACTTGAAAACTCCTCTCATGACTGCTGCTATAAAAGGTTTTATTTTAATTGTTGATTTACTGCATACAGAACACAACGCCACTCAGATATAGTCAGATGGTTTTGTGTTCCTTGTACTTGTAAGAATGGAAACACAACCTTTTAAGTGGAAAATACAGAAGGCCATGGTGACACTGTGTCGAGTATCGAGCTTGCAAAATCAAACGCATTTTCTCGGCAAATTCGACTTGAGAGTCGAGCTTAAACCGCATTCCCCGATTTCACAAGAACAACCCTAGTTGTGACGTCACATGCCTTATGGGTAGAACAAATTCCTCTACCATCTATAATACTGTACAAAGCTACTGAACTGAACATGATACTTTTAATCATTTCGTCACTGACAAGACCCATTGGTCACACCCAAAGCAATAGTTAAAACACAATACTGTGTTTAAATATCCGGACTTTTTGATAAGAATATCTTTACAATTGGTCTTACCATAAAAGTGCATAACTTTTGACAGTCAACTGACCAGATCATGTTAAAGTTGCTATGGAAATATTTCAAGTTTTACTTCGAAATTACGTCAATTTGTTTCATCCACCATTTTGCCCTGATGTCTATAAAAGGTTATCAGTGTTATTTTGAAATGTGGATACGTAATGTGCAATATTTGAACTCATTCATGTTACAAATGCATGTTCAGGTAATTTAAAATTTGTATTTTTCAAAATTTACAAGTTAACATAAGGGTAAATACCATCTTAAAATATATTTTTCTGCAGACATAGAATTTGTTTTATATTTCAATAAAACATTGTATAAGGTTTGACAAGGTTTAACATAATTGTTAGGATGTTTAAGGATTTGAGACAAGCAATGTTTTGAATATATTAACGTATATCTCCAAGATGTCATGTGGATTTACGAGCCGGCTGGAAGTTCAATAATGGTTTTAAAACGTTTGGCATATATGACCCACAAAAACACAATGTATGCACCTCTATGACCTGGGAACCGGGAATGATTTCATAACTTCGCAGACCCGCAATAAAGTTTAGTGATGATTTTGAAGTTAGTAATCTTAAAAGGGGGAATACTACTCTTTGTTGCTATAGTTGGTGTACCGCCCGCTCATTAACTACTTGACGCTCAGTAGCAGCTGGCGCTTGCCCTTCTAGGTGCACAGACTGTGCTTGTGCTGGTACTTAGAATAATAAAGAGTTATTTAAAAAGCATTTTGCGTGCTAAAACATTGAAGCTGCGCTTGTATTATAACCATATTTAGTTTTTAATGAGTTAAAAGTTGTTCATCAGAGACGATGACTGTTGAATGATGTTGGGTTGTAAATCTCTTTTTAGGGCTAGGCTTGTCGTTAACTTATCTTATTGGTAATTATGGTTAATGAATGTATGTATTTATGTTCACATGGCCTGCATGTAATTTGGTTATAGTGCCATGTAATTAACTTTTGCGGATCAATTTGGTCTGGCTTGTTCATCAATATCCGAACAGTCTTTGAAGGGCATTTTTGCATGTATATTTGTTGGCCCCTTTACAATAGGGGAACCACCCTTTAAAAGTTTATTGATCAACCTACGTTTACAATGCAATCCGTTTTATTATTGATTGAGGAGGATCGTTAATAATAATAATGTGGATATTTATGATATGCTGTCTCCAGGTACCAATACCTGCTCCTGGCGCGACCGACATATTACGCCTGGTTATATGTCTGTTCAATTGCGTGAGATCTTGTTCTTTCCATTAGAAAAATTATACAGCCAATTTAAATTAGCCATATTCTTCTGTATAAGGCGTTCAGTAGTGTAAATGTCAACAACTTTGTTCTCAATACAGCTGTGTTAATAGTGTATAACAGCTCTTTGAAGGTATCAGAGTCGTATCTTCGAACCTGATCTTTGAACCTGAGAAGAGTTTGTGAACCAAAATGATTTCCAATAATGTCTCTCTTTAAATGATAAATATTCAAAAATAAATATCACATTTACAAGGGTGTTTCAAATAACAGATCGAGTTACACGAAGCAAGATAACAAGGTCTTAGAAATAAGATTCGTGTCTGATGTTATTTAATGGCGTTATTCCAATATTGAATATCACAGCAAAAAGAGGCATTTAAGCATGTTGATACAACCTAATAAAATAGTCATAAAATAATAAAAGTCATACAAGACTAACATTGTATGTGCAATACAAATTATTGTGTGAAATCCAACTACATTTATGAATAAATGTGTATCATGTGATGTTATAGAGGTACCCATAGATTATAACCCGACAAAGTGTTCTAAATAACTGTTATGAAAAATGTAAAAGATTATTTCAAAAGACACGCTTTTATATAATTATATATATATGAAACATAATGATGCACAAATACATTCAAGTCACCAGTGCCATTCCAAAGTGTCTTTGTCATAGCATTACCTATAAATTAGCAAAACAGCATTTTCATAAGATTTTTAAAACCCATAACATAGTATTACTTGCCCAACTTATTATTTGTAATTATCAACCGCCGCGCGTTTAGCACGAAGCGGGCGATATAGTATTCGGCTCCGTCCGTCCGTCCGCCCGTCCGTCCGTACGAGATGGAATAACTTAAATACTATTCACTGGATTCTTTTCATATTTTGCATATGGGTTCATCATAGGGAGAGTAATGATCCTACAGAGGTTTTTTACTTTGACCTTCATTTCAAGGTCGCAACGAGACTTGTTCATTTTATCCTTGTCAGCGGGATATCTCAAGAACCATTCACTGGATTCTCTTCATATTTTATATATAGCTTCTCCAAGGAAAGGCAAAGGGCTGATTAGATTTTGATTACCTTGACATTATTCTTAAGGTCACAGCGGAACTTTGAATGTTTCGACATGTTATTGTACATGTAAAGCTTGTCAACGGGATATCTCAAGAACCATTCACTGGAATTTCATCATATTTTACACAAAGCACCTCCTAGGGAAGACAAAGGGCTGATAAGATATTTGTGACCTTGATATTTTTCTCAAGGTCACAGCGGAAATTTGAATTTTGCGACATGTTATTGTACATATAAAGCTTGTCAGCGGGACATCTCAAGAACCATTTACTGGAATTTCATCATATCTTACATCAAGCACCTTCTAGGGAAGACAACGGGCTGATTAGATATTTGTGACCTTGACATTATTCTCAAGGTCACAGCAGAAATTTGAGTTTGTCAACATGTTAAGCTTGTCAGGGGCATTGATATCACAAGAACTGTTCATTGGATTCTCATCATTATCTTACATCAGTCGTTCTTTTGGGGAAAATTCAGGGTCTAGTCAATTTTGCTGATCTTGACATTATTTTTAAATTTTGAAGTATTAATTTGCGGCGGGGATCATGTCACCTTAGTGACAACTACTTGTTCTTTTCTTCGTATGAATTTTGTAAGATGCATGCTGATAAGAACGCAACATCATACTTAATGACAACGGTGAGCGCTGTACACATCATCCAGATGTTTAATAATTATAAATTCAAATACCTGTTGAGTATCGATGATATCAAGTGAAAATAAACATGTCCTAGCTGAACGGTAGTAGCTGACATTCGAAAACACATTATATGATACGTTTGACGAAATAAAATACTGTATTCATCTGAATAAACGCCCTCTCCTAATAAACGCCCCCCTAAGCCATTTTTGACTCGCGGAAAATGACCCCTGATAAACGCCCCTCTTTTGTATCGACTTTTCTTACTGATGTTTCATTGAAAAAGAGTGTTCAATCTTGTTATCAACCTCTTATGTCCAGTAAAGTGTAAGGTACATGGTATTTCCAGTCTCTCGGCGACTGTCGAATGTCTGTAACGATCAGTCACTACACATTTTATGCAACCCCCATGTTTAAAGAAACAGGAAAATGTCTTGTTCAACTCTCTTGGAAGATTTCCCACAAGTACAGATGACACTAGCATACTGACCGCGAATTTTTCATGAACGTTATTTTGTTCACGTGAAGTTGTCAATGTGATTTAAATAAAGAATTTCATGACCCGGAAATAGTGTTTACATAATCGTGCTGCACCATTTGCTTATCAGCTGATTGTGTTCATGCTGCCGTTCATTGGTGATTACATTTAGATTCCTAGCAAACTAAAGTTTCATTGGATAAGAGAAATGACGCGACAAGATGGCGGATTCAATTACTCAATGTATCTTCGTGAGTTTTAATTAGTTACAATTGCCATTACAAATTGTGTATCAGTACTGGTTGACATTTGATACAAATAATAAACTGCGACATTTAACTCTTCTTTATATTTATTTGATACACTTATTTTGATTTAAACTCTGAAATAAAATCGATGTTTCTTTTTCTTTTGGACATCAACAGACATTTTTTTAATAAACGCCCCCTTTTTACGATTTTTTAAAGTAAATCTAATAATCGCCCCATAATATACTGCCATGTGGACGTCTTATTGGTCGCTTAGCTGTGTCTGCCAACATAACATCCACCAAAATTGGCTCTGTGCATACTGCATTTTTGGCAAACTGACCTTTTGGACAATCATGCCCAAAGCATACATTCACATGACGCTCGGAACAAGGTGTGTTTCTGATGTGATGCTCACATATGATGTGGGATATTCGATGTGTACTTGTAATGTCAACACTAGCAAAACTATTTTTCTGGTTTCAATATCAAATGGGTGGTGCGATACTTAGGAATAGGTGTATATATGATATACACACTTAAACATAACAAATTTAAACTACTGGGTCCCTGTTTATGGATATTTAAATGTAGTATTGAGTGATAACATATAGACGTTTTGAGGTTATATGTGTTCATGTATTTGATGATTAACTTTATACTATCTGGTAAACTGAATATCTGGTCTAACCACCATGCACTATGAACAATTTTTGCATGCAGACGTCTGAATGTCTGTCGGGGAATCTGTTGCCACTCATCATGCATAGCCTAACCCTATGTCCTGGCTTAGTTAGAACGAAAGGTATTGAAGTGGATTAGAACACTTTCAGAAATAAATGATAACATGTATTATTCCATATACATATTTATCACTTCATCCATGTCACGGGTCACCTGTCACAGCCTGTCCAGGCTACCGAACATGATTGACAAACGCTGTCTATACTAATCCCGACTGATAAAGTTTTGTTAAATTCCAAAGAGAGTTAGCTTTCTTTGAAAATGCGCCATTTCTATTCAAAAACCTTAAAAAGCAATTGTGCTAATGGTTCATGCATCTTTAATGAGTCTGAAAGACACACAGCATGGGCTTAACAACTCTGAGATAAGAAATACCCAGGTGTAGATAAGTATGATTGATAGCTTTTGCGTCCTTGCGGGTCCATCCTGCGGTGTCAAGACAGTCTGACCTTGGCTAGGGTACTGAATTAGTAATTATTTGATTTCTAAAAAATGTATTTATACATTTTCTCCTAAGTATATTATCCATGTTAAATAACTTATTTATGAGTCCTGTATCTACGAATTTGTTTTATAACTAATAACTTCGTTCAAGTTAAGATTCCTCCATAATAACACTCATTCATTTCTCATGCTTTATCCCCTCATGTTTGTATTACAATCCCTATTGTATACCATTCTTATGCATGTTAATCTCCCTGATTAACTTTCCTCACCATTGTTGTGTTTGCTATATACATGTATCATATTTTGTTATGTCCTTACATTCCACCTGATGAAGGAGTGAGTATATACTTCGAAACGTCCTGTATTTTCACAGAAGTTGTTATCCAAAAAATCTTCCTGGTCTTATGTATACCACTTCTAAATGCCCTCCAAAGAACATATTCATTTCATTGTGAACACTAAAAATACAGATTTAAAAAGACAGATGACAAACAGTAGGAAATAAGATTAAGACAAGTCCCAAAATATTGTCCTGCAAGTCAGTCTATCGGGAATATTGACAAACGTGTTGTTTTTTAAAATAAACACATAGATATGTTTCCCTCCACAAAGATTTGATAACAATAGTTGTTGAATAAATGGTTGAAACTAATCTGAAAGTCAATTATAGTTATGACCTGATTTCGATAAAAAGAGGGTATTCAGTTCAAAATTAAGATAAGTTATATAGAAAATAGTCACAAGGCGTTACTCATGACCGAATGCCCTTCTTAAAACTATAAAACAACCTTTTCCCTAATTTCCAAAGATATCCGTGAAAGTTGTACAATTACATCCCAATTTGGCAGGTGAGAAAGCTTTCCATGAAAGACAATCCTTGTATTCAAGAATGGGTGAGTGAGTGGACGTGGGTCAGTGTTTTACCTACTTGATGCTTGTTTCAGTATTTGAAAAGGTCAGGAAGTAATGATACAATGCCCTACAACTCTTTCAAACACCACAACATTAAATGCATGCAGTTACACTTTTGCTGGGTGAAATGGGAACAATGCTTGAGATTTAGTTTTGTACAGATTTTAATCAGAAAAAAGGTTTCTCCTCCCAAAGATTTGATTTCAATAGTTATTGAATAAATGGTTCACCCTAACCTGACCATTATGGTTATGACTTGATTACGATAATAACAGGTTATTCAAAAGTTCAAAATTAAGATAAGCTGTATGAAAAATAGTCACAAGGTCACAAGGTGTTCCTCAGGATGGTTACAATTTGTTGATTCAGCGCTTTGTTCACAGCGCTTCATGAAAGGGGGAAATTAATAATATGGGGAATGTTAAACTAACAATGAATGTCCATAAAAATATTCGCAATTGATGGATATTAGGTCCAAATAACTGTAAGTCTAAAAATTAACCCTCATGTCCCCATGTTGATGACTCTTGCAATAATATTGAGTCAAATGAACTACATTCTACTACTACTAGTAATTATTGGTGTACTAACAACAGTACGAAATATAAAATATATAGGAGATATAAATCAATTTATATCATTCGGACTCAAGTGCATAGGTGAGGCTTCGACTGATAAAAATGTATACCGAATCAATGGAGCACAGTGGTGTAGTGGTTATCATGCTTGCCTCTCACGCCAACGGCCCGGGTTTGAATCCTGGTGGAGACACCAAACATTTGTGACCTGGGTCTTATACTGTGTTGTGCCCCTGGGCAAGGCACTTCATCCACATTGCACTCAGTCCACCCAGCTGTTTAAATGAGTACCTAAACACGGGACGTACAGACCTAAATGGTCGCGCGGAGCGCTTAGTAGCGGCACCGAAAGTACAATTCCTTCAGGGTAATAATTGTACCGCCATTGAGCAGTGCTTGCACTGGATATTAGGCATTAAAATGTATATTATTTTATTATTAATGTTAGACTCACAACAAGTTAAAAACAGAGCTTATTTATATTCAACCATAAGGAGTAATCAGTGTTTCTTTGAGATAAAAAAGAGAACCTATAGGTTAGGAAATCTTAACATTTCACCACCTTGAAATGGTTTCCTCCAGCACGTGCCAAATTGATGCGATCTTTTTTGTCATAACTGATTGAACTTATGACATTGTTTGCTTATCAGAGTGTGCCACTGTATCTGTATGTTTTCTTTGACAGAACCACGCATAATAATTATGTGATCACTTTAATTTGAAGGAGAGTGGACTAAAATCATGGCGAAACAAGTTTGCCATTATAGTTCGATGATCAATTTGTGTAACTCTGAACTTGTGACTTCCGAAATATCCAACACAAGTCATCTTCAACCCATAAGTCACTTTCGGCTACATATGCTAGACCCGCAAACAACTACTCATTTACATGAATAAGTCAAATTGTCCAATCTTTCATGCTAAATTTATTCCAGGACTCAAACCCTCTAATCAGGCATCAAACGTTCATCATGAGTGTGTATTAGCTTGGTCAGGCTTAAGAATTGCTTGTTCTATAGGAATTGCTATACCTCGTTGACATTTTGCACAGTTGTATTAGCAAATATAAGAGACATCCAATTACGCTATGTTAGGTTTAGTCAATACAAAGGCTGAAAGCTGATAATGAGATTGAAAATGAACAGTATACTTTATCAACTATGTATTTATAGTGTGATAATATCACCATAAGATACTTAAATGAAAATGACTGAGCTAAAGTAATACGGCCATTAATAATCAGAAAGTCTTTAGTGACAAAAGAGTATAGACTTACTCCTACATTGTATATTCAGTATCATTCACCTAAAGATAATATAAAAAATATCATGTTTCTATCAAAATAAAGATGTTATCTAGAAATTGTGATTTTGTTATATTTTCCACTTGTAAATGACCTTCAGTGATTAAATTCAAATAAGATAGCTATTTAGATAGTGACCGTACCTTTTCATTTTAGATTTCGTGCAATTTTTTTTTATTGATCTGTATGATCGAATTAAACTACCAATATGAGGGGATTACCTTTCTTCTGTTAAACTGTTAAGGAACTCACTCTTACAACATCAAACAGCACATTATCAAATTTACCATATGTTTGGAATTCTAGATTTACTGACAATCCAAAATCCTATTACCCTGAAAGCCAGTTACATTGCTCATGAGACCTGTTGGGTTATTGATGGCATTGGGTATATTTGATGTAGTATAGGCTCATGTCCATAATCTGACAACTTTATCATTATGGCGACTTGGAATGGTTCAGAATATCCAAATAAAATAACAGTAACGAAACGTAAATACACTTTCTACAACACATTGAATCATAGTTAGTAATGTATCAATGGCTTTTGTCAAAAGTTTCTTACATATCAGCAATTAGCATTTTGTGAAATGGCTTTCCATGTGTGATCCGTATGATCGAATTAACCTACCAATATCAGGGGATTTACCTTCCTCCTGTTAAACTGATAAGGAATTCATTTGTACAAATCAAACAGCTCATGATCAAATTTACCATACGATTTGAGATCTAGAGTTACTGACAATCCCCAATCCTATTACCCCGAAAGCAAGTAACATGTTACAACGTTTAACGCTGGTTGAATAAGAACATTAAGAATACTATTCAAATCCACATTTCAACTACTTTTTAAAACTTATTTTGAATGTCAAAGGACTTTTCATATTTGAAGATTATTTTTACTTGGGCAACTTTAAAAAAAATCTCATTTTAATCTCTGTTTGCCATCTTTTCTCAAAGTGGTTTATATCATCATTAAAACATGTTTTCCCACAGAGCACGCAGAAACTAATGATTCTCTTAATAGATAACTAAAAACTTTTATTTTGATAACATTTGACGGTACATGCCTGATTTATTGTTATAGATCGAGACCACTTCTTTGATTGGCTTCCTAAAAGTTGTGTTATAATAACACTGTCTATCATTTAATGCGATCTTGAGGAGAAACATGTTAAGTTAATATGTTAATATGTTAATATATAGTTAACTGTCTTGTGTTACAAACAGATCATTAATAATAAAAACTCTTGTTTTTTTTAAAAATTAATACTATTTTTCAAAAGTAAATAGATAATGATACACTCTATGTGAATGATATTCAATGAGCATTATTTATAGATACATTGCTGTAATCGCGACATCTATTCTAACATGAGATGCAAAGTTTGCAAATCCATAATACGGGGGAAAACATCATCAAATGCACCATAAATGCCTTTACCATTTCATTACTTAAACGAGCCATCAATATGAAAACTACAAATCAATTGAAACTTCACTACTGTCTTTTATGTTGTTTAACACAGTCTAGCATATACTATATGTAGTATGTAGACATATGTATATGTAGACAGTAGACAATAGGTTTAACAACTGTATTTTCGAGTTGTTTTGAGAGGTAGTTCAGTGCCCTAAAGTATGTATACCACCGAGTCATACAATTTCGAATCATTTACAAGTTATTCTTACAAAGTCCAAGCAGTTAATATGTGCTTAGACTCACATTTTCTTTTCAAGTCTATTCATTAAACCTCTGATCCATCTAAAACTTGTACATGGTGTGATTAGTGAGAACTTGGAGAAAGCATGTATTTATCTATGTGAAGCTGTTAATCTCAATAGTTGAGTTAACACGACCGATATATGTGTCCAGTGAAAGTAACCTTCGTGATGAATTGTGCAATTCGATACTATAAGACTCACTAAACATTAGTCTAAGTGGCCTTTGCAAAGAATCACCAGAAGACATACCAAATTAAATGAGGGCACACCGAACAAAAACGGATAGATCAGGAAGGTCCTGTGGCACATCTCCAATGTAAATGTTATTTAGTGCATGTTTGAAACAAAACCTTACTTTTAACCAATCTATAACGGATATTTTACAAATTAATGGAGTATATATGATAACTTTCAGGGTGAGCTAAATTTTATGTTGCCGCTGGTCAGCTTTTCAATTAATGTTGTCTTGCTTTTACCCTTGAGGCAAGATTAACATGTTCAAACTTCATTTCTTACTGTATATTTGATGATGTAATGAATTGCACCTAGATGTCCCTTGTAATATTCTTGAGATGATAATATCGTTGGACAGAGTAGATCTATTATCAAATAGTCTAACATTGCAACTGTATTTTCCATGTGTATTTGATGAAGTACTGATTTGCATCTAGCTTTGTAATATTTTCAGAGGTGATATTAATATTGCACACAGTTTCATCTGTTACCAAAACGTCGTGCATGTCTACTTTATTGATCATGGGTATTAAATGACATAATGAATTGCATATTACCTTGAGATGGCAATATGGTTAATTTGTTACAAATAATTGAACTTTACAACCACTAAAACAATGTAGACTTTTAAGAAGTCCCTTAAAAATAAATCAGTTAGTGTAAACTGTCAGGATGAAATATATACATAGAGGATCAGATATAAGTGTTTATGTCATACAATGTGAAGTCAGTGCCTGACTATTAGTATTTCCCGACCGAGAGCATACCGATATTCAGGAACGAATTTCGTAAAAACGTAGGGTGACAAAGACATAAATATATATAGAGACTATTTCATTGTTTTTGCCGAATATAATTTTTATCTCATCGAATGGAGAGAGCAAGTGATATTTTCACCAATGGCGCACATTTCATTACTTACTATATTATGAAATGTTAAATTAGTTACTATGATAATGGACATTCAGGAAAACATGCAAGTATCTACGTTTGCTCTAATTATTGACATTTCCAATGTAACATTCTGACCTTTTGGCAATGACTCCTTGGAAACATGTACTTGGCAAGTTATGATTAAACATATTCTCAAGGGGTGCAGACATACTTCGGCCATTATGTTAGATATTATATATCTGAATTATTGCTCAACTGGATCAATTAGTAGAAGGCTTCAATGTGTACAGAACATAGCATGAAAAATTTACACACATGTACATAACTGTGTAAAAAGATTGAGTTTTAAATGGTAAATATTTTAATGAGTTTGTGTATGTCACCATTTCATAATCAGCACAAATGTCACTTCTAGTTAAGTTTTGGATTAGTTTATAACTAACGTTTACATTTAAATCATATTTTCAAACCAACCTTACATATCATAATTACATTAATTACATATCTAATGCTTAGAATATCATGTTTTCTTGGGAAAAAGGGAAATGTTTGGCATTTCATTAAGTTCTGAGCCGATATCATTTCATCTCATCAATTAATCATATGGTAATATCTGTAAAAAAAAGAATTTGACTGAGTGAAAGTCCACAATAAAGTCCCAGGATATATTCATTACAGTGAAATCTGCGTGCGTCGGCAGTCCATGGTATGTACTACCCTGCATTTCAATTAAGAATGACAGCCAAAGTTTTCTGCATGATAAACAGTTCTCAACAGTAGACAGAAATTGGCATATCCAGACCATAGTAAGAGGTCAATATAAACTACCAGGCAAAAAGAGTATATACCTAAGTTGGTTTTATCATATGTATGATTTTCAAACATCTTGAGTTTAGTACGTCGTACTCTAAATATTAATAGTACAAAATCAATAAATCATGTGACTCTTCTGTACACATTTCAAACATGGCAGGGGTTATGTTGGTGTAAGTGTCATTTTCTACCACAGTCTGCATTAAACAAACATATTTTAACTATATTTTTTATTTTATATTATATTATTATATTATTATTTTATTTTTTTCAAACACCTGCAGATAAGTGATGTTGTATAGTGCCATACTCAAATACTCATTTACATGAATAAGTCAAATTGTCCAATCTTTCATGCTAAATTAATTCCAGGACTCAAACCCTCTAATCAGGCATCAAACGTTCATCATGAGTGTGTATTAGCTTGGTCAGGCTTAAGAATTGCTTGTTCTATAGGAATTGCTATACCTCGTTGACATTTTGCACAGTTGTATTAGCAAATATAAGAGACATCCAATTACGCTATATTAGGTTTAGTCAATACAAAGGCTGAAAGCTGATAATGAGATTGAAAATGAACAGTATACTTTATCAACTATGTATTTATAGTGTGATAATATCACCATAAGATACTTAAATGAAAATGACTGAGCTAAAGTAATACGGCAATTACTAATCAGAAAGTCTTTACTGAGAAAAGAGTATAGACTTAACCCTACATTGTATATTCAGTATCATTCACCTAAAGATAATATAAAAAATATCATGTTTCTATCAAAATAAAGATGTTATCTAGAAATTGTGATTTTGTTATATTTTCCACTTGTAAATGACCTTCAGTGATTAAATTCAAACCAATAAGATAGCTATTTAGATAGTGACCGTACCTTTTCATTTTAGATTTCGTGCAATTTTCAAAATTATTGATCTGTATGATTAAATTAAACTACCAATATGAGGGGATTACCTTTCTTCTGTTAAACTGTTAAGGAACTCACTCTTACAACATCAAACAGCACATTATCAAATTTACCATATGTTTGGAATTCTAGATTTACTGACAATCCCAAAGCCAGTTACATTGCTCATGAGACCTGTTGGGTTATTGATGGCATTGGGTATATTTGATGTAGTATAGGCTCATGTCCATAATCTGACAACTTTATCATTATGGCGACTTGGAATGGTTCAGAATATCAAAATAAAATAGAGGTAACGAAACGTAAATACACTTTCTACAACACATTGAATCATAGTTAGTAATGTATCAATGGCTTTTGTCAAAAGTTTCTTTCATATCAGCAATTAGCATTTTGTGAAATGGCTTTCCATGTGTGATCCGTATGATCGAATTAACTTACCAATATCAGGGGATTTACCTTCCTCCTGTTAAACTGATAAGGAATTCATTTGTACAAATCAAACAGCACTTTATCAAATTTACCATACTATTTGAGATCTAGAGTTACTGACAATCCCCAATCCTATTACTCCGAAAGAAAGTAACATGTAACAACGTTTAACGCTGGTTGAATAAGAATGTCAAAGGGCTTTTCATATTTGAAGATTACTTTTACTTGGGTAACTTTTAAAAAAATCTCATTTTAATCTCTGTTTACCATCTTTTCTCAAAGTGGTTAATATCATCACTAAAACATGTTTTCCCACAGAGCACGCAGAAACTAATGATTCTCTTAATATATAACTAAAAACTTTTATTTTGATAACATTTGACGGTACATGCCTGATTTATTGTTATAGATCGAGACCACTTCTTTGATTGGCTTCCTAAAAAACTGATGATAGCACAATGCTATTACCTCATTGTACAACAGCACTTGTGCCGGTACTTTGTTTAGTAATGTAGTTTATGTAAATCTAAAAAAGAATGTTTAGGGTTCATAACTAGAATCTCTCCAAATGGCAAGTTTATCAACAGTAAAAATATGTATTGCAGAACTTGCTTTGGGATAAAGATCAATGACCGAATTATAAAGTTTGAAATGTCAATGGGAAGTGTCAATGAAAATGTTGAACTAAATTCTTGATAGATTTTGACTATTCGCCGAATATTTCAAGCTTCTTTTTCAGAAAATTTATTACTGTTGAAACTACATTTGACTGATAACGAGAGTATGACTATACAATTATTACAAAGGGGGTATTTGAACGGTTGAGGCGTTCCGAATCCTTAAGGAAGTCGTCAATTGTGAAAAGTTCTAAATGAGTTTACACGACAAAAGATTATTGATAATCAATATTTTTCACATAACAATTGTGAATCTACTTAAACCGTTTCTATAGATGAAGTAAATCATCGTCAGTTTTAAAAAGGATAAAACCAGTTTTTTTTTACATTTCATTATCATAATGTTTCAATTCATAAAATTCATGAAGGGTAAAAACTGTTTGTATTGGAAGCTTGTAAACATTGTCTTCACAGAAAGCTACAGCGTCTCTATTAGTGTAAGTGGTGTGGATTTAATTGACACGTCTAAGACTAGTCTATTCATCAACTAGATTCCTGTGCTATCACATAAGGTGTCGTGCCGCCAACACTAAAGTATATATTCTCATATCCCTGGAGAGTTAACTTTAAAGACCTACATGCAGTGAAGTACCACTTTGTCTAATTCCAAGGGGCATACACCGATGTGAAGTATTTTTAAGAAATAGAAGACGAATTGCCTTGTTTTAACGTAGAATAAAACATAGCAGCGAACATAGAACATGAAGAGAGCAGCCATAATTGTTGTTTAATCTCTGGCATGTTTCATTCTAGGATAAAGCAAGCCAACGAGTCTTCTAGTTCATATGTCCTTAAACAATAAATAGCTTTTATATAAAAACCGTTGAGATATTATGTTATTTGTAGAAACAATATTTTGAAAAGGATAATACAACTGGTCGTAGAACAAATTCATAGGACCTATATGACGTCATGATTAATATGATCTCATTGCTCAGCGGCGCGCTAATAAACTAAATGGCATCATCAATCACGAGCATGTATTATTGTTTACATAAAGCAGGCTGTCGGTCTCATTGGCTGCCTGTGTTTTATTGTTGTATGTATCTTATTGATGTTCTGCAGGAAGCCTTCTACATACATTGTATAGTTATGATAAACTCAAAGAAATGCAGTTTAATCCAAAAGTGCTAAATACGACTACTTAAATGTTAACTTTTAAACAGTCATGTTTCTGTAATAAAATCATGGCTTTGGAATATTTGTAACAAACTTAAGATTTTGGATGTCTTGCATTTACTTTATTTCAACAGTTGGTAATTTTTCTTTTAAACGCTTATTTTAAGGTTTGAAAAGTCGTTAAATTTAAAGTTTCCTACCCTAATGGATAAATTTATGTATACTTATTTACGAAACAAACGAGAAACATTGAAACACGACTTTATCCGGCAGTTGTATTTTGTTTAAGATTCTTTTGAAAATTTGGTAACATTTCTTTAACCCGGAAGATTAGATTTATTTTAGTATCCCTAGCATTTCATCCTGAGGTTCGGGAACAAATATATTTATGTGTCAGAACTTATTAATGAGACGCGTTTCTTTCATTCAGCTGTAACAAAGCTATGCTTTTTTAGTCAAAGAACTGTGAAAAGTTTCCCGCCCATGAATCATATCAAATGAACTGTTTAACTGCAACACATTGTATATTACCTTTATCCGTTTGTTTTATACACCATATTAAAATGACAACATTCACATTGGAAAAGGTTCATTTAACAGCATTCACATGACAAAAAGTGGTGGAATCCATTTTCCGGATCCTTCCGTATTCTCCCAAATATTGGCGGCTCCTGTAGAATTCTGTAGAATCCGGAAGGATCCGGCAAGCGGATTCCACCACTTTTTGTCCTGTGATTCATATCAATTTTAGATATATTGTTATGTTCTCTTGGAAAACTGATTGCTTTTGATACTCATTTAAATCAAGTCATAAATCATCATTAGGTCTTCAAGACGTATGTCGTGAAGACCTATTGTTCTTATCCTGATTTTTTAGGTCTTCAAGACGTATGTCTGGAAGGTCTTCAAGACGTATGTCTGGAAGAACTATTGTTCTTATCTGAAATTTTTTTTTCTTATTAGGTCTTCAAGACGAATGTCTGGAAGACCTATTGTTATTACTATAGCCTTTTTTATTATTATTATTTGCACGATTTTTGTACGCCGCAACGTGACGTAACGGGTGGACCAATTTACATGAAATTTTCAGGGATTATAGCCTGTCACATAAACTAGCCTTGTACGTCGGCCGATTTTTTATTTTCGACTTCTTTCTTGAGTTATCTCCCCTTGAAGTTGAAACTTCAAACCTCAATAGCTCGAGAACTAATTAAGATATTTTCACAAAACCTTTACCATAATGTGGGCAACAACATTCCCCATCGATTAGGCCTATAGATGTTATCGGCCGTAATAATAGATTTTTAACTATTTCGAAAAAACTTAATTTTTTGTGAACTTTCGCGGTTTTGAGGGTACGCGTCTTTCAAAATCTTCTTCTCACTAACGGCAATACCTACACTTATATATGATAGCTCATTTAGAAGCTAAATGATCTGTGCACAAACGTTTTACGCCCGAATTTTGAATTTCGTCCTAGAATTTTAGTAATCGGTCCTTCAAAATGGTCTTTTTTTAAAAGGGTGTTTTTCGGCTCTATGTTCAAAGGAGCCTAGCTCTGTAACAAATTGACTTATATCAAAGTTACTTACTGTTATCTCTTCCTTATAACTAGTTAAACAATTCCTAAATATATCATTATCATGTAAAAATTGATAGTATCGACACAATTTGGACATATTTCAAAAAGGTAAAATTTTGTGATTTTGAGTCTTTTCTAGGGGTATTTTCTTTGGAGAATTTTCGATTGTAAACTCCTAAAGATACAATTATCTTTAATATGTCATTTTTAAGCGCAGATGTCCTCTACAAAGAAAAATGAATTTAAAACATGTATCTGTCATACTTTACGTGTGATAAGTCTTAGATGTTTGTCATTTTTCAAAAATGGCGATTTTCAGCAAAGTTCAAAGGATCATGACTGTTTAACTGACTACCCTATTGACATTTTATTTGCACCTGCGTATGCACAATTTCAGGGACAACAACTTTTCTGTTGAACCCTTCCATCAAAAAGTTGATAGTTAAGTTTCAAACATCGCAAATGTCTTATGGTGGTCCAAAAATAAGCATTTTTGAGTATTTTCTTGAATATTCAGTAGAGCATAACGCATTAATTATGTATGCAATCTATATTATGATTACATCTACTTAAGTGGAAATTAAAGGACATCATTTTATATTTAAAACTTATCATGAAAATATTAACCATTTTGTCTTCATCATTAGAAAGATCATGTAGGGGTCCTATAATAAACGATTGTTCAATTTTCAGAGGGTCATTGTCTTTGGGGATTTTTTGTAAAATAACTATTGAAGATAGAGACATGTTTGATAGCTCATCTTAAAGCAGAGAAACCGATGAATAACCGAGAGTCCAACATGGAGTTCAAAGTCAAGCAGAAGTCTTGAAGACCTAAGTATTGACGCGTCAATCCTAGTTATTATTATTATTTTTACTTTTTTTTGGTCACGTTTTCAGCAAAATTGACTGCACCGATATCAATGAAACTGTCAGAGGTGATGGGCCTAGGTGTAATCTATTGCACTACGAGGCCGATTTTTGATTTTCGGCCTCTAAAGGGGGAGGTAACTCAAAACGTGTAAAAAATTCAAATTGCAATATCTCGAAAACTTATTAAGCTATTTGCAAAAAAATTGCACCAAAATGTAGGCGACAATTTGTTTCATCGAATGATGTCATAGTGAATTTCGGCCGTAACAATAGATTTTTTGCTATTTTGAAAAAACTGCATTTTTAAAAAACAATTGCAGTTTGAGGGTTCACGTCTTCAACAATCTTCTCCTCCAGATCGGCAATACATAGAAACTCATACAATAGCTCATTCGAAAGCTGAAATACTGCTGTTTATATGAATCTATCAACCTCGGCTCTAGATCAAACCGTTTTCTGGTTAAAGCATTTTGAAAAATGAACTTTTTGAAAATGCAGATTTTCGGCCAATGAATTTACAGAGACCTAACTCTGTTTGTGCTTCGTTTACAACAAAATGTAGGCGACAACTTGTTTCATCGAATGATGTCATAGCGAATTTCGGCCGTTATATCAGATTTTTCGCTATTTTAGAAAAACTGTAAATTTCTCGACTTTTCGGGTTTTGAGGGTACACTTCTTCAAAAATCTTCTTCTCGAGATTGGCAATATATAGAGACTCTTACATAAGCTCATTTGGTAGTTGAAAGAATGTTCTTTATATGAATCTATCAACCTCAGCTCTAGATCAAAACTTGTCCATGTTACAGAATTTTAAAAATGTAACTTTTAGATCATGTAGGGGTCCATTAATGAGTGAGGGTTTCAGAGGGTTATTGTCTTTGGAGATTTTTTGTAAAAAAAACTACGGAAGATAGAGGCATGTTTGATAGCTCATTTTAAAGCAGAGGAACTGGTGAATAATCGAGAGTCCAATATGGAGTTCAAGGTCAAGCAGAAGTCTTGACGACCTAAGTATTGCCTGTGGCAATCCTAGTTGTTAATTGAATTGTTTATTCGAAAAAGACACGAGTTAATGTGGCATGTTGGCCTAACATATTTCTCTTAATCAAAGAGCTCATTGGGCTCATGTACATGTATGTATGCACATGATATTACTGTGTTTTTATATTATATTGGAGATACAACTTATGGCCAAATGTCGTACAATCAATTCCTGCACCTCATCAAGCTAAATCCTGCCTCATGACAACAATGGTTCGCATGGCTTGAGAGTTTCAAGTTGCGGAAGATAGATTCAGAGTATTAATGCAGACAATTAGTTGATTATGGGACGACCATGTTTTGAATGTGTCTTCTCTAGATAATTAATGGTCTGGTAAATTCGTTCGAACTGGAGCAAGACATTACAAGTATTTGTAACAAATTAGTGGTGAACAAACACATGTGCCTTATGCAAACAGTTTGCCTGGAACAGAATATTCACATATTAATTGATGATATTCTATTCATTATTATATACTCATGTTAAAAAATGGTTTACACCTCTAAACAGAAAATGGATTTTAGCAAATTAAATGCATGGATAACTAATATTGTTCGATATTATGGTATTTTCGAAATATAATCGCAGACACACATGATGTAAACTATATGATACTCTCCATGTATGTATTGTATGCGAATGAGACTCCATGAACGATTTTATGTATATTTTGGTTCAGTAGATTTCTCTTTTTCAAAAGCAACTTTTCATTATTTATTAGAACCAAAATCAGAACACTCAAACACTAACAATATACCAATGTCAAGATCTCTAGACACAAGGAATGAATTGTTTTTAACAAATTTCATTTTTCTTATATTCCTTTTTCTTTGGTATTTTAAAGTACAAGAGGTAAAATAGCAAATGCTCAAGGATACTATTCACAACAAAACATTTATTAGTAACATGTTTTATCAAAGAATAAATCGAACATGACACGTAACGATGGTTTTATAACATTTCATTTCTATAACTTTTAGGGAGTGTCAACCATTATTACCATGAGTACAGCTATAAATTCGGTAAAGGGATTTACTTTACATTTGTAAGTGCTTAGAAAATGAAAATCTCAACAGAAAGTTTCATTAGACTGGCACCATGGCAGTGCTAGATAACAGTATGAACATTTACCGAATCCGAAAAAGAAATTGACCATGTAAAAAAACAGACATTAGTTGATTTGTACAACTTATTGGTAATAGGATCGCTGTCGAGCCAATCCTATTCACACTAAACTTGCCAATCCTACTCACAGGGATCGGTGCTCAGGCCAATTCTATCCACACTAAACTTGCCAATCCTATTCACAGTAATCGGTGCTCAGGCCAATTCTATCCACACTATACACGTCAGATCTTGGCAAATCTCTCTCCACCTCAAATGTAGATCATCATATGTATGCCGATATCACTCAAGTTGTCATAGTTTTTCACCCACAAGAAGCATGTCAAGCCATGACTGAACTAGAAGTGTGCACCGACAACATCAAGACCTGGATGACGAATCACAAGTTGAAGCTAAACGACGAGACAGACGCTCTTCTTTTTGAATCTCGTCCCAATCGTTTGGCAGCAGGTCTGGAGACTCGATTGGGAGACTCTGATATCAAAGTCTCGGAATGTGTCAAGAACCTTGGTGTTGTTTTTGACAGGAACATGTCAATGGATGATCACATTTCCAAGCTATGTCAAGTATGCTACTATCATCTAAGCAATTTTGGCTCGATTAAAGGTCTTCTTACTTTTGATATGGCTCACATGCTTGCAAGAACTCTTGTTTTGTCAAGGCTTGACTATGGTAATAGCTTGCTTGCTAATCTAAGCCAGGAACAATTTGGAAAAGCGAGGATAGTGACCAGAACAAAAAAGTCTGCACACATAACACCAGTGCTAACCTCCCTTCACTGGCTCCCAGTTTAAGCTAGAGTCCAATTTAAAATCCTGACCCTAACTTACAAGTGCATCAACCACTCTGCTCCCCGCTATCTGACAGAACTGATTGAGAGATATCAACCTTCTCGGACTCTTTGATTTGCAGATCATTCCCTACTCAAAGTCCCCAATTACCATTAGCGATTAAGAATTCAAAATCATTGACAGTGTGTAAAAGTTGCTTGAAAACGTATCTGTTTCAGAAATTCTACTGACATTCATCCTACCAGTGTACATTTAGCATCTGAACTGCAGTGTGTGTTGTTTATGCAGCACTATGAGCAGCCACTGAGGACTTGTACTTTATTATATTATTATTAATGATACACATTAACAAAAAGAGAGCGTTTGACTCGCATCTCATTATCTGAATCTAAAGCTGTGAAACGTATAACGAAAATATAATATAAGGCAAAGTTAGTCACTTATAACACAAAAGAAAGTTTAATGGAAATGAAACATTATTAGAAATCAGTTATATTTCAATCAGTATATTTTATTGGCCAGCCTGCTCATCACGTGATAAATCTTGAGGAAAATGAATGTTATACAGGCAACTCGAACAAGACGAAAATGATTGTCCATACTGTCTTGACACGTCAATATAATGTCACTGTTATGCAATGGCTTCCTTCCTTCTTCACCAATTCAATATTCTCCTGAAAATGACAAGGTTCATTCTTAACTTAACGTATATATTGGTTGGTGCACGTGCTGGGAAATAAATATCTCATAGATGGGAAATAAAATATCTCATAGATTAATATTTGTACTTGTTGGAGAGAGTCAGGGTAACGATTTTCTGAAGAGGCTGTACTGTAGCATCCTTTTGCTAGATTCTTATTTTGGTCAACACTCACATACCCCTCTTTGTGTTTGAACACATAAGTTACTTCACTAGGTATAAAGAGTGAGTTATGTATACACAGCAACACGAATGAAACATATATTATTGTATTTTATTGATTGTTAACATCTAAACTCGAACAGGACGCAAATGATTGTCAATACTGTCTTGCCACGTCAATGTATTTATAACTGTTATGTAATTGCTTCCTTCGCTCTTCACCAATGCAATATTCTGCTGTAAATGATAGATAAAGATAATCATACCCTCCTTATCAACAGTCACATCTAATTTTCAAAGTAATCGATTTCCTTATTGAAAGGGATAACTCAAAATCATTTTCGAATTGTTCAAGTTGTATGAGTTGTATTTGACTTGATTGGTGACTTGGCTGCTTTCGGGCATAAAATCAAATCTTTTTCAAATGGAAATAAAGATATTGAATAACATGTCAACTTAAAGCATTAGCCGACTCAATCAATATTAAGCCTTGCTTGGGGCATGATACTTATCTATCAGTTATATTTCTCATGGATATTTGATTGATTAATGAATTGCATGTTGCCATTTAAAAGAGGCAGATACAGGTTAATCTGTTAATCTTGTCCGTAGTCATAATGGAAAATTACGTGCATAGAACAGAACTATATTTGTTTTGTGTTTTTCATAAAATACTTTTATACAGCTTTACATCTTTATTTGTTTTCAAGTATTGGCCTTTATGAAACTATCAACGCAGTAAAGAAGACCAGTAATAATCACCACAGTACTTTAACATAAACAATTAAGCATGATAGCAAGAATAAGAGAGAAAAAACTATATTCTGTTCGAGTTGATTAGTAAGAATACACTGTATACCATAATCATATTAATATATCATATATGACAACAAGTATGACAGATTCATGAACAAATTGTATGTAACTTCTCTTTATCAACAACTGGTCAAGAAGACATAAGAAACTAAAATGTGTATTTACTAGTTGCGGAATGGTTCATGTCTTTGATATGGCTTTTTAGCTCATCTGGCCTGAAAGGCCCGATGGGCTTATGGCATGACATTTTCATCTTCTTCTCCAGAACCACTTGGTCTAGGGAGCTGAAATTTTGTGTGCAGACTCCTTTGCTAATGGGGATTCTAAAGTGTAGATTTCATGACCCCGTGACCTCAAATGGGGTCACAGCGGTCACAACCCCAAAAACCTATTTTCATCTTCTTCTCCAGTTGCAAAAGGTCTAGAGTGCAGACTCCTTGGCTAATGGGGATTCTAAATTGTAGATTTCGTGACCCCGTGACCTCAAATGGGGTCACAGGGGTCACATGTTTAAAAACCTATTTTCATCTTCTTCTCCAGTTCCAAAAGGTCTACAGAGCTGAAAAGTTGAGTGCAGACTCCTTGGCTAATGGGGATTCTAAATTGTAGATTTCGTGACCCCGTGACCTCAAATGGGGTCACAGGGGTTACAACCCCAAAAACCTATGTTCATCTTCTTCTCCAGTTGCAAAAGGTCTCGAGAGCTGAAAAGTTGTGTGCAGACTCCATGGCTAATGGGGTTGCTTAATTGTAGATTTAGTGACCCCGTGATCCCAAATGAGGTCACAGGGGTCACAACCCCAAAAATCTATTTTCATCTTCTACTCAAGTTCCGAAGAGAGCTGAAAAGTTGTGTACAGACTCCTTGGCTAATGGGGGATTTTGAATTATAGATTTGGTCACAATCTTAAAAATCAATTTTCATCTTCTTCTCCAGTTCCAAAAGGTCTAGATAGCTGAAAAGTTGTCTGCAGACTCCTTTGCCAATGAGGATTCTCAATTGTAGATCCTGCGACCCCAGATATAGGTCACAGACGTCATGACCGAAAAAGCTATTTCATCTTGATATTTTATGTGCTTTTTAAAGGGAGGTGATGTAAAGGAAACAATAGTAATGAATGAAATCTTCAAGTGTGACTTTATTTGTAGGGGATTTTAAAGCCTCAAAGATAGATCAGAGGGGTAAGGACCCTAAGACCTAGTTCATCTTCTCAATTTAAAGTGCTTCATATGTGTTGTACCTCTCACCTAGAAGTTGACATTTTGAATTAGTTAATTTATATAAACTCTGATGAGCTACAGAGCCCATGGCTCTATTTTTCGAATTCGCAGCAGCATTAAATATAACGTTTGTGGAATGAAACGCATTCTCTTTGTATATAAGAATTGTACAACAAAGGATATTGCTGAGGATCTACAGATATTTATGTTTCTTTTCAGGAGTTAAATTAAACAATATGAAATTTATTTTGTTAGAGCTTATTTACTTGATAACCGAGAGGAATATACTCATCTGACACAATAAATCCTCTTGCAGAGGAGTTTCACTAATATTAAATGAAGATTTATGTCGGTCAATAGCAAAATTAAAGCACCTATATTCAATACAAACTTGTATATAATTTGATTCAGAAAGTTTCAAACTTTGATAGCCTCGATGTATGTCCATGCACTCGGATACATTTTGTTTGTTAGCTGGATACATAACATTTAGTGTCTATTGGAGCCAAGTGAAGATTTGAATATATTCAGCTTGTTTTTCACTTGGATTGTAAAAAAAGTTATGATTGTCAAGTTTCGAGGCGATCTTTGAGACGGAAAGAACATTCCATGCATCAAACACGATATTTCATTATACACATACTATGACCAAGGTGGCTAAAGGTTGCCTAACAAGACTGTGTTCATCAACTTTTAACTGTATACAATACTTACATAAAATAAGCTATTGTTGTAAACAGATGATGGTTCATTAACACAGCCTTTGTATCCTTGGACATTGTATTCTCAAACATTGCTGATCGACATATGATTAAAATGTCTTTGAAGCGCTCACGGTTAAAATCGCACCATCGTGTTGGTACTCTGCTGAGTGGAAAGGAGTACATGTCAAACGATTTCACCTACCCAGAATGACACCATAAGTCTTCAAACTCATGTCTGAACGTATGACAGAAGATCACTAGTTCAA
The DNA here is from genome assembly GCA_936450465.1 of Gibbula magus. Taxonomy (NCBI): domain Eukaryota; kingdom Metazoa; phylum Mollusca; class Gastropoda; order Trochida; family Trochidae; genus Gibbula; species Gibbula magus. The sequence goes on along the minus strand of OW388294.1, from coordinate 20,974,058 downwards.
ACTTCTCAGTCACCAAACGAGCCACTCATTGTCGAACTACACCTATTGTTGCTGAGCTTGACTAACATAGGTCAACTGAGTGCTGCACCGGACCATGTTTTTGCCATATTCAAAAATTTTCACTGTCTGACTTTTTGCTGACTTCATTCGATTTCATTCCCCTCGTTTACCTGACCAATACCAACTCCAGGGAATTTCCGAACCAATAACAGATCACACATGAAAAGTGTTTCTTTCATCAGCACAATATACTCTTAACGTTTAAGTCTATTCAAATAATTATGGGATTCTGATAAACAAACATTGCATAATGACTTTTGACAGAATAGCACTTATGTTAAAATATTACAACATGTGGAAATTAGGTTTATAACATATGCTATTCTCTGTTTATGTTAGGTTGTTATTTATTGCATGTTGACGTCCTATTTAAGTATATCCATCATTGTGAACAAGATTATTAACGTGTATCGCTTAAAGGCCGTGATCCACATATTATCGGAACATTCTTTAGTATTACATCTGTTATGACTTTCCAACTGTCATATTATACAAGTTAAGATGACCACTGATTGCAATAAATTCCTTCATCAGACTTGCCACGTATGTCAGAGCAGAGCCGTTTGTATGTGAGGCAGAGGATTTTGTACTCTATCCGTGCTGGCACTGGTAACCAGTGAAGGCGACCCAGGTCAGGAGATAGAAGATGAATATAGAATGAGTTTAGCCGCCACATTTTGTACTTGCTGCAGTTTCTATATCAAACAAGGAGGGAAAGAACCATATAATTGACTCGGTGATGAGCTGCTGTTGCTTTTAACAGACGCGGTACTGTGGCAATACTTCTGGTGTGGAAACAGCTTGTGAAAGTGAACATCAGGATTCTTTACAGTATGGCGGAACCTTGCAGAGTCGCTGATCTGGATAGTGTCAACACAAACTTTAGCTCTGGATGTTGAACATGACAACAATACCTCAGTTTTAGCTTTGTTGAGCTTGGGCTTGATTTCTGTCATTCAAGGGTTTTGTTTCCGAAACACAATCTTCAAGCTTATTTCTTTCAGATTCCAAAAGTAGATTAAGGATATCTACGTCTGTGTACTGGTACTCTGCAGCATTCCCCTAATGACATTGCCAAGAGATGAAATATACAATCTTAACAGAACAGGTCTCTGAACGGATCCCTGAGGGACACTACATGTAAGAAAATGGTTTTAGGATATGGTGTTCTGCAAAACACATGATATTTATACAATGCAAAAGGTACAAGGACACAGGCAAAGTGGTCCTAATACATGTATTCAAAATTGTGGTAAAACAACGGTTCACAACTTAAGAGGGTAAAGACCATTGTTTATCGTGAAGCCTTAATGAGTTGTGCATCTCCACAGTCATAATATTCCTATATTGTGAATCAGTTCATTTACACATTTTTATTTTTGCTTCAGGGATATTAAGTAGTCTATTTTTCATCAAACCACACAAGTTATAAACGGCAATGAGGGAGTCTGTTAGAAGAGATCATATCCATCATGATTGCCGCAAACATGTCAGAGTCCCTTGGGTATACGTTTAAAGTAAATCACGTTCCACAGAAGGTCAGTGTTTGTCCATAATCACTAATATAGGCTGGCCCATACTATACCAGATGGTCGTCATGAACACGTGAAGGACCTTGTTTCTGCTATAGGTATATTCAATATGTGGGAAGATAGTGAGAGTTCTTAACTCCCAACTGTGGATATCTATCTCTTGATGATCAAGCACAATGAATCTGCCAAGTGACAGAAGTATTCAATGAAGCATCAAGTCAGTCGATTATTAGTGGTTAAACAAATTACTATTTCGCGAACAGCTGGTATATAATTCATTCACATCCATCTGAATCTGACATGGTATCCGATGAGCTATCCATTATAACACTTTTCAATCGTGAATGGAAGAGACCATGCTCCTTTGACATGTAGAGAAATCAGTATGTAATATTGAGCAGTGATTCCCATCATCCACTGTGTCGATTGACATCGAAGAAATGATTACCTTAAAGAGCCATCAAGGATGCTGATGAACATATTGTATTGAAACTTGCTAAAAATCTATCTCCGTAAAATATATACACTTAATTTTCCAAATAATTTTTGCAATAATTGTTCAAGGTGTTTTCCAGTCTAAATATAGATCTAGTCTATTATGGTATTTTCAAGCGCAAAGCATTGTGCCCTAACTCACTCACTGTATACAAAGACACGAAAGAATAACACAGTTTATGAGCTATGAAAGAAATTTATATATATATTTTTTGGCGGTTATGTATTTACCATTTCATTTAATTATGTATTTGCTACAGACATTGGAATAATTGTTTTACCCAACTAGGTATTTCATATTTTGGATTTTATAATTAACGACTGTATCAATTTGTCATACTTTTATCACATGTCATGTTGTAGATAAAAGAGTTCTCTGGCGATTGACGTTATAAGTCAGGATCTGTTCGCTGAGTTGATAAGCTTCCACGTATTGACACACGTTGTAAAGAGATTAAGAGTATGTAATCACTGTTCATAAATGAGAACTATACATTATACTGGGAAAATAAACAGGTTAATATTGAAACCACGTCCAGTGTACTAATTGATTCAACATAAAAATGGCATGACAGTTATTATTTTTGTGTTATTGTTAATTTACTTTAATTGTCTGATTTAAATACGTCATGACTACATTTCTTGTTGTCTTTTGCTTGCAAAATTTCTTAATAAAGAGGTATGTCGTCCAGCATCAATACTGGAACTTAAATTACACCTTTCAAACGTGTTCAAGCGAACAAAGACATAATGAGGTTTCTTAATTAAATGCCGGAAAAGAATGGTATTGATAGTCCAGAATGTTTTCACGAATGTTTGAGTCGACATGTATAGAACATCTTGAGAGTTCCTCTGTATGTAGGATGTATCAGGGAGTACCAACTTATGATATGAAGACAAAGACGCAAAAAGCTACACTTAACTTTGAAATAGGTCCTCTAAACAAGTAATTATTATTAGATAATTGAGTGATTGACATGTTGAATCTCACACTTAACATTCGCAGACACGTTGCTTAAGGCAGAAATCATTGTTCTGACAGCTTACCATTATTTTTGTCAAGGTGATACATCAAGCGAATTCAGAAGGGAGCAGTTCAGAAGAATTTTTGGAACATTAAGATTTAAACTTGATCTGATTTCACTGACGGGTGAGTTCATTGTTCTGAGGTTTTCAAGATGATAAATACGTCACGTGCATCAGACGGGAGCAATTCAGAAGAGATTTTGTAACATTATTTTACCTTGATCTGAATTTCCTTTGCAGTATTTACATTCTTAACAAATGTTCTGGAATTTCGCAAAGGCAATACACAACCACTTGTTACGCAGTGATGCACATCAAAGATAAAAGGCATAAATATACATTGTTACAATTTGTTACCTTGGAGATAGTAATAAAAAAGTCAATGTCATAATTGTCCTTAAGCTGATTATTTTAGTTCCATTTTCTATTTAAATAATTCGTAATGAAATTTGGCATTTTCATATTGTATATTTGAGATAGTTATAAAGAAGTTAGTAAATCCTTTAAGTTTCATTATTCATATATGTCGTTTGGCCCATAAAATCATGTGATTGATTAAATAGTTAAAATTGCAGCAAATTGACATCCCTACTGGTAAATTGGGGACTTCATAAAGTTTATTAGGATAAATACATTAACTAAGTAGGTGAATTCGTTCCACATTTTGATAGATGGACGCGCCATGTGCACATGATAGATGCTCTCACTCATTAAACTACATAACAAACATAAATCACTGTCAACCTATTTCATTATAAGATCACCTAGTTTTAGAAATAAGTTTGTGTGAAATATGTGAAAGTTGTTTTCTCTGTTCGATTGTAAATACTGTATTCTATACATTTAATTTAAGAATTTTTAAAATGTAAATGATAATTTGTTTCAATATCAATTTGTTACTGCTACATTGACTGTGCCATTACTTGCATTTCAGTCACGTTCAATGCATTTTATTTTGTTCAGGTTTTTAAGTGAATGACACTTGTTACAATCCAATTACATCGCTGAGTGATTGACGTTCATTTTCGTAACTGTATAGCTTAATAATTTAACCTGCTCACGATCACATGAGAAACCAACCGTTCCAGTACATGTCTAAGTATATTGATTCCTGCAAATGCAAGCAATTTCGGAAATATTGTCAATTATTTCAAATGCATTTGAATATCTTTGACTAAAGTGACATTGATTATTTTGTTGAGTCCCAGAAGTCAAACAATATCAATGGTATTATTCCATCTAGAAGTACTGACTGTTGCCAACAAATAACTATTTACATCCTAACTGGTTCAGTATGTTACAATACATGTGTAAACAAAGGCTGCTTGAGCTGTCTGTCGTATCTGTCTAGGACGTGATACTTTTTATATCTCAGTTATTTGAAAGTACGACTCTGGACAATTTAAGGACATCTGCATTTCACAGGTTCGATTTCTTCCAATTATAGAACTATGATGGATCAGTGACATCTGCATTGTAACCTATCCTCGATACTCTTGTGACGGAAGTTTTATTAATATTTGTATGTGTGAAGAGCATTCATTACATTTCTTAAAGGGACAGTAGCACGTTATTTTCGCGCAAATAAGTCGATATAATGTATTTGAAAAATAATGTCACCAATAGTAAAACACCCTTCTCTCTTTGAAAAATTAAGTTAGAAAATTAATGTACATGGTTGCGTAAAGCAATGGGAATTGTTTCTGTCATGCAAAATAATAAAATATGTTCACAATAACATGATGGGCATGCAATTTTTGCTTTACAACGCAACACCTTTATTACCACTACCGATAAATGGATTTTGTGTGATTGAATGTTTTACCCTCTAAAGTAAATATGCATGACATAAACTATCATTATAAATGGGAAATTTAAAAAAAAAAAAAAATTCAAATTTTGCTACTGCCCCTTTAACATGTATCAGTTATTTGCCATCGTTCTGTTACACGTGTTTATGTTCATCTTGAGAAAAGTACCTGCACCGCGGAAATGGATTTGGTATAATTCTATTATTTTTATGAAAATACAAATTCACATTTAATTTCTTTCTTAAACTTTGTAAATTAGTGTTTTATCAACCTTGTTGTAACAACTGGTGTTTTCCAAGCTAAAGGCATTTCCTTTTCTTTTAAAAATCGTAGACAATTATGCCACAATTCCATGTCACTCATGGCTTAAATAGTGGGCGAGCGGACTTTTGCATGTACAACAATTGTTTCTTAATCATTATAGACAAACACTTATAAACATTGACATTGCAGACGATCTTCAGCACTCCTGTATACTTTCATATTGGCGTGTAAAGAGGAAGTACATGTATTATTTCCATGTATTAAATTATCGTCTTCACATAAATAGATATTGACTTACATTGATACTGATATAGTCAAGTTATAAGGTATAGTCCAATTATAAGTTTTCCATCTTACATGCTTATAATTCATCCGTCTCTGTTCACAAATACATTCTTTTAAGCAAATACATTACAGTAATCAATTACATTTGTGAAGATAATACCAGTCACGAACATCTTCAATTATACTCGGTCATTGTCATCTTAATGTTAGTTTTGCTGTACCAGACAATGTTCTTAACATTCTCCTTTCATAAAGCAACTGTTGTTAAATGAGAATGTAAAATTTCAAATCGATAAATATTTGGAGAAATTGTAAATTGTCACATTTCATCAGCTTTGTATTAACTTTGTGGAAGTTTATAAATTTTGTAGGACCTTATATTTCCTAATATTTTTTCAAATGCATTTTTGAAAACTAAATAATAATATCTCACTCAACCTACACTTTTGTCACAAAGTTCATAATTCTTAACATACTCTCTCACTTTCAAGTAGTCAACGACTTTTCATGGACCATTGCTAATGTTCGTTACATGTTGTACCGAAATCGACCAATGAACCAGCTTGATGTCCATATCACATTCCCTGATAATAAAAATCAGTATTGACAAACCCGCATCGTAGACAGCTTCTTAACTAAATATCAACCATTCAAGACAGAGCCCGGTCATATTCTCAACACAATCCGGATATTATCTGGCGGCAAGAATGCTACTTTTAACAGTGATTGTTGCCCACTGCCATTGCAGATCGCTAGTGATTGCAATGAGTGCACAACAAAGCCACTTATAGTCCACATGAATAATAACAATGAAAGACGCTGTCTTGGCTCCACTGACCATTGCGAACATCACTGTCAATGTACATCAAATGCAATCAAAGTGTACGTTAGGTCCTAGTTTTTTAGTTTGACCCTTAGCGATTTGTGAATACTTTCTTTCAGAAACAATCATTCTGTATTGTGTCAATGATAACTGTCTTCTGTTGGTTTTACCTCTTCAATTTCCTCAAGGGATATTAAAACTATGAGAGCATGAAGAGATCGCAATCCAACCGGAATGATTCCTTCAAATATTAAGATATATTGGATCTTTATTCTCATGACAAAGGCACGACTCGTATTGATGATTATTGGTTTTCGTTTCTTGTCATATTTCTTGAGAGACGTCATTCATCATATGGTGTAAAATAGACACACTAAAGGCCAAATCGATTTAGATACTGAGATGCATGTTATGTAAAACACTGCTTCCCTGATACATTAAACGAATGCAGGTTACAAAAAAGGTATTTAATGTTTAATATGTCTATTATCTTGATCATTTCATTTGAAATACCTATGTTTAGTTATTTCGCTTTACATTTCAAAACTTATTCTGAATAGAGACCTGATACCTTATACGTATTTACACCTGTTTGAATTTGAATATCATAAAAAGTTACTTGTTCAGAGGAAGTTACTTTGTCGTGTTGTAACACTCCATCTGTAACTTTAATGGTAAATAAGTTATCACCAGTTCTTCATGGGTGGGGTCAATTGTCCAATTTATTCACATTCAGTTTACTAGGATCGAAAGAGTTCATTTGGCAAACAACCTGGGACTTCTACAATACAAGAGTGTGACTTCCATACTCTGGACCAGTGACGTCAAGATGAGATCGCGGGGGTTAGCCGAAATCCACCCATAGAAAAGACTGTATATGTGACAGATTCGAATAATCATTCAAAACTAGATTAGCATTTGCAGGAAACCACAAAAGAAGAGAAGCCCCGAAACTGAGGGTCTCGCCTATCCCTATTCTGCCTTCTCCACAGCCACAATAAAATGAGCAGTTTTTGTTGTATCCCTATTGTTATTACTAACACGACTGAAGTTAGTCATCACTTGGGTCACTTTACATATGTTTGTTCTTACAATCTATTTCTGATTTCAAAATTTGATCAAAGGGTTAACATGGCCTTAACCCATATCTTGTGACCTTGACCTTGACCTTCTAGGTAAAAAAATAAAATCACTTTTCATTGTGTATAACAATCATGTTATGATTCAAAGTGTTAATAGTAAATATAAGGCATATTCGCAAAAGCATGCTTAAATTGTTACCTCACTGTGACCATGACATTTGACAGATTTTAGCAAAACACTTTTCAAATCCTGGTTTATATGTACCCAATAAGAACTGATAGCACAAGTTATTATGTTTACATGGAATTGTTTTAAGTGATTTCAGAACTCTTGACCATGACCTTTGAACTTGAATGTGAACATGTCAAGAAAGGTCCCTAGAGGTATAAGTAAGAACTCATACATACTTATGAGCTCTTAAAAAGATCTTGGGAAAAAAGACGTAGCCAATACAAAACGCGCCAGCGGCGGCGGCGATGGAAAGTACACACAAACTAACATCAGTAACTGTCCACCTCAACACTGTAATAATCTGGAACAGGTTAATGATAAAGAATAATAATTCTGTTATTGCATCAATAGCAAGGTGAAAAAGGTCATGAGGACCTAGTAAGTGTAGAAAATTGTCAAGTAGTGCATTTATTTGTTTCTGTTGTATTTAGTTACTAATGGAAAATAATGCTTTGCATAGTCCAGAAATACCAGACGCTATCATATGCTGAATTGGTATGAGCAGAACAAATGATATCCAAATTGACCAGAACGAAAGAGAAAGGATGGAAGTAGTGTATTGAGAATTTTAATAGTAATGAAAAAATTTTTAATCATAGAACAATAAATAATGGATGGAATTCAAATGGAAGGATATCTCAAAATATTCCAATGTTCATGAACTTTCCTTTTGAAGACCACTTTAAGCATTTTGTTAATGAGCAATGATTCCAAAGACTGACCTGTTTGAACTAATTGTTATTCAACGAAAACAGACATTGACATGAGATGTAGCAATCCAGTAAAACGATTACCATCTGTATCTAGAATTGATTGAATTGACTATAGTTAATTTTGTCACTGTACACATTATATGTTGGCAAAAGGAACAATATCGAATGTTCAACAGAGTAAAAATAACATACTACTGCCAGATAGGTGGTATGTTAGTGAAACATTATAGAATATGACAATTAAGTTAAGTTGTTGACAAAATGTACCTTCTTGAACTTTAATTTGATGAGAAAATATTCCTGTAGGATGTCATACAGTGAAAATCATTCAAAACGGCGAATGGCGATTTCACATAGGCTTGTTATTCAGAAAGTAGGTTCTTTAGTCTACTTGACCTCTGGTGAAATGATGCGCCTGCATTTAAGTCTTATCGTGGAATAAAAATGGTGACTTAGGATTTTGATCTTTTACGAAATGAATGAATGTACCTTATCTCAAACTTCTGACAAATTTAATTTTTTAATAATAGTGATTTAAAAAGAGGTGTTCACTTTCTTTTGCCTGCCAATTTATAATGAGTCGGTTGTCCCTTTACGAAATAAACTCTTTCTTTCTAGTTAGATTTCAATAGTCTTGTTTTTATAGAAGTCATAAATAGTAAAACACTCTTCTCACTTCGGAAAATCAAGTTTAAAAATGAGTATACTTGGTTTGTTTAGGGCATGGGAATCGATTTTGTAATTCGAAATAATGTGATGACATTAAAATGGCCACCATGCAATACGCAACACTGTTATTACTAGTACAGGTAATTAGTTTGTGTAATAACATGTTTTATCCTCTAAAGAAAGTGTGATACTGGATATCAATATCAGTGGTAAATAGAGAATCTCATCCAAGTGTCTTTTGCTATCAAATATTGGACAAGAGTTGATTAAAGTTACAAATATCCTAGGCTTGTCAGGATACTTTAAAGGCACTGTAGCACGGTTTTTCGACCTAAATTAAGCTATATTAAGACATATTGATACATACGCACATATTTTAGCTTCCTTTTGATGCCATAAAATATTTAATATTGTTTCCAGTTGACTTGTTATTATAATTTAAACGCGGGAGCCGACCGCCCATAAACAGTTGCTCCGTACATTGAAATCTGTCGCACGCGTTGTTGTGATGCTTGTTTTTCTGGTTTCATCTACACGTTGCGCGTCTTGTTTTGCGCCCGACTATCGTCTGCTTCCCTCAGCAGCTATTTATAATCTAGATTCAATCGTCACAAGATCTTTCTTGGATCTTTCTTATCCGGAAAACTGACTCATCCTCCATATTTCAGTAGAATGTTAAAGGATTATAGATAGTGGATACTAATTTTCATCATATCGTTATAAGATAATTGAAAACAATGCATCAAAGTGTAATGCCCAAGTGGTACTGGGAAGACATATTTTACAGGTAAGCTTGGACAACGTATCAGAAAACGGCTGCTTTTTCACTATTGCAGGTTTGATACGGTCAGAATGAAAAAATAAATAAATACAGTATCAAACCTGCAATAGTGAAAAAGCAGCCGTTTTCTGATACGTTGTCCAAGCTTACCTGTAAAATATGTCTTCCCAGTACCACTTGGGCATTACACTTTGATGCAATAAAATTTCTTTTGGATTTTGCAAATATTATTTTAAATGAAACGTCAATGAAAAATGATTTTGACCTGTTTCTGAATAGTTTACTTCATAAAATTATTTGCATCCATGATCATGATTTTCAAATAGGCCTACCCCGATAATAGGGACGCTTTTGTTGAAATACATTGCATAAACAATGATTTTTCTCAACCATGTCATATATGTCATTTAATTGTCATATTTTCCGTAGATATGAGTTGAATTTTAGGCCTATATATTATAGGATACTTGCCCAGCTTTACAAAAACATGAACATTATATAAATTGTTTATTGATTTGCTCAACATGAAGAGATGTGAAAAACAAGATGAATTCTTTGTCATGTTATGTTGGTAAAAAACATTATATGTGGTAAAAAGTGAAGTTGAAAGTTAGAAATTCTTGCCAATTAGATAGTGAAGAAATATAACATGCATGGTTATATTTGTGATAACACTACCTTCAATACCTTCACTCGGGCAGGATTCGAACCCACAACCTCAGAGTAAAGCATCTATCGCCAGCATTGACTGTACCAACAGCTTACGACACGACCATTTCGCCTCGAAGAATGTGTAGGCTTACTATTGAAGGTAGTGTTATCCAAAATATAACCATGTAAGAAGTTGAAAGTGTTAGTAAAATATCACAAATACATTTTCATGATCGGAAGTGAACGAAAACTTATGAAATTCAACAAGATTGTAATCTAACATCTTATTATTTTTTGGCACATTTCAAATTCATTAATTTTAAGCATGGTTTTGGAAAACAGCAAAATAATTACTTGGTATTTTTACAGTAACGTCCCACCATATATGTAAGCCTAAAGGGCTGAAGAAATGGACATACCTCAGTAACCATTTAACTGTTTTATTAAATACCATTGTATCCAAAATCAGATAATTGGTACTTTTGCGGGGTAGATCTGTTGTTTCCATGTCAATTTTCAGTAAAATATTTTGAAAATTGAGATAATTAAAATTATCCATGAAAAAACATTGAAATAACATGGGATCGAATGGGGAAACAGTGATTCCTGTAACACGTTTGGCACATTGCTGTTATTAAATGAAAATCATTAAAGTTGCACAAAATGTAAATGTAAATTGTAATTATGGAAATACCCTCAAGGTAAGAATACACACCACTGTGCACTTGTGTCGAGATGGATGTTGGGAAAACAAAACAAAACGTTTTTTTAATACATGACAATATTTATTAACAACATAGTTTGGTAAAATAATAACATTCAATTAAGACCAATCTTTGTACCAGCAAGGTCATGTCAATTATCAAATTTTGTAATATACAGTCTTCTTTTACAGGTACATTGAAAAATAAATAATATTTCACCTTTAACACAGTCAAGTGTTACTAAACTAAAAAAATTACAGCCATTGGCTCTGTAGTTAATTAGATATTTATTGCATTATCAACATTAACGAATCAAATTATAAAGCATTGCCTATGTGATCGCTACAGTTAAGTCAATCAGTAAATTTACAAATCATAATCCATATTTGTATATCTATACAAATCATATTATTATCTTTGACCTAGGCTAAGTAGATTGGTAATACACATCAATTAGAGTTTCAGGAATATAAGATGAAGGATTTTGAAGTTCTGCTCTGGAATCGAACCTATGCCTGAACAAAGTCCAAATCCAACAAGTGTCTATGGACAAATGAAAATTTCAACTATTACTTCAGTGGGTAATACTCCTAGAAAGTTTCACAAAGATGTTATTAACGGTATTTTAGTTCTGTTCCAGTAATGAAATTATTAGATGGACAGACGGACAGGGCGACAGCTATATCATATTTGTATGACATACCAGAAGGATACAAATTGCAGATACTTCAGTATGAACAGCTCTAGAAAGCTGAAATGACTCCTTGGCCAATGAGGATTCTAAATTGCAGATGTGGTGACCCTGTGACCCCAAATGTGGGTCACAGGGGTCATGGCTTTTTCTTGTTCACAATTTATTATTTATTCATTATTTATTACTTTGATCTTCAATCTTAGCATATAAATCGCTGAAGTTCTGAAAAGCTACAGAGCACATGGCTCTTTTTTCAACTACTATCAAGTTCATGGATTGGATCAGTTTACAGTTGCAAGATCAACAAGAGAACAAGAGTCAACAGAAGATGACATATCCCACAGGTCCAACATAATTTGTAAAACACATCTTTAACAGATAGTATATCTACTACTTCAGTTAGTGGGTATTACACATACTGAGTTTCAGATATGATGAAGTGTTTCTGCTCTGGAAGTAGACTACCGCTGAACAAAGTCCAAATCAAAGACGTTTCTATGGAAACAAAAGATAATTTTTTTTTAAAATCTGAAAATATCAAAAGGCTACACTTCAGTTAGTAGGTAAACACATGCAAATTTTCAGGAAGATATGATGAAGAGTTTTGGAGCTGTGCTCCAGAAACGAACCGGTCTCTGAACAAAGTCCAAATTCAACACCTTTCTATGAAAACGAAAAGAAGAAAACAATAATTTTCAGAAATCTCAAAATATCAAAAGGCACTACTTCAGTTAGTGGCTAATAGAAATGCAAAGTTTCAGAAAGATATCATGAACGGTTTTCGAGTTCTGCTCCGGAAACAAAATGATTACGGACGGACGGACAGACAGACGACTATATATCCCACGGTATTACATACCGGTGGGATAAAAATAAGGCCATTGGTTCTGAAGCTCAATTATGCTATTCATTATCTCTAAGGAAAAGATTAACATATCCCAGTCATCCAATTTAAAATATATTACACATTAATCCACATTCACTATAAATATTGTAGACTTTTGCATTTTATTATTTTAGTTGTTCTGGAAATATCAACAATTATTACATTATGAAAAGGTCCTAATCTGTTTCTGAAAAGCCTGTTTCTCAAAGGCTCCTTTTCAATATTTAATAAAATGTTGATATTTTATAAATAAATTCTAGTGAGCATCTGAGTGTAAGACTAAACCATTCTCGCTGAAGTGTGTGAATTCAAAACAGTTCACATGATCACCAAATCTACAATTTAGAATCCTATTCACCCAAGGAGTCTGTACATAAAATTTCAGCTCTCTAGGGTCATTGGTTCTGGAGAAGAAGTTGAAAAAGCAAAAAGTTTACGGACTGAAGGGGGGACGGATGGACGGACGCCATGCCATGCCCATCCTCGATAATCCAGCGCTATTGTTCCGATAAATCTACACACAAGCGCTGGAAAACAGTAAGGGTATTGATCCCTAACCTAGTTACCTCCCTTGGGTCCATGTTATCCAATCAGAAACGAAACGCAGACACTATCTGCGTAAACAACTCGACCAATCAAAACGCATCACTACCGTTGTTTATAGAAACAAACATGGCTCACTCACTCGATTACGATAAAATTTGTAACAAATTCAGCGTAGAAAACCTGACAGAAACTCAAAAGAAAGTTTTAAGAAGTCTGTACGTGAGAAGAGTGTATTCATGTCCATTAAAACGGGTGGACGTAAATGATTAAAATCCCTGTGATGTGCTGTGCTACTGCGAAAGCCAAGATCCTGACACGAGAGTGCTTGTTTTTTCACCCTTGATTTCAAGTGATCTCATTGGTTGTTAGAAAGCAAACGTTTCGCTGAGTCATTGCGAAGGGAGGTATCTAGGTTAAGGATAATTACCCTTACTGTTTTCCAGCGCTTGTGTGTAGATTTATCGGAACAATAGCGCTGGATTATCGAGGATGTGCCATGCCATGCCATGCCATAAACCCATCGGGCCTTAAAGGTTACATTAACAAATTAGTGAGCACAGTATTTCATATTTCCCCGATTTTAACATTCACTAGCGGATCCAGGGGGGGGGGGGGGGGGGGGGTCCGGACCCCCACCTTTTAAAATCCATGTAAATCCCCCCCCCCCCCCGAGTAGAAAAAAATTATTTTGGGACCCCCCCCACCCCCCCCCCCCCAAATAGTAAAAGGACATCAATGTTTAGTCTTTTGTATGAACAGTCCACAGAAGTGTTATGAAAGCAGAGTATATATGTCTTCATAGTAAGTATGTCTTCATAGATACACTTTAGAAATACACTTTGAAAAATAGAGCCATGGGCTCGGTAGCTTATCAGGGTTTATATTGTTTAAAGATGAAGACTTCGCATAGTTATTCCTGGAAAGGAGGGTAACCATGCAGAATTGCATGTTTCCTAGCATTATTCCACGATCCAACTTCTAAATGACCACTGGCAGTTCTGATGACCGTTCTCACTTGTCTGAAAATAAAAGGAAATGGCAACATATTAATGTAGGGATAAAAGACATAAGAGGCAGAGAAAAAAACGTAATGATATAATCACATAATGTCAAATCAAGACATGTAGATAGTTGTATACAAAAAGAGCCATTGACACTATATCTAATCAGGATTTGCATGATTTATTATCTAAAGTTGAAGTCTAAGATCTATACATTTTCTCAATTCATATAATGTAAAAATAGAGACATAGGCTCTGTAGCTCATCATGAATTCATTGATTTATTATTTAAGGTTGAATATCTAAGTTATCTCAAGTAATACATTGTTAACAAACAAATAATAGATTTTATATTGTGACCCCTGTGATTAACACTTGGGGTCACAAGGTCACCAAATCTACAATTTAGAATCCCAATTAGCCAAGGAGTCTGTACACAACTTTTCAGCTCTCTAGACCTTTTGAAACTGGTGAAGATTAAAATAAGTTTTCAAGGTTGTGACCCCTGCGACTTTATTTGGGGTCATGGGGTCACCAAATAAGGCAAATATACACAATTTTAGAATGCTCGTTGGCCACGGAGTCTGCACACAATTTTCCAGCTCTCTTGACCTTTTGGAACTGGACAAGAAGATGAAAATAAGTTTTTAAGGTTGTGACTTTTTGGGTTGTTGGGTTGTCATTTGGGGTCAAGGGCTCACGAAATCTACAATTCAGAGTCCCCATTAGCCAAGCGGTCTTTACATAAATTTCAACTCTCTTGAGTCATTGGTTCTGGAGAAGAAGTCGAAAAAGCAAAAAGTTTACAGACGGATTGACGGACACCGGACGCCATGCCAAAAGCCCATCGTGCCTTTCAGGCCTGATGAGCTAAAAAGTGGATCAGAACTCCCTCCCTCCAGCTTAACTGGGGAGGTGGTGGAGGGACCTGTTTCCACATATTTTGTACAAACAAAGGTAATTAAGCATTATGAATACTTGCCTTGTTTTGAATTCACCAGGATCTTCAACATGAAATGCTTCATCTGCACTGTCATGTTGTCCACCATATTCTTCAGAAAAAAATATGCATTCAGTGTTTACCTGCAAAAGATATATGATAAAATAAATATATGTTCAAGGCAATTGTAAATCAAAGACAAACTCGCACAAACTACTCTTAACTCACAACCTTCTGTTAAATATCTAAAATCTAAGAATGAATTATCGAATACAATGCATAATGATAAGAGAATGTTATCACATTATAAGAAACGGGGAAAAAAACAGCATGATTACCAATTATCACTCACATCCCATTCATGCTGACTCTGATGAATTTGATTTTAACATAATAGTATGATTGCTATTATTATCATTGTTCAACTTACTCACGTTTTCGAGGAGAGGGCATTTCATTGGAAGAAACTCGCCATCAGCTGCTAAGTCAGTTCTGCGGATAGAGAAAAATTAATGTGTCAATCAGTTTACATATATGCACAGCTCAGTCATTTCTCAACATTTCATATTATATTAATCCACATATTAACAAAGGAGTAAATTTCCTTTCACATGTTTGATCACCACAGGGCAAATGTCAACAATTTTTTATAAAAAAAAGTTATTCATGGCTTATATAATTAGTTGCCTGGCATGGAGAATAATCATACATAAGCTTCTGTCTACCTTACTTTTGAAAAAGTGACATATTAACCTAAAAAGATCAGAAAAGTAAAATATATATTTTAATCAGGTTCAACATGTTCAACCTCTTCACTACCACCTCTCAAACAAGTTACACATCAAAACTACAGATTGACATATTGTGAGTGTTGCTTCATCTTGCCTTTTAAAAATAAGTTACTTAAAGTAGTTTACCAAAATTATACATTTGCATCTCTTCATACCCATAGTGATCCATCGAATTGAAATACTGGAAACATCAGACATTTTGATGTCCATGTCCCCAATTTTTTTTATTTTTTGGTGCGGATCTCCCTCTGAGGAAGGCATCATTTCTGTGGAGAAAAGGGATACAATTAACAATGTTAAATGCAGTGTCGAACAGACATTCCTTGACAAGATTATTTTAAAGATGAGAGAAGCTTGAAAAAATAAAAAATAAAGTTAATCCAATGTTGTTGCCTGAAAACTCTTATTTACAATGAAATTAGCAGATTTTATTGTTTGAAAGGCAGCCACTAATTACATACATAAAAACACTTTAATCATTACACTGTGTGTAGGCTTGCTTGTCGATTGGTTATTATTCAACCAGATCTTTTTTTAAATATGGATCCTCTTTTTTAAAAATGTTGTTACATGTGTGAAATGATACCTCAACTACAAATTGACAAATGGGTCACTCAGAAAGTGTACTGTACACAACAAAATTCTGGTATAAATAGTACAGCTGTGTGAGGTAAAAATATGCACTGCGACCAATACAAGATAAGTATATGTAGAGAGTGTATTGACTTCATTTATTGTTTCTTTTGGAAAGTTTAGAAGATATTAAATTGTTTCTAGCAGGTGAAAACTTTTACAATGATGTTTCTTGACCAAATAGCGACAAATTGCTAAAAATTTATAACAATCATAATGAAGAAAACATAATAAAACATTTTGCTTTGTCACATGATACCGAATTTCAAAGGAAACAAAATACTTCCTCTACCTGGTCTACTAGTACTTTCATCAGCTTCTGGAAATACTTTTCATAAATCATAAAATTTGAAATGTATGATTAGTGAAACTCTGACTGCGTATCTTTAGCCTACACTGGTTGACCTATGGGAATAGTCATTTGATCACTGTTGATTATTTTAAGCGTCAATGCATTTAGCAACTCTACTTACAATTTCTACATTAGTGTTATTACTGAAAGACTTAATTATCATCTTGAGATACATTCTGTTGATATAAATATTGCGTTTAATTCTTAGGTGCGTAGGTTTACCCGACAGCACTGTACTGGTAGTGCCCTGGCTTGTTCGACGATCGTGCTCGCCTCGGTCGGTTTACATCGTCTACTGGCTTGTTCACTTCACATCGGCACACCTGATATCGCGCTTCGAACTCCTCGAACTTCATTTAGCCTAATGGTTGCTTGATGTAAACCATCTGTTGCCGCCGTCCGCTGCATTTCTAAGTATTTTTCTGGTATTTGGCGAAAGTAAGGGTCTTCACGGGTGTAAACAATAGGGGGCACTTGATTTGCACTATCCCGAGCATAGCCCGCTATAGCTATCCGGGTGATCCGAGCAGACGAACCAAATCAAGTTGATTCGGGTTATTGTTACTTAGTTGCCCTGCAACTAATAATTGAAATTTTCTAAAGTGTTTGCGACAATGACAACGATATCTCGACAACCGGGTTGCGGGCGACACGGGGCGATAGCCCGGCTGGCAAATCAAGCCCCCCCATAAACTTGGTACTATCTAGCATCTCGAAAGGGAGCTAACTCTATCTAGGTTTCGCTAAAGGCGTCACGTGATTTAATGCAACGTTGCATTAAATCAAGCAAACTTTTTAAATTAACTTTAAAACCCGAATACTTAAAAATATTTCAAATTGACTATATGGTAGAATACATTAGGGCTGACCATTTCATATACGAGCAATGGGCAAGATCGCTGAATTAGTGATATTTAATAACATTTGCTGTGACACAGTGCCTTTAACTTTAATCATTGAGTATTTATATATTTGATATCAGAAGACACGAGGGTGAGATTGTATTTACATTCAAATCATTCTTCAACAATCATTAGCCACATACTGACATATCTGAAACGCAAAACTGCCATTTAGCTTCTTCAGCAGTTATCTCAGTGAGGTCATAGCATTGTGACGTCATAAGCATTATGGCATCATAGCATGGTTACGTCGTCACCTGTTTGACGTCATAGCATTGTCAGCAGTGTTCTCAGTGATGTCAAAGCTTTTTAATGTCGTTAACTGATGATGTAATAGAATTATGACGATTTGATTGTAGTAATGTATATATCGCTTGTAACATCGCTTGATCTCACGAAATATCAAGTAATATCTTCTGTGAGAGCCAGTTATGGATGGTAAATAACCTTACACAGATAATTTCAGAACTACACAGTACTTTGTGGAAGTTTGGCGTTTCAGAAATGTATGTAACTTAAGTAGTTCAGTTCTATAGGCAAAACACCCTTGACATATTTGTACTAAAGGAGTCATCAATCTTAAAAAAGCATAATGTGAAATGAGAGTTCACACGTCTTGTTGCATGTGTCATGTTTTTATATGTCTACTAGGAGATGCTATTCAGTGAAAACTGGACATGTTGTGTTGCAACAGTGGCAAAACGTATTTTACAGATGGTATGAAGGAAAATATTTGTAGTGGCGACATGAAGCGGTATATATATTAAACTTCAGTAGTATTGATGAATATAAGTTGTTACATTCGTGTTAGCTTCCTCAAGCCTAATAAATATTATATCTAACTTATAGTAGAACAGCTGTCAGCATTTCAAATCGTATCACTATTGCTTCCTAACGTTAGGGCCTCCTTATAATTATTGGAACTTTTTTACTTCTGTTGTTCAGTCTTATAATGGAATATTGATTCGCAATACCCTAAGGCATGAGGAAACCTGACGATATGCTTGTGTTAAATATGGCACTTGGGCATGTATGAACATATAGGTTTAGGTGTATAGCTCTACTTTCTCAACTCATGTTTGCAACTTTTAGAAATCTGCAAGATACTTCGGATCATTTTGCATTGGTCAAAACTCTACCAACATTGCCTCCATCAACCATTGTTCTGTTTCCGTGAATGCTCGGGACAATTATTTCACATTTCATCACATACATGTTCGTTCATTACCGGAAAATGTTCATGCCACCAATAGATCAAAGTTAACCTAAATGGAAAACAGTAGTTAACATTCTTTAATAGCACATCATAAACATCAACTTGCAGCCTGTTCATCTCTTTCATATCCTCTGCTTCTAAGCTACTGTGCTATGTTCTGTCTTTCTCTGATATCCGACACTTCCTTAAGAAAAACTTAATAATATAATCAAGCCTTTAACGGTGATGAATTTGAATTTGCAACCATTCTCAACATATTCCGAAAACCAAAATATAACAATGAAAGCAATGTTGATGAATGGAAAGCATAACTTTACTCGTTCAAAGAGGTATGGGAACCTCTGATTGTTTGTACAAACTACAACGTTTAAACTTGTGAAGTGCTGCAACACAAGAGCACAAGACAAGAGCTAAAACTAGCAACCGGAAGATCCGAGTTACATGTACATGCAATTCTGTCAATTTCGAAAAAATCATTTCAAAGTTAAGACAATAAAACACTGTTAAATAGAAAAATTCATACTATTCAATCAAATTGTTTTTCGTTTAGTCTCGTTCAATTGAATAACTTCTTCTGTACTTGAAATCGATTTTTTTTAAATCGATTTTTATTTTTGTTAAAAGCATATTTTCTCCAAATAGCACACAGTTCGGACAAACATTAACTATCGAGTTTTATTTTGATAACATTTCATAGACCACATGCCTCATTAACTGTTATAGACCACTTCTTTCACTTGATGTTATGTTATTAAAGAAACATATGTTACCTTAACATGCAACATTAACTCAAACTGTCTTGCAATACTAACACATTTTGGATAATAAAATACATATAATAATATTACACGTGCTTGGTTAAGATATACAATTGTAATTTTAAAATGTTGTGGCAATAAAAGTGCATGAGGGAATATTCAGAAATACTAAATATATTATATCTATAGGCTTCCATTGCAACTTATGTGTAAATGAATCAGAATGATGAAAACATTTGCATATGAAATAATATTTATTGGAAAGTTAAGAAGACTTCAGTGATAATCTACGTCAAAATGTGGTGAAATAAATTACAAAATCTATGTAGACAGTTTCCACTTTTAAAAAAGGTATTTACAAAATCAATCTGAAAATGGAGGAGACTGTGTAAGTAAATGTTAAGTGCTGCTACAAAAAAAGTTAATAACTAATAGAAAACTACAACAAAGTATAATCAATGTTTTCAAAGGTAGACATATACATTTTTACATCAGTCTTATCAGTAACTATGCATATCGGGAGTCTAATTGAATGTTTAAGCATACTGTCTGGCAGTTCAACTACAGAAACGTATTAAAATGTGAGTCTTCATCCTGGTTAACTACAACAGTTTAAACACAATGGTTCTAATGTTGCTTCTACGTGTTGTTCTTCTCTCAAAGAGCATCTGTCAGACATGGGGCCATAAAGCAGTTCAGCCCTATGGCCCAAAGTTGTGTGAAGTGCTCTGTCAAAACACAAATGCCTGTACAGACCACACATTTGAGGAAGTCCAGCTGATATGTCAACTTGTTACCAAGTCATCTACTTCGAAATATATATCAAATAGAAAGGTATTTGATGTGTCTGGCGTTCCTAGAAACAATTCTAAATCCAAGAGAAAAACCGCTCCTGTCAGACCACAAGGTAAATTTCAGCACTTTCGTGTGGACAATTTAAATGAGATTTAATCAGCTAATTGAGATATCATGGTTTATACAATATCCAATCCTTATTGACCTCTTATTAGAAACTTACGTTATAGTGCAAGGAAGGTGGGCTTTGTCTCCTCAAGATACGTATACTTTATGAAATAATTCAGTATTTAGTACTCTCTGAATCTCTGTTAATCAATATTCATTCAGTTATCATTCAAATCATAGTTTTGTTTTGTTTTCATGGTCGTGATTGTTTAACAACTGTTCATGAAGTGTTTTTAATTTTCTTATCAACCTTAAAGATAAAAAATACATGTACCACCTAAAGGATATTGAAAATAAGCATCTGTTCTTGGAGATGTTTTGATCTTTTGTTACATTCAGTGTACATTCTGTCCTAGTATAATGCTGGTCATTCACTGGCTACAACTGAAGTCAATACCGCCTTACAGTATTGGAGTAAGGTTCCCAATGATGACATATTTAAAATAGCTGTATAACATAACCACACACTTGAACGTTCCTCAAGTATCTGTTATATTGAAAACCTCTGCAACCAAACTGGTTTGATGTGCTTGTCAACACAATATTTCATTTCCGGCAACCACATAATTATTTGCCAAGGTAAAAATAGTGATGAAGCTTAAAAATATGTGGTTGCAGACCCCTATTGGGGACTGCAGCCAAACTCGCTAAATTCGAGGTTTAAGCTATATTCGGTGCTAAAGCCAAATTTGTAGATTATAGAGACTTATCTCGATCGAACGATTTGTATCATCAGTTTCCCTTACTTCATTTATATTTAAAGTCATATTATGGAATGATAGATCTGTCAATTACTGTGAGGACAGTAATAAGAATTATATCTCCTTCCACCTACCTTCTGACCTAAATGAAATGACCCAATAACTGTCAGTTCACCATACTAGAATTTATGTTCCCCTAGAGTTTTGTGACCTTAAAGGGACACTCCGTATGTTATTATAGTAACATAGGTCAAAAGTTATCAAGGGTGTTATTTTATCGAGAAGTAATGACTGTTGTCGAAAATTACTCTTTCAGTGCCAATCTGTTCAGTAAAGTTATATTATTAAGATGTGTTCTCGGGATAATGATCGAAAACCGGACAATGTCCGCGGCTGACGCGCATCAATTGTTCAAACGTAAAGAGACAAGTTTGTACTGTTCAATGGAACATATAACTGATATACTTGTATATTGACCGCATGATTTCGGCTTCTCATTGATTGTGTATTATTTCATTGAAAGCAAGTCATTGTCAAATATTTGGCGTCACAGAATAGTTATGCAAATCAAGTGAAATGATTTGGACGTAAAGCAGTACATTTGATATTTTTGTATGTATCAAATCTAAATAGAAAATCATAAAAAACACGTAGTGTCCCTTCTATTGATAGCTTAGTTTTCTTTACAAACTGGCGATTTTAATTTGCTTTTAATGCTTTGATTACTTTCGTACAATGTGATGGATGATTATACATTGCAAATGTGTTTAAAGTCGTATTCAAATGGTTTGAATTTAATTTTAATGTGTAAGAAGAATTCATTTCTTTAACCTTAAAGTTAAACCTTGCACTTTTCAGACGAGAAGCTAATCTAATTGGTTACTGGGTTGACCTTTTTCACAAAGCTTCTTTCATGGAAGAAAAAGAGTATATCTTATAATCAGGCGATTTTGATATGCTTTTATTGCTTTAAATATTTTCGTACAATGTTATTGAATGATTATACATTGCAAATGCGTTTAAAATCGTATTTAAATGGTTGGAATCTAATTGTAATGTCTGAAAGAAAATTATTTCTTTTGAAAGGTAACCTTGAAGTTTAACCTTGCATTTTTCAGATGAGAAACTAACCAATCAAGGAGACACTGACATTATTTATCCTGAGAAGAATGAGACCATGTTTTTCATTGCGTGTCAAAAAGAGAAACTGATCAAGGTAAAGAGATTTGTAAACCTGAGGATGGTGGATATTAACTGGCAAAACGAATGTGGGGAGACATGTGTTATGTCTGCAGCCATTGGAAACAAAAGCCACATATTTGATTTTCTTGTTCAGCAAGGGTGTGACATGTCAACTGTTGATGACGACAATGGCACTGTGTTGCATTTTGCGAGTATTGGTGGAAGCACTTACATTGTTAAGAGGTTGGGAGATGACTACAAGAGTGACACAGACTGGGGAGATAAACATGGTATGACTCCACTGATGTTTATCAGACACATTCCAGGTATTCAGTCATTGATGGGCAGAGGCCCTAAAAGAAACTGATGACAACAATAACACTTTCCTACATCTGGCATTGTGAAGATAATCGCGTAGACATTGCAAGATGTGTCCTATCACTTTACATCATTGATCCAGAATATATAAATAAGGACTTGAAAACTCCTCTCATGACTGCTGCTATACAAGGTTTTCTTCTAATTGTTGATTTACTGCATACAGAACACAGAGCCACTCAGATATAGTCAGATGGTTTTGTGTTCTGTGTACTTCTAAGAATGGAAACACACTCTTATAAGTGGAAAATACAGGCCATGGTGATACTGTGTCGAGTATCAAGCTTGCAAATCAAACGCATTTTCTCAGCCAATTCGACTTGAGAGTAGAGCTAAAAACGTTTTCCCCGATTTCGCAAGAACAACCCTAGTTGTGATGTCACATGCCTTATGGGTAGTACAAATTCCTCTTCCATCAAAAAGATCAGTACAAAGCTACTGAACTGAACATGATAATTTCAATCATTTATTCACTGACATGACCTATTGATCACACCCAAAGAAGTAGTTAAAACACAAGACTTTGTTTAAATGTCCGGTTTTATTGATAAGTATATTTTTACAATTGGTCTTACCATTTTAGTGGATAACTTTTGACAGACAACTGACCAGTTCATGTTAAAGTTACTATGACAATATTTCAAGTTTTACTTCGAAATTACGCCCATTTGTTTCATCCACCATTTTTCCCTGATGTCTATGAAAGACCAAGGTTATCAGTGTCATTTTGTAATTTGGATACGTAATGTGCAATATTTGAACTCATTCATGTTACAAACGCATTTTCAGGTAGTTTTAAATCTTTATTTTTCAAAATTTACAAGTTAACATAAGGGTAAAGACCATCTTGAAATATATGTTTCTGCAGACATAGACTTTGTTTTAAAATTTAAAAAAACATTTTATAAGGTTTGGCAAGGTTTAACATAATTGTTAGGATGCTTAAGGATTTGAGACAAACAATGTTTTGAATATATTTATGTATATCCCCAAGATGTCAATTGGATTTACGAGCTGGCTGAAAGTTAAATAATGGTTTTAAAATGTTTGGCATATAAGACCCACAACAACACGATGTATGCATCTCTAATGACCTGGGAACCGATAATGATTTCATAACTTCACAGACCCTCAATGATGTTCAGTGGGGATTTTAAAACGTTTGGCATATGTGACCCACAACAAGACAGTGTATGCACCTCTCAGGACCTGGGAACCGAGAATGATTTCATAACTTCGCAGACCCGCAATAAAGTTCAGTGATGATTTTGAAGTTAGTAATCTTAAAAGGGGGAATGATACTCTTTGTTGCTATAGTTGGTGTACCGCCCGCTCATTACCTACTTGACGCTCAGTAGCAGCTGGCGCTTGCGCTGCTAGGTGCACAGACTGTGCCTGTACTGGTACTTAGGATAATAAAGAGTTATTTAAAAGCATTTTGCGTGCTAAAATTTTGAAGCTGCGTTTTATAACCATAATAAGTTTTTAATTAGACATGAAAGTGTTCATCAGGGACGATGACTGTTGAATGATGTTGGGTTGTAAATCTCTTTTTAGTGCTAGGCTTGTTGTTAACTTATCTAATTGGTAATTATGGTTAATGAATGTATTTATGTTCACAGGGCCTGAATGTAACTTGGTTGTAGTGCCATGTCATTAACTTTCTGCAGAAAACGGATCAATTTGGCCTGGCTTGTTCATCAATATCCAAATAGTCTTTGAAGGGCATTTTTGCAGGTATATTTGGTCGGCCCCTTTTCAATTGGGGAACCACCCTTCCCAATTTTCCTGATCAACCTATGTATACAATGCAATCCGTTTTATTTTTTGATTGAGGAAGATCGTTAATAATAATAATGTTGGTATTTATAATACGCTGCCTCTAGAAAATGCTTCAGCCAATTTAAACTAGCCATATTCTTATGTATATCATTTTCTTCTGTATAAGGCGTTCAGTATTGTAAATGTCAACAACTTTGATCTCAATACAGCTGTGTTAATATTGTATAACAGCTCTTTGAAAGTATCAGAGTCATATCTTCGAACCTGATCTTTGAACCTGAGAAGAGTTTGTGAACCAAAATGATTTCCAACAATGTCTCTCTTTAAATGATAAATATTCAAAAATGAATATAATATTTACAAGGGTGTTTCAAACAGAGTTACACCAAGCAAAGATAAAAAGGTCTTAGAAATAAGACTTGTGTCTGATGATATTTTAATGATGTTATTCTAATATTGAATATCACAGCAAGAAGAGGCATTTAAGCATGTTGATACAACCTAATAAAAAGAGTCATAAAATAATAAAAGTCATAGAAGACTTATGCGCAATAAAAGTATTGTGTGAAATCCAACTACATTGATGAATAAATGTGTATCATGTGATGTTATACAAGTACCCATAGATTCTAACTCGACCAAGTGTACTAAATAACTGTTATGAAAAATGTAAAAGATTATTTCAAGAGACACGCTTTCATATAATTTGAAACATTAGGATTCACAAGTACATTCAAGTCACCAGTGCCATTAGAAAGTGTCTATGTCATAGCATTACCTATAAATTAGCCAAACAGCATTTTCATAAGATTTTTAAAACACATAACATAGTATTCCTTTCCTAACTTATTATGTTTAATTATTCTTTTCTTCGTATGTGCTTTAATTAGCCTGTATGAATATTGTAAGTTGCATGCTGAAGAGAACGCAACATGATACTTAATGACAAAGGTGAGCGATGTACAAATTATCCAGATATATAATATTTACAAATTCAAATATCTGTTGAGTATCGATGATATCAAGCGACAATAAACATGTCCTAGCTGAACGGTAGTAGCTGACATTCGTTTGATGTAATTAAATACTTTAAATAATAATAATAAAAAATAAGCTTTATAACAACATGAAAGTGTCATATTTAAATTTGAATATATATATATATATATATATATATATATATATATATATATATATATATATATATATTCAAATTGATATATATACCTCGTCATTCATATCGCATCACCCACTGTTAATCAGTAACTAAAACTGGATCTTCAACCTCAAACAATTGGTACAGTGGAAGACACTTTAAACTGTTAGATCCCAATATGTCTCACAAATGTACAATTGGATTCATGTCTGAACGGCATTGTTTTGGAGATATACATGCTTAACAACGGCTTGTGCATGATCTGGTCTGGCATTATCGTCCATGAAGATTTAACGTGTGGCAAGAGCGTGATACCTCTGTCCATTCAGTGTACAGGGAACTGTGACAAGGTCAAGCTTACACTCATAGGAACAACACCCCCACCACCGAATGGGACTTCAGGTTGAATGTTTCTCTGATCATTTGCCGCGCCTCTCTGCCTGCAAATCCGTGCCCAACCGTCTGTAAGATGCAGTAAAAACCGGCTTTCATCAGACCAATGGATTCTTCCACGCTTTACGATTCCCACGAACACATGCTTGACACTAGGCTGAACGTGCATTGCGGTGGTGATCAATGAGGAGTGGACGTCTTATTGGTCGCCTCGCTCATTCTAGCTGTGTCAGCAAACATAACATCCACCAAAAATGGCTCTGTGCATACTGCATTTTTGGCAAACTGACCTTTTGGACAAGCATGCCCAAAGCATACATACACATGACGCTGCGAACAAGGTGTGTTTGTGATGTCATGCTCACATATGATGTGGGATATTCGATGTGTACTTGTAATGTCAACACTAGCAAAACTATTGTTCTGGTTTCAATATCGAATGGGTGGTGCGATACTTATGAATAGGTGTATATATTCCATGATATTGACACTTAAACATAACAAACTTAAACTACTGGGTCCCCTTTTATGGATATTTAAATGTAGTATTGATTGATAACATATAGACGTTTTGAGGTTATATGTGTTCATGTATTTTGATGATTAACTTTATACTATCTGGTAAACTGAATATCTGGTCTAACCAACATGCACTTGGAAAACATTTTCAACACGCCGTCTCATGCAGACATCTGAATGTCTGTCGGGGAATCTGTTGCCACTCATCATGCATAACCTAACCCTACGTCCTGGCTTAGCTAGGACGAAAGGTATTGAAATGGATTAGAACACTTTCAGAAATAATTGATAACATGTATTATTCAATTTACATATTTATCACTTCATTCATGTCACGGGTCACCTGTCACAGCCTGTCCAGGCTACCACACATGATTAACAAACGCTATCTATACTAATCTCGACTGATAAAGTTTTGTGAAATTCCAAAGAGAGTTAGCTTTCTTTGAAAATGCGGCATTTCTATTCAACAACCTTAAAAAGCAATTGTGCTAATGGTTCATGCATTTTTAATGAGTCTGTAAGATACACAGCGTGGGCTTTACAACTCTGAGATAAGAAATACCCAGGTGTAGATAAGTATGATGGATAGCTTTTGCGTCCTTGCGGTTCCATCCTTCAGTGCCAAGACAGTCAGACCTTGGCTAGGGTACTGAATTAGTAATTATTTGATTTCTAAAAAATGTATTTGTACATTAACTTGTATAGTATATTATCCATGTTAAATTACTCAGTTATGAGTCCTGTATCTACGAATTTGTTTTATAACTAATAACTTCGTTCAAGTTAAGATTCCTCCATAATAACACTCGTTCATTTCTCATGCTTTACCCCCTCATGTTTGTATTACAATCCGAATTGTATACCATTCTAATGCATGTTAATCTCCCTGATTGACTTTCCTCACCATTGTTTTGTTTGCTATATAAATGTATCATATTTTGTTATGTCCTTACATTCCACCTGATGAAGGAGTGAGTATATACTCCGAAACGACGTGTATTTTCACAGAAGCTGTTATCCAGAAAATCTTCCTGTTTTTTTATGTATACCACTTCTAAGTGCCCTTCAAAGAACATATTCATTTCATTGTGAACACTAAACCTACAGATTTAAAAAGACAGATGACAAACAATAGGTAAAAAGATAAAGACAAATCCCAAAATATTGTTCACAGTCCTTTAAGTCAGTCTATCGGGAATATTGACAAACGTGTTGTTTTTAAAAATAAACACATAGATATGTTTCTCTCCACAAAGATTTGATAACAATAATAATAAATAATTCAATCAACCTTTTCCGTAATTTCAAAAGATGTTAAAGAGAACACTTGTAATATCCTTGAAAGCTGTTGTTGTGAAATTACATCCCAATTAGGCAGGTGAGAAAGCTTTCCATGAAAGACAATCCTTGTATTCAAGAGTGGGTGAGTGAGTGGAAGAGGTATCACTTATTGCCCCTGTGTCAGTGTTTTACCTACCTGAGGCTTGCATTTGATCTTGTTTGCCTAATTTTGTTTCAGTATTTGAAAAGGTCAGGAAGTAATGACACAATGCCCTACAAATGGGAACAATGCTTGAGATTTATTTTTGTACAGTTTTTAATCAGAAAAAAGGTTTCTCCTCACAAAGATTTGATAACAATAGAAAACTGTTGTTGAATAACCTGTCCATTATGGTTATGACTTGATTTCGATAATAAAAGGTTATTCTAAAGTTCAAAATTAAGATAAGCTGTAGGAAAAGATAGTCATTAGGTCACAAGGTGTTCCTCAGAATGGTTACAATTTGCTGATTCAGCGCTTTGTTCACAGCACCTCATGAAAGGGGAGATATTAATAAGATTTGGAATGTTAAACTAACAATGAATGTCCATAAAATATTCGCAATTGATGGATATTAAGTCCAAATAACTGTAAGTCTAAAAATTAATCTTAATGTCCCCATGTAGATGACTCTTGCAATAATATTGTGTCAAATGAACTACATTCTACTACTAGTAGTAATTATTCTTGTACTAACAACATTAAGAAATATAAAATATATAGGAGATAAATCAATTCTTATCATTCGGACCCAAGTGCATAGGTGAGGCTTCGACTGATAAAAATCTACATGTATGTTAGACTGACAAAAAGTTAAAAACAGAGTAGTTTAGTTCAGTTACTAGGTGTTTTGAAGCGAACTCTCTTTTTGCGAACTTATCTCTGAGTGGAAAGGACTTTGTGACTGTTCCATTATTGTAAGAGGTGTGGTCAGGTCATAACAAATGTAATTACTCGGCGTAATAAATACATTAGCAACAATTTACACATTAACCCAACATTGTCACTCCACTATTGTCACTTCACAATATGTACGTATCCTTTTAGATGGCGATAAACATTTATCTACGACATCAAAACAGTAAAATACCTAGGAACAAAAATATTAAACTTGCCCTAAACCATTGTGACAATGACGCTAGCATTGTGACGTCAAAACGGTTGATCACTTTGACGTCATGCCATGGCAATGGCATTCGGTAAATTCAACCGCATAGAAGAAGACGTCAAACTTGGACGAATTTAACTAGTTGAACACATTTTAGTTAATTGAAACTAATTCATAAAGAGCGTCATTTGTGACCTATACGGGTATATACATAAGTAAGAAAATCACAATGACACATATTAAGAGAAATAGAAAAATAAAATTTAGTATTGCCGAATCTTGTGAACATGGTGTATAAGTTCACGGTGATTCGCCGGATGTAATTAGCGGGTATTCATTGTCATTCAACATAGGCAAATAAACCAATCAGAAGCAAGGATACACCGAAATCATGTTACAATTAGGAGATAAACCTACTGTGTTTGAAAATCAGAGACATGTTATACTGGATTGATAGCGAGTAAATTTAAAATTGAAACCGAACGCGTAGGTTTATCTCCATTCTACCATGACCGTTTTACCACGGAACTCTTTTTGTCGGATGCTGACAGTGCGTACAATGGCTAGCGCGCATTCGAAAAGTCCATTGTTGACAACAGCAGCGATTTCGTACAAAAAATATTGTTGTTATACAAAAACTTTCCCCAATAAGTTGTCTTTAACTATTAAAACAAATCTAATATATGTGTAATTTATTACGGGAGTTTTTGTTTTCCCAAAATTCACGTTCATACAATCAGGATTCGTTTTTCCTGAATTCTGCATTTTTGGAAAAACCCGCAAAGCATATCCCGCGACATTCAAAATGGCTACCGTTTGCCGTTCGCTGTGAATGAAGAGCTTGAGGACTTGTAATTATTAAAATGAAGCGTTACAGGTGATGGTAATTTTCTCATTCGGGTAAGGCATGCACATTCTAGTTATCGACGTAGGTGTGCAGATGATATGACATATGTATTTCTTATTTTGCATCAAAACGTTACGCTCGTTTTTCAGAAACGGCTGACCATTGCGTCAATGACATTGCGCCTTCTCAACTGCATGTTTCGCTATTTGGATAGATCTTGATACTGACGCAGTTTGTCTTTCTTATCTGTCTGATGTAGCTCTAAAAACACGCTACAGGAAAAAATAATTTGATTGTATTAGTTATTTTGATTTCCACAAGTAGAGCACACCTTAAAATCGGCTGTTTGTTCGGATAGATTGTGACTTCACAATGTAGATTTGTCAATACGCAGTGAAGCGGCACTAAAATCAGAGGAGGTTCAATCCAGAATTGATCACGTTTGATTTTTCTGGAGAACCAATCAGAATCGAGTATCCAGCAATGTCATGGTAGAATAAATGACGAAATAGATTTTGATAAAAGAGAACCTATAGGTTAGGAAATCTTAACATTTCACCACCTTGAAATACTTTCCTCCAGCACTAGCCAAATTGATGCTATCTTTTCCTGTGATGTCATAATGATTGAACTTATGACATCGTTGTTTTTTTTAACGCAAACCGGTTCGCTCACTGCTTATCAGGGGTCGTTCAGTTAGAGTGTGCCACTGTATCGGTATGTTTGTCTTTGACACAATCAAGCACAATATTATGTGATCACTTTAATTTGAAGGAGAGTGGAATAAACTCATGGCGAAGCAAGTTTGCCATTATAGTTCAATGATCAACTTGTGTAACTCTGAACTTGTGACTTCCGAAATATCCAACACAAGTCATCTTTAATGGGTTGATAAGTCACTTTCGGCTACATATGCTGGACCCGCAAACAACTACTCATTTACATGAATAAGTCAAATTGTCAAATCGTTCATGCTAAATTTATTCCAGGACTCAAACCCTCTAATCAGGCATCAAACGTTCATCATGAGTGTGTATTAGCTTGGTCAGGCTTAAGAATTGCTTGTTCTATAGGAATTGCTATACCTCGTTGACATTTTGCACAGTTGTATTAGCAAATATAAGAGACATTTTAGATTTAGTCGATGCCAAGGCTGAAAGCTGATAATGAGATTGAAAATGAACAGTATACTTTATCAACTATATATTTATAGTGTGATAATATCACCATAAGATACTTAAATGAAAATGACTGAGCTAAAGTAACACGGCCATAAATAATAAGAAAGTCTTTACTGAGAAAAGAGTATAGACTTACTCCTATATTGAGTATCATATACCTAAAGATAATATAAAAAATATCATGTTTCTATTAAAGTAAAGATGTTAACGAGAAATTGTGATTTTGTTGTATTTTCCACTTGTAAATGACCTTCAGTGATTCAATTCAAACCAATACATGTTACCATTACATAACTAGAAACTTCTATTTTGATAACATTTGACTGTACATGCCTCATTTAGTGTTATAGATCGAGGCCACTTCTTTGATGGGCTTCCTAAAAGATGTGTGATAACACCGCCTATTATTTCATGCGATTTTGATTTTGAGGAGAAACATGTTAAGTTTACATGCAGCAACTTAAACTGTCTTTTTAGGTTTAGTTTGCGCTTTTTTTCTTGTTTCGTTTTTCTTAATACTAATTTTCGAAAGTAAATGAGATAATGAAACAATGAGCTATTCAATGAGCTTTATTTAGAGATGCATTGTAAGGTGGTTATATCAAACAAGCATGAATGATTTTATATTAAATATATTGATTGGACTACATGTATCATGGTCAATCTTTCATTATTTACTCCGTGAAAAAAGGGAAAGACACAGGGAGAGAAAATAAGCTTCTCAACTGGCGTCTCGTTTGTTTTTACGGTTACATCTATACTACCATGAGGTGCAAAGTTTGCAAGTCCGTAATAAGTATAACAGATAAAGTATAATCATTTGCAGGGAAAGTATAATCATTTGCAACATTAATACCTTGAACATTTTACAACTTAAATGAACCATCCAAAACAAAAACTACATTATGTTGTTATCAATTCAATTGAGTACACTTCTGTCTTTCATATTGTTATACATAGCCTAGCGTATAACATCTGTAGTTATGCAATAAGACAGTTAGCAGTAGGTTTAACAACTGTAGTTTCGAGTTGTTTTGAGGGATAATTCAGTACCCTCAAGTATGTATACCACCGAGTTATATTCAAAGTCATACAACTTTGAATCATTTACAAATTATTCTTACAAAATCCAAGCACTTCATATGGGACAGACATTTTCATTTCCAGTATATTCGTTAAACCTCTGATTCATCTAAAACTTATTTTAGATAGTGTGATTGGTGAGGACGTGCAGAGGACATGTATTAACGTGAAGTAGTACATATAAATAGTTGAGTCAACACGACTTATATGTGTGTATAGTGAAAGTAACCTTTGTGATGTATTGTACAATTCGATACTATAAGACTTACTAAACATGAATCTACGTGGACTTTGTAAAGACTCACCAGAAGAAATACTATATTGAATGAGGGCACCGAACAAAAAAAGATGAATCCGGATGGAACCGACAAGGCAGATTCCACCCCTTTTTGTCCTGTGGCAGATCTCCAATGTAAATGTTCTTTGGTGCATGTCTGAAACAGAACCTTATTTTTAACCAATTTATAATGGATATTTTATAAATTAATGGAGTACATGATACCTTTCAGGGTGAGCTAAAGTTCGTGTTGCCGCTGGCCAGCTTTTCAATTAATGTTGTCCTGCTTTTACCCTTGAAGCTTGATTTCTTATTGTATATTTTATGATGTGATGAATTGCACCTAGATGTGCTTTGTAATATTATAGAGATAATAATGATTTTGGAGCGGTATTCATACAAGCTCATAGCTTGTTTACCAATCCAATTCTTCATGAAATTAATATGTTTAAACCAGATAATAATATCGTTGGACACAGTGTAGTCTATTACCAAATAGTCTAACATTGCAACTGTATTTTCCATGTGTATTTGATGAAGTATTGATTTGCATCTAGCTTTGTAATATTATTGGTGATATTAATATTGCACACGGTTTCATCTGTTACCAAAACCTCGTACATGTCAACTTTATTTATCATGGATATTAAATGAAATAATGAATGACCATATTCCCTTGAGATGGCAATATGGTTAATTTGTTACAAATAATTGAACTTTCCAACCACTAAATAAATGTAGACTTTTAAGAAGTTCCTTAAAAATAAGTCAGTTAGTGTACATTGGCAGGATGAAATATATACATAGAGGATCAGATATGAGTGTTTATGTCATACAATGTGAAGTCAGTGCCTGACTATTAGTATTTCCCGACCGAGAGCATACCGTTATTCAGGAACGAGTTTCGTAAAAACGTAAGGTGACAAAGACACATTTTATATAGACTATTTCATTGTTTTTGCCGAATATGAATTTTGACTCATCGAATAGAGTGAGCAAGTGATATTTTCACCAGTGGCGAACATTTCAACAGTTATATAATAAAATGTTATATTTGTTACCATGATAATGAACATTCAGGAAAACATGCAAGTATCTAATTTTGCTTGTTTTATTGACATTTCCATTGTATAATTCTGAACTGGTGGCATTGACTCCTTGGGAAACTGTACTTGGCAAGTTGTGATTAAACATATTCTCAAGGGGTGCAGGCATACTTCGGCCATCATGTTAGATATTATCTTTCTGAATTATTGCTCAATGGCAGAACATGAATAGAAGGCTTCAATGTGTACAGTACATAGCATAATAAATGTACATAACTGTATAAAAAGATTGAGTCTTAAAATGGTAAATATTTGGAATTTTTGCTTTTGTTAGTCACCATTTCACAATCAGCACAAATGTCACTTCTAGTTAAGTTTTGGAGTGGATTACAACTTACGTTCACATTTAAATCATATTTTCAAACTAAACTTTTACATAAATTAGTTGACGGTAAAAGATGTGATCATTACATATCTAATGCTTGGAATATAAAATTTTATGAAAATAATGTAAATGAGTGAAAGTCCACAATAACCAAGTATTTATTCATTACAGTGAAACCTGCGTGCGTAGGCTGCATCTGGCAGACCATAGTTTGTAGTACACTGCATTTCAATGAAGCATGACATCCAAACTTTTCTGCAGTTCTCAACAGTAGACAGAAATTAGCATATCCAGACCATTCCAAGAATAATGATAGTAATGGTTCAATATAAACTGCGAGGCAAAAAGAGTATACACCTGAGTTGGTTTTATCATATTATGATTTTCAATTACAAAAATCTTTTTTGATAGAATAGTGCAGGCCAAATAATCAATTGGTCAAAGAATACATCTACATCGATTTAATAGTTTTTTTATAAATGAAATTTTAAATTGAAGAAGTCTTCAAAATTAATGCGGATAAATGACAATGCTCAATGACATATAAGACATATTCTATGTGAAAATCAATAAATGTGACTCTTCTGTACATATTTAAAACATTTCAAACATGGTAGGGGTTATGTTGGTGTAATTGTCATTTCTTGCCACAGTCTGCATTAAACACAGTTATTTTAGCTAAAAAATAACCAATCACCAATAAATTCATTCAAACATCTGCAGATAAGTGATGTATCGTGCCATAATCGAATGAATCTCATTTCTTTTTAAATATTGCATATATCAAAACAAATTGAGGTGTATACGTTCAATTGTCTGGCAGTTTATATAGAATTATTTAAATAGGCAAACATTGATAAACATACTCAAACACAATTGACAATTTCATATTTTCCATCTTAAGCTTATTAGTTGTTCAAAGTCTAAGTAATGACCAATATCTTAATACGCACATGGCCTTGCTCACTGTCAGAGATTATTATACCAAAATCAATGGCCTCTTTTTTTTTTTTTTTTTTTTTATTTCACTTTTTTTTCCAGGTATATACATACAGGGTGACATTCAGGGACATACATCGTTTCATATACATATATATCTAAAACATATACATATAGTTCACAGTTCGAAGATTATCAATTATCGATACTCATTGGTTCTAAATAACAAATGTAGAATAGACCATAACTTGAGAAAATATGTTTCCTGGTCGAGATTAACGTAGATGTATTTTGTAATATCATAGTATTGCGTGATTTGTCTTTTGATATACCCTATATTTGGGGTATATCCTCTCTTACTACAAGTGTATAAAATATTTTTCACTAATATTATCATGGCATTTAAGGCATAATTGTTTTCCCCTTTAATTCCAAACAATACCTGGGAAATTGTAAAACTGAGCTGTACATCTACAGTGTTCAGCCAGATTTTTAATTCGTGCCATATATTTTTTACCTTGTTACACTCCCAGAACATATGATAAATAGTTTCCTCATATTCTTTGCAAAATGAACATTTTGCGTTATCAACGTAATGTATCTTATGGAGGAAATGTTTTGTTGGTAATATTCTGTGAATGATTCTATACTGTAGCCATTTTAGATCAGTACTAGGAGTACATTTGTTTGCAATCGAACTAAAACATTTCCAGTCCAAATCAGTGTATTGAGAACCAGTGACCTGTTCCCATTTATCATAGCATGGGAGTCTAACAAAGTGCGAGTCGAGTAACATATCATATAGTTTCTGATGACCTAAAAGAGTATTAGTGCATTTAATAATGAAAGGGTATATAGGATTGCATAATTTACAATCGGATAAATTAATGCCTAATGATTTAGCATAATGGATAATTGCACGCTTTATTCCCTCATATTGAAGAAAGTCTGTTTTAAGAGAATATACGGTGTGCAGTAGTTCTCTGGAATAGAATCGACCATGCTCATCCAGTAAATCATTTACGAATAAAATACCCTGTTCTAACCAGCGTTTGTATAAGATAACTTTGTTTCCTACTTTAATGTCATCATTATTCCATACACTTTGAGAAAGTAGATCATACTCACTGTTAACGTGTTTTTGTATCTACTAATAATGTTTGACCAGTCTCTAAAGACCTCTATCCAAAATGGATTTGAAATGGAAGATATTACTCTATTTTCAATATATGTTTTATCTGAAATCAACAATAAATTTGGAAAATGTAGCCTTTGCATAAGCAAGTGTTTCCAATCTGATTGACTACTAAGTAGTCTTTGTATCCATTTTAATTTTTGCGAAGATATGACATGTTTAATGACCGGAACTTTTAGGCCCCCGTGATCAGGATATAGAGTAATGATATCTCTTTTAACTTTGTCTGGTTTATTTCTCCATATAAATCTAAAACATTCTCTTTGGAATTTGTCTATAACAGATTCAGGTGGGCGGGGAAGGGCGGAGAAAAGGTGGTTCAACTTGGGCAG
The DNA here is from genome assembly GCA_936450465.1 of Gibbula magus. NCBI lineage: Eukaryota > Metazoa > Mollusca > Gastropoda > Trochida > Trochidae > Gibbula > Gibbula magus. The sequence continues at coordinate 20,937,420 of OW388294.1, read as the reverse complement.
AAGGAGAGATTTTAAAACTGTATTTCTTCCGAAAGGTGTAAGATTTCTTGCTAACCAAATGTTCATTAAATTTCTTATTTGCATAAATTTTTCGTCGTAATTTATTTGGATCATACGATCCAAATCAATGTCGAAATTTATTCCTAAGAGTTTGAACTCGGTTTGCGACCAATCAAAGTTCCAGTCTTTACATAGTTTGAGTCGAGATCGTTTTTTGGATCCTATCCATAGAAGTCTTGTTTTTTCTACATTAACCTTTAGACCGGAAAATCGGGCAAAAAACTGTAAGGTTTTTAGAACAGCATATAAGCATTTTTCAGATCCATCTAGGGTTAAAGATGTATCATCAGCGAACTGTGACAAAAGATATTCTATATTTCCAATGTTTAGACCTTTTATGTCAGCATTATTTCTGATGAGAATGCCTAAAATTTCAACGGAGAGAATGAATAAATATGGCGCTACGGGATCTCCTTGACGACAACCTCGTTCGATTTTAAAGGGCGACGAAGGGAATCCATTTACCAAGACTCGCGATTCGATGTCATTGTAGAAGGTAGTGATCCAGTCAATGATATTTGGGCCAAAATTGAAAAACGTAAGGACATTACAAAGGTAATTTCGGTCAATTGAGTCGAATGCTTTTTCAAAATCAATTAAGAGTAATAGTCCTGGAATTTGGAATGTTTCAGTATGTTCCATAATGTCGTAAACTAATCTGGTTATCTCCCCTATATATCGATCTTTTACAAATCCTTTTTGATCTTCGTGTATTATGTAGGGAAGTATCTTTTTTATTCTATTTGCGATTGCTGCTGCTCCAATTTTGTAGGATGAATTAAGAAGAGAGATAGGGCGCCAATTTTTTAGGTACTTTTTGGGTTTTTTGCCTTTTGGAATACAGGTTATTAAACCTTGCTTTTGTGAGATTGACAGTGTTCTTTTTTCGAAACCGGTATTTAAAGAATTAACCAAAAACATACCTATATCTTTCCAAAAGAATTTGTAAAATTCTGTTGTAAAGCCATCAGGACCAGGGCTCTTATCATTTTTCATCCCTCTAAGTGCTTCGGTCAAATCTTTTATGGTCAATTTCCCTTCTAAAGACTGTTTTTGATTTTCGTTTAGTTTGGGCACATCGAAAGTTTGACAAATTTCATTAAGATCAATTGGGAGAACATCTTCGGATTGATAAAGTTTTTGGTAGTAATTTTTAGTCTCATTTATCATACTTTCAGTATTCGTAAGCCTAGACCCGTCCGATTTTTCAATTTCTGTAAAACATTTATTAAGGAAATTTCTCGATTCAAGTTTTAAAAAATATTTTGTTGGTTTTTCTCCCTTTTCGATCCACTTAGCTCTAAATCTTGTAAGCATTCCTTGTATTTTGATATTGTTAATTTCATCAAGCCTTAGTTTTATATCATTGATATCATTAAGTATAGTAGCTTTATCATTTTCATTTTCTTCATTATCTAGATTTATTTCTAGATCCTTTAATTGTTCTTCAAAGTCAGCCTGCATTTTATTTTGTATTTTCTTCTTTGTTGAAGAGTAATAGATAGTCTTACCTCGAATCATTAATAGTATGGTCTCAAATAGTAATTGATCATCAATTGAGTATGTAATATTGCCATTTTCACTAATTTCATACTGTTTTAGAGTAGATTTTATAGTTTCTTTGATCATATCAACATACTTTTTGTCATACAATAATGAATTGTTGAATTTCCAAAAGCCCCTTCCGCGTGGTAGTTCATATGATTTTAGATATAACTCAACAATAGAGTGATCGGAATCAACACTTGGTAAAATTTCACATTTTTCCACAGATAAGAATAAATTGTGTGACAAAAGGAAAAAGTCAAGCCGAGCTTGTTTTAATGGAGTGGGTTGCCGCCAAGTATACCTTGTTGAATCAATGCTATTTTCTCTTATCAATGGCCTCTTGATAAACTGCATATCTTACATGGATGCAGGGAAACCTGTGCCCAAATTTGCAGACATATTTCGGTCATCATGTTGAATAGACACCATATTTAGCTAATCAGTACTGCGATGTCAACGCATAAAGTGAGTTAAGGAATACGCGATGATTTTCTTACATTATATATTCGTGAATGCGTTTCTTCATACTTAAAACATGGACGTTTCAAGTAAGTCCAATCCATAATTCAAAAACCTGAAAATCAGATCTCAATGAAAAATTGTGAACAGAATACATTGGAATTGAGTGAATGAAAACCACTACTGACACCGGATGTAAACAAATTTATGTATATCATCCCCTATACCCAGCAATAGTCTATGTTGCTTTCTCTAGCAGTAATCAGTGGATATGTGAAATCTTAGCATTGTATGCTCCCACATGAAGCAAATGATACTTCTACGTAAGATACACATTCACAGCTGGTTATGGTACAAGAAATCAGTTTGTGATAAGAGCAAACTGCAGTTTCAATAAGTATGTTATTTGATAATAACTCACCTTGTTATTTCTTTACACATATGAAAATAATATAACTCCAATGAACAAACTTTCGTTCTTCGAAATAATCTAAATCTTGGATCTTTCTGCACCGACGTTAACACAGATGTGTCACTGGTATAGACCCTTTATAATGTAAGTGACATGCACAGGGCTTCATACAAGGTTGCCTTACTTTCACCAACATAGATGCCTAAAATACTATAATGAAAATTGTATACACTTATTGGACATACAATAAACTGTACTACATGAAACGTATTAACATTAACCTCTGACCTGCTACATGAATAATCCTGTAAAAATATAATGTTCCCTCTGACCAGTTACATGTATATCACATAAATGAACAGTCTTATCATAGAATCATTCTTAAAGTTACACTTTATACTTTTAGGTTGGTACTACTACGGGAACTGACAAGAGATTAAAAGTTAATCAAGATTCTGATTGTACTTTAGGGCAACATGTTATCCATTCCGTAGTCAAATACGTATGATAAATATTGTTAGGAAATAAGAATTATGTCTGAAGCAGACTCGATGAATGTGTGATTTTATCCTAAACGTTAACAACTTAATATTCACCTATTCATACGCGAGAACATTAATCGTCTACACATGTGTTCCATGTGTGTAAGATAATGGAATATTTCCAAGAAAATATAGTTTTGACAGCAAATGTTGTACGAAGTCATATCGTCATCAAATTTATGACATTGCAATGCACGTGACTCAGTCATGTAAGTTAAATTGAATTGATGTGACGTAACAAATCTGATGACACCACAATGCTATCAGGTCATTTTACATTGTAGATTTTACTGGTTCAGTAAAACTCACTCTCTAAGTAGACAAAAACCTTCATAAAGCACTCAAGCTTCAAATTGTACCATCGTATCGCACCATGCAAGCACAACTAAACATGTCGCGGTACTGTGTTCAGTAATGTACTTTTTTTCATGTAAATCTAATCTAATAAAAACATCTTTTAGGATAATAACTAGAATCTCTCCCAATGTCAAGTATATCAACAGTAGAAATATGTTGGCTTTGTGATAAAGACGAGAGACATGTGTTTAAAATTTGAATTGGCAGTGGGAACTGTTCAAGAAAATATTGAATTTAATTCGCGATTGATTTTGACTATTCGCCAAAGGCTTCAAGCTTCTCCTTCAGAAAAAATTATTATTGTTGAAAATACATGTGACTGATAACGAGCGTATGACTATACAATTATTACAAAGAGGATATTTGAAGGATTGAGGCGTTCCGAAGCCTTTTAGGCAGTCAATTCAGAAAACTTCTAAATGCGTTTACACAACAAAAGATTATTGATAATCAATATTTCCCCCATAACAATTGTGAATCCACTTAAACGATCTCTATAAGTTAAATGAAGTTAAGAATCGTCAGTTCTAAAAGTATAAACCCAGGGTTTTTTTACATTTCTTTTAATATAATGTTTCAATTCATTAAATTCATGAAGGGTAAAAAAAACTGTTTATATTGGAGGCTCATAAACATTGTCTTCACAGAAAGCTACAGCGTCCCTGTTAGTGTAAGTGGAGTGGATTTAATTGACATGTCTAAGACCAAACTATTCATCAATTAGATTGCTCTTCTATCAACGCTCAAGTATATATTTCTCATATCCCTGGAGAGTTAACTTTAAAGACCTACATGCGAAGTGAAGTCCAGTTGTGTTTCACTCCCGGTAGGCATACATCCATGTGGAATAGATTTAGGAAATAGACCTATTTGATGTCATTGATCACCGGCGCTCAAATTACCGAAATGACGAGCATGTTTTATTGTAAGGCCCATTGAATGCCTGTGTTATATTGCCGTAGGTATCTTATATATGTAATAACACCGAAGCATTTTAGAGCTTTATAGTTATGATAAACTCCCGGGCAATAGAAACACCAACAACAAAATGAAGTATAATCAACAAGTGCTAAATACGACTAGTTAAATGTTCCAATTTAAACAGTCATGTTTCCAAACGAAAAGTCATGGCTTTAATAGAATCTTCATTTTGGAATATTCGTTACAAACTTTAGGTGTAAGAGGTCGAAATAGGACAGCCGCCTTTTAAAACATATCTTATTAACTTCATTTCAACAGTTGGTAATTTTGCATTTAAATGGTAATGTTAATGTTCGACGGTAATGAAAATTAAAAGTTTCCTAACTTAATGGATTAATTTGTGTCTATTTCTTTACGAAACACACACTTATCATCACAGGGGCGAAACAGCGAAACCTCCCATGCTCATTCAAACTTATATTTCGCATCAAAAACATTTTTATGGCACAGTCGATGACTACGATACGAAAGCTGAATGATTTCCCCACAAAATCAGCTATAAATGGTTACAATCGGGTCATTATTCCAAAAGTTATGCGACAAAACAGTCCATATATCGCTACATGTACCTTTACATTTTCAAGCCAATTTCGACGCTCACGAAAATCAGCGAAACCTCATAACATAACATTACACATTGACTCTCGGCAGTAGTATTTTGTTTTGGATTCCGTTGAGAATTTGGTAACGTTTCTTTAGCCCAAAAGATTAAATTTATTTAGTATCGGGTTCGCATTTCCTGCTGAGGTTCGGGAACACATATAAAGCTTATGTCATGTGTCAGAGCTGATGACATGCGTTACATTCATTCTACTAAGCTTTTTTCAGTAAAGGAACTGTGCTAATTTAAGTTTCTGGCCATGAATCAATTCAAATGAATTGTTATAACTACAACACAGTGTATATTACCATTATCCGTTCGTTTCAGACAACATTTTACAATGACAACATTAAGATTGGCAAAAGTTCATTGACAGCATTCATATAAATTTTAGATATATTGTCATGTTCTCTTGAAAAACGGATTACTTTTGGTATTCATTTAAATAAAGTCATAAATCATCACTGTTAATTGAATTGTTTATTCGAAATATACACGAGTTAATGTTGCATGTTAGCCTAACATCTCTATCTTAATTAAATGACATCTCATGATACGTACCCTCATCAATAACAATCAGTGAGGCATGAGCAGTTCCTCAATGTGATAATTGCTTCCTCAAATGTTAAAATATAATAATGGTACAAATGAACTCTAAAACTGGAAAGTAGTTAGTTTTTCAACAAAAATAACCTTGATAGTAGTTTAAAACCCACGAATAGAATCCCCACAATGGTATAGAATAAATGTGGATTATATGAAAAGGACTATTCCTGATGAAAATTACTTGGGCTCATTCAATGTACATGTATTTAAAGGAAACTGACATACTTTGTATTTGCATTGTTTTGGTGATAAAACTTTAGGCAAAATGTGGTACAATTAATTCAAAATTCAAAATCTGATTCTCTTAACAGCACGTCTTGCTATCCGGACGGTATTAACTGTAACCAAATTGTTCGGATGAACGGGGTCCGACTGTTTTTGAATTAATCATATCAGCAGTGAAAAAATACACTTATGCATTATTCAAGTATTTCTTCTCGAAAAGAATGTTCATATATTCATTCTTTCTTACACATCATTATAGTTATAAATTTGGTAAAGGGAATTACTTCAAGTTGGAAGTGCTTAGAAAATATAAATCTCAACAGCAAGTTTTCATTAGACTGGCACATTTGCAGGGCTAAATAACGGTATAAGAAGCTATAGCGTAACGTTGCTCTGTTATACAGAAATAAATTGACCTTGTACAAATAACATACATTATTTGCTTTGTACTACAATTCAAATAATATTGACAACCTATTGGTAATGATGCACATTATCAAAAAACAACAACTTTTGACTCTGATCTCATTATCAGAATCGAAACCTGTCAAACATATAACGAAAATATAACATAAAAGATTTTCACATATAACACAAAACAAAATTAGATAGAAATGAAACGTCATTTGAAATGTTTGACTACGTATTTGTTATTGGCCAGCCTGCTTATCATTTAATGACTCTTGAGAAAGATGTATGGTACACATGCAACATCACCATAAACAGGACGAAAATGATTGCTTCCTACCGTCTTGCCACGTCAATGTATTTATAACTGTTATGAAATGGCTTCCTTCCTTCTTCACCACTTCAATATTCTCCTGTAAATGACAAGATAATCATACCCTCCTTATCAGTAGTCACATGTAATTTTCCATGTAATCGATTTCCTCATTGAAAGGGAAGCCCGAAGCAATAGGTGATAACTCTAAATCATTTTCGAATTGTTTAAATTGTGCGAAATATTTGACTTTAGTGTTGACTTGATTGCCTCCGTGCATACAATTTTAAATGTTTTTCTCAAGGAAATTGAATAACATGTCAACTTAAAGCATGAGTTGAAAATCCATTAACAGCTTCAAGCAATACCATGTCTTACTTGAGGTATTCTTTTTATCGTCTAACTTATATTTCACGTAATGAATTAAATGTTGCCCTGTATTAGATGCAGACACACTTTAATCTGTTAAACATGTCCTTGGTCAGAATAGAAACAATCCTACAAGGAAGAAAGTAGAACTATATTTCTCTTGTGTTTATCATAAAATACTTTTGAAAAGCTTTACACCTTAATCTGTTTTCAAATATCTGCATTGGTCAGACCATAAACGCAGTAAAGAAGACACTTAATAATTACCACAGTATTTTTACAGAAACATGTATGCACGATAGTAAGCATAAACTTAAGAGACTAAAAGACTAAAAAAGAATATGAATAACATTCTGTTTATATAAAAGAAATGTATACCGAAATATATCGTTGAGGATCTAGAGATATTTATAATTTAATCAGTTAAATAAGAAAATGGAAAAAATATGTTTTGTAAAAAATGCTTCTTTATTTAATAACCGAGAAGAATAGACTTATCTGACAAAATTAATCTTCATTTTAGTGTTTTACGTCTTGGAGAGGAGATTAAGTAACCCTTAATGAAGATCTATGTATGTCAATAAAACATAAAGCATCTATATTCGTTACTAACTGGTATATAATTTGGTTCAGAAAGTTTCAAACTTTGATAGCCTCGATTTATGTCCATGCACTCGAATACATTTTGTTTGTTAGCTGGATACATAACATTTAGTGTGACTTAAAGCCAAGTGAAGAATTGAAAATATTTAATTTGTTTACCATTTGGATTTAATGATTTGCTATAGTCTGTCAACCTAACTTGTTGGACTCCCTTTTTTTAAATATCTTATTAAGTTTTGACATCAGTTTGAATTCTAAATGTGTATTTTGATTAATCTACTTTTCTTATTAATTTCATAATATTAAAGGTCGTGATCCATACATTAGTTAGCGATATATTGTTTAGTTATACATCTGGTATGACTCCCCCACTATCATATTATATAAGTTACGATGACCACTGCATATCGAGAAAACTTGCAATGTGCTTACATTTTCTGGGAAGTTGTTAGTTAATGTTCTATGACCTTAAAGTAAACCTGTCTGTTGGCCTAGTAGTTTTCTATGTCATGATAAATTTTGTTGATCCTTTGAAATACCTCTAATTGAAAGGAAAATATTTATGGTCTGTAAAATGTCAAGAACGAGTTCGTACCAACTTTCCTTATCCTTGATTACACACGAGAAATGACATTTATTACTTCGTAAGTCCCATTTAAGTAACACATTCCCATGACTGCCAAAGCTTAATGACAGCATTTGCCCAAGGTGACACCACAACCCATTTGACTAAAAAACCTCAGTGTTCGGCAGGAAATCAACACTGTTATTCTCAGAATACCAAGTTATGTTTTTGAGTTGAACATTTTTTATAAGAAATGTTTTGTTTTTCTTTTGCATGGTTGTGAAGAGATTTGATAAACCATTTGTAATTTATTATTGTCATATCTCTGAACCCCATATACGGTCTCAATGTTCAAAGCAATGGTTTCAAATAAAGTAATGCATGGTAATAGTAAACTCTTAATAATAAATATACACAATATGAAGTGATTGGGACGTTTAATGTGTCATTTCCAACATTTCCCCCTTTAATAATTATAGTTAGTGTCATTGCCGGGAGAAATGCCTAGCTAGCATCGGTGTGACATAGCAAACCTTGAAACCTCGACATGTATGATTTAACACTTAACACATGCTACAGGTATAGCCACTTCAGCAGGCGCAGCGGCCGACCAGGATTCGAACCCTCTGGGTCGAATGTGCTACCATCATGGCAACCTGCCCCTACTTACCAAAAGGTGGCAAGTATTTATTTTCATTTCCTCTTCTACGTCACTGATTGTCCATTGATATGATGCACACAATACCATTTTTCATATGAAGAAAGTCACGACTTCTATAGTTCAGTAAAAAAAACACACCAAACCAGCAGAAACTCATGTTAATCCCATGTCATACATCACGAATACATGTAGATATTAACATCGATCCACATCTTCCTTTATGTACAGATAATCACGACTAATTATCATATTAATAATAATAATACTTTCCCCCGTATTTCGCAAACAATCCAATCATCTTGTGGTTGCTCTAGGCGCTACATTATTCATAAATTTCTTGATATTTCTGGAAGAGGAATGCCTTTATGTGGTTTGAAAGGCAGTGAGGGAAGAATAGTTCTATATATATTTGGCATAGAATTGTGACTGCAGTAAATGCAAACCGTCTGTGTCCAAATACTTTTAGGCGAACTGATGATAGAGATGATGGTCGTAGAGACCTGGAGCTGTGTGTTGATCAGGGAGATCTGATCGGAATAAATTCCATCATAAGATTTGCCAGGTACGTCGGAGCAGAGCCATTAAGACACTTGTATGTGAGGCAGAGGATTTTGTACTCTATCCTCGCTGTCACTGGTAACCAGTGAAGACGAACCAAGACAGGAGAGATTGTAGGAGAGAACTTCTTGGTTTTTGCAAATGAGTCAAGCCGCCTCACATTTAACTGTAGTTTTTTGATCAAACCGAGACGAATGTTAGCCCGGAGGCTTTTACAATAGTCAAGATGGGAAGAACCACAGATCTACTGATGAGATCCTTCAAATGTTAACAGAGGTGGCACTCTGGCTATTCTGATGTGGATTTAGCATGTTCCACAGGCACCTTTCCCCATTGTCAGGCCAAATCCAAACAGGAGTCAAATTGAATACCAACGTGCGGAAACTGGCGGAGGATTCGCTGATCTGAACAGAGTCAACACAAACTTTAGCACTGACAACAGTACCTCAGTTTTAGGTTCACTGGGCTTGGGGTTCTTTGAGTCTTTTTGACATACCTAACATTGACATGAAATTGTGTATTTCATTTATGATACTACTTCATGCAGATGATACAGTCCTAGGGGCGTGTATCGCTTAGAAACAGCGTTTAAAAGACATATACCTACATAGACCCTACCCTATTTCTATATAAAAGGAAAGGGATGAAACGACGAAACCACCCCATGCTCATTTAAAGTCATATTTCGCATCAAAAGCCATTTTGAAATATAGAACTTGCAACCATAATTACCAATTGAAGGTGACCGTTTGCATGGCATTGACTGTGAAAATAGAACATGCAATATTTGTAAATCCCCTCGTGTAAATCCTCCATTATTTATTCAAATGCCATGTTAGAACACAAGTCAGAAATACAATCCAAAGATTTAGTACTGTATTTAAATATTGATAAAAATGTGAAACAGACATATAAATGACATATAACTTAGCAGTATTCTGAAATGACATCCTATATATTGTTTGTGAATAAATATACCCTGCCATCTTGCTTTTATGTTTTATGTTTTATTATTCAAAACTGTATCTCTTGTGCCACCGAAAGTGGTTTCCGAGTATAAAGAGTTTGAGTTTGATGTTCAAGCTGACTTATCTCAGATTCCACAAGTTGAGGAACGAAGGATGTCCACGTCTGTGTACCATCTGCATATGACTGGTACTCAGCAGCATTCGCCTTGATGGAATCCTTAATAGATCCACTATACAACAGAACAGGTCCGAGAACCGATCTCTGAGGCACACCACATGTTAGGAAGTGTTTTTTTAGATTTGTTTGTCCTGTAAAGAACATGATAATAATATCATGTCAAAGTTGAAGGAAACATACAAAGTGATCATAATATTCAAAATTAACATCGTCCTATAACTCTTGGTGTTGAGTAGCTGCTCTATACAATATAGATAAACTGTCAATTTGCATGCATGTATGATAAGTTTTCCTATGCCCCGTGACTTGTCGTAAATGTCCGTTTCAGTCATGTGATGTGCGTAATGTGACTGTACAGTACTATTATTGTCCCAATCAAAGAGGGTAATGGCCAGTGACCACATCAACCTTAGCCTTAATGAGTTATGAATCTCTTGGCAAATTCCAAAGATTAAAAACAAAGTACAGTCATTATGTACTTATAATGTGAGACATTTTGTTTTAACAATTTTGCTCTTGCTTATTGCATGTATCAGGAATTAACACGGTGATAGTTGAACATTTTCTTATTTTCGATTAGCACTCAATACTGTATCAAAAGTAATATTCATATAAATTAACTGTGTAACAATATATTACATATTAACTAACATTTCTCAACCGGATACAGTTTATTTGAGTTCAATTTCCATCACGTCACATTACATAACATCATAGCTGTCGTTTAATTACCGCTTCAGGGTTATTTAACCATTTATTTCCATGTAGTCTATCTACATCTAACCACAAAAGTTATAAACGACAAGGAGGCAGTCAGTCACTCGATAGTCACCCACATGTTGACATCGTTAGCTCAGAAGAGATAATATCCATCATGATTACCGCAAACATGTCTGAGTCCCTTGGGTATAAGTTTCAAGTAAATCACGTTCCACAGAAGGTCAATGTTTGTCCATAATCAATAGTATCAGGCTTGCCCATACTAATAATTAACAGATGGTCGCCATGAACACGCGAAGGACCTCGTTGCTACTATAGGTATAGTCAGATTGTGGGAAGATAGTGAGAGTGCTTGACTCCCAGCTGTGAATTCCTATCTCATGATGATCACAGTGAATCTGCTAAGAAGTATTCAATGATATAGAGAATCCAGTCAGTCTATTATTAGGGGTAAAACAAATGACCATTTCAAAAACAGCTGGTGTATAATTCATTCACATCCATTTGAATCTGACATGGTATTGGATGAGCTATCCATTATAACACTGACATTTTCGATCATGAATGGAAGAGACCATGCTCTCGTATGTAATATGGAGCAGTAATCCCCATCAACCACTGTATCGATTAACATCAGGACATGATTACCTTAATATGGATACTGTCCAACATGATGCCCGGAATCTGGCTGGACCCTCGGGGGTTAGAGTCAGTGAAACCATATCATATTAATACAGTTTATCAAGAGGTCAATTTTTTTCAATATGTTTTAATACTTGTTCTTTATCTGACTTATTTCATTCGTACCTTAGAAATAAGGTTTTAGTCACCAATATTTCTATATCAGTATTGATGAATTCGTGTTATCCTTGTTCCTACAAAATCGTGTTTTAGTTGTGTTGTGTTAATACATCATTACACGATATTATCTGTCCCATCTCACGATATTCTGTACTTCAATCAGTCTTAACGGATTAGCTCTGACACAGTTACACATTTTGCTCATACAATATATAGTATAACAAGCTTACAGGTATCACTGCACTTCATACAATGTTACACTAAATTTTACCACAGTGCCACCAATTATTATCTGGTTCCAGTCGATGGTCCCCGATTTCACTACAATGAATATCGTGTTAATACTCTTGCAAGCGCTATCATACCCCACAATACCTAACCTCGCAGCCATATCACAACTGTGTGATTATTCCTGCATTCAACGACAACTCTTCTAATGTAGATGAACGTTTCTGTCTGGGTTAAGGTAGCTTCTGACATTAGATATATGGAGCTGAGGAGCTTTGTTTGTTGGTATTCACTGCAGTTAACTTAAAATAATGTGCACCAGTTGTGAGAAAGGCGTGCAAAATGATGTTTTGCTTTATGTAACCAACGGTGAAAAATGCAACTACATTTCCTGGTGTAACTGGTGTAACATCAATCGAACAAACATGATTGCATTAACAAAAAACAAAGAGGCAAGATTTAAAACAGCTTTTCTAAGAATACAAAATTACCTCCAGGAAATCGTTCAACATGCTTGTTCGGTACTGATTTTCATGATTGGCAATCGACAGTGAACGTATACTTTGCTTTTAAATACTTATATAAGTCTACCATTAACATTCCATTATACTAGTAGTATCGTTGTTTCTACCGGATATTCCATTATACTTAGCCATAACATAGCTTTCATAAGAATGGAATGCTGTCATCGGGATCTGTTCATTACTCGATAAGGTTCCATGTATTGACACACGTTGTAAAGAGATGAAGAAGATGTAATCATTTTTCATAAATGAGAACTATGTTTATATTATAATGGAAAGATAAAAAGGTTAATATTGAAACCACCTCCAGTATACTAATCGATTCAACATAAAAAGGGCATAATAGTTATTGTGTTTTTTTTTATCATTGTTAATATACTATTGACTGATTGAAATCTTCAAGGCTATATTTCATAATATCTTTGGTTTGCAAAATTTCTAAATAAAAAGGTATGTCGTCCAGCATCAATACTGGAATTTAATTCACACCTATCAAACGTGTACAAGATTGAGAACACATACATAATGAGGTTTCTTCATTAAATACCGGAAAAGAATCATATCGATCGTCCCGAATGTTTTCACGAATGTTTGAGTCGACTTGTATAGAACACCTTGAGAGTTCCTCTGTATGTGTCATGTATCAGAGAGTATCAACTAAGGCAAGGACGTTAAAAGCTACACTTTATTTTGAAATAGGTCCTCTACACAGCGGTCATTATTAGATAATTGAGTCGCTGACATGTTGAATCGCCCACTTAATATTCCCAGATACGTTGTTTAAGGCAGAAATCTGTTCTGACATCTTACCATTACCCTTGTCAAGGTGATACATCAAGCGAATTCAGAAGGGAGCAGTTCAGAAAATGTTTGCAACATTAAAATTTCACCTTGATCTGATTTCACTGACGGGTGAGTTCATTGTTCAGAGGTTTTCAAGGTGATATATACACGTACGTCAAGTGCAACAGACGGGAGCACTTCAACAATATTTTACCTTGATCTGAATTTCCTTTGCAGTTTATATATAACTAAAAAATCAACAATAATTAAGATATCCATATAGTAGATCTGTAATTTCGCAAAGGTAATACACAACTAATTGTTACCAAATTATGTACTACAAACATAAAAGGCATAAATATACATTCGTTACAATTATTTACTTTGAAAATAGTAATATAATGTCAATGGCATAATTGTCCTAAAGCTGATGATTTTAGTTCCATTTTCTATTTAAATAATTCGTATGGAAACTGCGCATTGGCATATTGTATTTGAGATAGTTATATTGAAGTTAGTAAATCCTTTACGTTTCATTTTGATTATATGTCGTTTGGCCCAAAAATCATGTGATTGATTAAGTGGTTACAATTGCATATTGGTATATTGGGGACTTCATAAAATCTAAATTGGATTTAAATACATTAACCGAGTAGATGAATTCGTTCAAAACACTTTGATAGATGTCCTCACTCACTGCACTATAGCTACATAACAGACATAAATTATTATCAACCTATTTCATTATAAGGAACTCTAGTTTTAGAAATAAGTTTCTGTGTAAAGTTATAATGAAATTTGAGAAAGTTGTTTTCTCTGTTCGATTGTATATACTGTATACTTTTATACATTTAATAAGAACTTAAATTTAAATGAATGTGGGTTTTTTAAAATATGAATTTGAACAACTGTTACATTGACTTGTATTTCAGTCACGTTCATTGCATTTTATTTTGCTCAGGTTTTTAAGGAAATGACACTTGTTACCATCAAATTACATCGCTGAGTGATTTACGTTCATATTCGTAACTGTATAGCTTAATAATGTAACCTGCTCACGATCACATGTCAAACCAACCTTTCCTGTACATGTCTAATTATATTGATTCCTGCAAATGCGAGCAATTTCGTAAATATTGCCAATTATGTCAAATGAATTCAAATATATTCGACTTAAATGACATTGATTATTTTGTTGGAGACACATATGTCAAAAACAATATCAAAAGTATTATTTTATCTAGAAGTACAGATTATTGCCAAAAATCAAAAATAGTTTCAGTTTAGTGACAACACATACATACTTGACGAATTCGTAATTTTTATTTACATCAATGTACATCAATTGGTGCAGTTGAATTTTAAAGGCGCTGTAGCACGTTTTTTTGCTGAATTAAGTCGATGAAATGTATTTGAAAAATAATGTCAACAATATTAAAACACCCTTCTCTTCGGAAAATCAAGTTGCAAATGAGTGTACATGGTTCCGTAAAGTCATGGGAATTTTTGTTGTCATTCGAATATAATAAAATGTGTTCACAATAAAATGACCGCCATGCAATTTTGGCTTTATACGCAACACCGTTATTACCACTACGGATCATTGGTTTGTGTAATAAGATGTTTTACCCTCTAAAGTAAATATAAATGACATAAACAATCATTATAAATGAGATATTTGAAAAAATAAAATTTGCAAAAAACGTGCTACAGCGCCTTTAATAGTTAAATTTGGACACTTATAGAAGTCAGTTTTAGAATTAAAAGTTAAATAAAACATGTTTACATGAATATGAGACATGTAATTTCGTTCTGATTCCACAAAATACAGTCGTTGATCGATTTTCGTTGGAAACAAGTAATTGTCATATATTAAATCAGCATATATGGTCTTTGGTACTTATTTACGCTTAAAACATGTATGTATCTTTGTCACTTAAAGATTTGTCATGGAACATATTTATGGTAAATTGTCTTTTCCAATAGTTTAATTGAATACATTTTGCGTAAGTAGCCATACATAATCTATAAACAATGAAAACTGAGAGTTTGAAAGGTGATTCCCTGCCCCACAATGAGACATGAGTTGAGAGGCTCGTGGTGTCACCTTGGGCAAGAGATTTTATTCGAAATGTGCCTCTGTTCACTCAGCAGGACAATGGAGTTCCTAGTTTTGAAGTGAAGGTAATTTGATAGATAACCTTCGAGCGCCCTAATTGGTAGCTCAGGTTGCATACTCCAAGGGGAGTTGAGAATGTAAAAGGAACAATGCTGGTCCTTATACCGGGGTAATAATGTGTGTAGCGTGTTGTTTTGTGGATTTAGCGCGACATAAGTATCCTCATTATTAGGTCTTCAAGACATAGTCTGGAAGACGTATTGTTATTATGCGAATCCTTATTATTATTATTTCCACGATGTTTGTCCAGACATTCCTGAACTAACGGCATAACCGATCTTCATGAAACTTTCAGGGATGGTAGAATTTAATAAGACTTAGAAATGTGTCGAACGGATTTTCGATTGGTTGATCCATTAAAGGTCCAGTTCGATTCTAAATTTCGATTTGTAACATGGGAAAAAAATTTAAAATTCAGCTAGAAACTTGGGACTTTTTAAAAAAGATGTGCAATGATAAAGCGAGCAAAAAAGTAAATCAAAGCGAATCCCTAGGTCACGTGGTTTAGCAGCCATTTTGAATTTTGACACTTTTTTAAAGTGTCCGACCCCATGTACCTTTGACAATCTTCTTCTCTGAAGATACTTGTACCACAAATCTGACATTTATTTTTGTAAGAAGCTGAAGCATTGGTGAATACATGGTGTTGTTTTTCAGGAGTGAACTCTTCATACTTTTCGCACAGTGACCTTTCAAAGTTGGGCGACTTGTTAAACAGGACCTACTTCAAGGGGACATTACTCCAATTTCCCGATCACATAATTGCATGAAATTTTCAGGGCTACTAGATCAATATAGTGTTTTTAGGAATCAATAATAAAATCGCTCGCGAGCAGTCATTTCCGGTCACAATTAAGGCTGAAATATGACAGAAAATAACAATTTCGAATTTTAACATGGGGAAAATTTTCAAAATTGACATAGACACATGAAACTTTTTTTAAAAGATGATCAATGACAATGCAAGCAAACAAGTCAATCATGAAGAATTCGTAGGTCACATGGTTTTCCCGCCATTTTGATTTAAAATGAAATTTATGATCTTTTGAGGTTTTCTCAGTACATTATGGCATGATATGAATGGAAGTTTTGACAGAACAATGTTTGTGACATTCCTCGATCAAACATGAAGTTGAGGGTCAAACAAAAGTCTTGAAGACCTAAGTATTGACGCGTCAATCCTAGTTATTATTAAGGATTCAGCATTTATGCTGAATCCTTATTGTTATTGGCGTGTTTTTTTTTTTTATTATTCCACCGATTTTGTCAGTGGCACTTTGGCAAGAAGGAATGCAGCTATTACAACCAAACTTTACAGGATGATAGCCCTTGCTATGTAGTTTTGCCGCGAAGCTTTTGGGCCCAAACAGTTCACCCATTAAAGGTCCAGTTCGAATCCAAATTCCGATTTTTAACATGGGAATTTTTTTCAAAATGCACCTAGAGACTTAAAACTTTCTCCACAAGATCCGCAATGACCTTGCGAGCAATAAAGTAAATCATAGCGAAGTCGTCAGTCACGTGGTTTAGCCGCCATCTTGGATTTTCTAACTTTTTCAAATTTTCGGACCCCATGTACCTTTGCGGAAACACCACTCCGAAGATATTAGCACCTAAGAGCTGAAACTTTATTTACATATAGCTGAAGCATTGGGGAATAACAAGTTTGTTCTTTTTTGTGCGAATTCCTAATACTTTTTTCACAGTGACCTTTCAAATTCAGGCAAATTTTGAAAACCGCGAACTTTCAGGGGCGATAATTAAAAAACCTACCCATCGAATTGAACGATTTTTTCAGGAGAGTAAGACAGGAATATGGTCTTTATGATCCAATAATAAAATCGCTCGCGTACAGTCATATCCGGTCATAATAAAGAAAAACTTTAACATGGGAAATTTTTCTAAAATGGACTTAGAGACTTGAAACATTTTGCAAAAGATGCGCAAGAACAATACAAGCAAAAAAGTAAATCATGACAAATTCGTAGGTCACCTGGTTTAGCCGCCATTTTGATTTTCTTCAATTCTTCTGATTTTGACATGTTAAATTTCGCTCTAAATAACCCCAGAGAGATACTAGAGACTCGCAACTTGTTTTGAAATATGCTTAATAACTAGACAAGCAAAATATGTTACCATTGCGAAGTCGTAGGTCAGGTGGTTTCGACGACAAATATAAATTTAAACGTTTTCAAATGTTTTAACCCTGTGCATCTTTGCGGAAACACCACGCCGAAGATATTTGCACCCGAGAGCTGAAACTTAGATGTATAAGCAGCTGAAGTATTGGGGAACAACAAGTTTCATATCTTATTAGCGAAATCCTATTAACTTTTTCACAATTATTTTTCAAAGTATGATAACTTTGAATGTTTACCTAGGTTCTTCCAAAAAAATCGATTTTCTTATTTCTCCAAAGATATACAATTTACAGAGCAATAAGTCATACCAGTTCGAGTTAAAATATATTCTACGCGTAATGTGAGGTAAAATCTGTACGAAATTCATATGATATTTATACAATAGTCGATTTAGAAGATTTTGCAAGTGTAAAGAATCATCGGACAACAGTCTCAACACTGTCTTGTTCATAGTGGCCTTACTGGAATTCTTTAAAATTCTTATTTCTCTAAAGATACACATGCTATTAAGCTTTAAGTCATGCCAGTTCGAGTGGAAATGTATTCTACGCGATCTGAGATATACATACTGGAAGGAATTCATATGATATTTACACACGAGTTGAATTAGATGATTTTCAAGTGAAAAGACTCATACTTAAACTCGAATAACCGGACAACAGTATCGACAATGTCCGGTTCATCGTGGCCTCCCGGAAACCTTTAAAATTCTAATTTCTCCACAGATATACATGCTACTTTGTACTCAATCATACCAGTTCGAGTGAAAAGCTATTCTGCGCGAACTGAGAGATACATCCTGGAAAAAACTCATACGATATTTACACTGTAGTCGATTTAGATGCACCAAGTCACAAGTCAAGCTCAGAAACCGGCTCCAGATCCGACCTTTTCAGTTTAGCTAAACTGTGACGTCAGTTATACGGCTCGAAACATCAAAGTTTTCCTTAAGTGAAATTGGTGGTTTTGGATCCGCTTTTTGAGGTTTTTTTTTTTTTTTTTTTTTTTTTTTTTTTTTTCCATGTTTCAGTTGAAGCCGTGGGATTGACAATTAGTGCTCATTAAGACTAGACGTCTTTCAGCGCGAAGGAAGCCGCCATATTGGAAATTACTCCCCCCCCCGAGAATTTTCAATCAACAGCGACCAACTTCATGATGTCTCACTCCATTCACTTGGATAAATGTCTACCAAAACCATTAGTGGACTCACTGAGACCCTGCCTGGGGTACAAGGTGGATTCTTTTTACACCACAGGCAGGCTCAGTGAGAACAAGATAGCCATCACTATAGTTTTTGACTATAATAGGAGGAAGGGACGGAAGACGAATCGGAGTGCTCAACACCCCCAGGGTTCTTCCGCACCCCCCCCCCCCCCCCCCCCCCCCCCTACTTATCAGTCACCACCCTCACGGACTACACCCGACATGGATACTAACCCAGGATCTCCTTCTAGCGCTGATCACGTCACAGGAGATACCACGGATACACCAGTCGGACCTGACGTCCCCCCAGGAGTACCTTGCCCGACCCCTGGGGAATCTGACGTCACACACCCCACCGGGACCATACAAGAAGAGGAACCCATGGATTCGTCTTCTGATTCTAGTTCGGACTCTAGCAGTTCGGACTCTAGCACGGACGAGGAAACTACCCCCAAGTCCAGTACCACGCCACCCACACAGGTTCAGCACCAGGGTAACTCCTTACCCCCTACGGGAGCGGAAGCATCAGTTTTTGCCCCTACGGACTCTGATCCTACACCATTTACACAGGTCAGGAAGAGGCGACGTCAGAGATCGTCCACTAGCTCGTCTGAGTCTAGTACCCCTCACCCTCAGACCACTACTCAACTTCCGCCGGAGAGGATAGCAGAAATGGAGGAAACTTTAACAAAGGCACAGCAGTTAGCCATGGACAAGCGTAGCCTCACGAGGATGCGTGAGTTTATAAGAACTAAACCTATAACACTTGTGTCTACCAACAAGAAGCATATGCTTACAGTGCTACCCACAGCGCAAGTACCACGAGGACCCTTCAAAGTGCAAATTACCAACTTGCACAGCAAGGCTGACAAACTGATCCAACTGCCAGCTCACAAGATATCAAGACTTATCACTCGACAAGAACAGACTATAGGAGCTGGCACGTTTGAATTGGACCCCGACACCCTGATACAGATACTGTTCAGCAGTGTCATCCACAGTGGCAGGATTGACCCAATACTACGTCCCAACATACAGATGTAGAACAGCAGCACCCCCCTACTTTCCCACGCGTCCCCAGGCGGGACCCCTCACCGACTTTGACCTCTCCAGTCATTGTCAACACAGCCAATCAAGGCCCGCGCGAACCACTCAGCGACCATGCAGTGACAGGCTCACTCGTCTGCCGAAATAGCCCAGGCTGAAGGCGACGTTAAGCACCTAACTGCACACTGAAGCCGTGGGGCCTTCTGTATGGGGTATACCCCCACCCCCCAGTCCCCACCCCGACCCCCCAAGCCATGTCGCTTCACTTCTTATCTTTACTATCATTTAATATTCAGAAATTCTTGTTGTCTTTTGGACTTAAACATTTAATTTACTCACCACCTTTTTATATTTTATTATGGAGCTGTACTTACACTTTGAAATTATCTGGGTTTTTTTTTAATGTTTTATAGCTTTCAGCTTAAGTAAGTACAACTTCCCAATGCAAGGCATAACTCTTGCCAGTCTCCATTGCTGGCTGATTTAGGCCTTGCAGTATTTCCTTAAGAAATCTGTGTTTAGAAATTCAGGCCCGCTATGCATTTCTGGTGCAGCAATTCACTGTCTTGACACAACAAAGCGAGGGAAATACCGCAAGGGTTAAATCAGCCAGACTGGCAAGAGTTATGCCTTGCGTTTGGAAGTTGAAGTAAGTATAATTTCCCGTCGGCGAAATCACCAATGGTGGAAGCAGACGTTAAACTCCTATCAAACAGCTTTTTTTGCGTTGTACCCTACATATTGTCAATGGGGGTGGTTCCCGATGGCAGGTGGGATGAGGATGTAGTGTCTTCATGTACAGGTTGGTCAATGTCTTCCAAGTCAGACTTCGTAAGCCAAATGGATTTGTCTGTACTGGTTGAGTGAATGGTACATTCCATACAGGTAGTTGTAGTTCACTCTAAATGGGAGAATCATAATTATTACGCTAATAGGCCTATACTTAAACAAATCGTTACACCACTTTGAAGATATTTGCATCTAAGCGATACAACTTAGATTTATCTGCAGCTGAAGCATTGGGGAATAACAAGTAACATTAAATAACTCCTAATGTTGACGTTGAACATGTGAACGATTTTATTGAAGCGTCATGTGGAAGAGTTGCTTCCCCTTGACAATCCTACGATGCTGTGACAACACTATCTCATCAGAGAGACGCAATATCAACTAGAAAAGGGCCATTAGCACGATAATTTATATGACTAATGACTTTTAAATATAACTTCATCAAATTTGACTTTCATTTTGATGTGTGAACAGGAAATTCACACTTACATTTTGGCTTACTTTGTGTTGTTGGGGGTCAGGCCTGTTATATATGGTGCTATTGTATCGAGTACTGAATATTGCCGAAAATTACCAATTTGAAGACAGTCGACTCAGTATAGTGACGATATATATGTAAAAGTAGTTCTGCTCGAAAACCGGACACTGCATCACGACTAACGCACATCTATCAGCCAAAGAAAAAGACAAATCTAGGTTGATTATGCTTGAAAGATCTGTGCATGTAAATCGGACTGTAGTTTCGGGTCTTCAAATATTGTATATGATTCACATTGAGTGTAATGCACACAGACATTGGTATGCAATTTGTTATCTTTACATAATAGAGAATTATTAAGGAACGTAGCACGAGCACCAATTAACACTTCATTCATTCATAAACAAGATTTTACTATTGTCATAGTACGCTAATTCCATATAAGGCAAGGTGGTTTTTTTCATCCGCCAAAATAGTTCCTTGTCCATCATTCATACATTACGCATGTGGGAATTGATTAACAAACTTATCAATGAAACTATGCTCGTTTTAAGCAAGTCTTTCACACAGTATACCTATTGTAACCATTCAATGCGTATTCTAAAACCAGCTAGGGTAACGGATTTGAGACATCCTTGTCCTATCCACAGACATTTATTCTGCCGTTTCTAACACTTTAAAGCCCTGTTCTACATCTTCATTGTCCTTGCATTTCTAAACTATTTCAATTCTATTCGTTCTCTTTTCTTTTAATTCCAACATTATTATTAAATGGTATTCTACCTAACCAGTACGCCAATTGCTCCCTTTGAAAATAGGTCTGAAACAACCACTTCCGGTCTATTCATTTACGTAAGTACACGCTCACACCGTTGTATATAGTCACACAATTGTTCGATTTTAACATGTAAACTTTGGGTCTCAATACTCCTAGACATATGCTAGAGACTTGAAACTTGTTTTTAAAAAATACGCAGCAACATAGGACAGCTGTCTTAATTAAAACAATTGAAACGCTGAATCCGCTTGTCGTCGCTTGCGACTATATTTATTATTATTATTATTATTATTATAAACTATTATATATGTTAACAGCACCTTAACATAGATGACAAGGACTAAATATGACTGTTTATTATCTTATTATATTGTCTTACGTAAAATTAATCTTAACAACGTTTAACTTTTAACTAAATTAACTTAATGTGAATAAGTGAAGTAGTTAATGAAAAAATAATCCTTCATATCATTAGTATATTATTTCGCTTGAATATTGGATATAGTTAACGGAAAGTTAAAACGACAAGTTCATTCATGTGCGCTACCAAGCATCGAAAAGAACACATTTGAAGTTCCTGCTTGTTTTATCTAAACATATTGTGTCAGGTTGATCGCGGATAATGTTTCTATTGGTTTATCACAGAAGAGGATTTGTGGAGACGTCAAGCAAATTGATAAGCCTTCTAGTGACCATCAAGGTAACTCAATACAATTTCAACTGCTGCTCTGATTTCGTTAATTTGAATTATTAAGAAAGCAACAACCCGCCAAGCAATTAAAATATAAAATGGAAACAAAAATTTATCAAAATTTGTATTTTAACATTATACTGCAAAATGTCGATAAGAGTACAGCCATCTTGTGTGTTTGAAGTTTTCAGAAAGATATAAACATTTTTAGGATAACGTCATTAAGTTTAGTTTCCCTGTTAAGCATCACTTATGCCGATGAAATTAGATGAAAATTAGAGTCAAACTTCGTTTGTCAGACGTTGATCAAGATTTCAATACCGATGATTACTTGAAAGAAAATTGATTAAATTGAGTATTAAAAAATTAAACAATTTCTCTCATTGGTAATCATAGTAATTCTCCATACTCTCCCACATTTATTGAATAGATTCGTTAGGAGAAAGCTTCTTGATAACATTTTCGGGATAGAGGAATTTGTAAAAGAAGTAGATTGAGGGAGTGAGCCTTGATATATTCATGGTAGAAACGGTACCGGTTGACACCCCTTAACAGAAAATGGATTTTAGCAAATTAAATGAATGGATTGTTAATATTTTTCGATATTATGGTATTTTCGAAGTTAAATGATGTAAACTATATAATACTTGCCATGTATGTATTGTGTGCGAATGAGACTCCATGAAAGACTTCGTGTACTCCTATATTTGGGTTCAGTAGAATTTTTAAATGCAACTCTTCATTATTTATTAAAACCAAAATGAGAACACTGAAACACTTTAACAATATACCAATGCAAAGATCTCAAGACACAAACAATGAATTCTTTTGAATATATTTTCTTATTTTCTTCATTCTTTGGTATTTTTACCATGAGTATATAAAAGCAGACCCAGAGCTTTTAAACAATATCTCTCATCGGGGATCACTGTGATTTTACATGAGGCATCTGTAAAACATAGCCGGTAATCATGACGAAAATCATGACGGTATCCTCTTATGCTTGGTATCGGCAAAATTTATCTATGCGCAAAATGTCAACGAGGGGCAGTTCTTCCTTCAGAACAAACAATTCATGTGCTTGACCAAACTAATCATGACTCATGAAAGCATTAAATGCTTGACTTGAGGCTTTGAATCGTTGAGCAACTAAAGCATGAACAATAGAAAGAATCACACTTGCCATGTGGATAATCATGAACTGATTAGTCCAGCACATGTCAAGAAAATATGCGACGAAGCCCAAAGGTCTGCATGTAAACCACTGACGATACCATTATGTTTGATATTTTGATATATTGAAATAGAGATGTCATGTATTAAAGACAATAAATTTCAATCAGGTGTCTGTCATAGGTCACGTGTGACTGGTCATAGAATATTGTCATTTTTCGAAAATCGCCATTTTCAGCAAAGTTCAAAGGCTCACAACTGCTTAACTAATTTTGATATCTGAATTTTATTTACAGCTGCACAATTTCAAGAACAACAACTTCTCTGTTGAACCCTTTCATCAAAAAGTTTATAGTGAAGCTCCGAACATCGCAAACGTTCTCAAGGGGTCAAAATTTAAGCAATTAAGAGTATTTTCTGGAATATTCAGAAAAACATATCGCATTAATTATGTTTGCAATCTAAATGATGATTGCATCTTCTTAAAGGGGCAGTAGCACGTTTTTTTCAAAATTTATTTTTTCAAATTTCCCATTTATAATGATAGTTTATGTCATTTAAATTAACTTTAGAGGGTAATACATCTTATTACACAAACCAATTATCCGTAGTGGTAAAAACTATGTTGCGTATAAAGCGAAAATTGCATGGCGGCCATTTTATTGTGAACACAATTTATTATTTTTTATTACAAAAATGATTCCCATGGTTTTACCGAAACATGTACACTCATTTTAAACTTTATTTTCCGAAGAGAGAAGGATGTTTTACTATTGGTGAAATTATTTTTCAAATACATTTCATCAACTTATTTGAGCGAAAAAACGTGCTACTGGCCCTTTAAATGGAAATTAAAGCACAATAGTTTGTATGTTGTACCTTAACATATTAATATTAATTAATTTGTCTTAATCGTGAGAAAGGTCATGTAGGGGTCCATTAATAAACGATTTTTCCATTTTCAGAGGGTCATTGTCTTTGCAGAATTTGCAGAAAAACTGTTGAAGAGTTTATAATTTAATATTATTAAACAAAAAAACTTACTAACATTTGTATTGCAGTCCATTTTCAATATTCTTGTAGTTATTCTTAGTTTAAATTTTAAAACACACTTCATCTTTAATCAGAAAGTATTATTTTCATTGAAAAAATCATAAACTTTAGTAATAAATATTGACTTGATATGACAATAAAAATATAATCAGTCTAACAATAAAAGTAACCCTGGGGAAAATGTATTATCCATTAGGTATTATCCCATGTTCTCCACCTCACTAGCTTAACGGTAATGCATCTCTGTTCACAAATTCATTATTTTAATGCAAAGGAATTTGTTCAGGAAATACCAAACAGATGAACAACGTTGAAGAAGTGCACACTTCCTTTCACCATCGTGGATATTTTAATACTTAAACAAATACAATAAAATTGTATGTAAGCTATAGCGGAAATACTGCTGAAGAACAACACTTAAGTCCTTAACCTCTTCCTTTAACGTCGTCAATCATGACGTATTACATGGCAAAGTGGGCAGTTTTATCAAATAACAAAATACATTTAAGCTAATATAAACAATATTTAGAAATACGTTTCTTCAGACAGAACAGGTCCAAGGTCTTATCTGGTATATAGAAATCAGTGACGTTTGAAGTAAATGATTTTCGAGAGAATCCATGTTCTTATCACATTTTATAAATGAAACAGATGAATGGCAACTGAAATACTAATGTGGTTTGACATAGAAGAAAAAACCTTCAATATTGTGCTCGACCATATATACCAAAATTTGTAATCATAAACAGCAAGAAAAAATAATTTACACATTATTATATATAAATATAAATAATAATGTTTAATAAAAAGAAAGTCTACCGGTGTATATAGTGTGTTATTGTGATTGTACTATTTATCTTATAACACTGCACTATGTTTTTATAAAGAAAGTATCCTTTGTATTCTTCATTTATTACAAGTTATCTGCAATTATGTACTCGCAACAGTGAATTCATTAACAATTACACACATTACACTCAATGAACAAAAAAGAAATGAAGTTTACTTTATACCATGAAGTTTTTCAATGGTTCGACACTTAATCGGTTGTGGGTATATTTTATATGGTGTTAATGACATCTGTATTTTACCTCTTCGATTTCCTCAAGGGACATTAAAGCTATGAGAGCATAAGGAGATTGCAATCCAAGCGGAATGATTTCACAAACTATTTAGGTTGATTGAATCTTTATTCTCATTACACGATTCTTATTGATTG
The DNA here is from genome assembly GCA_936450465.1 of Gibbula magus. Taxonomy (NCBI): domain Eukaryota; kingdom Metazoa; phylum Mollusca; class Gastropoda; order Trochida; family Trochidae; genus Gibbula; species Gibbula magus. The sequence continues at coordinate 20,911,199 of OW388294.1, read as the reverse complement.
GTATAGGGTTTCGTTTCTTGTCATATTTCATTTGAAACGTCATTGGGCAGTAGCACGTTTTTTCGCTTAAATAAGTCGATGAAATGTATTTTTAAAATAATGTCACCAAATAGTAAAACACCATTCTCTCTTCGGAAAGTCAAGTTTAAAACAAGTGTACATAGTTCGATAAACTCATGGGAATCGTTTTTGTAATTCAAAATAATAAAATGTGTTCACAATAAAATGGCCGCCATGGATTTTTGCTTCATATGCAACATCGTTATTACCACTACGGATAATTAGTTTGTGTAATGAGATGTATTACCCTCTAAGGTAAATTTAAATAACATAAACTATCATTATAAATGGGTAATTTGAATTGTTTTTTTGCAAACAACGTGCTACAGCCCCTTTTAAGAGCCATGAAGGATGTTAGTGTTTCAAATACCAAATTATTTGTGGAAAATATACTTATAACGTCAATCACTAGAGAAATCTTGTATCTACAACATGACATGTGATCAATAATTTTCATATCAAGACAATTTAATGAAATTTGGTTTCAAAGATAGGTTCCCCTTCGAGCAGCGCACGCCAAGGTTATCTGACGTCATATAAACAGATTTCCCTTTATTGCATAAAACATACTACACAACAACTAGCCTTTACAAAGCTTGAGGGCTCGTCTCTAGCGCAAGTCGCCAAAGCAACCCACGTGCTGCATGTGCTTCTGTTGGAAGTTAGGCGATTTGTTTACAAACACTGATTCTAAGTGTCCTGAGAACATACACATTATTGCCTGTTTGATGTACGTTTTTGATCTAAGACCAACAAATTATGACTTATATATACTCATTGATTATAAAATTCAAGCAAAATACCTAGTTGGGTAAAACATTTATTCCATTATACATGTGTCTGTAGAAAATACATCATTTGAATGAAATGGTAAATAAATAACCGCCAAAAATTATATGTTTCGATTTCTTTCATTGCTCATTAACTTTATTGTTCTTTCGTGTCTTTGTATACGGTGTAAGCAAGACCACAATGCTTTGCGCTTTAAAATGATAGACTTGATCTATATTTAGTCTGGAAAACACCTTTTCTAATTAGCTTATTTTGGGTCGAAAACATCTGTGAAAAAGTCAGTGTATATATTTCACGGAGATAGTTTTTTGGCAGTTTTCCGATATGTCCATCAACATCCTTGATAGGCAAAAATGTCTGTCTCTAAATATTCCACATTAATGTAAACGTACATGTAGGTGTTTGACAAAATGCGAAGTTCATCTAATGTAAACCATCTAGCTTGGGGGTATATACTTACAACATATTCTGGAATGTGAAATGGCCTTGGCAATCGTTTTTGAGAGAGCTTTTATGATTCAGAATGCATTGATTTTACATGTAACTTTGTCCCAAAACCTTCAATGCTACACCGGGTTCTTGGGAAAGTTGTGTTGGAGGTTATGTTCAAACACTGTGAGTTACAGTTGTGGACTTACTCAGGTTGAAAAGTATCCACCCACTCTTACATCTCTAGTGGCCGTTCCACAAAACAACCTTAACACTAAGGTTAAACTTAGTGCCATCTTTTAACATTGCACTTAGGCTATCTTATTGACTTAAGGAAACCTTTGCTGGTCCTTTCCGCGTTTAGCGTGTTATGTTTCATTCAAATGTAAAAGAAATATATATCACTTTACCATATCAACTATATATTACGTGTACAGGGGTACCCTCCTTATTGAAAATAGAGACTTCAATATAATTGAAAGTCACATCATTGAAGCATACCTTTCCAATAGAACTGGACCGATTCGTTACGAAATGGATTGCGAAGCATTGGTGCTAAATGTTTGAATGAAATGGGCAATTTCAGTCGAAAATATCTTGAAAATGTATGAATAACTCTGTCTTTTTCTTACTCCCCCTGTGTTTGTCGCTCTCGCTTTCATTCTATCTCTGAACTTACGTTCATTGTGAACATGCATCTCGAATAGGAGTTTATACACGTTTAATACAATTTCAAAAGAAACTAGTTGCTATTTAATAATCACTTTGTATCACCCTGAAACAAAAAGTCCAATTTTTCAAGTATATCAATTGAGTCTTAAAGATGTATTTATTCAACATATGTTCTTTCTTAATCATTCCTTACCACAACGTTAACACATATCGTTGTAGTTTCATATCAGTATTTAGTAACTTTGATTGTTTTGAAGAGCTCTCGATATTCTGTAACCTCTTTACCTCATTTTGTAGGTAAACATATACACTTAGGTCCGATTTAAGAATTTCACAGAGAGCAGGCTTGCCGAAATTGTGCTTAGTGAATGTTTTTTACAATGTGTCACGTCAAGATAGCATTGGGAGTCCTTTATATGTTCAAGGGTACGGTCTGTCAAACATAGTAAAAACTCGTGAACGTATTCTCTAACAATTGGTGTTATAACAATTGACAAATTTAGGGGTGTCAACAATTATTACCATGAGTTTATATAAAAAGTAAAACGATGATAAAATGATAAAATGTAAAACTGAAAGATACACATAAAGAGATAAAACCAATATCATATCATTCCACGTTATTCTTAGTAACAAAGAATAAATCATAAAGACATATTACATCATTATATCATGAATTCATTTTACACGAACTGTTAATACAAACGTAAAATCATGCCACTCATACAAGTTTAGTGATATGAGTAGATGATGTAATACATTTTAGTGCTTAATACATTTCTGATCAAAGTTTATGATGCGTTTAAATATTTAATTGGCATGCTCAAGCATTTTGTTTTACTCTTAACCCATAGGTTTGACAGGATTCGACGTTTTGATTATTGATACAGAACCACTTTGACACCCTGTGCCCAAATGCTTACGTCAGAAGAAACAGTAGACATGCAGAACGAGATATATGCTTAATTGTTTCCTTTGTTCTATGGTTATTGATATACTAATGGGGAGCAAAGAAGGCTTCTTCAGCTGTCTGTCTTATCTATCAAGGACGTGATACTTTTTATATCTCACAAAAGGTTAATTGAAATTATGACTCTCGACAATTTAAGGACATCTGCATTTCACAGGTTCGATTTCTTCGAATACTAAAATGGATCAGTCACATCTGCAATGTAGCCTATCCTCAATACTCTTGAGACTTATAAACGGAAGTTGTATTAATTGCTTTATCTGTGTTGAGTATTTATTTCATTTCTTAAAACAAACGAGTGTTTCACAATGGCATACAATGTATCAGTTCCAGTGGAAAGCAGGAGCAGCACGTTTTTTTCGCTGAAATAAGTCGATGAAATGTATTTGAAAAATAATGTCACCAATAGTAAAACACCCTTCTCTCTTCGGAAAATTTAGGTTAAAATGAGTGTACATGGTTTCGTAAAGCCTTGGGAATCCTTTTTGTCATTCGAAATAATAAAATGTGTTCACAATAAAATTGCCGCCATGCAATTTTTGCTTTATACGCAACACCGTAATACACCGTAATTACCATTACGGATAAATTGACTGTGTAATAAGATGTTTACCCTCATCAGAAACTATCATTATAAATGGGAAATTAGAAAAAATAAATTTTGCAAAAAAAAATGCTACTGCCCCTTTAACATGTACCCTGCCACCGTTCTGTTGCAAGTGTTTATGTTCATCCTGCGTAGTACCTGCGTCGCGGAAATGGATTCGGTATAATTCTATTATATTTGTGAAAATACAAATTCACATTCTACTTTCTTTCTTTAATTTAGTAAATAAGTGTTTTATCAACGTTGTAGTAACAACTGGCGTTATCCAAGCTAAATGACATTTTCTTTTTTTGCAATTTATTTTTAAAATCGTAGACAATTATGCTACGATTCCATGCCTCAAATAGTGGCCACGGGGCATTATGCATATAACAAAACTGTTACTGAATCATTATAGACAAAAACTTACAAATATTGACATTGCAGACGATCTTCAACAATCCTGTATAATTTCAAATCGGCGTGTAAAGAGAAAGTACCTGTATTATGTTAATGTATTGAATTATCGACTGCACAAAAATATATATTGACTTACAATGATACAGATATAGTTAGATAGATATCGGTTAACAATAAAAACAGCATGTCCAATTGTAAGTTGTCCATCTTACATGCTTATAACTCATCCGTCTCTGTTCACAAATATATTCTTTTAAGCAAATGCATTACAGTAAGCAATGACAATTGCTCAGATAATACCAGTCACGAACATCTTCAATTATACTCAGTCATTGTCCTCTTAATGTTCGTTTTGCTGTATCATACAACGTTCTTACCATTCTCCTTCCATAAAGCAACTGTTGGTAAACGAGAATGTAAAATTTCAAATCAATAACTATTTGGAGAAATTATAAATAGTCACATTTCTTAATCAGCTTTGCATTAACTTTGCGCAAATGTTCACAATTCTTAACATTCTTTCTCACTTCTAAGAAGTCAACGACTTTTCATTGATCATTGTTAGTGTTCGTTACAGATTGTACCGAAATCGACCAATGAACCAGCTTGATGTCCATATCACATTCCCTGATAATAAAAATCAGTATTAACAAACCCGCATCATAGACAGCTTCTTAACTAAACATCAACCATTTAAGACAGAGCCCTGTCATATTCTCAACACAATTCGGATATTATCTAGCGGCAAGAATGCTACATTCAACACTGATTGTTGCCCACTGCCATTGCATTGAACTTGAATAACATAACAATAATAACTCTTCATCAATACATTATACATCGGACATTCCTTTTGTACGTTCCGCACCCGGCACCTGTGCGGCGTTATTCTGTCCTTTTAATGCTGAGTGTCAAGCAAGGAAGCAACAACTCACATCTTTTAACGTCTTTTTGTATGACGCGAACGGGAATCGAACCCCGGTCTTCCGGGTGATGAGCAGAGACTCTACCAACTGAGCTACATCTCCAGTATGTAACAATGCAATCAATCAAATGCAATGACAGTTTAATTTATATCCTAGTTCTGGAGTTTGACCCTTAGCGATTTATGATTACTTTCTTTCAGAAATAATTATTCTGTATTGTGTCAATGACAACTGTCTTCTGTTGGTTTTACCTCTTCCATTTCCTCAAGGGATATTAAAACTATGAGAGCATGAAGAGATTGCAATCCAACCGGAATGCTTCCTCAAAATATTAAGATTTATTGCATCTTTATTCTCATGACAAAGGCACGAGTGTTATTGATGAATATTGGTTTTTGTTTCTTGTCATATTTCATGAGAGATTTCATTCATCATATGGTGTTAAATAGGCAAACCAATTCGTTTTAGATACTGACATGCATGGTCTGTAAAACACCGTTTCCCATATATATTCAAGGAATGCATGTTACAAAAGAGGTACTTAACGTTTAAAATGTCTGTTATGTTCATTTCATTTGAAATACCTACGTTTAGTTATTTCGCTTTATATACTCAAATATCTTGTACATATTGTGTATGTCTATTGTGTCAGACGCAAGATCCAGCTATATCGAGAAGGCAAAAGTGTAAATACTGATCCACTGAAATGTGTACAAAATGTAATTATGACGTCATTTAAGAGGAATATTACTTTTTATTAGTTTATCCATATTATGGCGAAAGTACGAAATCATTGTTACCTAGATACTATTATCAAGATCAATAGGGAAAAGTTCATTTTGCTTACAACCCATAGAAAAGACAGCCAGATTAGAGTGATTACTCTATGTGACAGATTCCAATCATCATTCCAAAAAAGATTAGCGTAGAATTAGAAGAGAAGACCTGAAACTGAGGGTCCCGCCTCTCCCTGCTCCGCCTTCTCTTTTGACCTTGAATGCGAACATGTCAAAAAAGTTCCCCAGGGGTATAAGTATGAACTTATGTATATGAGTTCTTAAAACCCTCTTGGAAAAAAGTTGTAGCCAATATAAAACGCGCCGGCGCCAGCGGCGATGTAATCTGCACAAAAACTGATAGCAGTAACTGTCCGCCTCAACGCTGTAATAATCTAGAACAGGTTAATGATAATGAATAATAATTCTGTTATTGCATCAATAGCAAGTTATAAAGGACCTGGGACCTACTATGTCCGGAAAATTGTCAAATAGTGCATTTCATTTTTTCGGTTGTATTTAGTTACTAATGGGAAATAATGCTTTGAATAGTCCATAATTGCGGACGCTATCATATGCTGAACTGGTATGAGCAGAACAAACAAGAGAATTAGTGAGCAAAGCTCACTCATGATACCCCCGCTTTTACATTAACATTGGTCAAAGAGAAATGTTTGAAAATAGCAAAAGGGTATCAATGTTTAAACTTTTGTATGAAAAGACCATAACATATATTATTAAAGCAGAGTAAGTATTACACCTCTAAGCATGTTTTAGAAGTAAAAGTCAAAGTGGTTTCGTAACATTTGAACAACTAGAAGAGCGTTTGCGGGACACCGCAAAAGCAGAGCAGCTCCGAAACTTTGGGTCTCGCCTTTCCCTGTTCCGCCTTCTCCTCAGCATAAATAAAATGGGATTTTTTTTGGACCAAAATTTGTTCATTATTCAAGTTATTCTAACAAGTTGAATCATCACTGGGGTCACTTTTCACAAGTTTGTTCTTAAAACCTATTTCTGATTTCAAAATTGGATCAAAGGATTAACATGGCCTGAACCAATATCTCATGACCTTGACCTTGACCTTAGACCTTCAAGGTCACACCATCACTGATTACTTTTCATTGTGTATAACAATCATGCAATGACTCAAAGTGTTCATTGTTAACATAAGGCATATTCACAATAGCATGCTTAAGGTGTGACCTTGCTGTGACCTTGACCTTTGACCGATTTTAGCGAAAACTTTTTCAAATCTTGGTCTATCTCCATAGTTGATATATACCAAATAAGAGCCTGACAGCACAAAAACGTTTGAAGTTATCATGTTTACAAGGATTATTGTAGTAATTAAAGCACTCATGACCTTGACATTTGACCTTGAATGTGAACATGTCAAAATCATTTACCAGATTTATAAGAAAGAAGCTATGTATATGAGGTGTTAATACCTTCTTGGAAACAAGTAGTATTTGAGTTATGAGCGGAATCAAAAGTGTGACCATAGACACGCACACGAAGACGCTTAAAAGTGGAAAATCTGAAAAAATAATCATGGAATCTGAGGGAAACATAGAAAAGGCACATCTAGGGACCATAAAGTGTACATGTATAAAGTTTCATAACAATTGAACAAGTAGTATTTGAGTTATGAGCGGAACCAAAAGTGTAAGCATAGACGCGCACACAAAGACGCTTAAAAGTGGAAAATCTGAAAAAAATAATCACTGAATCTGAGTGAAACATAGAAAAGGCACATCTAGGGACCATAAAGTGTACATGTATAAAGTTTCATAACAATTGAACAAGTAGTATTTGAGTTATGAGCGGAACCAAAAGTGTGACCATAGACGCGCACACAAAGACGCTTAAAAGTGGAAAATCTGAAAAAATAATCATGGAATCTGAGGGAAACATAGAAAAGGCACATCTAGGGACCATAAAGTGTATGAGTGGAACCAAAAGTGTTCCGGACGGACGGACGCAAGGACGGACGGACGCGCTGAGCGCTATATACCCCCGACTTCGTAGCGGGGGTATACTAATATCCAAATTGACGAGTACGATGGAGAAAAGATGAAAGATGTGCACTGGGACTTTTAATAGTAATGAAAAAACAATAATCATGGATCAATAAACTTCAAACAATCTCGCCAATAATCTTCCGCAATGTGTCAAGAAAATCTGCCTGTGCTTTTCGTGTTATCTCTTTTATTTCCGCTGAGGACATTAAAACCATGAGAGTATAATGGATGGAATTAATACGGAAGGATGTTTCAAAATATTCAAACGATCATGAATATTCATTTTGAAGAATAAGTACGCCTTTGTTTCTAAGCAATGTTTCCAATGTTAAAACTGACCTGTTTGAACTAACTGTTATTCAAGGAAAACAGACTTTGACATGAGATGTAGCAATCCAGTAAAACGATAACCAACTGTATCTAGAATTGATTGAATTGACTATACAAGAAAAAGAAAGTAACGCTACAAGGTATTTTAATCTAGATTGAAGAATAAATAAAGAAGTCAGATTAAAAAAACTAAATGGTTATTCAAAAAGAACATGTGCCGATATCATATTCATAAAAAATGCAACCAATCAGCTTCCGGTATCAACATCACAGTCTCCGATATTCGTCCGGGGATCAAAAAGTACAAGTTCACGGTTATGACTGATCCCGGTGCAGGGAAATCCAGGCTCAATGTAACGACAACAGTTCACACTAATAACGTGTATGGCCTCCCCTTGCCATGATACACGCAGTGACCCTCCGACGCATGGAGAAAACCAAACGCCTGACGTCATTACGTGGAATGCGCGCCATTCTTCCTGAAGAGCTTGGACAAGTTGCAGGCGGTTATGTGGAGGTGGTCGTCGTTGGCGAATACGACGATCCATAGCGTCCCAAAGATGTTCGATCGGTGACATGTCAGGCGAGCATGCTGGCCACGGCAAAACGTCGATGTTGTTGTTGTAACTCGAGCTGTGTGCGGTCTGGCATTGTCTTGTTGAAAGATCACACCTTGTGCCTTTTGTCGAATAAAGGGACAAACATTCACGATAACCAGCGGCGTCTTCTCCTCACCAAGTATTCCTCCCCAAACCATGACACTTCCTCCCCGGTAGGGCACCACTTCCTGAACGCAACATGCAGCTGTTCTCTCTCCCCGACGGCGATAAACACGTACTGTTCAATCTGCTTTGAAGAGACAGAACCGACTTTTGTCAGAATCGTCAGAGAAAAGCACCCTCTGCCACTGACGTCGCTGCCAACGTAACACCGTCCTTGCCCATTTCGGTCTTCGTTGGCGATGTTCGGCTGTCAACCGCTGTCCCCGGAACTGTCTGACAATAACGCTGCATTAGTCTTGTGACAGTTGTGCAGTGACAGCCAAACGTTCTTGCAACATTGATGTGGGTGGCTTCCATTTCAATCATCCCGATTACTTGCTCACGTTCTTGTAAAGTTATCTCGCCATTATTCAAATTATTTTTTACAAACTGGGTGTATAACAACCAATTCGCATTGGTTTTATACCCGTCGGGCATGGGTCTTGTTTGCTTTGCATGAAAAAGGCGAAAATCACAATTTGAGAAACTTTGGGAAAATCATGCGTTTGATACCACAGTTCAATATGAAACAATCATTGTTGTATTTGGGCGATGTGTTTTCATGTGTTTGGATTTGAATTTCAAATCTAAAGTGGTAGCGTTTCTTTTGCCCGTGAGCTTAGTTACAGTGCCGGACAAAAGTCACTTCCCCTGTCTTGCAGTCTGAAAGTGAAATTACTGCACTATTATCGCAACGGGAATGCAGTCGGCTCGCAGGACTGGCCGGTGATTTCTGCGCTACTATCGCAGTAAAAGAGTGGGAGAGTTGCAGTCCTGGTCGACTGAGCGGTTCAGTGGCTACCGGGAGGGCGGGGCTTACATGTACGCGCTCGTGATTACTGCGATCAATGCTATTGCGGCCATAAATTGACATGTGCGTAAGGTGGTCATGGATGGATGGTTTACTCAATAAACTAAAGATATAGTGATATTTATCTTAATAACGAATTTATTGGTATTTTTTTGTGGGTCCTACATGTACATGTACAAATGTACGCCTGTCCGATTATGTAACAAAGTGAGACAGTTTGTAATAAACTAAATTTCTTATTCACTGTTATTGTGAGGTAAACGCGATTGGAGAGAATAGCATTCCTGTTAACACATGCAATTGTACTGGGGAAATTTACTTTATATAAAGTTTGAATATTGTCGTCCACATAATAGTGTATTTAGAATTATATTCAGTGACACAGTGTGTACATATTGTGAAGTGTTTATTATTGTTCTTGTAAAAGTAAACTGCTTGGATATGATAACGGATACATATTTTGTGTAGGTGTTTGTGTGGTATGGGGAAGTTGTGGGTCGGGTATTCCCCTGAAGCCGGTTTTGAACTCCGGTAAAAATCCTTATATGATGTATATTGTTTTGACGATGCTTGTGGGTAAAATTAGAACCGATCATTTTGATGATCAGGAAACGAAATGAGACTCGATTTTCAAAGTGATATAGTATGCTGTAAAGTTGTATTATACATTGACTGTGTTCATTTAGAATTGCATAAACATATAGAACTGACGTCGGAAGGGTCATTTCCATATAACGGCAAATGAATTTCAACTTTATTCATTGCCAATGATATAATCAGCAAGCATCTCAGGAATGATTCGCCGAAGCCATAATCATATTTCATTTCCATTGAAGAATGTTATACAATAATATGGTTTGATATACCTTTATTTATATTTCTATTAACATTATCAATTACATATTTGGTAAGGGCGTCGTTACATTTACATCGTTATATGGGAGTAAAGTATCAAAACCCCACAGGACTATCTTTTCTTATCATTTGTCATAAACACATTAAATTAGGTCTTCTTTCGGGGATGTTTCTCTCTGTATGTTAGTGGATTTGATTAAACTGTTGGCTTATCTAATTTCGCTCCCGTTTATGAAGTGTGTAATTAATTATACAGGCAGATGCATAAATCAAAATCGTTAACATCCATGTAGTGATCTTTCAATGATAATAAATGTACTTTCAAACAAAACATTTTCAAGATAATGGATTTTAGTTTGAGGTAAATTTGACAGGTTAATCTGTAAAAGACACGCATATATACATTCAAGGTTCAAATATGTATTCCCAAATACATGTATGCATGTCTATAAGATACATGTAGACAACTCTTACTGTACATTATAAAGATTTACATGTATGATGTTTATTGCATTTCGATAGATGTGTGACGAATGTAAATAAGTTTATCTAGATAGTAGATACTGTATGTATGTGGACTATTGTTGCTTCGGTTTCTTAGTTTGTTTAGTGAATATAGTTACACTTCTAAGTGGAATTTTGTATGTATAATTTCATGAATAAACTATGAATTTATATTCACATAATCCCTATGACATTTGATCTAAAATGTACACAACATTAGTTCAGTGTGATTTTATATTGAGATTTTAAATAGATTGTTTTAAAAAAAATTAATACACAGTTGACATGACCATTTTAATAAACATAAATGGAAACGAATATTTATATTAACATGTCACCATACACTAAAACAGCGTTTTCCATTTACATTTATAGCCGGACATGTTATATCCTTGATTTTTTTTAACCCATTCAGACATCATTAACATAACCGATCAATAGTATTACTGTAGTATGAGAGCGTACCTATATTTCCGCTAACAGAGCGAGAGAGAGAGAGAGAGAGAGAGAGAGAGAGAGAGAGAGAGAGAGAGAGAGAGAGAGAGAGAGAGAGAGAGAGAGAGAGAGAGAGAGAGAGAGAGAGAGAGAGAGAGAGAGAGAGAGAGAGAGAGAGAGAGAGAGAGAGAGAGAGAGAGAGAGAGAGAGAGAGAGAGAGAGAAAATGTTTATTTAAGTGTCACGTACTTTTACAATATAATGCAATACAAATATACATAAAGTATTAAAAAGCACCCGGCCATATGGCCTATGAGACACTAAAATCATTTCATATCACATTAATAGCATAAAATCAAGGAATAATCTAAAACAGATAATTACATACATTCCACAATGAATTACATATCATTCAAGCACACGCACACAAACAGACATACAGCTAAATTTACCTATCACACATCAAACGGTATCAGGTACTCACGCGCGCGCGCGCGCACACACACACACACACACACACACACACACACACACACACACACACGAAGTACATCAATAAAACAAAAACAAAACAAACATACATACACACATACATACATACATTCACATATTTAGACATACTATGATGTATGATAAAAAGTACAGAGTATTTTACACTGCGAATATATGAGTTAAAAAGAAATCACTAGTGAATAATTGGGGCTAGAAGAATGGGAGTTTAGGTAGATTAAGGGATTGTTGCTCTGTGACAGAAAAAAACCGAGATACATGTACATGCTGAATGATCTGTAACAAAAGTTTAAATGCCAATAACTGTGAAGTGAAGTTGAGATGCTCGATCCTTTACATAATGTATCCAAAAAGTGCGACATGTATCAAATCATGTAGATTAAATAATTAGCTGATGCAATTATATCTACATTCGAAGATCAAAGTAAAGGAAGTATATTGTCGGTACGACTTTAAAGAAAATGACAATAAAAACACAAAGTATTTTATTATCGCGCGTCTTAAGCAATTCAAATAGACTCAGAATACCAAGGTCCAATACTTGAACCGTTCAGATAATTAGCCTAGTTTATGAACAGCGCATATGCACATAATTTGTGAACTTCAATGTATAAGTAAATTTGCCTCCAATTAAGTGAATAAAACCGTAATATAAAAGCGTACCGTCGCTGACACTATCAATGTACATAACACCTACATGAGTGTTAGCAAATCGAGAATATTTGGAATTTTTTAATTACGCTTGATCAGTGGGTTACCAGTGGATCACGTATTGTGATAAACGCGCGACTACTTACATGTATGTTACGTAATCCGGTATATCATTTATTACTAGCGACTGAATACACGCTTTCAATACACAACCTACTTTCAATACACAACCCGTCCCTTGTTTTAAGCAGTTTGCTTATTCGTCTTCGTTGCGTCTCGCCGGGTTTATTGTCTCGCTCGATATGACAAGAGTTTGTGGATAGTATGTTTTAAAACGTAACATGTGTCTCATAAGTCAATTTGGCTTGGCATTTACTAATACTTTGTGCTATATATTGTACAATGAGTTATATGCGTGACACTTTAATAAACTAACTGTCTAACTCTCTGTCACATGTAATATATAAAATTTGATTTTCCAATAGTGTGTGAAACAAACGCATCGTCATTCGTTCAAACTGCTAGTGATGCTCTTCTATTTACATGTAGTGTTGATATTTTTTGTCATCAAACGATACGTTGATCGACGTCACGGTTACCGATTGGTAAACTGTTGGTACAGTCAGTGCTGGTGGTTGGTGCCTTACGCTGAGAAAGTAAGTTCAAATCCCGAAAAAAGTCACTGGTCTAGTGAACCTACCGCCTTCAAATTCCAAATGCAAATTCTTTCGTTTTCGGTTACATTCAGTCTATAGATTTGAAATGTTTCATTCGACTTGTGTATCGTCATATATTTGGGAAAATATCAAGACAATATTTCTACGGGTTGTTTATTTGAAACATGTCGAAATGTTTTCAGCACAAGGTCGTTTTTATGGTAATGATTTTAATACTGCATCCATTGTGTTTCATAAATTTGTATAAAGCTTTAATACGATCAAACAAACCATATGTTCTGTTTACAGCGCAAATAAATTTACTCGGATTGCATATTTATCCCGAATAACCAAATTTCATAATTACTTGTTTCCAATTAAAATAGAGTAACATCATTATGCATATGCAGTAACCAAAACTAAACGTCCAATTTACATGCACAGTAGTTATATGACCTGTTAAACATGATCAACCCTAATTTATCAGTTTGTCTGTTATAAATAAGATTCCATAATAACGTTTAAATCATTGGCGCGCGCCACACGCGGTACATTGTCCGGTTTTCGATTAGAAATCACTACTTTTAGCTTCATATCGTCAATATACTAAGTAGACTAAGATCAAAATGGCAACAGTCAGTACTTCCCGATAACATAACACAATCTAGAACGTTTAGCATATGTGATCCAAAAAAACCCACAATGGATGTACCTTTAAGAGCCGATATCAATTGTTTAATCAATAAACTAGACAAGGAATTAGATGGATATACGTCTCTGGTTTAATTATGATGATAATGCGAGGTTATGGTCGACACCAAATGCGACGGTTTGCGACAAGGGGGACGCGGGCGTAACGGTTAATCTACGCCTGAGTGAATTTACCACCTGGTGTCTTTATATTACATAACGTTTTTGAGTGAACGGTGTCTCCCTCGTAATATACGGTCGCATCCCGATCGGTCGAATTTCTGATTTCAGAGTAGGAAAATCCATTCGACCGATTGGCACAGTGGTATTTGCTGTTAACTAGCTTATGTAACATTGGATCGTACCAACAAATGACAAAAGGGTTGTTTAGTCTCTCTTTATGTTTTATTATGTTAGAGTCGCATTTCAACGCATTTCTTTGAACGCTACTCAGTTGCATTTCATTCATTTCATTTCATGTGTTTGAATTATAACATGAATGTTATGCATTTCAATATATAATATGTTGTATATTCATTTATAAGATACTGTACATTTCATATATCCACATCACATTCAAATATAGTCCCATTCACCACACTCCAAGCAATTGTCCCAGTCTACGTATCCCATTGTTAAAGTGGTTTGGCAAGTTGTATCTAAATATAGACTAAACGATATCTGGCAAGAAACCGGTAAATGATCGGACTCAGTTCTACTATGAATAATAGGCTAATCACTTTGTGAAAACAACCTGTTGAGACTAAAAAGTAATCAACTAAACTTGTCCCACTCGGTCTTGCAATGTACGTAAATGAACCACGCGCTGAGCTGCTCGATCCCATTGTCGTCCGTCTCTCGGTACATGGAAGAGCCATCGGGAAGAACTTAGACTCCGCCCAGGATCGTGTTATTTATATATGAAGGGATACTTTAATAGTTTAATTTTTTGCTAATACCCTTACTCCAAGTTTTATCATTAACAACATAAGAGAGCTTGAAAATAAAACCCCTTTACTCACTAGCGAAGAGAAGAACACCTCATTCATGTCTTATCAAAACATATAAACAACCATCTCCCCTTTACTCACTAGCGAAGAGAAGAACACCTCATGCATGTCAAACACCCCTTCATTAGTGAACTCAGCGGTAGCCTCCCATAACCCCTACACAGCATATCCCCTACAGGTTATCAAAACAAGTTTACGGTCCACCGCACTCCTAATCCCTAGCATGTTACCTCTTACTATGCAATGGAACGGCCCAGATTAAAAACAGAGACAATTGATAGTGTGAGCAAAAAGATTTTAAACAACTTAGCAAGGGCATTTCATGCCCAGATATAGTATTCTTAACTGCCAAAACGTGCAAGCTTATTTTACCGAGAAGAACGCTTTTACTTTTTAAGATTTTAAAACTTTTTTTTATTGATGTACTTCCTTTGTAATGTCATAACCCTTTTGGGTGGCTCACTTTTTACACTTTTAAAAAATTTGTATCATAATTATTAGTAATTCTTTTTGTTAAGATGAGGTGAGGCTTTAATAAACATTCTGTCTGTCTTTCATGTTTCACATTCATATCTCTAATGAAATAAATACATACATTTTAATGTCATCACATAAACTGAGGTGCAAAAGAAAGTATATCACTTAGTTGTATTTATCATATGTATAATTTCGACATTGTACTAAAAAACTGACTAGTTTGCCAAATAAGTCCAAAACATTAAATCAGTCAAAGAATACCTCAACGCGTTTTTTTTTTTTTTTTTTTTTTTTTAATTTCAATTATGAAATTCTCCCAAATTAACTTTGACAAAACACAACTGTTCATCGACATATAAGACATACTCTGTGTGAATATCAATAAATGTGCCTCGTCCTGCACACATTTACAACATGTTGAACACGGTAGGGGTCATGTTGGTGTAAATTTCATTTCTTACCCCCGTCTACTTTAAATAATATAAAAATAATGTATAACTACAAGTATCCAACATTAGTGAACCTAATGTTTAAAAGACTTTTCCTTCTCGCCATACTTGCTTCCTACTCATTTATTTCACAAACAATACTAAATCTTAATTCTCGTAATCCCCTCACTTTCAATCTTACTCCATACTTAGTCACTCGTTAGGGTGAGTTCATTATGTCAGACAGGTAACTGCTTGTGTTGTTTTAACTAACTGTAGGGGAAATGGAGTGTAGGGAATATGGGCTGTAGGGGTAATGGGCTATAATCAACTCAGCTTCTCCCAGTGTCTTATGCACGCCCGGTGAGCACAAACTCACTCAAGCGTTTTTCGACCGATAGGCACAGTGAATATTTTTATTTTCGACCGATAGGGCCGGAATCTAATATACACAGAGAGAAAGATAATATGCTTAATTCGCCATAGTCAGACATGCAGACAAACAAGTTTGTTTAAGTGTCACAAGTTGAAAACAAAAGAGCCATCATGAGGTGGCATATCTCCCCGGCCCCACATAAGTTGAATAATCATTTTAGCGGTAAATAACTACCCCCTATTGGTTTCAAGGTATTTATTATGACGGGATCGGTAAACAAGGAAGAAATCTCCCTACACCCACATACTAAAACAAATGAGTGACGATTATAGAACAGCAAAAGTTACATACACTACAGAAACAAAATAAACTAGTCAACAAGCATTAAAAAATGTGGGTAGGCGTTATATAATTTTTGCATTGTTTATTTACATTTCTTAACAAACTTCGGTATGACTGAGTGTACACAATAATGATGATGAATTGAATTTAAAATCTCAAGTCAGTAATTAAATTGTTTTCCTAATGGTCACGAACGTTTACAGACATATATTTTATTCAAAACTCACCTCGATTGCATTTTTATAAATATGTACATTTATTGATAAAACGAAACAGGTAGCAGTGGCGGATCCAGGAATTTTGAAAGGGGGGGGGGGGGTCCACCAATTGAAAAGGGGGGGGGGGGGGGGGGGGGGGTCCAAAATGTTTTTCCCATACCAGCCCCTGGATCCGCCACTGGGTAGAACATCGAGCCATCCACTATGGTGTTATGAGAGACGTGATATTCGAGGTAGATCACGAGATCAACAAGTATGCCGGTATGCGTGTCCGACACGGCGGTATCCATATATGTGATTAAATTGCCATTTGAATGGGAGTTGGTAGACACGGTGATGCAATGAGCATAGGGGTACCGGTGCCTTTGGGCAATACGGAATATACAAGTGTCTTACGGTTCCGTGCAACCAGTCAAAACACCGTGTATTATATTCTATATTATAGTCTATTATATATATTATATGAATTATATACAAGTACAACTATAATTATTACAAGTAAATAAACACAGAATTATATATCATATTTTGTAAGATATCTACTTTAAGGAAATGTATAATATACAAACATACACACCCTATACACATGTATGTACTTGGAGAAACACTATACTAACATTAATCCATCTTACTGCCACACTATTGTTTTACCGTGGGGAAATATACACAGGGAAAAAAGGATTGTACCCCTAAATGTCTGATAAGAAAATAGACAATGTATCAGAAAAAGAAACTATGTGATATGACAGGAGCGTCATCTACCAGTGTAACAAAGCAGTTTTGTCCACAAAAAAAGAAACATTGAGTCAATAGTGGTTGTTGTAATGTGAGTAATACCATTAAACTGATAAACCTTTAGTACCTATCAGAATGGAGTTTTATTCAGATCTTCGTTTTAATTATTTAGATCCCCAAATGTACACTTTTACGAACATATCTAATAATCTATTTTCTATTGTTGATGTTGCAAAAAATGTTTTTTTTTAAATAACCGAAAAAAGTATTTTATAGACGTCAGTCTGCTACCATTATACAGTTTAAATATATATCGCTTAGACATTCTGCTTCTTTCCGTTTTCGTTTTTTCGTATATATATATATATATATATATAATTTTAGTTAGTTTATGTCGTATTTAAAATAAAGTATACACATATGTTGAATTTGTGTCACTTTGTCACTATTACATAACATTATCTCATACACACTGTATAAAGTAAGAAATGTTACCGCCGGTAAATTCCACAACATAACACTATGGTATTTATTCGACATGACGACAACTTCAGCAATCATTTGACAGTAAAGGCACATTTCATCTTTACGACCGCCCACTAAAGTAGTAGACCAATCAGCTCTTAGCGGCTTAATTTGCGACCTGGACGCATCAGAATAGCTCCGCCTTCATTAACGCAATCATCTCGCAATTATCGTGCGACAGAGACGCTAATTTGGCGGGAGACTGTCGCGATCCTGTCGCAGGAATAACGCAATCACGACCCAACTGTGCTCCGACACGATCGCGGGAATACTGCAATTTTACTCCCATGACTTTTGTCCGGCACTGTAATTTTGTCACTGTACACATTATGTGTTGGCAAAAGAACCAATAGCCAATGTTCAACAGAGTAAAAATAACATACTACTGCCAGATAAGTGGTATGTTAGTGAAACATTATAGAATATGACAATTAAGTTAAGTTGTTGACAAAATGTACCGTCTTGAACTTAAATTCAATGAGGAATTACTGCTGTAGAGTGTCGTAAAATGAAAATCATGCAAAAGGTGAATGAAGATTTTCTTTTACAGAAATAAGGTTGTTTAGTCAACTTGACCTCTGGTGAAATAGTGTGTCTATATTTCAAACGTATCGTGGATTATAAATGTCGACGTAACATAAATCTAAAAACATATGGAGGTTTACATCATATTGACCGAACAAATTAACAAAAACATTGGGAGCATAATGGACACAAACGCCAACTTATGACATGTCGAACAAGTACAAGTAGGTAAAGCACAGGAGTGTATTGATAGGGAACTACTTCTTTCATTGTAGTACGGCAGACAATATATAGAGAAAATGAGTTAATGAGAGTCACATGAAGTCTTCTACTTGAAACATGCCACAAACTTGTTGTAACCTAGCGTATGCAAATCACAGTATATACAGTTTTACATCTTCAAATGTACCTATGTTAATGTTTGTTCCGATTTATGAGTTATAATTTTCCCTACCGAAAGTGAATTAGAAATGTTGTTCAACGTTCTTATTTTAATCTGAGAAAGAGTCATCATGCCATCGAATTTGCAGGTGCATATTGTGCGTGAAAGGTTCTCCAGCGTGAAACAAGGTGGTCTGTGAAGTGTGATGAACAGCATGTCGCTGTTTCTGTATGTTACTCTTCAATTGGATAATATATATCCTTAAGGACTTGTGACATAAGTGAATACTAATTGACCTGTACTAACTTGTGAAGTCTAGTTATCTCACATAACATTGTGAAGTCTCTCTACCACTCATTTCGTTCAGAGCAGGTGGAAATGTTAAATTAGTAAGTTGCTCGTGTCGACGGCATGTCGCTAATCTGGATATGTTTATGTATGTTAACTCTTCAATTGGATAATATATATTCTTAAGGACTGGTGACATAAGTGAGTACTAATTGACCTGTACTAACTTGTGAAGTCTGGTTTTCTCACATTACATTGTGAAGTCTCTCTACCACTCATTTCGTTTAGATCAGGTGGAAACGTTAAATTAGTAAGTTGCTCGTGTCCAACTATTAAGGCAAGATCACAATTGTGTAAGTATACATTTCTCCACTTTATTTAATTGAGTAAATTCGTTATTCGTTTAGGTTATATCCATGAGGAGGCGAGGGAATTACCAAGAGTTTTGCATTACTTTTTACTGTTCCTACTTTAAAGGGAAAGTAGCACGTTTATTTTCGCTCAAATACGTCGATGGAATGTATTTGAAAAAAAATCTTACCAACAGTAAAACAACTTTCTTTCTTCGGAAAATTAAGTTAAAAATTGAGTATACATGGTCCGGTACAGCCATGGGAATCATTTTTGTAATTGGAAGAATAAAAGGTTTTTACATTAAAATGACTGCCATGCAATTTTTGCTTCATACGCAAAACAATTATTACCACCACGGACAATTGGTTAGTGTAATACAATGTTTCACCCTTTCAAGTAAATACAAATGACATAAACTATCATTATAAATGGAAAATATGCAACAAAAGAACGAGCTACAGCCCCTTTAACTTGTTCTGACTGAACTTTAACTTGTACAAACCAGGCAATGGTAATCAGCACAACGGTATGATACAAAACATAGGTATGCTGTTAACATTTTACAATGGTGAACTTCTGGCAACAGTGCTTTATGCCTTATACTTACACCTATTGTTCAAAAACAACAGATGGATACTTCGTTGTAAATTGGAAAAGTTAAAGCTACTTTTAGACAACTGAAGAGGTTTAGGTTATACTTCTAAAAAAGTGAGACAAGACAAAGTTAACGTTTGGACTCCCATAAAGCTTGGTGAACAATCAAGAACACCTCTTTAGGCACACGGTTTGAAAGTTCAAGTCAAACTGTTGTCGACAAGCTCCGGCATTTATACCAGTTTAACGAGCACCTTTCAAACCGTGCACCTTTCAAACCGTTTATAAGCCAGTGAACAAACACATTATTAAATCTATTTCTTAAGAACACCACAATATGCACCATTTCGAGTCGACTTCTACATATGAATCTTTGTCTCTGAGTCAACGAGTATGTATCACGTGACCGCTTTCGCACATTAACATGAAACTGACATTCCTAAATTACAGCCAATTCATAACCAATGGTATTTCTCTATTAGTATTTTACAAACTATTCATTTGGTTTCAAAGTTGTTGTTTTTTTTTATAACATTGATATATTTCAACCTGAATATGGACTACCGAGTCCTGTATATTTCACTTGAAGAATGCATTATCGTTTTACAAAACTTTTCATTATACCATATGAAACAGTAGTCTAAAGACCAACCAATTATAAGTAAACATTATTACCATTAAAACATTTGCAAATTTTGAAGTTATCTACTGTAACCATTGTTTTCAGAAGTATGCATAGCATATAGGGACATAAATGTAAATTTTTCTAGATGTATTTCTAATCTAATCTACCATACATTTTCATACAAAATACATTTTCAATCAATATACACAGTGTATTATCAACCAACATAACAATTGTTAACATAATATTTATTTTCACAACAACATTGCAGAAGATGAGAAGAATTTATAAAAAAAAGTTAGTGGCATGAAAAACAAACTTTGACGAGATCTACATTCAGTGCATACTGACGATATAAGTGGCTTGAATTATTGATTTAAGCCCGTTTTTGTGCGGTGTACTATTTTGACCTTTATAAATATGTAATGTTAGGTAACAATACAAATTAAATATAACGGGTTCTTATCTGATGTCAGTTACATTTGATGTTTTTCCATAAGTGACGCCAAAAACGTTTTTCTACATTTACACAATCAAATAAAACACGTTTTAGATTTTTAATTAAAAATTTACAAAATGTACAAGATGAAGTTTGTTAGCAGTTCATATTTCATGAAATATTTGCTATTGAAACCATCTTAATTTAACTTAGTTTTGAACACACGTGTTTAGGATTTAATATAGTATGTAAAGTTCTTGTAAAGTGTACAGTGTTCTTATCCAGAATATATTCTTGGAGACTAGTTTCTTGGTCTGTTATAATTCTAGGCACGACATGTTTACTTAACTTCATTTAAGTCATAACACAGGATAGCCTCCATCATCGGCTACTTTAAGCATTTTCTGTGCTGCAGTGATAGCACACACTATGAAGCTTGGTGCGCTACTACGCTACCATAGAACAGGTAATGGAATGCAACAAACATACAGAGTCGTCCATATACCCTTCCAAGTGGGAAATACATAGTGAAACAAATTATTATTGAGCTTTATTCTTTAATAAATCCCAAATAACCCATTATAAATATATTCATATATACTTCCCAAGATGTATTAATCTCTGGCTAACATTTGTCAAAGTCTGTTCTGGAAGTCAAATTGGAAAATCTATGTTTAGTTTTGTTCCAGAATCAAGATAAATATGTTATTTTTTCCGAAAATGTGAAAACAATCCGCATCTACACATGATAATTGTTCCACATACCACGTTTCATGCTATGTCTTACAGTTTTTGAATTCTGGTCCGGACACAAATATGAAAAATATGTTTTCATGGAAAGGGCTAAAAATAAAATTCCAAAGAAGTCGGAAACCCTAAAAGGCACATCTACACATGATGACTGTTCCAGATACAAAGTTTCAACGAGTTAGGCCTCAAACGAAACCCGGACACACAGACGGACGGAGGTCAATTCTATATCGCCCACAACTTCAAAATTGTCGCGAGTTATAGTTTGCGAGGAAAGTTGCGGTTTACACTATCGGTTGCTGGTAAAATCTATATATTGTTCGTTGAGTATCCTTCCATGAACCATTTAAGTTCGAGAGAGTTTAGTTGGTTAAACACAAATGCTAGCTTTTAGGAAGGTAAGTCATGCATGCACAATTCTCGGCAATAACCCGATGGCTTTGAATTGGATTCAGGAAAGTTACATCGTTGAGTGTAGACACAATTTTAGTTATGTAGAGGAACTAGGATGAACAAGTTACAGCATCACCTATGTCGCAGGAAAACGGCTTTCAGGTTGGTGTTGTGGAATATTCTTCAGGAAGAGTAATCCTCCGATATCAAACTCTTTAAGTAGTTGGCCATTGAATGAACAGCGTTTTACATGACTATCGCATGCTACAACTATAGATCTCTGATGATGAGTGAACTGAATTCTTTGTGAGGTTTTCTCAGGACATTTGGCAATCATGGTCTGGTTTTGATATAAAGAATTGTAAATATGGACACTCGTTGGAGTGTAAGAAATCAAAAAGGTTTCTCTGGAAACCATGTGAATGGTTAAAGGACTCTTAATGCTTACTGCTAATAAAGCCCTCTTGGTGACATGTTTCGGTACAGAATAATTGTAGGTATTGCATGAAACAGAATAGTCCTCACCAAACCACCTTGTACCACATATGAGCAGGGTTTTAGATTCCGCATGTCCGCTGAAGCAATCCTGAACAATATCATGTGATGTGCTTGTAGTATAGAAAGTATATCCTTTTGGAAATTCCCGCTCATGGAAGATCTTTAGATGAAACTTACGATCGTAAGATATATAATCAGCATAAAATATGAATTCATTGATGTGATCATAATAAAATGCTTTTATTCGTCCTGTTAATAAGATCTTTTTCTTTCTGTCACCAAAACAGATGGATTTCAAGACCATCGTGGTGCCAAATGCTTTCTGCAAATGGAGGAAGCGGCAGTTTTTCATGTCGAGAAATAGTTGTCTAGTTTTCCTATCAAACCGTATGTCAACGGTAGCAAGAAAAGGAGAACGGACAGATTTTGAAAGTTTAAGTTGGAACATACGTCGTCCTGCTGATGTAGCAGCCAATAGGAAGTCACCATTGCCCGAAACTGGTTCTCCATACTTTGGTAAGTAGCACGGACATTGTGGCTTTGCTTTTGATTGTGATGCCCTTGGTTTTGATTTTGATGACCTTGGTTTTGATTGTGATGACCACTTTGAAAAGACCTCTGGTACAACTGATGAAACAATTATTAAGTTTCTGTGAACCTTTTTAGTGAAAATTGTCATGCCTGAATCCCCGTTGCTCTCGGCGTTTTCGTGGAAACTGTACATCACTCTGTCTCTGGAACCAGTTTTCACTGCAACAGTTTGGCATGTAGAAACTCTAGCACAAATAGACAAACTGTCAATTATGCTCCTTGCAACAAGGTACTGACCACAAATGTTGCTGACAATTACTGAAATAAAATAAACAAGGATGTTTGAGAACATCATTCTTTCTGCTATAGAGTCCACATTTAACTGGACAGTATAGACTGGTGTCAGACACTGTGTTGATATGTGTCAACTGAATAGCCTCCAACAAACTGGTGCTTAAAGTTCAGTTCACTTTGTGGTTGAACTTTACGTGACATTTGCATAAATATATTCATGACGCTGTGACTTTTGGACATTTGCTTGTGATTTTAGTCATAAATATATATTGACAAATCTATTTCAGCCCACAAGAACATAAAAAATCATTAAGTCCGTTTAATCACTCATATGGTCTGTCCACGTTCAAGCTGGTAATTCCAAAGAGGATTGATTTGGTATTCAACCGTTGACAACATTCAACTCAGTGGATCTAATTTATAGCTTTAGGTCATGAAAGCTCATCATCCAATATGAGTAAAGACTCCGATCAGATATATATTTAATAGCTTCGATCCAAAACTGTATCTCCAAACTCCTTTTCTTAAAACTAGAGTTGTGTATTGCCTAAAATTTTTTATTGCGATATGTAATGCTGAACTGTAATATAATGCAATACCTACCACAAGATATTGCAAAAATCTTTTGACAATGAGATATCACACGCTTCGTTTATGAATATGTATCGGATACATAAGTATCACTTTTGGTGAAATAGAAACATTTTTTAAAAAGGATTTGTATGTCTTTCTATCGGTAACAGACAAAAAAAAGAACATGCTGCTTTACAAAGGAGAGGAAATCATAGACAAAACGTGAAACTAATTTAATGTCAGTGTCTTACATTATATATTTTCAATGACTAAAAATATCCTACATAAATCTTGGTAATATATTGAAACACAGCATTTCAAGATAGCAACTTCTTTATTGTGAACAGACACGAAGAAACATAACACGAACATTCATCCTGACGAGCACATATTAAAAACCCTATGTAATCATCTGCTTTTCAGCCGGCTCTTAAAGGGACTGTAGCACGGTTTTTGCAAAATTTATTTTTCGAATTTCCCATTTATAATGATACAAACATGAAAACATTTGTTAAGCGCTATTTCCAGCAGCGCTTCGAGCAGAGCTACACAGAAAGGTCACATGTATTCAGTCACATAGTACACAGGGAATGCCTCTTGGAATAACCAAGTCTTAAGGTGTGACTTGAAACAATGCAAGTCGTCAACAAATCTCAGCTGAATTGGGAGTTTATTCCACAGACAAGGTCCAGCGATTTGATGATGATAGTTTAAGTCATGTATATTTACATTAGAGGGTTACAATCAAGGCGATCCGATTTTTAAACTGACCAACATGAATAACATAAGTGAGAAGTTCAAATTCTATCAAAAACCTATTTTCATACTTTAACTAAGATATTGACGAATATTCCAACTTTCTAACCCGCAGCGTACGTGAGATACAGACACCCTTGCCCATACCTGGCCCATGGGAAAATTCGCCCATGGGCGAGAGGCTGTTCAAATTTGTGTTACACAAAATTATTTTCTAATTTTTAATAATGGGTGTAGCAGTAACATATTGTAGGTATTTATGAACTCCCCCCATACAAAGGAAATTTTTGTTCCCATGGGCTAGATTTCCCATGGGCCAATGTTGACTATGGCAAACATATAATGTTTGTGAAATATTGACTTGGGAGAACAAAATAATGTTTGTGAAATGTTGACTTTGAAAAAAATAGAATGTGTGTGAAATGTTGACTTTTGAAATATTTATTGACTTTTAAAATATGTATTGACTTTGGTGGAAGTGTTACTTTGATAAAATATTGACTTTGGTGACATGTTGACTTTTAATACATATTTTGAGTTATATGAATTGTTGACTTATGAAATATTCATTTTAGTGAAATGTTGTGTAGTTTAAGTTTAACTTATATAAAATGTTAACTTTGCATTGGTGACATGATGACTTTGAAAAAGATATTTTGAATTTAGTGAAATGTTGACTTTGATCACATATTGACTTTGATGAAATGTTGACTTTTAAAAGATATTTTGAGTAAAGCGAAGTGTTGACTTATGTTGACTTTGGAAATATGTATTGACTTTGACGCAGTTTGCTTATATCATGAAATATTAATATTTCTATTTTATTGACTATGGTTTAGTTTGAAATGTTGACTTCTATAATAGTTTATTAATTTATGGTTTGACTGACCCTTCACACAAAAAATACCTACAACGGGTTGTTAGTCAACGGTATGTGCATCAATTAACATAATTGAATACACATGAGTGTCAATGACACGCTAATAATACGCTAGTAAAGTAAATATGTGTATAAACGTTTATATCAAGTAAACGCAGATTGTGTTAAGTGTAATTCAGCGTCGTGTAAAGTACTTACACAATAAAGAATAACACTTTTTGTTTGTAATTGTGATTCACTTTCATTTCTAAGGAAATAGCAAAAGCTGCTAGTCGTGCACTTGGAGTAATTATATAAATAGAAACTTTTAGGGGTATGCCATTTGGTGTTTTCCTGCTTCTCTTTAACGTTCTCACCTAAATATTCAGAGTTAATTATGCTTGGCACTTTCTTACCTCGAAATAGAGTGTAAAAATGACATTACAATCTTATGCTTATGTTATTTTACTTTCTGGTTATTGATGTCATATTTATTGTGAAACAAGGATGTGATAAAAGGTAATATATAGTTCATAAAATGTGTACATGCATCTGCATGACTTGGTATTTTGTTTAATGTAAGGAACGAAGTACATGTACCGTTAAAACAATATTCTGTAATCGCCGAATCTTGACTTGTATCGAGCACCTTCATTGTTCAAACTAGTTTTGTAAAGAACGCCTTCCCGGGCCATAAACTGTGCGTAGAATGTAGACATCTTTGATGGGCTTTCTAGAAGTAGAATGTAGAATTTGTTTTGATTGTGGCGTGGGCGATATGGGGTGTAGGCGATACGAGGACAGACTATATCAGTACAAGCTACTATTGAGTAGGATGCACTAGTCATGGGTGTTACGTTAATTAATGCGATGATTCTCTACTGTCTAGAACTGGCTGACAAATGACTGTCTGGAGAATGGGAGATATGAACCTTCTGTATTTTTCTGCACATGTTTCTGTTGGATTATGATTATTTCAATGACTAATAAAATTACAATTGGTCGATCTATTACTCAAATCCTACACATTAGGCCCAGATCGCAATGCTGTTCTCAATTCAAGTTTGCATGTGGGGATATTTCTTTGCATTACTAAGACTCCTATAAGTACCTCGGCTTATGGTTTGATGAACACCTCGATTTTAAATTAGGCATAAATCAACTGGCAAAATCGGCCGGTAGAGCTCTGAGTGCTCTCTGTACTAAGTTTTGTGATGCAGGTGGAATGGCATATGATGTGTTTACAGCCCTGTACAACTCATTACTACAACCTATTCTCAGCTACGGAGCGGCAATATGGGGGCTTTATGAATATAAAGTAATTAATACTGTTCAAAATCGAGCCTGTCGGTTTTTTCTTGGAGCTAACAGTAAATCTTCAAATATCGCCACTAGAGGTGATATGGGTTGGACCTCGTGTGTTACCAAACATCGCCTGGAAGTATACAGGATGTGGATGAGAGTACGTCATATGTCAGAATCAAGACTCCCGCACGAAGTACACAAGTGGTCACTCAACCGGAACAGGGAACATGGAACATGGAAACACAGAGTTAAGAAACTGAGTAAATCGTTAGGCTTTGAGGGATACTTACTTTTAGACAAATCTTCTATTCAAGTTTTACGACAGAAATTGAATATTTTAGACAAGCAGAAGTGGTTTACTGAGCTATGGAACGATAAAGGCATTGCAATCAACGGAAACAAACTAAGGACATATCGCCTATATAAGAAGGATTTAAGCCCTGAACCTTATGTCATCAACACATTGTCTAGACAACACCTGAACTTCATACGACTGAGAGCCTGCAGTTTGCCTCTGTGTATAGAGACTGGAAGATTCTCTAAGCCGCCTAACCCAGTTCAAGACAGATTGTGCCCTCTATGTCCCAGGGATATCGAGGATGAAGCACATTTTATCATCACCTGCCCCCTCTACTCAGATGTTATGTACAACGTTTTAAAAGCTGCAAAGGATATGGATACCTCTTTTACGCAGAAAAACGTAGAATTTCACTAATTATATTATCTTAATAGGCTTATTTCAACGTTATTAATGTATATTTAGTATATGATTTTATGTGGGGATATGTATGTATGTATGTATGGATGGATGTATGTATGTACTTTATGTATGTGATATTTTGGTCTATATATTGTATATGAGTGTGTGAGAGATGACATGATTGAGTATGATCGGATGAGCGAGCAATTATTGTGAGTGAACGACAGTATGTGAAGAAGTGTGCCGTGTGATATGGTTGCTCGTCTGCTTATTGTAGAAAGTGTGTATCTGTTTATAATATATGATTTATTTATGATATTAAATGCGTTTAGTGTCTCATAGGCCTAGGCCATATGGCCGGGGGCTTTTTATACTTTATTGTATATATATTTGGTATGTTATTGTAACTTGAAGCACGTGACACTTTAATTAAGATGTCCCCCCCCCCCCCCCCTCTCTCTCTCTCTCTCTCTCTCTCTCTCTCTCTCTCTCTCTCTCTCTCTCTCTCTCTCTCTCTCTCTCTCTCTCTCTCTCTCTATATCTCTCTCTCTCTCTCTCTCTCTCTCTCTCTCTCAGGATGAACAGGATGATTTTCTGGATAGCTTCTTTAATGTAAAAATATACGACGTTTCGGAGTACATACAAATGTACTCACTCCTTCATCAGGTGGAATGTACCTGATGAAGGAGTGAGTATATATTCTCGTGTGAATTGATATATTTGAATGATTACTGACTAAGTAAGTAATGACTACTGTTGAACAAGCGTCCAGTCGGTATTACGTAACATGTGTATTCGGTCAATTCAATAAGGCCGACAGGTAATTAATTACCGGTACAATGCCTCTGACCTCTGTGTGACGAGAACGCCAATATAGTAAGATTTCGATAGAGTGACCACATGAGCACTTATATGTTTCCGATCTGTGTGCATTACACTGCAAATTCATCTGCGATCAGATGACATTCTCGACCAGAAACCAATAGCGCAAGTTATTGAGATTGTAAATGTAACAAATGTAAATTATGTAACTTTGAGATAATGAATTTATTTTCTTTGTGTTACAGGCGAACAGTTATACTCTGCCCAAGATTATCATGTAGGAATTGCTGACTTGTAAGAGATTGACTTTGGTGACTGGAAACTATTTATTGGCTTATATCATTACATAATGAAGTGAAAATGTTTCCAAATCCATCTAAATGTGTGACGTCTTTGCCTTCTGAAAGGTTTAACACTTTCAACTGGACATCAAAGGCTGATTGTTACAATTATGTCCAAACCTATGGATATCACAACTAGGGTGATGGTGGTGCATTCTATGTGAGACCAAAAAAATCGTCACAGTTTTGTCAGTTATTAACTAGTTATAGACCTCTCATGTGTATCAGATGCATACTGAAATATTGAATAAACATCAAATCTCATTAGACATATTCCAAGCAAAAAACATGCAGTGATTTTGAATAATGAAGTAACCAAATTAATTTAATGCGATAATATAATGATTTTAACGGTCTTTAAGTGTGCTGTGTATTAGAAAAACCCTGGTCTTACATAATGTGCATGAAGCAGAGGACGTCATTCGCTAGTTGATGTAATTACAGGTGGCGGGAATGACCATTGACTAATTATTTTGTACCCACCCTCACTTAATTGTTTGTGTATCTCCCACCAGACCATTAGGGTAGGCCAACATTTCGACACGTTCAAATGTTCTTATAAATCTAACGCACAGTATAACATAACATGAGGTATTAGAAAGGCAGTAATGAAACTTCAATTATCATGTACTGTAAAAGTTTGTGAATTGTAAAGACACTCAGTCGGTTATCGTATCGATGTATATAGGCAATGATATATGATTATCGTATTGTGTTCTGTATAAATCAACACAGAAAACACAAACATTCGCTGTTGGAAAACGTTATTTAGTAGCTCCACATGTAAGGTTGTGATGTATGATGTCATTTAAAGGTGCATCCATTGTGTTTCATAAAATTTGATTTGGCTTTAATACAAATTCACTCAGCTTGCATATTCATCCCCAATCGCCAAACATGTCATAATTACTAGTTTCAAAACATGTCATAATTAGTAGTTTCCAATTAAAAGTAACATCACGTCCTACTTACATGCAGATGCAGTAGTTATATGACCTATTGAACACTATCAACCCAAATTTGTTATTTTGTCTGGTTTAAATAAGATTCCAAAATTACGTCTGACTCATTGGCGCGCGCCACACGAGGTGTATTGTCCGATTTTCGATCAGAAATCGATACTTTTACCTTCATATCGTCAATATACTAAGTCGAGTATCATCAAAATTGTAGTTTTTGGTAACAGTTCCCAGCAGGCACACGACGTTGTTACAACGTCGCATTTTGGTTGAAATAATGTCGCGACGTCGTTCAACTATAAAACGACGTCGTTTCAACGTCTCTCTTTTTCGACGTCGATAAAACAACGTCGTTTCAACGTTGTTATTTTCGACGTCGATAATATATTCGATATCAGACGTCGTTTCAACGTCGGTATTTTCGACGTCGGTGTTATGTCGATATCTGACATCTGTTCAACGTTGTGATTTTCGACGTCGATAATAAGTCTATTTGCGACGGCATTTCAACGTTTTCACAATTCAC
Source organism: Gibbula magus (assembly GCA_936450465.1). NCBI lineage: Eukaryota > Metazoa > Mollusca > Gastropoda > Trochida > Trochidae > Gibbula > Gibbula magus. Next base: position 20,880,720 of record OW388294.1, on the reverse strand, counting down.
AACGACATGGATCCTCACTGCATCCTACTGTTCATTGATTAGCGATCGCAATGGCTTATTAGGCATATATTTCAAATCTTTATCCTTGATTATTATATAAAGATATGAAGTCTATGGGCCCTATAGGGTGCCTATATATCTAGGCGTCGTCGGACATAGGCCTATAAGAAATTACCATGTTAAAACCAACATTGATATTCTTTAATTTTCCGGATTAAGTAATGTTATTTTAAAACATATAAATGTGCATGTAGGCCTACACGTAGTCTACAATAAATAAAAATGTATTTGTGCATATATTTTTTTTATTTAATTTAGTGATTTTAACGAATTATAGGCTACTGTTAGGAATTATTTCAATAGTTAACGGGGAATTTATTTTTAAACCGATATGTAATCTATTTTGTATGCCCATGTATTTTAATCATTTACTTATTTATCATTTGAGACTCTTTTCTAAAACGTAACAAATATTTGTGAAGCTGTGTACGTTTTCACGCCAGCACAAAAGCTTATAACGTCATGTGTACAACGATTACGTCACAAACCAAGTACTTTCGCCACCATATTTGACGTCGCCGTAGAGGGAATCTGTTTACGTTGCGTATTATGGACACTGGTGTCGCCACTTCTCTTTCTGAGGTAAGTTATTGTTCCTGCGTTTATACACACTTTGATCATTTATATTTAATAAAGTCAACCCAATACGGACACGTCGTCCAAACCAAACCAGCCACACTAGCCTACCACTAAAGTAACTCAATCGCAAAGCGAAGCGTGTTGTTTACATTTACTGCAGTCTTATTAACACTTCTGAAGAACGAGTAGGAATGTTAATGATTGTGCTACTATTACCTAACCTATCTAACGTATCCATAAACTTTATTTTCACTGACAAGAGATCAACGACATTCTGTTTGCAAACCAATGTTGGTGTCGCCTGCCCGGCTTTGGAAACATGGGCAAACTCGTTACAGTGTTGCATAAAGTGCTCCTTTACGTGTCTTTTCACAATGATGCGCGGAGTTCGTATTGTCTTCGATCAGCTGTTTGCAAGTTCACTGAGTGCAGGCTTTGCTAACATGTTTATGTTGATTGCTATTTGCGTCATATTAACACGATTAAAAAGCGTGCTAAAATTGGCATCATGAATATTACTGTGCCACTTAATATATTTAAACGTTATTTCAATATGATATACAGAGTGATGCAAAAAGTATTCGGACGGTGACGTTAATTCCATTCACATGCATGTTAATTTAGTTGACTCTGGGATAAACAATTTTCATAAAATATGTTCTTGTTGGATCAATGTCAAAATGTTCATCTTTATTTGAAATCATCTCAGCTTGAAGTACATAATATAAATGACATTTTCCGAGGACAATCTAGATAATGTCATCCGATTTACCTACATGTGTACATTGTACATTGAATAAAACGTTTTCCATAGATCGCCATGTTAAATTTTTCACAACTATCTATATATGTTGATCTAATGTACTGTCATTTCCAAGATAGAAAACAGAAAATTAAACATAAATTATGAAAAACATTAAATTTATGTTAAAAATTCTACCGTTTATCAATCACATAAATCACAGTAATTTGATTAAATTAACTAATAATTAAGTATACATAGTTTTTCAGGATGATCGATTGGGTTTCAAAAACAAATTAATGACAGTATCAGACTATCTATATGATGACATGCGTTAAATTCAAATGATCTTCTTGTTGAGATGATTTCTAATAATGCTGAAAAGTTATTTTTTATTATATTTCATGGTAATTATCTGTGCATGTACACGTAATTGACATGTATAATTTATGCTAATATATCGATATACTGAAAGTGATTCATATATAATCATTTATAGGAGCTGGTATCGGTGGAAAATCAGTTATTTGTTGACAAATTAATTGTTTCCCTGACTATACAGTACAACTTGTTCTATAAGTTTCACAACTTGTGCCCAATCCATTTCTTAAATGAATAAAATATGTTTTCAATCAATTCCTTGAAATATTTAGATGTGTTGAACATTAGATTAATGTACCTTTGTAAATTAATTTCTATTAATAACTGTGTTAAAGAAGTATGACTGTTTGTAGTGATTAATTATAAATGCTCACATATCTGTTTTCAGTCAACTGCTTGAGAAGGGATAAGATGGGGAGCAGAGAGTTGCAGACGGGAGATATCGCATCTATAGATTAGCTGGGTTACCTATCAGGCTCCATCCAATCTTTTCTCAGGTATACACTTATTCATCATGCATCATGTATTTTCCGACATCAAACGATTAAAGGTCCATATATATTTAACACATACAGGGGTAGAAACTAACCTGAAATGGTCACTAGCCTTTTGGGCTAGTAGTTTTCAGATGTTATTAGCCCAGCCAACATTCTTCTAGCCCAGTAACAAACAGATATGAGACGTAAAAACAGATGATTAATGAATGATTTGCTTTATTGCTAATGCAGAAAACTCCCTAATTTCACTTCAACATTATTATATTCCCATTTACTTGTATTGACTAGAATTTTCAAAGATTGACCCACAGGGATCAAAATTAACCCATTTCACCTCCAATTTTAACTAGTCTTTCGGACTACCAGTTTTTACACTCTACTAGCCCAGCTTCTTTTTCACTAGCCATGGGCTAGCGTGCTAGTGCTAATTTCTATCCCTGCACATAGAATTCAGATATTTAAAGTACAGTGATAATGAATGATGAGTAATATGATTATTTTTGAAAATTAGATACATTTGATGAAGCATCGACATAAATAATAAGTTGATTTTCTTTCCCTTTTTCATATGTGTAAGTTGTCTTTTTCATTTTCCAGAAAGCTGATGAATGGCGCTGTGACGAAACGAAGACACAAAGAACCGCGTATTCTTGTTATTTTAAGGCAGAATAAACAATTATGTAATCTTAATCCCTAGCTGTCTGTTGTTTCTTTTTCGATTTTGGTTGCTTTTACTAATCCCTTGTTGCTACAGCTAACCCAGAAGATATAATATCTATCTTTTAGAGATACTTTTAGAATTGAGATTTTTTTTAGAGATTGCTACTGCTCAGAAAGAACGTCATTTATCGACGTTGAAATGACGTTGTATTATGGTTGCATATGAAATTTGCGGCGACGTCGATGTATTGTCGTTGAATCGACGTCTTAACAACGTTTTTGATACGACGTTGCATCAACGTTGGTGCAACGTCGTATCAACGTAGATGCAACGTCGAACCAACGTTATTGCAACGTCGAATCAACGTTGATGCAACGTCGTAGCAACAACGTTGTTCCTACGTCGATTGAACGTCGATAATCGACGTCGCCGCAAATTTCATATACACCCATAATACAACGTCAATGAACGACGTCGTTTCAACGTCGAATTGCCTGCTGGGTTGTTACTTCTCGATAAAATAAGACCATTTATAACGGTTGTCATATTTGACCCCCAAAAAGAATGGATGTACCTTTAAACCGCTGCCTTTAAAATCTGTCAACTTCAACATAGATATTTTCACAGAAATATTGATATAATAAATAGAATATCTGTCAATTCTTCACAAATACCATGTTCACCTCATCTCGGTATTGTATGATAACTTGATAAGATATATGCTTTCAAATCATTTATTGCAATATGAATACGAAATACAAACGTGTAGCAAGCAATATTTATGTAACTACATGGACATTTATATATTATCACACTTCCAACAACCGTACAAAATATTTGAAACATAATATATGTTGTTAACCGTTAAATATCATAAACAAAGTTATGACATCTGCCTGTCTATTTTACTTGAATCTCAAACTGTCTTGTAGCAAACCTATTAAACTTTTGTCACGCTGTATTTACGCTTACATTATGAAACATTGTCAACTTAAAATTAAAAACAAAAAACATGTAAATTGTTCATTAAGCTCTCAAACAAAATTTTAAATGAACCAGTATGTATACAGTGCAGTACTGGAGTATCTAATAACCATCACTAGGCATCCTATGAGGAGCCAAGTCGCGCTCTTAACGAGCTAAATGGAATATGATAGCCTGGATATACTGGGAAAAGTGTGTATTTCAAGGGGGCAGTTTGTTTGGGTATTACCATAAACCAATTAAAAAATACGTATGTGTATTGTCGCCAATACTGTTATTTCAATCGGAGTATTTTGACACGTGTGTAGTTGACTCAGAGATACACACAAGTGGTCACTGGGGTTTTTAGGAGATACCGTTCACTGACTAAGGAATTTTCTGAGATTTTAGAAAAGAGTGGTATATCCATTTTTGATTATTTTCATTTGAATGCAAACCGGAGAGTATATTGTGGAAACGTCTGGTTAAAAACTGATTAACTATCCTAAACCTTAATATATTTTTTAGGGGAAGGACACTTGTGTGAAACGGCTTTTCATTGATAATACCGTCAAAATCGTAAGATGTCTTTGATAATCCCTGTATCGTATTGAGAAATTAGCCGAAATTGTAAACAAAACAAATGATTAAGAACATTTTTAATATAGACTTTGCATGTACCCCTTCACTGCTGTCAACAGTCTAACAGTGAGTGGGTAATCCCAAGATCTAAATTGGAGACTAATTGCAAGAGTTCGAATTAATTAAAATTTGTAGGGTACTGACGAATTTGATAACGCAACAAATGATGACATTCTGAATTCATTACATCACTACATTTCCAAAAGTAAAACGTTTCGCTGTTTATTGATACAAACGAATAATGAACATATTAGATCAGTGTTCATAATATTTGCGAAGTAATCCCTTGTTCAAAAGAGGCAATGCAGTATTTTGACGCTAGGGACAACTGAGCACTACCATAAATACATGTATGTATATACGTATGTATGTTCTGTGCTATTCAAAGATTAAACCGAATCAAACAAGTGAGGTAAGAAATGGACTGTTTTATTTTAACAACCTTGTGCTTTTTGTTTACTCACCCATTTAATAAAGGCTTTTTGCTAGGTCAGAGCCGTTGAACTGATAATTGATTACCTGTCGGTCTTAATGAGTTGAAACTTCTGTGATGGGTTAGTTGACCGAATAGACATGTTACGTAATACCACGCTCGTTACATAGACATGGTGTAATAACGCCTACAGTGACAATTGCCTACGGGGATTAATAGCTACAGTTTGAGTTGTGACAGCGATACGCTTACCTGCACACAAGTGAACTGTTCCAATCAGTGTGAACTAATGCCTACAGTAGAGAAGTAATAACACAAGCTGAGGGATTAGTGGAGCAAATAGCAAAAAGCTTAAGAACAACTGTCATGAAACTGCTATAGAAATTTAATTTACTGTGTAGGTAAAGCTTTCTCAGTTATTTCCATTATCAATACATCCATCTTTATCCAGACATTAGTGTTCAACTTTAAAAAAGTCATTAGATAGAAACTTATATCAACGCAATTATTATTTCAAGAGTCAACATTTAAAAAAGATGAATATTTTATAGGAGAGTATATTGTTGAAACGTCTTTTTAAAAAAGTACTACATATCTATAATCTCAATATATGTTTTAGGGGAAGGACACATTTCAGAACACCAAAGTCAATATTTCACTAAATTCAAAATATCTTTTTCAAAACCAAAATGTCACCAAGTTCAACATTTTACATATTTTAAACTTTCGCAATAGTCAATAAATAATTCAAAGTCATCATTTCACTAAAGTCAATATGTGATCAAAGTCAACATTTCACTAAGTTCAAAACAATCTTTTTCAAAGTCAACATTTCATTTAAATTAAACTTTCACAAAAGTCAATAAATATTTTCAAAGTCGACATTTCACCAAATAAATACTTGATCATAGTTAACATTTCACTAAATTCAGAATATCTTTTTCAAAGTCAACATTTCACTAAATCAATATGTGATCATATTGTGATCAAAATGTCACCAATTAAGTTCAACATTTCACACATTTTTGTTTTAACTGTAGACATTAATTAGTCCACAAAATAACGGGTCATTCCACTTTGATGAAAGGTTGAAGGAAGTAGTAGGGAGGCCTGTATAATCTATTTTTTTTAATACATAATCTATTTTTTTTTTATTCGGCCTGTATAATCTATTTTTTTTAATACATAATCTATTTTTTTTTTTATTGGGCTTGTATAGGCTATTTTTTTGGGCTATTTCTTGGCTATTGTTTGGCTATTTTCTTGGATATTTTAATTAGGATATTTTTTGGATATTTTTTAATTAGGGCTTGTATAGGATATTTATAGAGTGGACCGAAAATTCGGTCAAACTGATTTTCTCAGACATGTCCAGACCTGTAGCACAGGTGTTCTCAGTGTCGTATATATGGTTTGACCAATTTAATTGTTAATTGAATTGACCGATTTGTTTAAAATTCGGTCAGACTGATATCATTTGCTTCAGTCAGCTCAACAGTGTCCTTAGATGAACCTGTGAAAGGTTTAACTATAACAAACATGCGGCGATCCACTATGTTTACTCTGTCAACAATGACCGGATAATGGGATCCGAGGATACAATGACCTCCCCGAGTGTGACTCGCCCTCACATTTACACCCCTTGGAAGCCCTAACTTGCTTTGCATTTTCACAGCCTGTTTTAGCTTTGTAAAACACATGCGAACATAGACATTAGTTTTCTAAAATGTCCCCCTGAAAATAAATGTTGTTCTTATTCCATACATCTCTCACATATAATACAGGTAATTTGTTCAGTTATTTAAATGTTGTAAAAGAAAAATCACAGATATCTAACATATATAACATATCACTAGAATGTCAACACTTTGAATAAATTGGGATTTCAGTAGAGTAACTACATAAAACGTGTTAATATTGTGTCAATCTGTTGATTGTCTTATTAAGGAAAACAAAAGCTTAATTATCATGAGCTTTCTTTTCACACTCCTTCACTTATATTCAATCTGAAATAAAAGACTTGCACTCAGTTTGTGTTGTAGCGGGAATTTGCCTCGCTGTTGACCACTTTAGATGTCCCACACGACAGAGGGGAGCGTTAATCCTCAACAAATAGGACAAGCTTTGGCTAAACAAACAAAGGCTCTCAGGGCGCGTGTCAGCTGTCTAGTGTGTGTTCATGTTTGAATGAACTTTAGAAAGCTAGAATAGAATTGAGGCCCTTTAAGATAATTTGGTTTACAACTTGCTTTACGTATACACGGTCTGTTTTGGCTTTGTAAATGATTTTTTTTTAGACATTAGTTTTCTAAAATCTTCCCCTGAAAATATATAATAGATAATAAATTGAAATAGAGACATCAACTATGTTTATGTCTGACCATCTGCAGTTGTCTTGAGTATTATTTACTTACTTAAATGATCATTGTATATCAAAGCAAGTTTACATAGACTTAATTCAATTTGTATTTGTTTTATTTGTATAAGATCTACCACTGCTTGAGTAGTGTTCCGTAGGTAAAATGATCTTTGGATTGTAAAAAGGATAAAATAAAAAAAATAAAAGAGAGATTCATTCTTTCATTCATCATAATAAAAATTATATCTTTATAACCAAATGACAGAAAATAAATGAATATGAAATTATGAAATAAGAACTGTCAAAGTTCAGGTAAAACATCTAGATAGCTTTAGCATTGATATGTATGAATACAGTTAGTGGGAACATCTCTGAGCTGTTTGCTTACTTGAGTAAAACTACGGGGTCTCTGGCCTATTTCCCATATGTGCTGAAAATTATCTATTTTTAGGTGACTTCATATCTGTTGCTAGGGCTGTTTTGATCATAATTAGGGTGACCCATTTTCTAATTGTATACCCCTCAATTTCTTGAAACAAACCAGTTTAAACCAGTTTTCAGATTTAGTATAAAAAACCTTGAAATTTTAATGTTACTTAAGTCCTATCTTTATTGCCATTGAAAAAGGTATGATCCAGCCGACAGCTAATCTCAGGCCGATTATTGTGAGACATCTTATCTAAGAAAATGTAAGTAATTATTTTATTATCATGAAAATACTATATCATGTTTTATCCAAAGGGACCATTGTTCTTTATTTTTACTTTTTTATGATTCACACCATGATGACAGTGAAGTGATTCAGTCTGGTGATGATAGCAAGGAACTACAAGCAACCATTAAAATTGAGTCGATAAATCATATGAAAACCGACTTCAAAAATAATAGTCATTTGGGCTCCATTTTTTTATTTGAAAGTGCCCTTTTCTTTTTTGTTGGTTTAGGGTGACCATTAATTTGGTCTACCCCAAAGGTATTCCATTCTGAAATGTACAGAAAAAAAATATTACTTAAAACATATGATATTATATGTAATAAACTTTTTCAATCTATTACTATATTTGTCAATTTAATTTTTGAGATAATCAATGACTTTAAAACCAAGTGTGAAACGTATGTTTATAATACAATAAAACCTCAGATATTTACTTACACAATAAGGAGGTTCGTCTTGAGGCTGGATAACTCCTCCTTTAGTTTATTCACCTCTGCCTTTAATGTATTCACCTCCTCCTGAATAGGGGTGACAAAGGGGGCTGGTTGGGACATCAATATAGTCCTATAAGCAAAACAGTTGTGACATAGGTAAAATACTCTGTATTTCCACATGACATCAAATGTTTTATAGTCCGTTAAGAGAAAACATCAACTTACAAGGGTGAGGCAGGTCTGACGGGTGTTGGCGCCACTAATAACACCTCAACTGATGGGGCCCCTTCAGTTGTGACCACTGGCACTGTTGAAGGCGCCCTTGTTGCCATTGGTTGATGCTGCTAGAAAAACACACACACACAAAAATTCATAAAGTTTCAGTCCTTTTTTTTTAAAACAATTTTAATGAGTTAGGTAATAAAACAATGAAAACACTTATTATAATTTTGTAAAACAATAAATAAAAAAAGGGAAAACATAAATGTATTACTTACCGTTTCTAGGTTTTCTAAAAACCTCATCAGCTCCAATTCATCCCTGTAACCAATACATGGGGTATATGTTACAGCGACAGTTAACACTATATGTAAAATATGACTTTGTAAAAAAAATCTGACTAATCTTATTATACAATTATGATAAGGTTTTACACACATTTCCTTTACAATCCTCATGAAATCCTTTGATAATACTTTAATTAACAAATACAGATAAAAATAACTTACACATCCATGAACCCATCCATGGCATTTTCATTGCTGAAAAAAAAAATAAAGTCATGGAAAGGAATATTAACATATGTGTAGGATAATGCAAGAAATTTTGCAATTATACAAGGTATACTCACAAGTTGTTCATATTTTCTGGGGACTGTTAAAGAAGATGGTTTGCTGTATGTGGTTTGTCAAAGGAGACTGGGGAAGAGTTGACAGTGGGGATGGTTTTTATACAGGGTCATACATCGGTCATCCGTATCTTATTTGCTCACTCGTTCTGTACTAAATACAAAACCAGTTTGATATCTACCCGTCCCAGCCCTAATGCCCATGTAGTTTTCATAACATGATTTCTACAAAATATAGCTTCATGAAACATAGTAAGATTTTCTAAATGTGTTTGATTTGTGCTATTCATCAGATTATAAAATTAAATTATACTCTGATAGACATTGCAGTATTGTTTAATATACTTTCACCATTGTATTCATCATTAACTTCATTCTAACATATACATAATCTAAATCTCTCCCTTCCCATTCATCATTGAACCTGAAACATTTGCAATAAATAAAATCAAAAGATCTATATCTTTCTAATGCACATATGTACTGTTTTTATAAACACATGAGTAAACTTTTTTGATCAGATCATTCTAAAATTCTGATATAAATAGAAACACATATGACAATTCAGTGGAAAGTTGTGCACACAAGGCTGAAAGAGTTGTCTCCCTTCGTCATGTGGAATTTGCACTGTATCATTCAAGAGAGAAGAAATTGAGTGATTACTTTGAAACATAGCCCATGTCACTAAGGCTGTAGGAGTTGTCTCCCTTCATTTATAATTTACTTTTGTGTTATGTTGAAAACAATACGATTTGTCTCTTAAGTGAATGTTATTTATTTATTTATTTATTTATTTATTTATTTTTCTTATGCAGATGGACCATATTTTTAGAGAAGCTGTTTTGGCCAACTTGGATTCATTCACGACCAGTAATGAGTTAATTTTCTGGGTACAGTGCTTGGGCCTGGAAAAAGATGAAGCAGTGAATTTAAAACTGATTGAGCTGTTGTGTTTACCTGAAAATGAACAAACAGCCAATGAAGACATGGAAACAGAAGACTATGATGAACTTACCACACTATGTGTCCAGGATGGAGAATTCTTAGACAGTGATGTCCCTGGTCAAGAGATTCAAACTCAAGAACCAGATTTTCAAGGGGAAATTACATCTTTTAAGAGTGTGGACAACATGGAAACACAAGAGTATGATGAATTGACACAACTATGTATAAAAGATGGTGAATGGTCAGACAAGGGTAAAGGGTTGCCATGTCAATTTTGTGGAGAAACATTTCGCCGAGTCCCTCAACTGGCTAGACATCGTCAGCAGTGTCTCAAACGTCCACCACCAGTTATCCAACCATCAACATCAAAGGAACCAGAGTCTCAGACTTTACCAGGTCCTCTTAGAAGTAAAATGGCAAGAATGGATGATCTTTTTCAATCACCCATCAAAGAACCTTCAATGAAGAGGTCAGCCCCTTCACCATTATCACCACCAGAAATGCCATCTTCTTCCAAACGACTCAGACTGTCAAATGTGGAGATAGATGAGGTAATTAATGAGTTTTTTCAACCTGGCAGCAGTCTTCCTGAGCATTGGGAAGAAGTTGTAAGGGATTTTGATTTAGATCTTTTCAATCAAGAAGGGGGAGGGAATAGTGAAGAGGAACCAAATCAGGCAGAGCAAAACACAGATAAAGTTACTGACAAAGAGGGAGGTAATGATAAACCACCTTATGAGTTTAGATTAAGACGTGAGAGAACATTTGCCAAAAATGCTGCTGTAGAGAAGATCTATAATGTCAGGTTCAATGAAGAATTTAAGGGAACCAATCTTATCGATTTACATGATAGTCTTCATGACATGTTTGATGATGTATTGCAGAAAGCGCGAGGAGATTTAGAGGATAATGATCTTTGTCGTATTATTATCCGTCACGAGAATTTGGATACACCCATAGTCGTAGCATTAAGACCTCTGAAAGAAATGAATTCGAATGTCATATTGACACACATAGAAAATGTCATGCAATCCCATCAGGATCTGGCTCTCAATGACAGTTTTGATATAGACATTGGCATGATTGATATGCCCAAAGGCCGGGGAAGTGGTCATAATTTTTTTAATGTGAAAGAAAGTGTCAAAGAAAAACGCTCTATTGTGGAAATAAAAATACAGACAATATGTGTTTGGCAAGATCTTTGGCGGTTTGTTTTGCAAAAAGTCACATGACCTCACAATCTGATTGGGAGGATCTTCTCAAGTCACATCCTTTAGACAAATGTCAGTGTTCACATACACACCTCAGTTTACCTGATCAGAAAGTATCCCATATGGCTCATCTGGCTTTAGAACATCAGAAATGTCCCCCAAATCTGTATACCAATTTACGTAAGTATGCAAAGCAACAAACCATCTTTGCTTCCATTCTTTCTGACAAAGCAAGTGTTTCAAAAGACAGGGCTGCTAGTTTATCAGATATACCTAAATTTGAAAAAGTGCTAGGATGTCAAATTTTGGTGGTCAGTTCAGAATTGGGCAATAAGTTTATGACAAAAGGTTATAATGATAACAGAAAGCAGTTGTTTGTGTATTTAGACAACCAACATTTCCATGCCATTCCGAACATTTCAGGCTTTTTTGGTAACAGTTACTTTTGTCATCACTGTCTCACACCATTCCAAAGAAAAGAGAAACATTCTTGTGAAAATTATTGCAGAGTTTGTAAAAGGCCATCTTGTAAAAAATTGGATAATCCAGTCAACTGTCCAGACTGTCACATGCAGTGCCGATCAGAAGCATGTTTTAAGGCCCATAAGAAAATGAAAAAAGATAACCTTCCTTCAGAATGTCAGACCTATTGGCGATGTCCACAATGTTTCAAAGTTTTGAATCGTGGGACAAAAGCAGAGCATGACTGCAATCAATACAAGTGTCAACCTTGTCAAAAGATGGTTGATTTCGGTCATCACTGTTATCACATTCCCCTTCAAATAGATAACAAACATAAGATAAAAAAATTCCTCATGTTTGACTTTGAATGCACTCAAGATGAAGTTACTACTTGTATAGATGGCTATGTTCCTTCCACTTGTTCACAATGTGGCCCCAAAGATGATTGCTCACACCATACAACATGTGCTAACTGTCATGAAGTTTGGTGTGGTCATCAGGAACACAAACCCAATTTTGTTATTGCTCAAACGGTGTGTGATATCTGTAAAGATAAACCTTTGAATAAGGGCGCCAAATGCAATAACTGTGGTTCTCGTTGTGTTCTATGTTCGAAATGGAACAAAAAATTCAAATGTTTCAAAACAGCACCATGTAATTCTTGTGGCCATAGAGAGGTGTTGTTCAAAGGTCCGAAAACTGCTGATCGTTTCTGTCACTGGCTGTTTTCAAAACAACATCACAATGCTTCAGTATTTGCTCATAACCTCAAAAGCTATGATGGGACATTCTTGATGAATTATCTTATCAAAAACAGCATTATTCCTGACAAGATAGTATACAATGGGTCCAAACTGATGTATATGCATATTCCACGAGGGTTGAACATGCGTGTTCTGGACTCTCTCTCTTTCTTCAGTACAAGTTTGGCTAAGCTTCCAGAGATGTTTCATCTGGAAGAGTTAAAGAAAGGGTATTTCCCTCACTATTTCAATACTTCAGCCAACCAAACCTATGTAGGTTCAATCCCTGATCCTCCCTTCTATGGTGTAGACAGTATGTCCACCAAAGGCAGGGCTGATTTCCTCAAGTGGCATGCAGAACAAAAAGGCAAGGTCTTCAATTTTGCTCAAGAAATGGAAGACTATTGTAGGTCTGATGTTCAAATCTTGAGAGAAGCCCTCATGACCTTTAGACAATTGTTAATGTCTGTCACTGAAAAATCATACTGTGATGCACAGCAACAAAAGAGGAAAGAGCCTGGTATTGATCCTCTGGACTATGTCACCATTGCCAGTGTGTGTCATGGGGTATTCAAACACAAGTTCCTGACAGAATACATGCATGTCAAAATGCTATGGCAAGGTAAGATCACCTCTTGGCTTCCTGTCAAAGAAGATGCCCAAAGTCAGGAATGGGTTGAAATTGAACCTGGATCTTGGCGAACCCTTCAATCAATTCAAGATGAAGGGGGTGTGATACATGAGTCTGAAACTCTACCAAGTCCTATTGCAAAACTACCAGCCAATAGCTATACCAAAGACCAATACAGTAAATCCTCAATTCAGTGGTTAGAGTGGGTCAGTCATGAAGAAGGTATTTACATACAACATGCATTGAATGAGGGGGAATTTCAAATTCCTGGCACCAATTATAAAGCTGATGGCAGACATGGACATCGACTATGGGAGTACCAGGGTTGTATTTGGCATGGTTGCCCTACATGCTATCCCCATGACAGAGAGACCACAGTCTTACCTGGAACAAAACAGTCTATGAGTGAGCTATATGCTCTGACAATGAAACGAAATGCTGTTATCAAAGAAAAAGGTTATAAGCTGGTCACCATCTGGGAGCATGAGTTTCACCAACAGCTTAAAGTCAACCCTGACATGAAGACCTTTGTATCCTCTTTAGATCTTCAAGATCGACTCAATCCCAGAGATTCATTTTTTGGTGGACGTACAAATGCAACCAAATTGTACTATGAAGCTCAAGAGGATGAAGACATTCTTTACATGGATTTCACCTCCCTTTATCCCTGGGTCAACAAGTATGGTGAATATCCTATAGGTCATCCTCAAATTATCACAAGAGATTTCAAATCTTTGGGTGAATACTTTGGTTTGGCCAAAGTCAAAATTCTCCCCCCTCGGGGTCTGTACCATCCTGTCTTGCCTCATAAATCAAATGGCAAACTCAAATTTGCACTCTGTATGAGCTGTGCTGACCTTGAACAACAAACTCCTTGTCATCATTCTGACAAAGAGAGGTGTTTTGTAGGAACTTGGTGTATTCCAGAGTTGCTCAAGGCATTGGAAAAAGGTTATGAAATTGTTAAAATTTATGAAATTTATCATTGGGAGGAAACAACACAATATGACAAGACAACCAAATCAGGAGGACTGTTTGCTGACTACATCAACACTTTCTTGAAAATCAAGCAAGAGTCTTCTGATTGGCCTGCATGGTGTCAGACAGAACAAGATAAGGAAAAGTACATAGCCAATTATTCGGAGAATGAAGGTATTCAACTTGACCCTACCAAAATTCAGAAAAACCCAGGTTTAAGATCATTGGCGAAACTGGTTTTAAATTCGTTTTGGGGTCGCTATGCGATGCGATCCAATTTGACACAGACGAAATTTGTGTATTCTTCAAAATTGGAGGAATTTTATCAATTTTTGACTGACCAAAAAAAGACCCTTCAAAATTTTCACATTCTGAATGACAATGTAGCGCAGTTTCAATGGACTCATAATTCTGAATTCATTCCAGAAAGTGAGGCTACCAATATATTCATTGCTACCTTTACCACGTGCTATGCCCGTCTGAAATTGTATTCAGTTTTAGATTTTCTGAAACAGCGTGTGTTGTATTATGACACAGATTCTGTCTTGTTTGTTTCACAATCTGATGATGTTAATCCTCCATTGGGGGACTATCTTGGTGAATTGACAGATGAACTAGAAGGGGATCCTATTCAGATCTTTTGTTCAGGGGGGCCCAAAAATTATGCCGACCGCACAAAATCTGGCAAAGAAACATGTAAAGTCAGAGGTTTCACTTTGAATTACACCAACTCTCTATTGATAAACTTTGATTCTGTAAGGAAACTTGTTCTTTCCAAAAAGGAAATTTTGAATGACAAGACCCAATCAACAGAGAGAAAGATTTGTAGCATGACAAAATCGAAAAAAAGAAAACAACCACAAGTATTAGACATTGTAAATCCATCCAAGATTTCAAGAGATAAACTTTCAAATAAAATTTACAACAGATCAGAAACTAAAAAGTATCGTATTGTGTATACCAAAAGATCCATTCAAGAGGATTTAGATACTTTACCTTTTGGTTATTGAATTGACAACCACATGGTGTCATCACAAAAGCGAATGGAAGCCACAGGCAGCCACAGACGGCCATTTCAGTGCCACATCAGGGCCATATGTTTATAGTCAGGGCCATATGTATATAGTCAGGGCCACTTTAGGGCCATATCAGGGCCATATGTATATAGTCAGGGCCACTTCAGGGCCATATCAGGGCCATATGTTTATAGTCAGGGCCATTTCAGGGCCATATGTATGTAGTCAGGGCCATTTCAGGGCCATATGTATATAGTCAGGGCCACTTCAGGGCCATATGTATATAATCAGGGCCACTTTAGGGCCATATCAGGGCCATATGTATATAGTCAGGGCCACTTTAGGGCCATATCAGGGCCATATGTATATATAGTCAGGGCCACTTCAGGGCCATATCAGGGCCATATGTTTATAGTCAGGGCCACTTCAGGGCCATATCAGGGCCACTTCAGGGCCATATGTATATAGTCAGGGCCACTTCAGGGCCATATGTATATAATCAGGGCCATATCAGGGCCATATGTATGTAGTCAGGGCCTTTTCAGGGCCACCTCAGGGCCATATGTTTATAGTCAGGGCCATTTCAGGGCCATATGTTTATAGTCAGGGCCATATCAGGGCCATATGTATGTAGTAAGGGCCACTTCAGGGCCATATGTTTATAGTCAGGGCCATTTCAGGGCCATATCAGGGCCATATGTATGTAGTCAGGGCCATTTCAGGGTCATTACATGATTAACCATTAAGGAGTTAAGACATAGTATGGGTAGGATTAAGAAAGATTGTCCAGTACCAGGTTGTAAAGCTCGAAATTTATCAAGGCTTCCTAACCATCTGTCGCAAGTTCATAAGCTGAATTCTGACAAGAAACCTTGGTTGAAGAAAATAAAGAAACAAGGTATGACAGACGTGAGACCAAATACACCCAAGGCAGCTATGACTTGGAGTCCTGAAGCTGTGATTGATCCTACTAAACCTTGGTGGGAGACGCAGAGTCTGACACCTTTTGAACCCTGTTCTAGCATTTGTGTAGTTGGGCCCTCGGGAGCAGGCAAAACATTTTTTGTGTATAAATTATTGCAAAATATACAGGGTATGTATATAAAAGACCCTCCAAAGAAGATTATGTATTGTTATGGTGTTTTCCAACCTCTTTTTGATGACATTGAACAAACTATTCCTAACATAGTGTTCCAACAGGGACTCCCAACACAAGTTGAGATTGAAGAATTTACTTCTAATGGACAACATGGACTAATAATATTAGACGATATGATGAACCAGGTGATTGCTTCCAAAGATATGGAACTGTTATTTACACAAGGCTGTCATCATCGGAATCTGAGTGTGATATTTATTACACAGAACCTGTATGGCCAAGCTAAATCAGCTCGTACTATAGCTCTGAATACTTGGTATTTAGTTTTGTTTAAAAACGTGCGTGATGTCTCTCAGATAATGACTCTTGGAAGACAGTTATTTCCTGGACGTGCTGGTGTCTTAGTGGAAGCCTACACAGATGCTGTGAAAAAGCCTTATGGTTATATTGTGATTGATATGTCTCCACGAACTGATGATAAACTGAGACTGAAAACCAGAATTTTTCCAGGAGAAGTTCCTGTGGTGTATGAACCCAAGGTATAAAAACGTGTTTCACTTGATAGTTAATATCATATGTCAACATGAAAAGCAACAGTGAAGTTGATGACTGCCATGTGTCTCTGGATATTCAATCTCCCTATGTGGAAAGACCCTCTTCATTGAAACGGATTATCATTTTTCTATGGTGTATACTTGTTTTGATACTAACTATTGGATATACTGTTTCTCTACTATTGAGTGGAAGGAGTGTATTGTTGAATGGTCCTTTACCCATAGATTATATTGTGAATGGTTTCAATTACAGTACCCATGACTCATTGGTATAAATAGTAGTGTGAGTACTGTCGCCTTGTCAGAATGTCAAAGCCAATCAAGAAGCAACTATCGTTTCTGGAATCTTTGGAGACTCTTTCTCCAACACAAAGAAGACTTCTTCTAAAACATTTGACATCTGTTCAAGTCAAGACTATATGTGAAATAGTTACCAATCTACTACAGCCCCAGTTTCCTTTGCCAAAAACATATGAGGCACAACTCAAGAGACATAAACACTTCTTAAGACAATTATCCAATCTTAAACTAAATTTGAGTAAGAAAAGAGAACTCATTCAAAAGAAAGGTTCTGTACTATTGCTTATTGTGAAAGCAACAATACCTTTCTTGAAGAAACATTATGCAGCATCTTAAGAAGACTGTATTGATTCCAATGGATAAATATGAACGTCTCATTCGTGGAAGTGGTCATGTGAAACAACATGACACTCCATTAGAATCAGGATATGAAGCTGACACTGAAGAAGAAGAGGATTCCTTGAATATAGACTTGATACTTACTGCTTTGCCTAAACCTTATCGCCAGAGGGGACAGGCGTTGTTACAGTTTATACTTGATGACCCTGAACATAGACTGTCATGGAATCGAAAAGGGAATCTCCTTAGTCTAGGCAAAGTCATACCTGGTAGTCACATTGCGGATTTACTAAAAGACTCACAATATCTTTATAAACGAATGCAGCCCAAAGGAATGACTGAATTTTATCAGGCTTTGAAAGAGATGAATGTACCACAAGGACTTATTGGAAATAGACAGAGATGGGAAATTGAAATGAACAATGAAATCACAATCCCTCCTAGGGTAAGGGACAGTACATCTCATTCGACTGTCAGAAATAAATTACCCTTGCTAAGTGAAAACTTGAAGACATCAAGAAGACCTCCTGGTATTCCTGAGAGAAAGGTGAAGTCAAAGAAGACTTACAAATGGATAACTTTGTAACATTAATGCTATTTTCTTATTGTAAAGTAGACTAGAGGAGTGTTCCTTGGCCTTTAGTACTACTCAAATGAAACGGAACAAATAAAATGTTTAAAGTTGTATACTCTTGTTTTTTTTTTCTTATCTGTAAATAAATAACACAGTGCTATACCTCCCAACCGTCCTTCTCCGATAGGGGACTTTTGTGGGCTAGCGAATTTAAGGTTGAGGTTGATTTTATTGGTATAATACAATAATGCCATGGTATATGGCCAATCAGAATAAAATATGGACATTAAACAGGTTACATAAAATCCCTGAAGGGGTAAAACATAACTCGAAACATTTTTTTAGCAAATTTATACATATACAAATCATTTAAAAGTCTGTTTGAAGTAAACTTTGATTGTATCTGGTTTAAATTCAATCCTTTGGATTTCATCAAAATATAATACAAAGCATAGACTCCACAAGTATTACTCCTGACACTTTGAAGTACTTTAGTATTCCAAACAAAATGTAATGTATTTCTCTGGAGAAAGTTTGTAAATGTTCTTCTGTAATATCCAGGATGTTCTCCAAAGCTGTCAAAAAATTCTCCGTGATGAGGGTCTTGTAACCAAATAGCCACCCAATGTTTACCTTGGTCACTGGAATCTTGCGTATTGACAATGAATCCTTGGGGGTAGTGTGACACTATACTAGGTAACTGATCAGCACCAATAACTCTTACATGTTCAGTTTTAGAATTAGCCCTTAGAATACATCGTAGTTGTATAGAGTTCATGGTGATGTGTACACAACATTTCTTGCTTCATCCACTTCAATCATAAGATTATCCTCTGAGTAGACAAGACAGTTCACTGTCTCTGGAAGAGCTTGACTGAATTGAAGTTGAAGACGAATGTTTCCCCTTTTTATAAGATCCAGGTAGTCTTCCTTCATCTCACATGGTTCCAAAGTAAATTGATACAATGCATAGCCTCCCTTGAAATCCTCTCTATCCATATCCACCCCTACAGTTCCTCGTCCCTCAAAGAGCCTGGTGTAGGCGTCCATATATAATGAATTGGAAAGAGTAAGAGGTTGTCCGGGTAAGGATTCTCCATTCACATATAGTCCAATTGAACTCAAATTGTACATAGTGAAATTGAAAGGATTTTTGGTGTAATTTCCGTTTAAGGCTGTTGCTGACACTAGTGTTACCACGATCCTATTAGGGACCTTGTTTTGAAATAATTGGTCCACTGTATAATTTAGTTGCCCTTTAGCTAGAGATACAATCTTCACATCTCTTTTCGTAAAGGGGTATTTGGCTGTTCCATGAGCAAGGGCTCTGGCATGACTTGTGATTATAGATGTCTGAGGACGAATCTTGCATATCTTGAGATAGATATCTTCTATCTTTACCTTATAGTTAGGAGCAGTTTCGTTTGACATCAAACAGAAAGAAGGGGAACTACGAAACATTCTGATCTGTAGGTTCACACCATTCAGCAAATAACGATTGGTATCCATAAAATCTTCATAGAGTGGCCCTACTAAGTCCACAGATTTGCTTTGTTTGGTTAGTTTACTTCGTTCAAATAACCCTCTGTTATCTCCATTGGGAGTTTTTACATCCATGTGTCCTCTTGTATCTTTATAATGCAGTTGTGAATGCAACGTAGTATCATTGGTCCCATCTAAGAGCACTTTGATATAACTTTTGTAAGGATACAGATTTGTAGAGCTGGTAATCAATTTACCATTCAAGGATAAATCCATCTGTGAAAAAAGACTCTGAAGCCATAAATTCACAGGCCCTGTCTCTTCAATATCAGTCAGGGCAGTGTCATCCGCTTTGAGAATTTTAGCTTGAACATGGAGACGACTTTGTTTCATATCTATATAGTCTATACCTTGACCAGATATATTGAACTCTATTGGACTCGAGTCTGATGTGATCTGAGAGGTAGGTCTGAAAATTACATAATAGAATTTCTCCACTGCAGCACATGTTGCAGGGTCTTTGAAAAGATCCAGTTCTTTTGTTTCTGCTTCTATAAACTGTGTTGTGGTATAGGAGGCCATTATTCCTGTCTATTCTTTCCAACGGTCTGACTTTCCCTGTTTTGGAAGAGACTTCTTCTTTTTGTGTGATGTGTTTTCTTTAACTTTCTTGTCAGGAATGACACACACTTTCTGTGCTCTCCTTTTTATAGCCCTTTCACGTTTCTCTTGAGCTTCTGCTTGCTCCACGACTTGTTGTGTAGGGGAGACAAAGTTAATTTTGGGTTGCTCAGAATAAGGCATGGCCAGTGCCTGTTCTTTTCGTTTCCTTTCTTCCAAAATTTTAGGCCATTCTGGATCATAAAGCTCCAGTGTTCTGTCAACAGACATGATGCCCTGTCGTTCCCCATTTCTCATGACAAAGTCATAGGGTTTCAATTTACCCTGGACTTGTAACATATAATAGCGAGTCCATTTCTCTGTGTCTGGCACAAATAATTTATACTGACTCATGGTGATGCGTCCTTCCTGAGTGTTCTGAAGCAAATGGGTTAAGCTTTATGTTGATCTTTTATATAGTTCTGACTAACCCGTAGCTCTGGCCCACACATTTGCCATGATCAAAGCTTCTTGTCTCACTTCATCCATATATTTCAAAATGAATACTATCAATGGTGTATTTTCAATTAAAAGTCGTTTTCGCACCTCATCTGTGGTGACAGGGTCTGCCAAACGTGTTAGTATAGACAGATAGTTATTATTAGGATTGGGTTGAAGATATCTTCTTCTTTCAATTGGTGTTACAACAATTCTGCCATCTAATAATCGTCGAATAATGGAGATCAAGGCTAACATCTGTTCACCATTCATATCACTCAATTCGTGTATGGTATATTCATAGTCATGAAACAGAATTAGACTCTGCAGAAAATCATAATGTCTCAATATATAACGTGCCATGTTAGAACCATTTAGAACGTGGTTTCAAGTGAAGAGTCACTGTGACTGTGCCAGTTAAAAATGTAGCTGGTTGACCTTCTTCGTCAGTAATGTTGATATCAATGCTGGTGAGATCACGTACTTTGATGGGTACATATTGATATCTATTGAAAGTAAAGGATTTACCATTGTTTAAACATAATCGTCTGAGTAAAGGCTCTTGATTTTCACCCACATAGGTTGAATCACAGATAGAAGAATGTACATATATTTCTTTGAACTTTGAACTTCTCCTGACATTGTTAATACTAATTTCGGTTAGAGCAATCATCCAAGAATGTTCAAAATGTAGTAGTTCATTCAATTGAACTCTAAAGCAATATGTCTTGTTGTCAGGGTATCTATCTTTACTGTCACTACTTCTTAAAATAATGTATTTTTCCATTATCACTTTTGAGATTTGATTTTAGGATTGGGAAGTAAATAGCCAAGACTACTACTCAATAATGCTGTCCATAAATTTGAATTCCCTTTGTCCAAAGACAAGTTCACTATACAAGTAATGACCACAATATAAATAATGATGATTTGAGAGAAAAATACTGTTTCGTTTTTGACCACTTTTCTTCCAAGTAAACTCCAGGATTCATTCGATCTACTGCGTGAAAGAGGTTGTGTCTCAATGGGATCTTCCATCCTTATGACTCTGAGTTATGAGCATATCCTCTTTTATAGGGTCTGATACTCTTTCATGTCTTTCTCAAGAATCCATGAATTGTATTTCTTGGGCCAATGTAACCATTTCACCAATACTTCTTTTTGTTTATTCCGGGTTCTCTTTTTAACAATATCTTGAATTCTGTAATCTTGATCTGGATTCTCTGTCACGAATTGCAATTCAGCAGCATAAAATGAACCTTCAATAGGATCACCTCCCCAATCTTTCAGTTTGTACAAATCATTGTCTTGAGACCAATAGCGTCGGGTAATGGTAAATATTTCACCACTCCATTTTTCCTGATATTCTCTATCGAATATTCCTTTCAAATGACTTATTCGAACTGTATCTCCAACTTTGAATGTGAATTTTCTTTTTGCATTCTTCCTGGGTGGTTTCTGTTGCTTGGTTTTGATCAAATACTGTGATAACCTCACTTCTCCTTCATTATGCCTTTTAACACTACCAGGAGCTTGTCCCAGCATACGATGAATTGAACTGTTATAACTTTTCACAATTTTAGATATGATATCAGTGTATCTGTATGTAACGTTTTTCAGCATATATCGATACAAACGCATTTTAAGAGTTTTTATCACTCTCTCAGCAAATGGAGATTTCGTCTCATTGAGTGTAAACAACTGTGTTACCTTGTGTTTTTTTAAAAAAGCTTTGACCCATTGATTCTTAAATTCTGAACCCATATCAGATTGAAAGATAACAGGGCGACGCACTTGTGTTTCCCACAATTTTGTCAAGGCTTTCACTACTTCTTGACCTTTTGTTGACACTAGTGTACAGAACCAAAGATAGCGGGAAAATAAATCAATGATAACCAGTACATATTTTACACCATTATTATATTTAGCTAATGAAACCATATTCATCAAATCGGCTTGCCAGTGACTATCTATACCTTCCACAACATATGTATTTCTTGGAAACTTTCGTCTCACTTGATGTGTCATTGTGTATGTTTCCTGACCTTTCAGCCATTTCTTGATGCGATGTAAACCAATCTTAAGCCGACCATTAGCTTTCACAGCTTCGTATAACTTCTTGGGTCCGGCATAACTACCAGCATGTTTTGGATCATAATAAATCTTGCTCAAGTACTCTTCCCAAGCTGTCATGATGAGTAAATGATCCCATCCTATATCATTCACTCTATTTATATATCTACAAAAAAAAAGAAGACCAACACAAGAAAAATACATACAATATGTTTATTACAATATCATGATATACCAATCACACTGTTGAACCTAGGTAACATGTTTTGCCAGTAGTATCACTCTTTTGGTTTAGTTGTCCTACCATTCTAAGATAGTGACAATCAGGGGACCTTTTCCCGTGTTCTACCCAGGGATCATCCGTAGACATCCATCCCTTAAGACGAATATTACATTCGAAACATACACACAAGTCTCCTCTGTTCTGGTAAACAAGTCCTGCATGAGCCATATCTTCAGCACTCTGCTTCATTTGAATTGGCCAGTTCTTAAAAGATTCAAGTCTTTCCACAAACAAACTCCAGTCACATTTAGGTTGCAATGTACAGCAATCAGTAAAAAAAGTCTCATCAGGACATCCACACACATCCATAGTATCAGAGCGACTAAAAACACGTCTGTACAGTTCTGAGTCTAATGAAAGAATAACCTCCTACGGTCAGGATTACACCAAAAAAAAAAAAATACCAGTTCATGTACAATAAGTTTATACCCTATTGGATCTGGGATACATCTCCGTTTTCCATATTACCCCTACCATACGTAAATAGTCACAGTCTGGGGACCACTTTTCGTGTTCCACCCAGGGGTCATCAATAGACATCCAGTCTTTGAGACGAATACCACATTTAAAACAAATACACGAGTCACCACGGTTCAGATAATAGAGTCCTGCTTGAGCCAAATCTCTGGGTTTTTGTTTCATTTGCAATGGCCAGCCCTTGAAAGAATCAAGTCGCTTCTCAAATGATGTCCACTGCAATCAGCAACAACAGTCTCATACCCAAAGGAATCCATGCTATAAGAGCGATTGTATAAAAACACGTCTTTACAGTTCAAAGTCTAAAACTATACTGAACTTCACAAGTTGATATAGTCACTGAGAACACCTGTACGCTATCATGTCTGAGAAAATCAGTTTGACCGAATTTCGGTCAACTCAATTAATTTAAGACTATACAGGCCCATTCCAAAAAATATCCTATACAAGCCCAATAAAAAAAGTCACTGAGAACACCTGTGCTACAGGTCTGGACATGTCTGAGAAAATCAGTTTGACCGAATTTTCGGTCCACTCTATAAATATCCTATACAAGCCCTAATTAAAAAATATCCAAAAAATATCCTAATTAAAATATCCAAGAAAATAGCCAAACAATAGCCAAGAAATAGCCCAAAAAAATAGCCTATACAAGCCCAATAAAAAAAAAATAGATTATGTATTAAAAAAAATAGATTATACAGGCCTCCCTACTACTGAAGGATGTTAAAATCAGAATCACTGGTGCATAAACTTGTTTGTTTAAGACTGTAGGCGATCGTCCCTGTAGGCGTTAGTAGACTCCACCGTTCGTATACACACAGATACACAGATCTAATATATCATATATCTGTAACCTGCACTTGGTTGTGTATAAATCATCAGTCTCGGTGACTGGTGTATTGTTGGCAAGAGCGTAGTCAAATGATCGAATACTTACTGTTTGAAACGCGCTCCTTTAGCCAGACATTAGTGTTTTCAAAATGTCATTAAATTCAAACTTCAAAAACGCCAATAAATATTTCAAAGTCAAACTATGTCACAAAAGTCAACAATTCACTTAACTAAAAATATCTTCTCAAAGTCAATATGTCACCAAAGTTAACATATCATTAAAGATAAACTTTCACCAAAGTCAACCAATATTATTGAAGTCAACATTTCACCATCATTATAATATTTTCAAAGTCAACATTTCACCAAAGTGGTATCAATTTCAAAATCACCATTTCACCAAACTCTATATATAATCAAAGTCAACATTTCAAACTTCACCAAAGTCAATAAAATGGAAATATTAATATTTCATGATATAAGCATACTTCACCAAAGTCAATAAATTAACATAACATAATTAATATAAGTCAACAATTCGCTTAACTCAAAATATCTTTTAAAAGTCAACAATTCGCTTAACTCAAAATATCTTTTAAAAGTCAACATTTCATCAAAGTCAATATGTGATCAAAGTCAATATTTCATAAAATTCACAATATCCTTTTCAAAGACAACATGTCACCAAAGTTAACATTTGATTAAAGTAACACTTCCACCAATGTCAATAACTATTTCCAAAGTCAACATTTCACAAACATTATTTTTTTCCAAAGTCAACATTTCACAAACATGATATGTTTGTCATAGTCAACGTTGGCCCATGGAAAACCTGGCCCATGGGCGAGGTCTCGCCCATCGGAAATCTAGCCAATGGGAAATTATGACATTATTTTTCAAAACCATTTTACAACTTATTTGAGCGAAAAAACGTATTACTGCTACACCATTAACCTTCGCTGAAATAAATAATCTACTTCTTGATATAATCACGTGGGTGAAATTAGCAAATGTACTTGTGTGTTTAGTTCCATTCTTATAATGCTATTTTATAATTATTCAAGAATGGGTTCCTTTCATTAATGTACATACACGTCTTCGACAACGGTATCATCTGCATCTTTCTTTAATTGGTGTTTACAATCAATAATAGCGAGGCACTTATTTACCAATTTACCGTACTCCACGTGCAAACGATCTAGAAATCATGTTTTTCTTATATGTTTCCAATCATAACAGTAAACTTGAGTAATGCCAACAATTGTTGTAAATACTGTATTTAAACTACATGATATATTGAGGATAAACGCGATTAAACATAGTATGAGAAAAACATGAATATAGTTTTCTATTTATTAGCAAAGGCATCAGATTGAGGAACCTACCTTTAAGCATATGGCTGGCCACCCGCCGTCATCATTAATATATTGACGTATATGACGTCACGTCACAATGACAAAGGGATATTTGCTCTATCATATATAAACAAATAAGACATGGTCATCAACCTCCCCAAGTATATGCGTTCTTTTTTAAACTTTTAATTAATCTCATCCTTAATGTCGTTAATCTGAGAACTTAGAGATATACTTAAGAAAATGTTATCATATTAAAATATAAAATCACTGTATTAATTGCGGGAGTTGGTAACAGACTTCATGCACTAAAGGAATATGCCATAACTCTTGATGTAGTTATCAGATTTCTGACAGTTTCTGAGAAAGGCTGTTTATTTGATTCTTCTGAGTTTCGAATCCATCAAGGTATTTATGTCCTTGATCCTCCAAATTTGGTTATCCAGTCTCTAACAGTTTCTGGAAAAAACTTTCCCCATTGGAGCACCTGAGAAAAGAGGTCCAATTTGGTGAAACCATGAACATAGTTCCCAAAAATCGAAACACTGTAAAAGGAACGTAACAACAACTCCATCAGAGAAATCTGCACTCAAATTTCCCGTCCTTTGCCGGCGTGAGCCAATCAAACTGCTACGCAGATTGGTTCTGCGAGCCAATGCCAATTCGTTGCAAAGCACGCACCTCCTTGGCGCGGTCATTTTGTTAGCCATCCGTCAACGGTTATCTCCCTTGACTATTTCCGTCTCATCCTATCGAGTATTTTTTATTGGTTACTGATTTTGTCGGCGGGTAATTTGAGTACATATATCTCCGACGGAGTGTCCCAGAGGTGATATAGCGGAAAGTAACGGAGCATGTATAAAGCCCTGGGTAACCGAGGATGGAGGATGTAAAGGGACGTATATTTTCCTGAGTTAAGATCTATTTATTGTAGAATTACACTTTTCTATTCACACTGAAGTGACTTGAAAACAGACAAAGCATTCTCCTCGATTAAGTGTCTCATAACCCGGAAGAATAGGTAATTTATATCTCTCATTAGGTTAGTAATTTAATATTGATTAAAGGATATCAACTTGATCCCTTACTTTTGACAATTTTCCACATTTTCCAAGTCCAAAAAGATTATATGAATAAGATACATTACCTAATGGAAGAGGAGCACTGATCTTGGTCCTATATTCCCTCTTTAGCGCTGGATTGATCTCAAAAGAAGATTATTCCTCAATGCACCTTAAAGTAATGCAATGTTACATTGAGAATGCATTTATTACAGTTAGATGTCACTCAGTACTCTCTTAAGGATTGTGTTGGAAAAGGAATAGTGATAATCGAGCTGCGATTACTCCGTCATTGCCAGATCAATACGATGCAAATGGTAGATCACAAAGGAATTACAGCATTAGGTTCTGCATTAAGACTGACGATGGATGTTCTTTATATTATTTTCAAAGATATGAAAGCAAAAAATCTGTATTGAAGCTAAGGCATTATGTTAAGGAAAACTTTTTATGTTCCGTTCATGTTGTTTTCATAAGAACATGAATGAGATTACCCTTATGCATGTCATGATTTCTCGCACGATATTTTGGAAGTGGTGTATTAGTAACAAATGCTACAGATAACACTGCTGTTTGAAATAATGCTGAATAATGACAGAATACTAAACGATGTCCTGTTTGATAACATGTTTATGAAACGAGTGAATGGTTTGGTATTTTTACGAGCGAAAGCGAGTTAAATACCGATGCCATTCTTGAGTTTCATAAACAAGAAATCGAACGCGACCCAGTTTAGTATTTTATTTATTACTCAATGATGAATTTTTAGTGGCGCTCCCTTGCAAATAGATCACCCGCTATTGCAGTCGCGTGGCAAACATTGTGACGTCAACCAAAACGACTATGACGTCACGCGCCGATTATGACGTTATCACATGTGTGTGACCAACTCATTGTTATCTAATGAGTGATCTCACCCCGGTTGAGTAATAATTATACGTTGCATGACATTTGCTCATTGCATAATTTTTTTCCGCGGAAAAAAGGAAATAGATTGTAGGGGTCATTTGGGGGTTTTGAGTTCCACTAAGATTGTCAGATAGCTGAACCTGAACATTGTGGGCTCAGTGCAACCGATTTGTATCCAGTAAATGCTGAACTAGAGTTCGTATTTTTTATTATTGATTTATTATTTAAATTGTCGCTACCATTTTAGACCATGCATCGTCAATAAATGATGAGAAATTTTATTACATGCTCGGAAGATCATTTCGGATACATAACACATTTTATACTCAGAATATTCACTTCTGCCATCTGGAAAACGTTTAAATATGCCTTATCATAAGTCAAACAGAACTAGGGAATGTACTGTATCTTGTAGTTTTCAATTCTGAACAAAAACTGAGGAATGTTAATGAAATCTGTAAATTTAAATTGTTGAAACTGTTGTATTATAAACATATGTAATGAAATAAAATAGTATATACATTATATCATGTCATGCTCTGTTTGATGTAAACAAAGAAATTCTTTTGGGTAATAAAATGTTATCTTATCTAAAATATCTTATCTTATCTTGACTATTAACTTTAGAACTCGCCGTTTGTTGATTGAAACATATTTTATTCAGTCAAGAAAGGGATTGGGCACAAGTTATCCAACTTATAAAAGCCCTTTCCAGGTAATTACAACTTTGATATCACAACAATGCACACAAAAGATGGACAGGTGGTAAGGATATTTACAAGAGTAAGTTAGACAAAGCGTTTAGTTTGAGAGATATAAATATGTACAATTTTGAAAACATTCTGATTTTCAAAGATAGAGAGACCTGCATCGCCATGTAAAATAAGTTCAATATTTATTGTTGTTCTGTTTCTAACAATATTTTCTAAAGATTTAAACATCGTTTTACGCTGAGTAAAGTACAGTGGGCACTCAAGGAAATAATGAAAAACATTTTCACACATATGACCACATTGACAACATGCATCATGTCTTACATTTATTCTAAATAAATCATAATTAAGTGAGCTGGCCATATATCTTAACCGTGTGTGTAAAACATTTAATTTTCTTATTCCGTACGAGAAATATACAGGTGCACATTTTTCTTTGGTATGAATGTTAAACTTAAATGATGAAACAGAATCAGAATTCCTGATTGCTAAGGGAATGCTATTCCATAATTTAACTGATGATGGAATAAATGATGATGTTGAATACTTCAGTCTCGTACAAGGTTGGCTGAAATTATTAGAATTTCTTAATTGATAACATGTCCGGTTGCCTACTAAAGGGGGAAGTAAATCCTGAAGAAACACGGGTGCAAGACCTTTCTGTATTTTATAGAATAATGTCAATTTGTATCTCCTCCTTCTCTCAGAAAGTAAATCCCATCCTGTTTCAAAATACAAAGAACGGGAAGAGGCATATCTTGGAAGACCTGTAACTATGCGGGCCGCTTCAAGTTGAAGTTTTTCTAATTTGTTAGCTTGTTCAGTCAAGCAACCATCCCATACCTCACAAGCATACTCAAAATGTGGTCTTATAAACAAATGCATGGTGACGTCACACGGTATGAATGCACATTTTATGTCTGTTTATCGTAAACGGTTGCACATGATTAAAGTTCTCTTCGAATCAAAATCGCGGAAATAAGTGTAGCATATTCGTTTTGTTACTATAAACTATCAACCGTTATTGACATACTACTTACGTACTTGAGCGATTTATTCAAGTTTAAATTCGTCTATAAAATAAAATTAGGTTGATTTTGTTCAAATGATTATGGCTATCTCAAGTCGATTACTTGTGACCACATGACAATAACAACTGCTAACGCATCTTCTGATGTGACTGACGAATTACCCCCGGCGTTTGCTATTACTGTTTAATTTCCGCTGAAACTGTCACAGCATCAATTTAGGAGGTCTTCAATGAAATATTTCCCTTTGATTTGATTATGATTTCCCTTTATAGTAAGTTTTTCTTTTGAAAGAATAAAGTCTTCAATTTATCAAGGAATTTCCATATTACAATGAATAGTTTTCATACAAATTTTATTTGCTAAAATCTGTTGATAGTTTCTTGAAGTCATTGTTCATCTGTGTAATGGCATACGCACGTGGTTATCAATGAAGTCCAGCAACAATTGTCGCTGATATTCAGATGGTTGAGTGGCCACCTTCTTTTCTCGAAAAAAATTTGAATATGATTCTCTAATCCACTCAATATCACAATACATGAGCGATAACAGACATATAGTGGCACTTTGGTAAAGTGATTTTATACCAAATGTTCCTCTGTTCACCCAGCATTAGGGTACCTGGTGAGGTTTGTGTAGGAGGTGACCTTCTTGCGATATGGAAGTCAGTTTGGGTTAGAATAGTGTAATGTTGGTAGCCCATTTGCGAAATCAAGAATTGTAGATAGAAACGTGTACGTATAAATATCCGCATTTTTTTTTTATCATATATCAGATATCCCTTACTATTCCGCACAATGAAGGAGTTACCATAGACTCCGAAACATTATGATTTCACAACAAACACATTACTTTCCTATTAAATCAAGTAAAGTATAACGTGATGTATGTGAAGAAGACAACCTTAGGATGTACAATGTAATTATGAAGTAAGCGGTAAATGCTCAACTTATCCTCTCACTGTAACGAAATCGATTGGAATTTAACTTTAACATAATCTTGAACAAACAAGGCCGTTTCCTATTTTTCCAGCAACATTTCAATAGATATCACTGTCTATATTTAATGACACAGTTGGTTATTTACATCGATATGTTGTATGTCTACCTAACTAATAACGTTGAAAGGGGGATTTTAACCATACACGTACTGAACTAAACCTTGTTTATTTTGTAATAATAATAACAGTCCATTGAATTTGTATACGCTAGCCATCGATGAGCATGCTCAAAGAGCAACAATTTGCATTATTACCTTGAAGGAATTGTACTTCCGTTGCCGCTAGTAAGCGCTCCGTGCGGCCATATAGGTTCGTACTGTATTAAGGCACCCATTTGTATTATGGGTGAAGTGCCTTGCCCAGGGTCACAACATTATCATTTGTAATATTGCAAATGGAGTTTATACATTCAGCAAATCTTTTTCCCTATTTAATTCATTCCACAATTTTACTCAACCACATGCAAATCACTCATTTCTACTCGGCGCGCATGCGCACACTTTTGTAAACATCGGTCAGTTGTGCTTTGTTCTCACCAAAAGCAGACTTTCTCAACTCAGGCAAAGTGTACTTAACGAATATCGATCTTCGCTGTTTCTTTACTTCACCATCATGGAAGCTCGAGGCAGAGGTCGCAATAACACAAAAACGGGTGCAAGAAGGTCACGTAGGAACGGGAACGGGAAGAGCCGTTCACCAGCTCGCCGATCGCCAGTGACAATGGCCGCCATTGACAGCGACAGCGAGAGTGGAATTTCGGCAAACGAAGGTTCAAAGGTTCCGGAGAATATGACGGCACTACAATTGAGGGATCGTCTGTTCGAATTGGGGATAATTGTGCCTCGGACAGTCACCAGGAAAACACTCGTAAAACTGTACACGGCCAATGTGAATAGGCGACAGGACAGACCTCAGCATGGTGCTCAGTCAAGCGAGCAAGCTACCGTTACATCGCCAGACCCGGATGTGACTGTCACAACTGGAGCTTCGAGTATGACACCCTCTATAGTGCGGACGCCGAGTACCGGCCAAGATCTCGAGGAAATCAGGAGGGACATCCGACACTTAACCGAGGTGGTCAACCAACTTGTGCAGAGGGATCTGCAAGTCGGCGACGCACAACATCGCCCATCATTGACCAGCGGTGACGCTTTCAGACCAGGTCAGTGTGGCATCGCGTCGCATGATGTACAATCAGTAGTATGCATATCCCCCGATCTTCGCCGGCAGATAGTTGAAGGAAAATATATAAACTTGGCCCTGCTTATGATTCCTGCACACGAGTTGGGAGAAGTCAGGAATGGAACTGACTACCCAGCCAACGAAATTCGCATGAAAGGTACCCAAGACTCAAGACTGACCCACACCCTCACTCACGCTGAATTTGTATCTGCCTTTGGGAGGTTTATGGACGTCATGTGTGAGGAGTTCCCCGAGAGGAGGAAAGAACTCAGCCATTATCTCTCGGATGTTACAGACATCTACACGCAATTCGGAGGCAGTATGTTCTATGACTATCATAGAACATTCGCAAACAGAGCAGCATCCCTGTTACTCAGTTATGGGACAAGAGTCGATTGGGCCATAAGAGACGACCAAATTATCTTCTCTTCTTTGTCAGCGGGTCATCGTAGGGTGTCATGTGATTGGTGTCAAAGCAACACACATTCAACTGAACTATGCTCCCGACGACGTATTGGGGGAGCTCGTTTCAACCCACCGCAATCAACGTACAAGAACATTGACGTGCGAGGACGACCCCGACAACACCACGAGGGGCAGGAGTTGTGCAACAATTTCAATGAAAGACATGGTTGCATACGACGACGCTGTCCTTTTGCCCATGTGTGTGGATCATGCATGGGCGACCACCCAAAATTCAGATGCGCAGACAGGGGAGAAAAAAGGAACAAAGACAGACCAGTGGACAAGCGGCAATGACTCGATGAGGGAATACCCAACAAGGGCCCAGTTGATGTCGAGCGTTTAAGAACAGAACTCAAAAATCATCCAGACCCTACGTTTGTCCAGGAACTTACAGAGGGTTTTACACATGGTTTTCCTACAGGTATTGACCCTTACCATTGAATAGTGTAGAATGTGATAATAATTTGTCTGCTCGTTCCCAACCCGAGACAGTGAGGTCCCTGTTGACACAGGGAATCAGTAACAATTACGTTATCGGCCCTTTCGACACGCCACCTTTCAAAAACTACAGAATAAACCCTATAGGAATAGCCACAGGGAAATATTCACTTAAGAAACTACTATCGTGGACATGTCTGCCCCGCATAATAGCACTCACAACAGCATTAACAGTCTGATCAGCAAGGAAGACAACAGTATGGAATATGTAAGGATTGATGACGCTATCGCTCATATCGTAGCTTATGGCAGGGGTGCACAGCTGTGCAAGTTTGACATAAGAGATGCTTTCAAACAGATACCAGTTCATCCTACAATATGGGCATATCAAGGTATCAAAAGGGAAGACAAGATGTACTTCTACACTCGCCTTGTATATTTGGCTGCAGGTCATCTCCGAAGGTATTCGACAAACTGTCTACAGCTATTTGTTGGATAGCTGAGCACGTATACGGCATAGAAACCATTTTGCATCTCCGAGATGATTTTCTTACCATAGACAGACCGAATGCTATAGCAGAGAGAACCCTGGCCTTGATGACGAGGCTGTTTCACATTTTAAAGGTGCCGCTGGCCACTCACAAGACAGAGGGACGAACAAGTTGTCTTGAGTACCTCGGTATTGTGTTAGATACAGAGCGAATGGAGGCTAGATTACCTGATGCCAAAGTTCAGCGAATCTTACAATTCCTCAGGAGTGAAGGCGACAAAGGTGTCATCACTAAACAAACCCTACTCTCTCTTTTGGGGCACCTAAACTTCGCAGCCAGAGTTATCCCACCAGGTAGATCTTTTGTGTCCTACCTCATCAGCCTGTCTACAACAGTAGGGGGACTATTCGAGACAGTCACTCTCACAGAGGAGTGTAGGAAAGAACTGGACATGTGGATATTGTTCCTACAGGAATGGAATGGAGTGTTCATGTTCGCAGAAAATCAAGCAACATATGACTGTGACATGGACCTTTTCACAGACGCCGCCTCTACGCTAGGTTTTGGTGGATATTTTGCAGGAATTTGGTTCAGTGACACTTGGCCATCAGAGATACAATCTATGAGCAGAGTCTCCATGGCCTACCTTGAACTATATCCTATTGTCATAGCATGCATGTTGTGGGGACAGCATTGGAATAGAAAACGCATTGTTTTTCATTGTGATAACGAGGCCACAGTGAAGATCATAAATAAGGGACGCTCAAAATGCTGCATTATTCATAAACCCTCCAGACAATTAACCCTTATGGCCATGAGCAATAATTTCACAGCTAAAGCAAAACACCTACCTGGGAAATCTAACAAGATAGCTGATGCCTTGTCTCGGTTTCAGTTGCAGGAATTCAGACGACTCGCCCCGGCAGCGGATGTCACGCCTCACCAGTGCCCCGAATTTACAGCAGTGATGCTTTTTTAGGGCAGAGACCACAGCCTTAAAGCTTGTGTAAAGCTGCTGTAACAACTGATTAAATTTGTAACCTACTGTCATTCGAATCTCCATCTCAACCATAGTACCATCAAATTATATCTATCAGCAGTCAGGTATTTTTACATAGCTAGAGGGAAAACCAATCCTCTGCAAGATCTCTCTACACAAGATCAACTCAAGCTGGTCCTTCGCGGGATAAAGAAGACTCAGGGAGCAGCAGGGGCCAAGAGATCTCCGGTTACTTTCGACATCTTAAGGCGGATATGTCGTGCTTTGGAAAAACAGGCGTTCTCTACTTATGTGTGCGTGCTGATGAGGGCGGTTTGCACGACCGCCTTCTTCGGTTTCTTTTGTACACAGGGGCAGAGCGATCCCTCTGTTAACCTGTGTGTGTCAGATGTGTGCTTGTTCTCTGAGAAATATGTGCTGAATCTGAGAGCATCAAAAACTGATCCATTTCGTGGAGGTGTTAACATCAGCATATTTAGAAATAGTGTGCTTTGCCCTGTGGATGCCATGGTATCCTTTCTGCGTATGAGACACCTGGTTAGTAACCACAATAGTGTAGCGCTCTTCCTAACTGAGACTGGAGCGCCCTTGTCAAGGCACTACTTTATTGAGAAGTTCAAACGTTTAGTCCAAGTGGTGGGCCTAAAATCGGCACCTTACAGCGGACATTCTTTTAGAATAGGAGCAGCTACTTCTGCCGCCCAGGCGGGAGTCAGAGATCATCTCATACAAACATTAGGAAGATGGTCCTCGGATGCGTATATGCGGTATATACGTACTGCTGAGTCGTCCATCCGTGATGCACAAGTGTCTATGTGCCAACCTGTGTTGTAACTAGTGACCTGTAATGTGAAATTTTGTGACGCTCAATAGCCTTAGTGCCAACTCAATAGCCTTAGTGCCAACTTGAACTGCTCGTATCAATCCTGCCATTTTTACTGGGACACTTAGATGCCCACGTGCCAAACAGTAAAATCCCTCCTTATATTTTTCCTCAATTTTTGGGGCTTTTATATTTCATTTATTTCATATTTCATTTATTTTCATGTATTTTCAGGTTATACTGCTATACCAAAAGTATTTTATAAGCATCATCCGCTTACATTCACCAAGCAGCCTCGCTGCTAGTTTCTGTATCATAAGGCTTCGCCGCTTCCATAAGGCTTTCGCCGCTTATAGGTAACACAGCCTCGCTGTGTATCTAAGGCTTTCGCCGCTTATCTCACAGCCTCGCTGTTGGTCAAACTGTCTGTGTTTTTATGATAAACATTTTTGCTTTGCATTTATTAGCTACAGCTTCGCTGTCATTTCTTCATTAACTCATGTATGCATTGGTTGTGCACCTGCGGTGCCATTTATTCCTTTTCATTGTCTTTCTTACCAGTTGTAAACAACTGTGTCAATTGGTGACAGCCTCCCTGTTAGGAGTGGTCTGTTTTATTTTCATCATTGCTATTTTTTGTATTTCATCATATTACATTT
Organism: Gibbula magus; assembly: GCA_936450465.1. Lineage (NCBI taxonomy): Eukaryota > Metazoa > Mollusca > Gastropoda > Trochida > Trochidae > Gibbula > Gibbula magus. Next base: position 20,845,184 of record OW388294.1, on the reverse strand, counting down.
GCTAAGGGTATAAGCACCATGGTCATTGTTTCTGATCCAGCTCGGTTCATACTTGAAGGGCTGTGGTGCTTATACCAGAAGATTTACCCAATTATTAAACAATTGGGCTTGAAGTACTTGTTTGTTGTTTGTATAAAACAGTATTGTTGGTGTTTCCACCGGGATTCGAACAAGGGCCTATGGCGTGAGAGGCAATCACGCTTACCACTGCACCACTGCACCAGTATGCTCAACACACAATGTACTATACTGTTGTGAACTAATCATGCAAATGACGAAGAGAAATAGTTCTAACGTCTTTTTTAAAGAACATGAACTTGCGTACTCAAATCAGAGAACCTTTAAAAAGAAGAAGCTTTAAGGATAACGTGATACGATTAGCATTTGCATCAGTTGTCTTTCCCCCTATTCGTTGTGTCTTGCAGCTGAAACGACTTCAACAGAATGGCTGAATCATAATAAAGCAGAGTATAAGGACAAAAGTTCATACCTTTGATTCGGCTGTTTACTTATTCCAAGTTTACCGTTTGACAGTGCTATTTTATTGACATCTTGTGAAACAATAACGAGACTTGTTTCATTGATCGCCTTGAAAGGATGTTGACAGTTCATGAATGTAAAAGTGAATGTGTATTTCACAAATTCGAGCATGTAATAAATGTTATGAAAATTGTAACATGTCACGTCCTTGACTTTAAATCTTGATTGTATTAATATGATGATAATTTAAAAATGTATCTAACCGATATTCAGCTGAGGATTCATGCCTGTTTATCATGCAATTAAGTGATCAGTTTCATTGAATAAACGATATATTCCTGCCAGTAAACAGTAACGAGAAAATAACGACATAGAGCCATAACGTGTGTAAATATCGTTGAGTAAAAGAGAGCATTTAGGTTATCAACATCATTATCATATAAATGATATTTATTAGTGGTCATGTCAGTTTTCTCAAATGTGCTCTGCATTTAACACAGAAATCATTTTGCCAAAAAATACACCGATTCTTTACCTTGGACATTATTAATGCGAATGAGGTATTTTGAGGGATCAAAATTCAAGGAAAATCACATCTGATGCATGATTTTAACATATCATCTTCAACCGTATTGCATGAGGAGATACGGTATGATAATTAAAAGAATATTCGACGAAAGGTGTATGTCCTACAATATTATTTTCATCAAAGATAATCGTAAATGATCGTCTTAAGTTCTTTTTACATTTAAAGATTATCCCTTGAAAAAGGTAAATGAAGCAAATTGAATAGTGTGTATTATCTTGTGATTGAAAGACCTTATATGTACATCTTCCTCTTTAAAGACTTCCTTTGATTAGTAAAATCGATATGTATATTTTAAACAAATAACTAAGGTTAATCATTCCATGCATGGAATTTGTTCATTTCATATACTTCACTTATCATCAACAAGTAAATATTTACCTGCATTTAAGTCTCATCTAGGTCACCAATAATGACAAAAGATGTAAAGATGTGTACAAGGCAAATAATTCTGACAAATCACGAGCGAGACCAGTCCATCCCCTCATTGCTCATCCAAAGTGATTCTTTTAAAATATCATTAAAATGTATGAATATAACACCTACGTACCACATTTTAGGGGAACCTACTAAATATGGTTGGTGCTACCAATATAGATAAATCAATGTAATATGCTTTGTCATTCTCAAAGTATTCACAGTTCATTTAGACTCATTGTTGCGATTTAGAGGAGCTTATCAGTGCAACATAATGTAATGCTGTACGACATCCTTTGTGCTGAAAAGTCAATTCGGTCAATATGATTTAATTGCAGTCTAGACTGTTCTTAGCTTAATCATGATATTAATATGGGTTTATACAGAGCTGTACATGACGAGAGTTTAATGTATGTGATAGCTCCTCTTGAAACATTTTATATTAAGAGAAGAGTGATATCACCTCATGAAATTCATCATATTAAAAGACAGTGTTAATGTGATATCTCCGCATGAAACATTTAACATTTTGAGAAGTTTTGTTTTAGCATATATCCTCATGAAACATTTTATGTTATTTAAGTGATATCTCCACATGAATTAGTTTACATGACGAGAAGTTGATTTCTGTGATATCTCCTAATGAACGAATTTAATTGTAAGGAATATTTTCTTATTACATATTACATATCGACATTAAATATTTCATAATAGGATACCTTTTCATGTTTTGTCTACACATCAAACAGTTTACATAAGGGGAGTTTATTTTGTAAAATAACCACATGGATCAATAGGAGATAATTGTTTCCAATAAGGAAATTGCACGTTGCTTTTAAAAGCGCTGTAGCACTTTTTTTTGCATATTATGTTTTCTGAAATATGCCATTTATGTTTAAGTTATGCAATATCGTTACTTTAATGGTATAAATATCTCATTATAAGACCCGATAAACCGTATCCATAGAAAATGCTTATCGGTATGGGAAGAAATTGGTGCGACGTATAAAGCGACAGTGGTGTGGAACTCTTCAGTGTGAGAGGTAGATTTGTAAGTCTCATGCGAATGTGGGAGTTAAGACTATTGACGATTGGTTGACTCATATACAAAACACTAGTTTGAGTGTTTAGGTATCGCTATATCAATCAGATTACTTGAATCAGGAGTGTTATTAAGTCATTGGTAACACTTAATATACCGTTATGTGAGAACACTTTTTTTCAATAAGCAGAACGTGCTACAGTGCCTTTAAAAACGATGTGATTTATCAATCGTGTTGACAATGCCGTTTACATTATGAACAGACATACTTGTGTTTGTTTTATGATATGATAATACAGAAATTGCATCTTAAACATTTTCAAATTTCTGTTTTTCCATCATACATCTACAACATAAATGCACAGTCAGCAATAGCACTTCAAATGTCCACGGTATCTAGAATACCTTGTCTTAATTAAGGTCTCAGGTAGTTAAGACATGCTTTCCATGCACGAATGAAATTGATAATTATTTAAGAAATAGAAGACGAGTTGGCGTGCTTTATCGTTGAATAAAACATAGCAGGAAGCATAAAACAGGAAGGGCGCAGCCCTGAGTTATATTCTACGATAAAGAACAACAACGAATCTTTTATATCTTATATGAGATGCCCTTAAATAGTTACTCGCTTTTCTATAAAAACCGCGGAGATATAATGTTGTTTGCATAAACTATATTTTGAAAATATTAATGCATCCCGTCGTAGAACAAATTCTCTAGCATTGGACAATCAAAGTGACGTAAAATATGACGTCATTTGCTAAGCGACGCTCTAACTGTCGTCTACAATCACGAGCATGTGTTATTGTCTCATAAAGCACGCTGTCGGTCCCATTGACCGCCTGTGTTTTATTGCCTTAGGTAGCTTATATGTATATATAAACCATTCAGAAACACTGAGTCTGTCTTATTAAATCATATGTCTAATGATATTGTAAACATTAATATACTTATACTATCATCCTTACCATCTACTCTTGAACACACTTCACACACTGATAAGAAAGTTATACTGCATACAGTAATAACTATTACAGCGAACATTTTGTCAGAAATGTAATTCCATAGGGAATCTTAATGGTATTGGATTGAACATATCTTTTCATTTCTTTGAATAATGAATGCTCATCATATGTTCGTATTGTTCCCTCGTGGAATGCCCAACTCCCAAACCCATGATAAATAAAAGATTTTGCAACTGTCAAGAATTTCCTTTCGGTTTAATACGGAAGTGAAACACGTAAGTATGAAACTGACAACATCGGCCAGTATAATTACTCATGAAGAATAAAAGACATTTCCCTGAACCACAATTAATAGTAAGATATGGCATCATTTAATATATTTTCTCATTGCATTGTGAAATTGTATCTGGTGCATTGAAACTGATTTGTCCCGAATGAATATTCACATGACTCCTTAAGGAACAATAGATATAAGATATGGTTTGCCAACATATACGCATGGTAAAAATGGTTGACACCCCCTAATAGTTATAGGAATAAAATGTTATATAAACAACGTAACGTATCAGTTTCGATTATTTCCTTTGGTAAAACATGTTACTACTGGATGTCTTTTTGTGAATAGTGTCCTTGAGCATTTGCTTTTTCTCAACGTGCAAGAGGAATATAAGAAAAAATAATTTTATTCGAAAGAGTTCATTCCTTATTTCTTGAGATCTTGGCATTGGTACATTGTTACAGTGTTTGGGTGTTCTCATTTCGGTTATAATGAATAAATAAAAGATGCATTTGAAAACAAATCTACTGAATCCAAATATACCCAAAATCTTTCATGGAATCTCATTCGCACACGATACGTACATGGTATACAAGTATTTTATAGTTTACATCATGTGTTTGTGCCATTTATTTTTGAAAATACCATAAAATCGAACAATATTAATTGTCCATGCATTTAATTTGCTAAAATCCATTTTCTGTTTAGGGGTGTGAACCATTTTTACCATGAGTATATATCGGTGTCTGAACAAAGAATGTCGCAAGGACTTAAAAGGAGGATTCTATCGGGGTATTTTTGTGGAAACGAAAATCGGGAGGATATTCCTGTTTACACATATATGCAATTAATACATGATTAAAACACAGTGGAATGGAAAGGTTCTAATGAAGGTAACATTTTGATGATTTAATATTTCTTAATTTGATAAACACAAGCGCACATTTGTTAAAAATTAAAACAATGACAACTAAAGACATTCATCGGCTCTGCGAGTGGAGAACATTTCGCAAAAGATAACAGCAAATTGTTTATTAGTTAAATGACATGGTCTGTGCTACTATGTGCATACTCTATCAGCGTATGTTTTCCATTATGAAAAAGTTGTAAAATTAGGTACAATATAGTGTGTTTTCATTTACCGTAATGCAACATCTCATAGATGGCGACAGAACCCTCCCTTTAATGAATTCGTCCTCGACAGTGTTGCCACAATGCATAACAACGAGTACATACCCTCTCATGAAGAGAATACTTTTGACGAGAAAAATGTCTAGCACTTCAAATGACAAAATATAATAGTTATTACTGCATATAAAATAAGACATTTTCAACACATGTGAGGACACCCACAGATCATTACGATATATCAATAAGTTTTAACGTAAGTGTCTTGGTAGTTTCAGTCCCATATTTTACAATTTATTTAGCAAATATTGCTTCAAAGCATTGTACATAATTCAAATTGATTAGTTTTATCATATATTAATTCACGTGACATAGTCATACTTTTATCAACATCTGGGTGTCTATATTTTCAAATAACCATGTGACTTTATATAATGACAGTTTAAACCAATATGAGATACATTGGAATTCTATAAGTTTTTCACATTATCAATAGCAAATTCAAAACTGTCAATACACGCTCAAACATATTTAAATAGATAAAAGATGATATCATTTTTAATGCAATATGATGTCACCATAACCTGAAATGTATGAATGACAGTTATGGATCTAGGCTGTGCATCGAATACTACGCTAAAAGAGTACAATGAACCATGGCGTTTCAGGATTTTTCACTAGTTGGCTGTGTTCACTATTTGCAATGTAATATTGACGTAATACCATGATTTATTAAATAAGTGATTGTATTTCCAGCAGCTGTAATAGTGGCAGTGATAGTGATAGTGATAGTGGCAATGGTATCAGTAGCAGTAGTAGCAACACTAATATAAGTTTTTTAGTAGTTAAAGTAGTAGTAGCTGTATATAGAGGTAGCAGAAGTAGTAGTAGCAACAGCAGCAGTAGTAGTAGTAGTAGTAGTAGTAGTAGCAATATTTGTAGTGGTAGTAGCAATATTTGTAGTGGTAGTAGCCGTAGAAGTAGTAGCAGTAGTAGTAATAGTAGCAAAAGAAGTAGTAGTAGTAGTGGTAGAAGTAGTAATACAACAATAGTAGTAATAGTAACAGTAGAAGTAGTAGTTGTTGTTGTAGTAGTAGTAAAAGTTACAGTAGTAGTAGCAGTAGTAGTAGTAGTAGCAGCTGTAGTAGCAGTAGCAGCAGTAGTAGCAGTAGAAGTAGTTATATTTAAATTAGTAGTAGCAGCAGCAGCAGTAGTAGTAGTAGTAGTAGTAGTAGTAGTAGCATTAGCAGCAGCAGTAGTAGCAGCAGTAGTAGTAGCAGGAGTAGTATTACTTGTAGCAATAGTTGTAGTGGTAGTAATATTGGCCGCAGTAGAAGTAGTAATAAAAGTAACAGTAGTACTAGCAATAAAAGTAGTAGTTGTAGTTGTAGTTACAGTAGTAGTAGTAGGTGTAGTAGTAGCAAAAGTAGTAGCAGTAGAAGTAGTAATAAAACAGTAGAAGTAATAGCTACAGTAGTAGCAGTAGTTGTTGTAGTAGTAGTAAAAGTTACAGTAGCAATAGTAATAGTAGTAGTAATAGTAACAGCAGAAGTAGTAGGTGTAATAGTAGTTACCGTAGTAGTAGTAGAAGTAGTAGTAGTAGTAGCAGTAGCAGTAGTAGTAGTAGCAATAGCAGTAGTAGTAGTTGTAGCAGCTGTAGTAGCAGTAGCAGCAGTAGTAGCAGTAGAAGTAGGAATATTTAAATAAGTAGTAGAAGCAGCAGCAGCACTAGAAGCAGTAGTAATAGTAGTAGTAATAGTAACAGCAGAAGTAGTAGGTGTAATAGTAGTTACCGTAGTAGTAGTAGTAGTAGTAGTAGTAGTAGTAGTAGTAGTAGTAGTAGCAGTAACAGTAACAGTAGCAATAGTAGTAGTAGCAGATGTAGTAGCAGTAGCAGCAGTAGTAGCAGTAGAAGTAGTAATATTTAAATAAGTAGTAGAAACAGCAGCAGCACTAGTAGCAGTAGTAGTAGCATCAGTAGTATTGATGATGGCAGTTCTTGGTTTGAGCAATCAATGTCCATTCTATTGTACGAACCACGATACTACGAACATTTTAAAATTAATATCTTCGCTTCACTAAATCACAGGCTATTGATTTGAAAATCACAAATCACTGTACGTATTATGTAAAACAATCGCTGAAATATATCCACTAGCATTCCCGACAGATGTTCTGTGTAATAGCATCAATATCCTGAATGTCAAACACTTCGTCGAAACGCCCTTTCGTTGTTATCCCATTTAACTGATTGAAGTTTTAGTCTTTGAATCAAGATCAAGTGCAGATGCGTGAATTGTACTATGTTCTAAACTGTCTGTTGTTATTACCATAAAGTTTCCTAAACTGAAGTACAAAAGAAAGTTTACACCTCAGTTGGGTTTATCATATGTTTGAGTTTTCGACCCCAAGTCTACAGAGCAATGTCGTATTATATATATATATATATATATATATATATATATATATATATATATATATATATATATATATATATATATATATATATATATATATATATATATTATAATATTAAAACTATTATCACATTTAAGAAAATAAAATTTGTTTAATTCCCTTAAATTCAAATAAGTTGTCTTTTCTGTGACCCTATAGAGTCAATATTTAACAGGTATTCTAGTTCAGATGATGAAGAATGAATAACTATTTTATTGATATACAACTTCACTGGCTTAACGGCATTATATCTATGTTGGAACGTTACCTATACAGAACAACAGTGTTATAAATTAACATTATAGCTTTTCAATCTACTCAATATATATTGAATATATTTTATGTATGTTCACTGGCTTACTAGCGATTTGAAATTTGCTATTTTAATTGGTACAAACGCCAAATATTATCGACGGCATTTACTCGTAGAGAACCAGAACTTCAATAAAGAATGTTTTACACAAAACGACTAGCTATAATCCCACTCACAATGTCAGTACTCGTGAATGACAGCATGGCGTTCTTGTTAAAAAGTAGTAGTTAAGTCTACACTGCTTCACTGGAGAAAGGGGTTTAGGGTTCGAATCCCGCCATGGGCATGATTTCCTGTAGAAACTGTTACATATAAACATTGTTCGCTGTGTCAAGCTCACAGGTTTCACCACAGTGTGTAGTCACATTTAGGTTGCAGGTTTTCACCTGCTATACTACTAGCCGCCGTGTTAAAGTATTATTTAGAACCGCAAGAAACAGTTTATTAATCAATTTAAAAGGAAATGAATAACAAGGAAATAATAATCAAATACGGCTGCTACCTTAGTGGCACTGAAGGTATTGCTGATTCTGCTGTAAGAAACTGAAATCAGGAAATCTCATTCCGTTAGCTTGAACGTAATCGAATAACTTCATAAAACATGGGGATAATGGAATAAGTCAATATGGAAATGACAATATTGAACTATAAGATCAAACCTCTCATCACAATATAAAGCTTCATATGGTGCCATATCGGGATATGTAACACGATTGTAATCCATTATATTGTTTGCCAATCTGAAAATAGAGACCTGCCGGAGAACTATTAGATAAAACGAACTCGCCAATGACTGATGACGGCAGTGATGAATATCATTACATCACATTCAATGCATGGTCGCTAACATGAATGTAGTTCTCTGAAGTAGTTGCGCCCTGTCTAGACTGGATGCATTCTTTATTAATGCAACTGACATCTACAAGTTGCGATGACGTAGTTTTGTTCCATGATAGTTAGGATAGCCAATGGTTGTCTAGAGGTAGAGTGTTCGAATTCGGAAAGATTTTCTGCTATTGAGAAGTGTTCTACATTTATTACGTATTAGATGCAATTAACAGAATCTAGTCCAATAGAACCAATGTTTCCGGGGTTGTAACTTAGTTGGTAGAGCGTCCGCTCATCACCCGGGGTTCGATTCGCGGCCGCGTCATATCAAAGATGGGGGGTTGTTGCTTCCTTGCTTGGCGCTCAGCATTATGAGGATAGTACAACGAAACTGGCGCTGTACTGCTGCTCTCAGGTGTCAAGGGAACACAATGAATTTCCGAAATTTCCATTGAAATGAAGACAACAAAGTGTTATTATTGATAGTAATAGTAGTAGTTCCAGCCGAATCTAGCAGATTGCACAACGTAGTCCAGCTGCTAGGGTGTTCGCTCATCACCAGGTAACAGAGGTTTGATTCCCGATCGCGTAATATCAAATAACGTTAAGATATGCTTGACACTGAGCTTTATTAGTTCAGGTTTTAAAGGTACATCCACTGTGTTTCATAAAATTTTATTTGGGTTAAATACGTTTAAACTCACCACATGTGCTGTCAACAATATAAATAAATTCACTTAGCTTGCATATTTATCCCCAATCGCCAAACATATCATAATTACTTGTTTCCAATTAAAATTGAGTAACATCATTATGCATGTGCAGAAATCGATATTGCACGTCCCATTTACATGCACAGTGGTTATGTGACCTTTTAAACATTATCAACTCAAGCTTGTCATTTTGTCTGTTATAAATAAGATTCCAAAATTACGTTTGACTCACTGGCGCGCGCTACATGCTGTGCATTGTCCGGTTTTCGATCAGAAATCACCACTTTTACCTTCATATCTTCAATATACTAAGTTGACTATCATCAAAATGGTACTTTCGGTAACAGTCGGTACTTCTCGATAAAGTAACACAATTTATAACGTTTGCAATGTATGACCCCCAACAACACAATGGATGTACCTTGAGCTGTAAATTGGAGCTGCACTGTGGTGCTAAAGGCACATAATAAATTTCCATGTGTTGAGAACAGAGTATTTATTATACATAGCCACACTGGTGCTTCGAGCGTTATCAATGCAAATATACTAGCCGTCGCGTCATGAAAATGATATGGCTAAACAATATTTTACAGATTTAGAAAAGCTAGGATGCCTTCTGAAAATGACATGCATCATAAACATGTTCTAATTAAAACTACAGTGTACTGAGAATAAAATATGTCACATGACTTCCGTGTATTCTTGATCCTAATTGGTAGATTTGGAATGTGTCCTTATGTTGATTGTCAATGAATATCCGCAAATTGCCTGGGGCCACTCGCCGAGGACTGATAAATCAGGTTTACTACATTCGGCCCGACTCAAGATTTAACCGTCAGTTTTGAAATGTCAGTTTAAAAAATAACCCCTCGTTACTAGTTATCTTATAAATGTAATCCAGATATTCGTACAAATACATATATGTTTGTTTAGTCTATAGAACGCTAGGAGATTTGCTTAACGTCAATGTATGTTTCATGAACCAGTTCGAAATTTTACATTTAAAATAGCAACATTCTTAGAAGTATTTGGTGTACATAATAGTCGAATATGTTATTAAAACATTTTTTGCTTCGAAATATTTAAACATTGCTTACAGTATGACGCAGAGTTACCTATTATTCTTACCCAAGCGGGCACAGATATGCCGGGTATTAAAGTTTTCATAATGGTCATGGGAATTACAGTTTTTCTAAATATAACTTGCGTTTTGATTGGTTGACGGAACTACTTTGCGCTCATTCATGAATAGCTGTTTAAGCTAAATCACATAATTGACCAATTTTGAGCATACCTTATTGAAGTCACATGTCAGTAAAATATATTAAATATAAAATCATGTTCAACCTAGGTTTCCGAGACCGTAATTACAGTACTAAACTTGCAAGGCGAAGCAGCATGCAAGAGTAGGCGGCTGCACTGCCGTGACGTCATTACTTTGTGACGTCATTAACAATTACACTCCTATCTTGCATTCCAACAGTGCGATTGTTAGTTCACGTTTTCACTAATTTTCTCTCATTCTGCAACATAGTTTACAACATAAACGAGTTGTTTACCACGTCAGTAAACCGTTTTGGCAATAAAATTCAACAGTTACTTTAGAATAGTTCTCAACGTTGCAAACTATTTAGATATGCGCATCTTGAAGGTGTGAAAGAGTTTATGAATGGCGCATGACTACAATTTGTATTTTACAGTCTAATCCAAGATCGTGAATTGGGGTCTTGTTTTTCGATTTTTACGCATTAAAATGATCTTGGGTAAGAAAAAGAATAACCAACTCGGTGCTCGGATTTACGAATTATCTGTCCCTCGTGAATTATTATGTCAAACTCCTCGCTAAAGCTCGGAGTTTATCACAATAATTAACTCGGGACAGATAATCCGTAATTCCTCGCAACTCGTTGATTATTCTTATATTAAGAAGTGATACAAAGCTGGGGCTGAAATTATATAACTATATTATCGGTATTAGATCAAACAAATCTTCTCTAATTACTAAAGGAGTTATATCATATATTTTTGTTGAGGATTTAAAAATGCCTGAATATCGTACATTGTAAGTCTTGTACAAATCATAGATAGGTCGGTGTCTATTCATTCAGTATGAACAATCCTGTTCCGAGGAATAAACTTTGAAAAATAATGCATCTACCGGGATACGAACAGGTTCTGTTGATTCTTCGCTCTTAGGACACCCCGAATAGGCACGTGTTCAGTACCAAGTTAGCACAGACAAAGCCCAGTCAAAAAAGCTGATCAATCACATCACAGTCGCCGTTTCGACGAAAGACGCTGACAAAAGGACAGCTGTTTGGAGTTTTTTGCCCCTAGCTTCTCACACCGAAAGGTTTTGTTAAAGGTCTTGTGATTGGTTTACTGAATTGCGTCAGAACATGAGAGTCTACGGGCTGTTATTAGATATCTTTTCGAGGAAACCTCCGAACGATATGAGTTCGTATCCCGGTAGATGCGCTTTTTTGCAACTTTGTTTCCTCGGAAAACGGTCGATTTCATTGTGTTGATATTCAAAGGTTCTGTTAGATATCTGACATGATATGTTCAATATATCGCGGTTAAATAACACCCCGTTTAACACTAAGGATTATGATTATGTACTTTTCATTTTGGCAAAAATACAGATAGAATATTAGCATTTATATCAAAATATCTTACAAGAATAAATGAACACTATTAGAACTAGATATATAACAATTATCATAATTGCATCACAAACAATTATATCTATAATATGCGGTCTGTTTTATTTTCCCGCTGAAATGATTTTTTTGCCTGTAATTTTGACAAAAAGTACACCTATAAATTATTCGCTTTAATATAATATAATTGATTTTAAATTGATAAAGAAATACAATTTTAACAGAACATATTAGAACTAGTTATATAACAAGTATCATCTCATCAAAAATCAATCTATCATATGAAACCAGCCTGAACATATCACATGTATTTCCGAACGACTCGAAAGTAACGGATGTGTCAGCACTTACCAATATGACTGGTTAAGTAACCATATTGACCGATACTAAATTAGCAGTACCAGTAAGACCCAGACCGCGTCTAGACTTGACAATTCGTTTCTTGGAAATTTGATGAAGTGATAATCTCCCATGTATTTACCGAATTAGACCCGATGTCTCACCAAACCTCGCCATTGTGCCTTTATACGAATGTCCCGATCCTCTGCACATATCAGACCTTGGCTTTTATTTCAGGAAAACTCGTATTGAGTTCACTTCATTCCATGACAGACGGGAAATCGAATACGTGGTTTCCGTATTTGTAATGTCATTGTAAAGCAACTGAACCGAATTGGTGAGTTCATTACCCGGACGACTGCGGGACAAGGTATGTCAAAAGATAATAGCTCCTTGCTTGGCGTCCATGGCACTCGATACAATTTTGTGGTGACATGTGCCCCTCTGCACATCCTTGTTGCCACCTTGTATTTTAGGCTCGAGATAATGGTCAGTAACACTAACAGCAATAACTGTGTTTAACTGGTTGTAGTGATTATGGCATGATACAATAACACATTTCTGCACTAGTTTGAATTAATTATATTGGTAATTGGTTAATTTTTAGTTAGATTATCTGTGTTTAATGTACATGTAGACAGAGGCAAGAAATGAAATTTACACCAATATGACATCGGCCATGTTTATAATGTTGTAAATGTTTTTAGAACGCGGCACAATTATCGATTTTCACAAAGAAGATGTGTTACATATCGATTAGGAGTTATGTTTTATCCAAAAGAATTTGAGAAATATTTATGAACTCAAAAAGATCATTTTTTTTCAAAGAAATGTAAAAACCACGCAGAAGTATTCCTTGGCCGATGACTAAACGCCTGCACTTTTCAGTTTTAGAGTACGGCGTCGAAAATATATTTGTAATATGTGTACTTCCTTTGAACTTCAGTTTATTACAATGTTTCTATCGTGAACAGACTGATGATGCCAAAGATAATCCGCTGGACAGCGGTGCCAGCACTGTTGAAAGATGATTTTCTATGCAAGCATCACTGTATCGCTCCTATTTGTGGGTATTTATATAAGAGTGCATATTCAGGTAAAGGTAGAAATAGTTAGGAGATACATGGATTTATCTAGCAATAAAGCTTTTCATTTGAAAATTTTCTTAGGGACATCAACTTCTACTGAACCGTCCAGTTGTACGTAAGAGGAAATACGATTCAAGTCTTCTGAGCGACATTTGATGGCTATCCATGTTATAATTTTACTTCTGCCTGTTCATAACTCAAAGCTTGTTCTGTTTCCAAGGACTTTATGTTACGACACTTTACACATAACACCTCTGGGATATTTCATTCGAAATAGCCGTCCTCAAACGTATATCCCGGGGTTTATATGTGTAGATCATTGGAACGCAACATCCTGATTACTGCGGAGGATCGCAACGATTTGCATTGCCTTGTGTGATTATAGTTACAACATTAAGAGAATATTATACAAAGAGAACAGTGAATCTTCTTTGGAAAGGGACGACTTTATTTACCACTCAAGTGGGAAAATCGCCAGAAGGAATACACAAGTGATTGGACCACATTGCACAGATCACAAATCATTATACGGTTATCAGAGGATATTGTGGCATAGAAAGGAAGGCTTTTACATGAAAGTACAAGGAGTCACAGTTACTTGCAATGGCTGTCATCACTTTCAAACAAAGTGTACAACAATGCATTCGCAGAGAATTCAATGGTTTTTCACTCACATGAAAAAAACATTGCAATATCAATCATCACATATGACAACAGATTCAGAAAATATAATTTGTCAGCAAATCAGCAACAAAGATACACATCTGAGTGATCAAATGTATTCAAGGATAACACAATGTAGCACAATTGATATGAAACAATAGGGGTATTTTACAATAACTTATTTACTCTACTCACTGTCGGTCACCCATAGTGGGTTATTTAGGAACGAGTTTTCCTGGTGAAAAGTCACAAGAGTGATATAATGTATAGTTTTGGAATATTAGGCCCTGGGTAACCACGGATTTATCCATTAGCAAGTATTTATCACAAAGGTGAATACTTTCTCTTCACAACTGTACACATGCCTTAAACTCTGTCACAGTCACAGAAAACAGCACCGAAGCAACTTCTTGCTTAAATGATCAATTCACACTTCAATTTCAGGACACAAGAGCAATATCGATCCTCGATAATTTCCAGGAAAAAAGTTCCGATAGTTATCTACTCATACCCTGAATTTTATAAACTGGACCTGACCTGTATCAGCTGTCCACATTGAAAGGACCAATCGCAATGCTTCTGTCATAACCCATTTCTGTTAGGACCTTAGAGCAGGCGTAGCTAGGCAATGTTGTTTATATGATCACCAGGCCTTGATAGTCGTACTGAATCCAGTGGGGGTAGGTACATAAATTAATAAATAATTAATAAACCAAAATATATAAATAAATTTATAAATGAGTACTTAAATAGCGCCTTTTCCACAGACCATACGATGAAATTGCTGTACAAACCAAAAATTACCAGACAAAAACAGAAAACACTTCCTCTAGCTAAATCAGTATTGGTTCAGTCAATCTCCGTGAGGTCGTCAATTCCCTGAATATGATCGTAATCCGTCTGACGAATAGAACTAGCTCTTGTGGATGTTGATGACATGGGCGCGAACATATCACTACGCCTTGAACCTGTTTGCATCATCAGCATCATCCGCCGACGGTCTTTGAGAGGTTGTGGAGAACCACGACACCTGAACGCACGGGTGAAGGCTTCACGGAACTTCTTGTTCATGAAACAATAGGTTATAGGGTTACAACAGGATGATACGTATGACAGGAGGTGGAATAAGGTCTTTGTCAAAGGGTTGATGTAAATTTTAGCACTATCATAATCGAACATCATCCAAGTATTTACCACATAGAGAGGTGTCCAACATATGAAGAACTCAAGAACAACCATGAATAACATTTTGATGACACGTATTTTGTTCTCACGTATCTTCTGAGGATTTGAATGTCGTATTCGATGGATTCGCTTTGTGCGCTTGTGCATTGGAGGTGTAGAGCCTCCTTCTTCTGTGGAGGACTGGGAGGAAACACTTCGTACGGACTCCCTGTTCATCAGCTTTAACTCAAGTGTTCTGTAATTTGGCAGCACAAAACGTGGACTTGAAACTGGAATACATATGGAACTGATAAGGTCAAATAGGTATGCAGTTCATTATTCAGTTGCATGTTAGTAACTTTATGCATAATTATTTAACACGGCGATACTTTAAGACAAAGAAAATATGGTACTTTCACCCAAATTAGTTTATCTTTAATTTCTGTGCAATAGTTATATTGATTACGTTACAATCTAGTAACTACATGTAGACCAGGCTTTTATATTTGATTCCCTGGAAATATGCCGCAAAATCCATGTGATTGTCCAATGAGTAAAGTTACATGTATGTCGCTTGTACACATTTAGCAGTCTGGATTCCAACTTGTACTTACTGAACTTACTTTAAGCAAATGTAGACTTGATTCCAGGATTTAACAAGCAGGTTTACTGATAATTGATGCGTTTGCCTCTTTCTACGATATGTAGTTACCATACATACCTATAGCAAACCATCAGACTAACCTTTTCGATGAATACATTGGTTTCTATCAGCAGAATTGATATTAATCTTTGAAAGTAATTTAGATGTTAAATTCAAGTGGAAAACAACATTCTCGTGATATCAACATTATTTGAACATATATGAGGTTTCAGAGTCTCTTATTCCTACCTTGTTATACCTGACATTCCACCTGATGAAGGAATACGCATATCGTAAGAGGTTGTTATCCTGAAAGTCTTGTTTTCTTAGATTAATATATTCGGCAATCCTTACCAGGTTTATCCTGCAGTTGAAAATTACAGCAATCCGATGTCCTGACGTCAGTGGCCAGAGTGTTGATGACCTTCCCATAGGCAATGCTCATCACGAGAACAGGAATAATGAGGAAAGCGAGGTCTAGCACCACGGTGTAAGCCTTCTCGAAGTTGATATCCGGCCAGATCTCACGACAAGCATGCTTCCCACGTGCGAGACTCACGTGACGTTGAAACACAGCTATTGGTAACATCAGCAAGCCTGCAAGGACCCAACACACTGCGAGTGATCTGTATGAATGGGACAACGTCTGCCAGGATCTTGACGTTAATGGTTGGCAGATGGCGTAGTAGCGTTCTAGAGAGATAGCAACAAGCGTGAAACAGCTTGCACCAACAGACACAGCTGAAAATAAAGGGAAAACAGATTAGGAAGAAGTGATACATCCATTTTCTATGAATTAAAGCTGGTTACTACTAGGCATAGTTTGTGCCTTGCTGTGTCTACAGCTTTCTCTGTCGAAATAAGAATTTGGTGTATAAAATTGGCCCTATCCAACACGTATTAGATTTTGAATTATTAAGCTTTTATACTGAAAACAAAATTGAGAAAAACAACTATATGATTAAAAATGAACTTGAGTAAAAGGGAGAGTTCTTTCTTGGAGTCGAAATTTGAGGGGATACTTCTATTTGTACACATGTATTATTCATACATTTCAAAAACAAAATCCATTTGAAATATTACTAATTGTAATATTTTGTTAGCTTTAATCTGACAATTTGTCAAGTATATATGTCAATTTATATTTTTAAACAAGCAATTGTCACTTGGGTGACAATGCGTTATAAAATAAAAAGAGAAAAAAAGATAAATATTGATAAATATTTCCTGAGTGAAATGGATGCTATCAGATAGCGAAAGCTTCATTGAAAATTATTAAGTTGTCAAATTAGTACATTACATTTCGCGCAATACAGGAACACAAATTGGCAAAATATTTCTAACAAACCTACACATCTTTTATGGACGTCACGTGCATTTACGTGAATACATGCCCTACACGTGGATATATATGAATACATGCCCTCCACGGGATATATATGAATACCTGCCCTTCACGTGGATATATATGAATACATGTCCCCCATGTAAATATATATGAATACATGCCCTCCACGTGGATATATATGAATACCTGCCCTTCACGTGGATATATATGAATACATGTCCCCCATGTAAATATATATGAATACATGCCCTCCACGTGGATATATATGAATACATGTCCCCCATGTAAATATATATGAATACATGCCCTTCACGTGGATATAGATGAATAAATGCCAACAACGTTGATATATATGAATACACCAACTCCACGTGGCTATATATGAATACATGTCCCCCATGTAAATATATATGAATACATGCCCTTCACGTGGATATATATGAATACATGTCCTCAACGTTGATATATATGAATACATCCACTCCACGTGGCTATATATGAATACCTGCCCTCCCCATTGCTCTGATAAGTACTTCATCATAACACTGTCAGATCAATTCATCTGATTTAGTCGACTGTTCTGGGCGAGTATTACTCTATATTGAGACAGACAGTCTCTCTTTATTAATAGAACTATCATAGGATCGTGTTGGTCAAGATGACATACAAGTGTGTTGAGGAAAGACCCGTGTATTGTATAATTCCTGTTATCATTGTCCTTTGACCACTGCTGTTAGTGTAACAAGTATGCCCCATTAACTCACATCACAGATAAGAAGTATGTACAGAATGGTGATAACAATTCGTCTTTGCCCTATTTTTATAAGCTATATTTTAGAACTTTACAAATTTTATTTCATAAATGACAATGCTATAATGTGTGATAAAAATATTTTCATATTTTATTTACTTAATGTCAATGCTATTATGTATGATAGACATGTGTACTTACGTATTTTATTAAATCAATGATACTGAATATATGAACGAAATGTTTACATATTTTATAAAATCAATGAGTCTGAATATATGAAAGAAATGTTTACATATTTTATTAAATCAATGATTCTGAATATATGAAAGAAATGTTAACATATTTTATTAAATCAATGATTCTGAATATATGAAAGAAATATTTTCATATTTTATTTACTTAATGTCAATGCTATTGCTATGCTATACTTACGTATTTTAATAAATCAATGATACTGCTATAATACATGATAGTCCTTACAAATTTTATTTCACTAACGATAATGGTATTATGTATAATAGTAAAAAGACGGTGCTAATAATTCTTCCTTATTTCAATACTAGATATGCTAGATGTTGGAGTTATTAAGTACATCACTTCATAGTGACTGAATCACAATCAAACAAACAGGAACGGTACACGTAATTAACAAATTGCTTAGAATAGATAGCTCTCTGTCGGAGACGCCTAAGCTACAGTCGCCGAACCAATTGAACCACGACTTCTAAGATGACCGGATAAATCTGATATTGGTCTATTGATCGTGAGGAAATTGTTAGAGAAAGTCCGAGCTGTTGAATGTCATCATTTGCCCTTATGGGTGACCTGGAACTTGGATGACTTGACAAAATCGAATGTATTTGTGGAATTAACCATTATGACTAACTACTTCTTGACTGATTGACCACGGCTTTAGTTCAGCCCGAGTAACGACTGTGAGTGATTGGTTTCATTGATATAGTTACATTAGTGGTGACAGTCACCTGCGGAAGAGCTTATGGTCAGTCAGAAATCAATGTCGTGGAAATGGTACTTGATGAAGATTTTCACGGTTATTTATTATTCATACGTTTTCGATGTTTGTATAATAAAGCCCGTAGAAGATAAATAAATCTAATGATCATAAGTTTATAAAACCAACACTATTGGCAACGAACACAGGACAAAAAGTGTTGGAATCCGCTTGCCGAATCCTTCTGGATTCTCCCAAAAATGGGCGGATCCTGAAGAATCCGGAAGAATCCGGTAAGCGGATTCCACCACTTTTATGTCCTATGGAAGGAATATTGAATATTTCAATATCTCAAAAAATCAATTCCATTCCAAATGACATGTATAAGAGTCATTGATCTTGTCTATTAAAACTTGACATTTCCATTATACTTCCAAAAAGCACATAACAACTTCAACTAAAAAAAATGTTTTTACTAATTCAATATAACAAATATGGAATTTGAGTTTTAACCTTCTTTACATCACCGCATCCATGAAATATTGTTCAAGACAGATATCAAATGACATGAAATATAGAATATTTATTTTTAAAATGTATATATGTACCTTGATTCCTGTGCATGTTATATTATAGGATATTAGTACAAAAATGATCTTTTTAAAACTGATACGTTTCTTTATTAAGTGCAGATTATATTTATATCACTACATAGATAAACTAAACATTAGGCCGTTTGTTAAATATGGGTGTCATCATAAATACTATTAAACAGTCTTATTATTGGTATTATTCAATATAAGATTGGTATATGTTTCAGAATACATGAGAATAAACTATTGTGAAATAAATTCAAAAGATTTTCACAGGCAGCAGTATTAAAGCAATCGCTTAGTTAGAGTCTCAAATTGGTACGCAAGAAAATGATTATGGCTCTTAATACCAAGCAGTCATGATACAATATCATGATCAATATGTACTCTTGGTAATAATGGTTGACACCCCCTAACAGTTATAGGAATGAAATGTTGTATAAACAACGTAAAGTGTCAGTTTTGATTATTTTTTTTGGTAAAACATGTAACTACTGGATGTCTTTTTGTGTAAAGTGTCCTTGAGCACTTGCTATTTCTCCACTTGTACTGTAAAATACCAAAGAAAAATGAAAGTTCTTCAAAAGATTTCATTCCTTGAGTCTTGAGATTTTGGCATTGGTACATTGTTACAGTGTTTGAGTGTTCTCATTTTGGTTCTAATACATAATGAAAAGTTACATTTGAAAACAAATTTCTACTGAACCCAAATATACACAAATCTTCCATGGAGTCTCATTCGCACACTATACATGCATGGCAAGTATTATTTAGTGTATTTATTTAGTATGTGTTTGTGCCATTTAATTTAGAAAATACCACAATATCGAAAAATATTAATTGTCCATGCATTTAGTTTGCTACAATCCATTTTCTGCTTAGGGGTGTCAACCATTTTCACCATGAGTATTACAATCCGATTTCTTTACAATGGCATGTCGACCATGATACATAGATCTGAATGATGTCTTTGTGGTTTCGATCAAATTCGTGCCAAATTTGTAGACTTTTTATGTCGTCCTTGCTTAAGTGTATCTCTTAAACTTTACACTATTCTTTCATAAAACTGCTGCGGAATCTTCAAACAACCGACTATATGTGCCTTCTACTATTTTGAAGCTTTCTTCTTTGACCACTCTTTGAAAAGGGGGTATATGGAAAGGCTGTACTCACTAATGCCCTTGTTAAACATTTAAAGAATACGTATATACCAATATCAAATGTGCTCTCGTGCACGTGTAATAGTTTTGGGAATTAAAAGTCGTATTCTTTTAAGCTTTATGCGTGGGTCACACAGCGGGGACCCACACAGCATCGTACGTTGCGCACGTTGCGTGTGATGTGAGATTGCCTCGATATCGTACGGAGGCCGTACTTATATGTGCTGCACACGCACAATGACCTTACACGAACGGTGTAAGTGCGTGCAAATGCGATGAACGCAAGTTTTTCAGCCCGATTTCAGACAAGGGGTTAGGAGTATAGGGCGACCTTCAAAGGTTCTCTCTCTGTGTTGCCTCAAAATGCCACCCATTCAACGCAGAGAGCAGCTTTAAATGGCAGCACATTATAACTGCAGAAGTGAGGGCGCATAACGTACGTTGTAATCCGAAGCACGTGCATACTCGGCACTGGCAACGTGAGTGTTGCGTGCTTATTTGACAGTTGAACCTGGAAACTGCCGAGGAAGCATGGACGACGCACTGACAACGCACTTGCCACGTGCAGAGCACGCAAGTGCTAAGTACGTTGTCCGTGGAGTATGTGATCATGTGAAAAACTTAAAACACTCACGGTATCCGTGCGTTGTGAGCACGGTGTCCGTAGAGTGCACGCGCGGAAGCCGTACTTGTGGAAAAAATGCAGTTGCACGCAGCTCGCACGCAGCGAAAGTCCTGCATGCACTAAAAGTGCTACGGCGTGTCTGCGTGCTCCCAAATCCGTATGGTGTCGGTACTTACAACGTACGGCTACCACTATGTTACCCATGTTTTTGCACGTAGACATTACGCACTTGCAAGAATAAAATCTACAGATATCGACCTTAATTGCATTGATTTTTAGAGCTCGCAATGTCTTGAATATTATTCCATTATCTCTGGATATTATTGAAGAGTTTTTTAAGAGAAAAATGGATCTAAAGTAGATCATAAAAACAAAAAAAAGCACTTATCAATGTCTGACCAGACATTATTTAATAATTAATTCTTTGGGTTGCTGACATCTTTATTTGGAGATATATATATATCTCAGTCACTGTTCACGTTATGGAAACAGTCACAATACATTCATATATAGGTCAAGCCCATAAAGGCACATCTAAGGAATCTTATTAAGGATCACGGTTAACATGTGTGACAAGTTTGGCGAATCTACATTATGCAATTGAGGATACGAAACATACAAAAAGCAGATGTGAATTATGCATCGAACAATTAGTGTCTGACCAATTAGCTAGACACATGGACTGATCGACGAACGTACGGACGGACCCGCTTGACCGTTAAATACACCTACATCGTACCGTTGTCATGACGGGTTTGTTTTGTTTGTTAATTAATTCTTACCAACATTTACACACAACTGATCATTTTAAGAAAACAGCTGAGGACTAGTGTTTTCGTATTTTAGCTTCGCGCGAAGTGGACCTCGAATTTCCCTTGTGTTATTACAAGTTTCCAATGGTCGCCAAAACGAGAATGAACCGTTGATTGACTTAGCCACTCAGTTGATTATGATAATGACACTGGAGCTTTTGAACTCGGAACAGCTGTATTATTGTGCCAACCAGCGTCAATGTGTTGCTTACCATGCTTCATGCACCACTTTGGAATCACGTGACATATAACTTCGTTCAATCGTGCAATGCATTTATATGTGGTTTTAAATAACAGTTGAAAGTCATTACCAAATTTCGTAAATATTAAAAATTAGAAAGTATTAAACACCTCTGTCATGTGTCCATCAATTTTTAAAGATGAAGTAATAACAACTGGATTAGTACACATTGAACAAGTACAGAAAATGTTTTAAAATCAACAAATATCAAATTAGTAAAAATAAATCGAGAACTATTAATTGAAATTAAAATATCTTCTTGTAAAACGTTTGATTAATTTTAACAAGCGTTTATAGTTGTGTTAAATTTATGTTTCAATTAGATTTAACACATAACAGAAACGAAACATCAGGTGTATATACGTAGCAACAATTATATAACTTGTTCACGTGTCAAATTGTATGTTTTAACACATAATTTGATGACATAATTGAGGTGCGCTGAGGTGATTATTTTAGGTTTAAAGGGACACTCCGTATGTTATTGTAGTAGCATAGGTCAAAAGTTACCATGGGTGTCATTTTATCGAGAAGTAATGACTGTTTTCGAAAATTACCCTTTTAGTGCCAATCTGTTCAGTATACTCACTTTATTAAGATGTTTAGTCGTGATTTATCTAAAACGTTCGCCTCCACATCGTGTATTAAGCCGCTGCTCGAGTTTCATTGAAAGCAAGTCATTGTCAAATATTTGGCGTTAGGGGATACATATGCAAGTCGAGTGAGATGATTTGGACGTAAATCAGGACATTTGATATTTTTGTATGTATCAAATCTTAATACAATTTCATGAAAAGCACGTAGTGTCCCTTTAAAGCTGCTTTCAATACATGTATCACGGCTGTTAGAATTACTGCAGTGAGAAAGGCTGCAACACCCAATGTGATTATGCATTGCGAATGGAAGCAGAAAACATGGATGTGTTATGCAGCATCGCACCTAAACATTATTTCATGCAGAACAATTCTCTTACCGGGCCCCTGGTGAGATACAAGGTTGAAACCAAGGACATGACCTTGACCCGAAAACGCTAACCACGGCGCTATCCCCTTAAAAGTTTGATTGATTAATATTCGTGTTGCTTTAACACTAAATTTTATGAATTGCTATTTTCCAAAAACCCATCGTATAGATGAGAAGGAAGGCAATCAATAAAACAATTTGAAGATAATGATAAATCGTTATGCTGATATTATAAATCCAAAAGCGTCAATACATTAATTTCTCATCAGTGCTTTCTGAAACAAATATTTCTCATCTGATAATTTTACGAAAATTTCCAGAACATAACATATTCCTTTTAGTTTGGGACGAAAATAAAAATCTAGGTAGTCAAAAATGTCAGTTGAGTCGGAAAACAAATATAATTTTTTGTATGATGATAAGGCTCATTGTTTCAGGAATATTTCATGCCTTATCTAGTTTCCCACAAAACGCAAGTGTGAAATGTTATGTTATTATTAGCCGAATGTCAATTTCAACACTGTTCGTGTTTGAATTAAAACAATAGAGCCATGGGCTCTGTAGCTCATCGGGAATTTATTGATTTATTATCTATGGTTTAATATCCAAGATTTCTTAAATAATACATTGTTAAAAAACAAATAATAAGTTTTCAGATTCCAAGAAATTTGTACATAAAATTTCATCTCTCTGGAACTTTTTGTCCTGGAAAAGAAGATGAAAACATGTTTTTAGGCCATGACCCCTGTGACCTACACATGTACATTTGGGGTCACATGTTCAAGAATTCTACAATCCCCTTTGTCCAAGGAGTCTGTACATTTCAGCTCTCAAGAGTCACTGGTTCTAGAGATGAAGTCGAAAATGCGAAAAGTTTACAGACTGACGGATGGACGGACGGACGGACGCCGGACACCATGCCATGCCATAAGACCATCGGGCCTTTCAGGCCTGTTGAGCTAAAAATCTGATTGAGCATGTCTGCTGCATTAACTAATAAAATGGCAAGTGTTTTAACTGCATCAAAACTTGAGAGAGAACATCGGTTGTCGAATGTCTTTGATATGTTGTGGAGCCTTGCTCTGAGCAGTTTCCCGCACAAGTTCAAATCGTGCCAGTCTCCATCACTGTCAAATTTAAACCTTGCTGCAATCATTTAACATTCATGTGCTAGCGTACCAGCAAGCACTAAGGAGTTTAGCTGCCACGGCTGCACATAAAAGTACACTTGCTGCAGCAAGCCTGAATCAGTTATTGTGACTGGTGTTATGACTTCCGTGGTGTGTTGGAGTTGTGCTACAGGATGGCCACTGAAAACAAATGTTCTTTTTTTGACAATATCGTGGACTATATGCACAATACTGATATATTGGCATTGACGGCATGGATGTCACATTCATTATATCAACGACATTTCTCTATTTACCTTAGGCAAATTTCATGACTTGGAGTCCAAACCAGCAATATTAATTCTCCCCGGAACTATATAAACTTGTGTCATGGTTTAGCATTTGTCTGCGGAAATGTTACAGTTCATTTCGCATTTTGAGTATTTTAAACTACTTTAATAAAAAAAAAACACAAGGCGATTTTCTCGATAACAACTTCTTAAATGTTGAGCTACACGACGTTTCGGAGTATATGCTTACTCCTTCATCAGGTGGACTGTCATATTCCATCTGAGGAGGGAGTAAGCATATATCCCGAAAAAGCTCTCATTTGACTAACGCAATAGTCGCATTTCGTGAGAAGCCGATATCACCAGGGACTCTCTATACCTCTGATCTCTGATTTCACAGATGAAATGAATAGGACGATAGCGGAAAGGCACATGATCCAGTAGTCTCTACTTTCGTTATTACCTACAAGTACAAACGCTGTATTACATGGCAGATGTACCTCTTGCGTGACAGGGAATCATTGATATCTCTATCTCCTTGTACTGACGTGGACCAGACGATATCTCTTAACACAACACCCAAATATATGCATTTCCCTCTGGTAACATCTACGTTAACCCACAATTGACAAGCACTGAACACATCAATGTGTCAAATGTAATTTTGGAAACTTATATACAATCGACAAAGATACAAAATTGGGATGGTAATGTTTGATATGTCATTAAAGTACTAGTGCTGTACAAGTAAATTAGGAGTCAATGTCAAAATGTACTGTATAAGGCTATTGCTCGATTTCATTGGAAAGAAGTAATTATCATTTATTTGGCAAATGGGGATGAACATCCTAGTTAAGTAACATTATTTGAACCCGATGCCGACGGAGAATCCAACAATAACGATACATATCTCGGGGAGAGACCTAATAAAATCAGTAATAACTGTTACAAAAAGTAATATCTTTTATCGTTTTGAATAATTTAATCAAATTACAATGAGGAGTGTCGATTTACTTGAAATTTACGTCTGTGAATTGTCTCATTTGGTGTCATTTTCAGTTATAAATATCTTTTTTTTGTTGATGGTCTAGCTTTTTCTTTTTTAGAGAGAAAAGAAACAAAGTCGTTTAATAAAATCGCTTTTTGATGAGCAGGAATATGATCCTTGATTGAATCGTTTCTTGATAAACACAGTCATGTTATGAACCAAATGATGACACTTGAACAGTGCAAAAAAAAGTGTTAAAGGGGCAGTAGCACGTTTTTTGCGAATTTTATCTTTTCAAATTTCCCATTTATAATGATAGCTTATATCATTTATATTTACTTTAGAGGGTACAACATCTTATTACACAAACCAATTATGCGTAGTGGCAATAACGGTGTTGGGTATAAAGGAAAAATTGCATGTCGGTCATTTTATTGTGAACACATGTCATTTTATTATTTTGAATGACAAAAACGAATTCCACGGCTTAACTATACGGAACCATGTACACTCATTTTTAACTTGATTTTCAGAAGAGAGAAGGGTGTTTTACTATTGGTAACATTATTTTTGCAATACATTTAATCGACTTATTTAAGTGACAAAAACGTACTACGGTCCCTTTAGGAGATAAGCACTGCCATGCACTGATACAATAATACTTACACTGAGAAATGAAACGATACCAACATGTTCAATAGAGTCATACACAAAATGTTTCGGTCGGATAAAGTCGATTTTAAATGTCTGTGATGAGAACATATCTCGTAAAGAGATGTAACAACTTTCATTCATGAGTGTATGAAAATTAATATGTTATATCTGTTCAAACACAAGAGATTGTGGTGACGAGATTTTTTATTTCAAAGTGGGTTTTGGATAAAGGTTTGGTGGTTTTTTTTAATTTTATGAAATATGGAAATTATGTTTGAACAAGATGCAGTCGGCTTAAGGTACCTTCTTTGACCTGAATCAATGACGCATCAAAATTTAATGATGTCATAAAATAGCCATAAAACACCATATTGCGCTCTCCTATATCGGAAATGGAAAAGAAACAAATGATTTTTACCCGTGTGTTTAAGGAACATAAGCAGACAATGTTTGAAAATTTACAAATTAAGTTTACCTGGGTTTAAGAGATATGGTGTCACTATGCTTCATTCGTGTCCGTCGTTGAACTATCCTGCATTTGTGTTGGTGTCGTGTCTATTACCCCGGAGGGTATATACAATTGCATGCACATATATTAAAACTTCATGGCATCTTCTACATTGTATTCATCAACAAACAAAACTTATACGTACTGAAAAATATTGAAGTGTCATACGGTAAGCATTTTCAAAGATTGATAACACATTAATTATTACAAATTGGAGTGGAAATCTAAATGAAACACATGTCATTCTTTATTTTGTAAACATCAATTGATACCCAAGAGTGAGTGTGAGCACGTGATTAAGTATCTTATTACTGTTGGGGGGCAGCGGGCCAATATAAATTGACGGGCAAAAGAAAGTATAACACTCACTTGTTTTCGATTAATGCAATGTTTTAAATAAATGAGATGCATTTGATTATGGCACGATACTATAACACCTTTCGGCAGTAGTTTGAATGACTTAATTGGTGACTGTTTTATTTTTCAAATAAAATATCATTATTTAAGTAGACAGGGGTAAGAAAAGAAATTTACACCAACATGACCCCTACCATGTTCAAAATGTTGTAAATGTATGCAGGACGAAGCACATGTATTGATTTTCACACAAAGTATGTGTTATATGTCGATGGACAGTTGTGTATAATCAAACTTAATTTGGGGGAATTTCAAATTTTAAATTTTAAATTTTAATATTTCTTTTTCAAACCGCGTAGAGGTATTCCTTGACTGATTTAAGTTTTGGACTAATTTCACAAACTAGTCCCGTTTTTTGATACGACGTCGAGAACTCGAGATATTTTTTACTTTGAAAATGATACATATGATAAATACAACTGAGCGATATACTTTCTTTTGCCCGTCAGTGTACATTGCATATAAGATGAAGGAAAGCACATTCCTCCTGAAAGTTGAATCCATGTACGAACTTTGTGATTCACTGAAAAAGATATTTCTCAAGATATACAGTAAAATATTTATTTTCTCTGCCTATAGTCAATGGGGAATTGATTTGAGGTTTCTCTATGTATTGAACGTTTCTGGTTGTACAGTAATAAGCATATATGCGGATGAACAGGTAACCTTGGTACGTAAAGAAGGGCAAACTAACAGTATATAAATTAGCACACGTGAGTTAAAGTACAAATGTAATA
Source organism: Gibbula magus (assembly GCA_936450465.1). Taxonomy (NCBI): domain Eukaryota; kingdom Metazoa; phylum Mollusca; class Gastropoda; order Trochida; family Trochidae; genus Gibbula; species Gibbula magus. The sequence continues at coordinate 20,817,267 of OW388294.1, read as the reverse complement.
CCAGTCATCTAACATTGATGAGCTAAGGCAATTAAAAGATCAACCGATTCGATAATACGCAACCACGGCGAAGAACATCAGAAAAAAAGCTATCTTTCATGGCGCATTTTTGCAACTGAAAACATGTCTCATTTAACACGATTTAAAAAAATCAATAATTTATCTTTTGAAGTCCTTCGTGCCTTGTGATGTTGAGCAGATGATAATACCATGGTGGAAAAGATCACGGGAAGCTGACACTTAGTGATATTTTTTAAACTTTATTGATGGCAATGAAAGACATGTTACACAATAGTGGCAGTGGCAAATAAACAGTTCAGTATTTCATGTATTGCCACGCATGGATCAATAAAAGCATCGTTTAATAATTCAGTCTTATTTAGTTGAGGAGAGTATTTTCTTCTCGATACAAGATGTTAAAAATAGTCATTGTCTTTGCACTTCGTCAGTTCTTGGTCGTCAGATGGTTAACAAATCTACAGTTTACAATCAACATTGGTCCTGATGTCTTGCAGCTTTCTTTCAGGTTTAAGGTTTGAGTTCGAAATGTAAAGTGTCAATGATGAATCCTATGTATCCCTTATTCAGTTTTTTGGAACTTTCGTTCTTGAGAAGATAAACTAGGTTTTAAGGTCATGGTCCCGGTGACCCTTATGTGGGACCACCGGATCACCAAATCTACCATTTATAATCCAACTGAACAATGCGTATGTGAACCATATGTCACCTCTCTAGACTTTTTAAAGTCAGTGGTTCTGGAGAAGAAGTCGAAAGGTTTACGGACCAATGGGCGCTGCACACCATGCCATAAACCCACCGCGCCTAATGAGCTAAAATGGAGGATTTGCTAAGTTACATCTATTCATTTATAAACAGATTTAGATAATTTACTGTTAAAGAGGATAAAAAATTCATCTTGTTCTATTATTCAGACATATCAACTTAAGAGTGTTGTTTATTGAAAACCATAATATGGGATTGGATTGTAAAAAGGGGTATTTTCATGTTTAATTTATTGAAACATCTAGCGCTATCGACAAAGACACTTTTCACGAAGATAAATATGTTTAAGTAAAATATGGTGTTAATGTTGTGAGTTGGGAAACGATCGACATATTAACACTACACGGTTTAAAAATGAATTGGTTATGAAATAGTTTATTCAGTATAAAGGCCACAGGCCCCTGTACAATATACAACATCCTTTTGATGAACTGACATATTAGGTGCAATAACTGAAACAACATATAACATTTGTTTCCAGGTTTTACGTGATATATACATACAATTTACAACTGTGAACAACGTAACATATAAGCTTCTTTGATAAAGTGTGAAAACACATGTAAACGATTGATATTTTCAGCAGCTTATGTTTAAGTTTGACATTTCAAGCTAACATATATTTTCTTCGTTATTCGTTATACATAGGTCATAAAACATAAAATCTAATTCATTCAAGGACAAAATCTTAATTCTCTAGGGATACTATTTCATCTTCCGATGTTTTTCATTATTTTATGATGCTTATGATGACCATTGGATGTGTGTCAGTAGCGTTTTTAAAAGTGTCAAGCAATGTACAATGTTCATATAAACCAAATGGTTGAAACGTTGAGGTACACGTGCACATAAATTCCATTATTTTGTCATTTGTGACGTCATAAAACTATTGTTTGTGACGTAGTTTGCCGTCGGAACGAAATAGACTATTTTCCAGTCATTTTTAAACGATTTAAATTGAACAGAACTGGTAATTTTAACATTATTATACCCGACGGTGTACAATATGACATTTACTAAACTCGTGCAATTGCGAATAACCATCACTCACGCTCGGGCAATACACAATTCACATTCTATTCGTAAACGTCATATGACACATATAATCCATGTGATATATTTGCAGTGTCATTTTCTTCACCAATAACAATAAATAATTCACGTTGTGTAAAAGGATTTTGAAATTTACCAATTGATCATAGGTGATGAAATGATTACTTAGTGATTTAAGAGATTTTACAAGCGCTTCCAGCGGAACTAATTTCACGTTTAGGGAATTGACGGTTTATTGCCAAATTCATTGGATCAATCTTTAAGCAATTGATATGCGCTATGTGATATATATTACAGTCAAATTACTTTGAGAGACAATTTATAAGATCAAGGTTACTAAATATTGAGATATGATAGTAAGTTTTAGTAGTTAATGTAGATTAAAGCAATACACTGTTCACTGAATTAAATATGTGTCGTGATATGCAATTTATTTTCGGGGTAATTTGTTCTACAATTTAAATAACCAAACGGAAGGATTATGCTCGTTTAGTTTTCATCTATAGCCATGTTAACAGCATCAAGTATCAGTCTACACACTGATCCGGATATAGCAAATGTCCATGATGTATAATTCAGACACATAAAGTTGACAAGCATCTTTTTCTAAATATAAATATATATTAATTTTTGTATTCGTCTCGGTCATATATCGTGTTGAATTCATTACCTGTTTTACTGAGATAATCGAATACGTTGTTCAAGGTGAACAATGTGTTCTTACTGATGTATAATTCAGTCGTGTTAATTGTCATGATGGAAGACGATAATAGATATGATATATCTAGGTCAGACACTTTATGATTTAACAATATCATTCGCTGGCAAAATATCATGACAATTTTAAGATCTACTACCTCTGGAGAAAACCCATCCGAAAAATGGTGAAATAAAGAGCCGGTACTGGCATGTTTATAGTATATATAAGGCGAACCGTGTCGTTAGATATGTATGTACATGTATATGTTCTGAATCGAAATAACGAAACATTCTTACATTTTTTTCCGATGTAAAACTGATTACATACCGCAAGGGAAATACATACTGATTTGAGTTAGGTTAATCTTTTAGAATATATATTTATGTTTTTATTTTACTTCATTGAAACAAGGAAATTTACTTATGACGTATATTTCGCAAAATACAACAGTGGAAGTTACCTTGCTAATTATAAAGAAAACCTTGGTTGAAAAACCAGTTAACGAAAAGAGAGATTTTAAAACAATTGCCAGGATCATTAATGATTTCTCAATAATCTAAACATGTATGACCTTATCTTAATTGAAATGTCTAGGTTAAGACTATGTCACACAGTGCTAAACGGTGTTACATTAAAGGTATGAAGAGCGAAACGTTAGCAGACAAGTGCTGGGGCGTGATAGGCCAGTGGTGAGTGCGTTCGGCTTCGAATCGGGTGGTTGATGGTTCGAATCTCACAAGAGGCTCTGCAATTTTGCTGTAGAGAACGGTTTGGGTGCAATCCTACACTGCATTTAAATCCAGTACTACCGCTTGTTCGCTAGTTCCAGCTCGCAGGTTTCACCGCAACGCACAACACAAATGTGATACGGGCTTTCTCCCTGCTATAATACTAACAGACGGGATATAAGTAAATACTCTTGAAAGCGGATTTAAACCACAAACCTCTCCACCTCACATTGAAAGTCGTTTATGTTGGTAACATATTGCACATTTACAACATACCATTGTCAATGGTTGATTATCTCTGTGTGCACAGAATGACACCAATGTTCATTAACTAACCCTCAATCTCTATGCGTTAATATTCCACTGAGGTATTCTTACCTCCGATCAACTTCTGTTTGTAATGATTTTATCTAATATAATGATGAATTTGATTGACAATCTGCTTATACATGTAACTATCGACCTGACCAAAATGACACCTACCTTTGAGTAAGTATGATGTAAAAGTTAAGCGACTTGAAGGACAATACTTAACTTGGAGGCATATATGTTGTAAAAGGTTTAGTGACAAGAAGGACATAGATTCTTACCTTGGAGATACCGAATCATGACACACATAACGCCGCCGAATATGAAATCTCTCAATATAACTGGAACCAGTGTGAAAGGCATACAAAACACCGCAAGTAAGAGATCACTGAAAGCCAGGTTAAGGAGGAAGACATTGGTGACAGTTCTCATCCTCTTGTTCTGGACAAGTGTCAAGATGACGAGTATGTTTCCAACCACCGAGAGAAGGAATATTATCGAGTAGAGTGCAATTTGTATCTCCGCTCCCAATCTGAAGGCTGGACTGAAAACACGGGGCCACGTGGCGTTAGGGACCTCGGTGGAGTTTTCAACTCCCCTGGAAAAGGACATCCCGGCTTCGGAGTAATCCTGTTTCTAGATCATCACATGGCCTGTCCAGTAATCCGCAATTATATCAAAAGATGTCACCCGCTGTGCATGGATAAGTATACAGTACATTTGTTCGTTTAAAGGCTCTTGTGTACTATGCAGTGAGGCGACAGACTGCGAGTTAGGTCGATACAAGGCAAATGCTTGCTTCGAATAACGCCAATCTGAAGTCCCGCTATCCTGGGGGAGGAAGCACATGGGTTTCTCTTCCACAAGAGAGGTTTCGGCCTTTAGCCAGAAAACTATACTGTTTCAATTAGGGCCTGGGATAACAAGAGGGCAGCTGAAATAGAGAACACCATATTGTACCTTTCCTGAAGATACAGCCCACGGGGATGCCATAGGTGGAAAGGCTGGACAACTAACGTCAACCAAAAGTCACAACTCTTTGTTCTAGTTAGAAATCAACATGTTTTTCGTGGTATGAGGAAATGTCACAAGCCAGGCGTCCTTTGTTTCCCCCGGCAAAGTTTCCAAGAACAAATACTCATCTCGCTCAGGATATTATTTCGCCGACGCAGCACTGTTTCATTTGTTGCTGGAAATTCGCTTTCGGTTATCTCTGGGAACTTAAAGGTTGACCCCTTTCGCTTCCATCCCTCTACAGTTTGATTGCCCCACTAAACGACCATAATCAAACTTTCTGCGATGCATACACATACTTCAAAGCCTAAATGATCATTTGAATTCAATAACGCGGGACTAGCCAAAGGGAGGTAAAAATAACGGTTTATTGATCGATTTGGTTTTGTTCTCCAAGCATTGAGTGTTCTAACTTTCCATAGGCGCACAGCAGGAAAATACAATCCAGTGTATGTTTGAACATTACGACTCATTTGACAACTTGATGTGGGCGTTACCCGGACAATCTGAGTTATTTAAGTAGATCAAAGTCCATTTAAAAGGTATTATCTGTTAGAATAAATAAAAACCCATTCGTTTTGAATAACATGTCAATAAATATAATTAAATGTTGATAAATCATTCAGAATTCGCTACAGATATATACACTGAAGGGCAGGGAAAATGGTGTAAAAAAATGCAAGATATTTATTTCGCGAGTGATAAATACGACTAAAAGATAGTTAGACCATGTCTTTAGAAGCCGACAAATATAGTTTATTTTATGTTTTGGAAACATCATTGTTCATGTTTCTGATAACAACGCCTATAAATAATCGTCGGTTTAGAATCTCCTTTACTGAACGATTTATATCAACGATATATTTTATTCATTTAATTTCCATATTCAATCAATCCCTACTCTGTTCAAAACCGGCTTCGGATCAAGAGGTCCGGGGTTCGAATCCCGCCAGCGGTACGGCAACTTTGTCTGCAGTAGAGAACTGTTCTACACGCAGTAAGGTTTGGGTGCAATGCTACACTGAATTTCAGTGCAGTACCACCCATGGTTCGCTAGTTCCAGCCGATGCTCGCAGGATTCACCGCAATGCATAGCCACGTGGCGTTGCGGACTTTCTCCCTGCCATAATACTAGCAGCCGCGATATTAGTGAAATACTCTTGAAAGCGTAGTTAAACCCCACCTCACCTCACCTCACCTGTTCAAAACGGGATTTAAGCAACTCATGTGTATTTGAACAGACATAGATATTAAAATGATCATACCAGGCTGAATGAAATTGTGTCCATATGAATAGTTTTTGTAAACACAATGAAATAAACCACAGAATAGACTATGTTGATAGCGTGAGTGTTTAATTCAGCCAACTTAGCCTAACCTTACCCATCCCATTTTAGTTTTTTTATTATTGTATTATATTTACACATACAATGTTACGCGTATCAAATTAAATAAATGAATAATATAGAACTGTTAACACTCAAATGTCTACTATAAACGGTATGTGTAAAATCATGTCAAGAGATATTGATATATTAACCATATTTCGTGACAATACTTTTAATATGAAAAAACGTATCACAAAAGTTAGTTTACCTAAAAGGGTTATTAACCATAATGTGACTTCAGCACATAAACATATAAACATCAACAGCCATAAAAGGATCGGTAAGTGAAGCAACTAATGTTACGACAGAACAGATCCAGTTAATGGAACCACTGTCAATCAATAGCTTTAATCACGATACAGGGTTCGATTTTCAATTTCAGTCAAATACACGACAAAATTGGTTCATCCACTCCAATGAACTGTGCGACGGAAGAAACGATACAAACAAAAATGCAAAACGTTTCAAATGATGACAAACATCCTCAAAATATCCCCAATCTATAGATTGTATGTTCTTGTAAAGGAAAGGTGACAAGAAAAATGAGTTCGATTGATCATAATATCAGACTGTTTCTAATCAGGACGTGTTTATAGATATTTACAATTGTAAATTCTTCACGTTTCGTAAGAGGATTTGTAGATTTCGTTATTAAACCCAAGCCAAACAGGTCAATTAAGTGTGATTTTCAAGCTCCTAAAATCACCATAACAATAAATAATTCTCGTTTTGGTAAAAGGATTTTGAAATTGACTAACTGATCAGAGGTCAAACATATCTATTTGATTGAATTACCAGGCTATAATTCGTCACAGCATATAAACACCACCAATAACAATAAATTATTAAAGATTTGTAAAAGCTTATGTAAATTTAGAAAATGATCAAGTTACACTCGTCACGATTTATGGACACAACCAATAACATAAATTATGACAGGCCAATCTTGTCCATCTAACGTGATTGTCAACATCCAATGTTAATGGCTCGTTTAAATTTCTTCAAAGGATATCCTAATTGCTATCGATACAGAGAAGATGGTTAGAACTTGTCAGTATGCCCCTAATACCACAGATTTTTCAAGGAACTCGCACATTATAAATAACGAGAGGACAAAACAAATATTCACTTTATGTTATTCGTGAGCTCATGGTTGTAACAAAATGATCAATATTGTAATGAATGAATGACTTTCGTAAATGGGTTATCAGGCCACGCCAGGACACGTTATTCACCAGGACAAGTTATTCACATTAGTACGGGGACTGTGAAGTCAGTAAATGGTGGCAGAAGTTTTGTCAATGTGTTTTTGGTCATAAGACACCGATAGATAAATGATTTACACGAAAGATGATATGCATTTTAGAATTATGTAAGCGGTGACAAGGGTGGTTAAAGGGCGCTGTAGCTTTATTTTTTGCATGTTAGTTTTTCTCCAGTATACCTTTTATTATTAGAAATTATATCATATATTGATACGTTTGAGAGTAAAACATCTCATTACACGGCCCGATAAGCCGTGTCCATAGAGCACGGTTATTCCTATTAGAAGAAAATGGTGCAACGTATAAAGCGACAGTTTTGTGAAACTCTTCAATGTTAGAGGTAGATTTGAAGGCGTCATGCAATTTCAAGATTTTAGACTGCAATATGGTTAACCATTCCATCATTGTGTCATATTAAAAACTTTACTTCGAGTGGTATTTTTAATGTGAACACCTTAAAATGGCCGCTGGAAGGGAAATGAGTTCGCATGGTTTAACCGAACCATATACATTCGTTTCAGAACTCTTTTTTGTATTGATTCAGGCGTATTATTTACCCATTGGTGACACTTAAATACATTTTCGCGAGAGCTTACTATTTAATCAAGAACGGTGTGCTACAGCGCCTTTAAAATCGATTTCTAACAACGGTTTTATTCAACATGTAAATAAAGTACTAGTAGATTTCGTAAAAGGGTTACCAACCTAACTTCATGCTGACCAGCAAACAGCTCCAACCGTTGGTATCATTCATCATATCAATAAATACCACCAATAAAATGATATACACCATAACAGGATTTTTAAATTAGATAAATGGTGTTAGGACACAACCATGTCCGCTTAAAGAGCCATCACGGATGTTAGTGTTTCAAATTTTTGGAAAATATACTTATAACGTCATTCGCCAGAGAATTTTTTTATCTACAACATGGCATATGTTAAATAATTTTCATATCACGACAATGTATTGCAATTTGGTTGCAAAGAGAAGTATCACTTCGACTAGCGCGCGCTACGGGTATCTGACGTATATAAACAGAGTCCCCTTTTTTGCGTAATACGTACTACACAAACAGCAAGCGCTTCCGAAGCGTGAAGGCTCGTCTCTTGCGCAAGTCGCCATAACAACCCATGTGCTGCACGTGCTTCACGCGTCGCTCTTGCAAAGTAGCCTTGTCACACACTAAATGTGACGATTGCTTTACAAACTATGTTTCTAAATTTCCTGAGAATATACAAATTATTTCCTGTTTAATGTTCTTTTTATTCAGATAAGACCAGCAAATTATAACAAATTTTTACTCTCATTAATTATAAAATTCAAGAAAAATACCTAGTTGGGTAAAACAATTATTCCAATACCTGTAGCAAATACATAATTAAATGAAATGGTAAATAAATAACCATCAAAAAATTATATATTTCGATTTCTTTCATTGCTCATATTTTTTTATATTCTTTCGTGTCTTTGTTTACTGTGTGTGAGCTAGACCATAATGCTTTGCGCTTGAAAATAATAGACTGGATCTATATTTAGACTGGAAAACACCTTTACTAATTAATGCAATTTCTCGGCTTATTTTAAGTTGGAAAAATTAGGGAAAAATTAAGTGTATTTATTTCACGGAGATAGATTTTTGGAGAAATTATGATATTTTCATCAACATCCGTGATGGCTCTTTAATGCGATTATTGACCCGGAGTGGATAGGAACATGTCGACAAACATCCGGCAGAACAAGAAATGAATTGTTCGCATCACGATTGCACGCACTACAGCTCTCTGGACAGTTCGTTTCATTGATAAATCTCTTTTGTCCACTAATTTGTCCGATACAGGAAAACATATGATCAATGCGGTTTCGTGACAGTAGTTGGTTCTGTGTAAGAGGAGCAGTTAATATTGATTGATAGAGACTGTTGGTCAGTGCTACTCTACCAGTTAGTAAATAAGCTGTCTGTCTTCTTGAACAAGCTGGTTGAATGTGTAAGGGTGATGTACAACGATGTGTACGGTAATTTGTCAAATTAGTGACATTCTCATTAGCAATACCCGTATACACAGCTTTGTCTGTACTATTTGCTAAGACAGTTGCCTTTTCTCTTGACCACGTTGGATAAATGTGCAAGGATGGTGTTAATCGATATGTACGGTAGTTTGTCAAATTAGTGGCATTCTCGTTTGCAAACACATACACACGGTTACACTTAGTTCTGTACCACTTGGTAAAACTCTGCATTTCCCCTTGAAAAGCTTACTGAATGTGTAACGAACGATGTACAACGATACGTATGATGGAAGATTTGTCAAACTATTTAAATTCTCATTACCAATGCACATATACACAGCTATGTCTATACCATTTTCTATGAAACCTGCATTTATCATGAACATGTTGACTGAATGTGTGAGCCTTGAACAATGTTCAAAACAATGTATGAAGGAAGATTTGTCAAATTATTGAAATTCTCATATCCAGTACACACATACACAACTTTGTCTGTACCATTTGCTAAGAACGTTGCATTAACTCTTAAACATTGACTGAATGTGGAACGAACAATTTTAAACGATAAGTATGAAGATTACTTTCAATTATTGAAACATGCACATCCGTGTTTTAATAACATACTTCACCTATACACCTTTACAACGGTATTTCCAGGAACGAAACTTGCCTTCCCAATTGAACACATTTACTAAATGACGATAAGGAATGTTGTACTACGTAAATGTGTAAGGGTCGTTTGTCAAATGATTGATATTCGCATATTTTAATTACATATTTTGACCATAAGTCATACACACAGTCATTTCTCAAGCAGATGGTTAGAAAGCTGCATTTCTCCTTTACCCCTTTGCTACATGTGTAAAGACTGTTGTACATGTGCATCGATAAATATGAAATACCCATTTTAAATATTACATAGATAGTATTGTATAGGTGTTTTCATGTCACATTCTGTATCAGCCCGAGACCCCAATATCAGCCCGAGAGCTTTAGCTGGAGGACTGATATTGGTCGAGTAAGTATATGATAAATATGGTTATCAGTACATGTACACATATACATTTACACATATGAATTTACACCTATACATATACGACAATACACCATAGTATTGTAATCAATGCTTCAGTTAGCAAAGCTTTTACCAATTTACAAAAGAAACTTTAAGAAACTTAATATCGAAAATTTTATTGGAATTATAAAACATTTTCGTTGTTTGATGTCCAATAACTGGCTTAGTTATGCTGAATAACGAGAGTTAACAGTGGTTGATAATGAGGGTATTTCTATATTTCAAGTGAATATTGTGATCTCATTGGTAGTAAAGTTCCAATAAGCCGTGCGGACCTTGAATGCCACGTAGGTGGGGACATATGACATTTTATAAAAGCTGCTGAATAAACAAATTCGGTCACTGATATACAGTATTTACACTAGAATGAAGTTTTTGTTGACGAATTGAACTTACAAGAATTCCAAATGTCTTCGTTAATTGTGCCGTTGTACCGTTCTTATGAATAAGTCACCAAAAAAGGTTGAAATTTCAACATGCGACATATTCCTTGTTATGCATGATAAATGATTATGTTTTGAAATTCAAACTTTGTTGTTGTTTTTATCACATGAAACCTGAGCTGACATTTGTTAGCAATGTTTGATAAATTTGAACACCATCAAAATTCAATTAATATTTTTTAATATTTTTTCACATGAACTTATTTTATTTCAATAAATTAGCATCTAAAGACATTGTTTTATGATTGGAGTGTTCATTCAATTAAGCAAAACATTACAGTTTAGTTTTGACAATAAGGAGATGAAAAAGAATGTATAATATCAAAGGGATCAACATTAAACCAATAACTATCGTAGCAAGCTGATGTCGATAGTTGATGTATGTTTTCATTCTACATTTTAAAAATATTTAGTTCTCCGTGATGGTTGAAAGCTTGACTGGATCCAATTTTCATGATGTGCAGCGAATAACAAAGTGGTAACGGCGTCCGTCCTTAGAGTTCGAATCCCACCAGGGCCTCGGCAGTTGTGTCTGCTGTAGAGATTTGTTCTGCATGCAATAAGGTATGGGTGCAATGCTGTATTGAATTTCAGCACAATACCACTCATGATTACCTAGTTCCACCGCGATGCATAGCCACAATGGCGAGGGCTCTCTCCGTACAATAATACTAACAGCCGTAATATATACACAAAGAAAAAGGTTAAGCACCCCCTGATATTTGTGATGATATCTTTTCGAGAATATTTTAAATAGTTAAACAAGGTTCATTTATGAGAAGAGTAGTGTTTGTGCGATACGTTCCAACCAGTGACACGTTCGGGGCATGCACGTGCAACATGCTACGCTCGAGGATCACACAAATCAGTATGGCCCAACTGCATTTGGTGGTACGAACGTTGCTTTCCATAGCCATTCAAGCATATATATTGAACATGGCACGAAGAAGATTGTCAATGGATCTCAGAAATCAAAGTACATTGTATTGGTATGCACTCTGCACGAATGTCCTTTAAGGCGATAGGACGAAATCTGGGCTACCATTACTGTTGTTAGTCGTTAAGTCCGGAAGCATGCGCAGACAGGAAGTGCAATGGACCCTCCAAGGTCTGGAAGACCTCCTGTCACTACACCTCGGGAGGGCGGGCACCTTCTTCGACATGTACGCCGAAATCCCTTTCTGACAAGTCCTCAGCTGAAACGTCTGTGGTTACCAAATCGAAACATCAGCACCAGAACAGTCATAAATCGCCTCAAAGCGACAGTACTAAAGGCAAGAAGGGTAATTAAACGTCCCTTGTTGAGAGACAATCATAAACGTGCACGTTTGGCATGGTGTTTGGCCAGACGACACTGGAATCTGAGGGCCTGGCGGAGAATCCATTGGTCTGCTGATTCTTGCCCCATGTTACTGATGGGCGTGCACGTGTTTGGAGACAGAAGAATACAGCTTATACCCCCAGGAACATCCAGCCAACTGTTGCGTATGCCTGTCTCATGACTGCAAGCTGGATTTGGTCACCACCAGGGGCAACTTAAAGGGAGCTCAATACATCCGGAACGTGCTACAGCCGCTCGTTGTTCCTCATTTCGATAACCCTGCACTTGCTAACCGACCACAGTACATGGACGACAACGCCCGGCCTCACGGATCACGTGCCGTTGTCGATTACATGCGAGTCAACGCAGGGACTACTTTACCTTGGCCAGCAGTAAGTCCAGATCTGAGCATGTGTGGGATATTCTAGGGCGGCGGCTCGGAACCCTCCAGTACAGAATTTACATGAGTTGGAAGCAGCTGTGCACGCTGAGTGGATGTTATAGACACAAGAGCAGATGCGACGTCTGACTGGAGGTATGAGACATAGGGTGCAGTGTATCATCCTGGTACGTGGCGGTCCTATCAGATACTTATCATTCTTATTGAATATGTACACTAGGGTCTACAAAGAACATTTAGAAGTGACAATACCAATGCTTTTGTGTTTTGTTTCACTTGCAGCTCCATACTTTGGTGGACATTGTTTCATGGTTAAAACAGTACCTGTGTAAACATGACGTCATCGCTATTAAATAATGATAACAGCTACATATAGTTGCGTTTCGTCCTTGCCAGATGGCTGTTCTATCTGAAAAAAATTATCTCAGTCTTTAGGGTGATAGCAGAGCTTACTTGTTTCTGACATTCAGCTATATGAAAATATCAGGGGGTGCTTAACTTTTTTCTTTGTGTATAGTTAAATTATAAGGGTCATAATTATGTTGATTAAGTCACATATTTGTCCAATGTTACAATTTTTATTATTTAATTGAGAATGATCAACTTTAACTGAAAATAACCAATTTAAGGTTGTTTAATGGTTGACCCCCCTTAACAGAAATCGATTTGAGCAAAGTAATGCATGGAAAAAGTTGAGAGAACTGTCAATATGAAGAGTGAAGAAAACAAGAAGATTAGATATAATTACAGTGAATATTCATCAAGCCAATATAGCATTATTAAATCTAAGGTCTATGAGAACTAACACTGCAACCATTGATAACCACACAATTTATTCGAGATTTAACAATCGATAATAAATGTGATGCTGTAGTGATAATGATACTGACTGTGAAGTTATAAATAAGGTCACGCCCGATGGATTCAAACTCATCCATGCTCCATGACTCAACAAGCGTGGCGGCGGTGTGGCTGTGTTGTACAGAAATACCGTTAAAGGTACTCGTACCAATTCAAGGATTCAACACTACATTCGAATACCTGTCGATTCAGCTCAAGTCAAATGATAAATTGTTGACAGTTATTGGGATTCATCGACCACCAGTTTATAGTCAGATCAATGCCTTCTTCTCAGAGTTTGAACTGTTGCTCTCACATATGGTTGTTTCCAAAGGAAAACTACTGACTGCTGGTGACTTCAATTTTCACATGGACGATGTTACAAATCACGACACAGTTCGTTTCAACGATTTGCTGAAACATTTCAACATCGTTCAACACATCAGTGAACCAACTCATGTAAAGAACCACACTCTGGATCGAGTTGTCAGTGCAGAACATTCGAATGGATCACTCAGTGCCATCTGATCACTATGCTGTCTTTGCCACAATTAACTTTTCTGTACTAATGAGTCCACGAAAAATCTCGTTCCGAGGGTGGAAAACAGTTGACATGAGTACCTTCAAATCCGATCTGACTTCAGCTCTTATGCAAACCCAGACGCACTCTGTGGAATCATACACCCCTCAAATCCAGATTTTGGTGGAATCACATGCGCCGCTACAGCAGAAACTTGTTACCATGCGTGAACGGGAGCATTTGTATAATGATGACATCCAGAAAGCCAAACACCACCGCCGGAAGCTGGAACGGAAAATGAGATCCACAAGACTTGCTATTCACAAACAACTACCCTCTACAGCAAGAAATAGTGTAACATCTATGATTCGTTCAGCCAAATGTCTTTTTTTTCCATAGATGTTGTGAGTGTAAAGATCAAAATCATGTCTTCAGTCTTGCAAACAAACTAAATCAAAATCAAAATCACTACCAGCAACTCTCTCAGACACCGAAGCAGCTAGCGCATTCTCAAGCTATTTTCTGGAGAAGATTAACCTTATAAGGACCTGAACAGCTTTAAACCTGTGCAAGCACCTGAAGTCAGGAAAGTAATTTTGAAGAGTCCCACAAAGTCGTGTCCAATCGATCCACTACCTACATGGTTACTGAAGGAATGCATTGATGAACTCGTACCTACAATAACTGAAATTGTGAATACCTCTGTTAGGGATGCGTCTGTAACGAACTCTATGAAAACTGCAATTGTCACACCTCTGATGAAGAAGCCAATCTTGGAAGTGAATGTGTTAAAAAATTACAGACCCGTGTCAAATCTTGCGTTGTTTCTTAAGTTCCGGACAAAGTTGCTGCCAAGCAGTTAAATGAGCACAATATCAAATCAGGAAAAGGTGAACGTCTGCAATCCGCATACAGGAGCGGACATTTCACAGAGACCGCTCTCGTGCGTGTGCAGAATGATCTTCTAAAAGCTGTGGATGGAGAGGGTGGGGTTGTGTTGGACTTATCCGTGGCATTTGACACCATTGACCATGACATCCTCCTCGAACGACTCCAGTACAGATTTGGTGTTAAGGATAATGCTCTGAAATGGATCAAGTCATACCTAGAGGACCGTTTCCAAAGTATATACACAGTTAATAGTTAATACACAGTCATCAGAGAGGAGGCTCCTGAAGTATGGGGTACCACAAGGCTCTGTCCAGGGCCCAATACTTTTTACGCTATATACAGCTCCACTGGGAGATGTGGCCAGGAGATATCAACTTCAGTGCCACTGCTATGCTGATGACACACAGCTCTATATTGTTTTCAAGCCGAATGGCAAAGATGTCAACAGAGCAGATGTGTGCAGGCCTTGATCACTATGTGAACGACATAAAAGCATGGATGTCACATAACTTTCTAAAGTTGAACAAGTTAAAGTGAAAAGACAGAGCTGTTGATCGTGTGTCCTAGATCTTCCAAAGTGGATCTTCCACAGCTAACTATTGGTGGATGTGCGATATGCCCAAGTACAGAAGTCCGCAATCATGGTGTCTCTTTTGACTCCAACCCCAGCGGCGCTACACAGGTGAACAAGATGTGCAAAAGAGAGCATAGCAAACATAAAGAACATAAGCCACATTCGTAATTTCATTGACATAAACACAGCAAAAACACTTGTGCAAGCATGTGTGATATCCCACCTGTATAATTGCAATGCGTTGCTGCCAAAATATATGATTCTACGCCTACGATTCTACAGCGTTGTCAGAATGCTGCGGCAAAGCTAATTACAAGATCAAAGAAGTTTGATCATGTAACACACATCCTGAGACAACTACACTGGCTGCAAATTAAAGAAATGATAAAATTGGTGCTTGCAAAGTCTTGGTGCTTGTCTATAGGTCACTACATGGACTAGCACCCAGTTATCTCCAGGAAATCACCCAAGAGTACAGCCCTGAGCGTACTTTGAGATCGAGTCAACAAAACCTCCTACAAGTACCAAGGGTCAAATCCTCAACTTATGGCCAAAGATGTTTCGCTCGAGCAGGCCCTGAAAAATCTGCCACAAGAAATTAGGAACAGTCACTGTATCTCCACATTCCGATCTAGGCTCAAAACTTATTTGTTTAGACAGACCTATAACTAGACCGATTGATAGAATGACCAACTGAAGTCCATGCTTTTTGTAGACCTGAAGCAGCGCTTTTGAGCAGTGTCTCATTTTAAATGCCGAAATCGAATTTAAATGCTGCAATCGCTACTTCCTACCTTAGTTCCCTGTCTCTACAAGCCTTGTTACGAAATAGACGCCTGCCTCGAATGGACGTCTTTGGTGTAGACAGTTTTCTTTTTAAAATAAGAAGCATGACATCCATTATGTTTTTTGGGTCACATATTCCAAACGTTATAAATGGTGTTACTTTTTTCGGGAGGTTCCGACTGTTACCGAAAACTAGCATTTGATGATAGTCGATTCAATATAGTAACGATATGAAGGTAAAGGTAGTGATTTCTGATGCGAAACAGGACAATGCATCGCGATTGACGTGCACCAATGAGTCAAACGTAATTTTGGAATCTTTTTTTATAATAGATAAAATGACAAATTTGGGTTTATAATGTTTAAAAAGTCATATAACTACTGTGCATGTAAACGGGACGTGCAGTTTCGGTTTTTACACAATAATAACGATGTTTACTCGATTTTAATCGGAAACTGGTAATTATAATATAGTTTGCAATATGCAAGCTGAATGAATTTATTTGTACTGTAAACAGCTAATATGGTGTGTTGGAACGAATTAAAGCAAAATAAAAGTTTATAAAACACAATGGATTAACCTTTAAGGATTTATGGTTCGTCGATGCTGGTAACGCTTTGAGGCGAGGAAACACTTTTGGATATGAACCAAAACTTGTAAATTGGTTTAATGACATAAAATGCATACAGTTTCACGTTATAAGTAGCATTACTGAGAGGAATGTACATAAAATAAGCTGTACATAGTCGACCATAATGTTTGCAATACATTATTCATCTACCAATATAACCACGATGTTCTGCGTGGATGAAATCGTAAATAGACACGGAATTTACATTTTCTTCATCGACAATTTCTTCAAAGGAAAAAGGTTTTTACTTCATACTTTTTATTCGTGTCATTTTGAATTTCTCTTAATGTCATGTTGTAAACACTTCACACACAAAATATGTTCACAGATTCGTTTCATATACGTGATTTTTTAAAAATGTCATCGGTATACTCTTCAAAGCGAGAATCTGTCGAATATCATTTGTTTAAATGACATCATCGCAGCAAAAACCTTTTTCATAGTTGAAAAATGCAGAAAATGACGGACATTTTTTAATTTTGATATTTGAACAGTGTTATTTGTTTATTCTGATTACAGTTTTATAAAAATGAAAATTAGTTTCAACATAATAATATCGATATTTGAAGGAATGAATGCTTTTAGCTGTACTCAATCTGAAGTAAGGGTCAGTATAGTGAGTAATCTAATCTAATTCTCTTTTATTATATCTTGTTTTCATTTATGTTTGGAATGTTATATATTTACGGCAAATGCAAATGGTTCCCTCTAAAAGAAGGCCTACGTTTCCATTATGTATATAGTATATACAAATTACCAGCACAAAATATACCAGTGGAAGGTTCTTGTTCTTTACGATTTAAGTTAAATACTCATGAAAGCAAGATTAAACTTTTGTTAAAATAATAAGCAATCACATGGAATAAAAATAAGTATTTCTGGGATTGTACATTTTCACAGTTGGATATTTTCAAATAACCGTATACCTTCACATATATGTACTTGGCACAATTCTTACTAAATAATGCAAAATACAATCAAAATGTGAACGTGGCATTATTCCCAGAGAGCAAGAATCCATAACATGTAGTGTGTGCGTAGAAACCTATTATACACCCCAAAAAAATATACTAAGTCAATTTTATTGCATGAGGTACATATTGTATTTATATATATTTATTCATATCTTTATGTTTATTTTAAGCAGTCATAACGTCTCCAGATTTTTTTCCAGTTGGTTTCAAATTGATTAAATATGCTCATTTAATGCATGTAACTATGTCTTGCGCGTACTCGTTATCGCACCTCTGTCAAATATCATATGTTTCAATGATCGGTTCTCACCGGGCGTACAAATGTAATGTCAGAAACGATTTTTGTTTTTCATAAAACAAACAAAAACACAACATTTCGCTTGTGAAAGAGAAATTTAAAAAAGAACAAATATCAGAATAAATTTGTTGTTTAAAGAAATGTAATCATTTGGACCTGACTTTTACCTGTATGAAAGTCATATAATACTTGGAAACTGTATTTTCATAGAATTAAATAAAGTGACACATTTTAGAATATGAAAATGGTATTCCGCTTTGAAAACTTAAAAATGTTTGAAGTCTGATAAATAACTATTTTTAAAGAAGGAAGATATCTTTTTTAATTTCAAATTTCTTTTTTGCCTATATCAATCGTGTCTATTTTCGTCACGTAAATATTGTTTTATAAGGTGGTATTTCCAAATATTGATCAAGTCTTTTCCCCCCTGATTGTTTAGTATGTTTATAATAGTTTATCGTAAGCTGATGTGGGATACGTGTATTCTTTAACCTACATGTCAATGTATTTTATTTGTGCGCATACGCGACACACTTGTATAAAATATTTTTCTCGGTAACATATAAAATATATAGTCCTTTCAGTTTTACTTTAAAGAGAGTGACGGTGCAGTTATAACTCACTACTCGTAATAACGAGGTGGATCTACCACGACACATAGATGGAGCTGCACCATCAACCAATAGCATATTGCTTCAATTCCTGTTATAGATTTAAGTTGGACTTGTAATAATATGACCGTATCGGTAACGGGTTAATGTTCCGAAATTTTTCATTAGGGAAATCTAAAGGAAGAAAGTAAATGCAGTTTAAGCCCAACCTTGGGATTTTCCTGTCAATAAGATGGATACATAGTTCATCCAAAGCAACCAATTAACATTATCGTATAGGTTTGTTATGTTGTCATCATACGACTTACGTATACGTGTACGTTAGTTTTAGCTCAACATTAGAATTTTTAACCAATTAGACGGCTACAAAACCCGACCCGACCCAACCTGTTTCAATAATCTTATATTTTGGTTAATACTGTCATGACAAGACAAATTTACACATATTTAATTCCAGCCCTTTCGTACAATGTTTAAGGGGTCATTTGAACTTACCAAGCCTTATTAGATATATAATTTCGACTTTATGCCATATCAACCAACATTGAGAATTTGAGGGTGGCTTTTTATAATAACTGTACGTACATTTTATTTGAAAAATTACGGTTTTAATCACTTTCACTTCCGCCAGCGTCTGAGCAATAGTATGTTATGGATTCCTTTCAAGGAAAAATATCTGTAAAAGATTAGGCGTATAGCTTGATTTACTAGGCAATATGTCTCCACTTTGTCCCATAACTTATTTTGAGTTGACTTTACGACGACTGTGCAGTACTTAATGACCTCAGTAAATTCCAAAGTCAACTTAGTTTTATTTTCTTGAGGTCTTCGTTTTCTTTCTGTCTGCATGCACGTTTCCTTTCTTCTGACCGATTTAATTCTAAATTCCTAACATTCGGAAGTTAATTCAGTTCAGGTCGATCACTTGCCTTAACTACCAGTCAGGCGAGTAATTGTAAATCACATCACATCCTTGCTATTGATTGTGGCTTTGAACTAATGTAAGTTATTTCTACTGTAAGAACTCTTCCAATTTGTGTGTTGATGTTACAGTATCGATTAAATATAGTAATATTGCATGTGATCGGACCTTATTAAGAAAGAAACTTAGCTATTTCTACTAATATATGATATTAGCCTTTGAGTTGATGTTGTCAGTTTTGAGTGAATTACCTATCTGGTTTACAAATATGTTTGTAATGCTATACCGTTTTGTATTTTGATGTTGTCAGCATCACTTTCTGTTATGATGTTGTCATCGTTGATTTGTATCTGTTATTGTCAGCGTTGAGATAGTTATGTACTTGTACACATGTTCAACATATTTTTCATTGATTTGCCAACACTTATGTGTGTTAACATTAATACATTTTCTACTTCTAGAAGGTCCTTGTCTATAAGTGCGTATTGCTAGTATTGACACAAATGCTGATCTATACTGCGCCAAAAAAGTTAAGGACCATTTGATTTTTTGGTTTATATTGACATTATTTTTCGAATTTGAAATTTTGCAATTTTAACTCCATTCCACCACCACAATCGAATTTCAAAGTGTCATGCGCCACCAAGAACCCTAAAAAAAAGCTCGCTATCGACCTTGTTGATTAATGGTATCAGATTCCATATCAAGTGTTTCAGAACCTTTCCTAAGGCCTATATATATCCTAGTAAAGGGCGCATAACAATGCGTGCATACATAAACATGATTTCGTTTAAAATGGGTGTACACTCATCACATGCAAAGTGATAATGTTAGGTAACATTAATGCTATAAAAGGGACAGTAGCACGTTTTGTCGCTCAAGTAAGTCGATTAAATGTATTTGAACAATAATTTCACCAATAGTTAAACACCCTTCTCTCTTCGGAAAATCAAGTTAAAAATAAGTGTACATACATTTGTAACTCAGTAAAGCCATGGGAATCGTTTTTGTAATTCGAAAAAATAAAATGTGTTCACAATAAAATGGCCGCCATGCAGTTTTTGCTTTAAACGCAACACCGTTCCTACCACTAAGGATAATTGGTTTGTGTAATAAAATGTTTTACACTCTAAGGTAAATTTAAATGACATAAACTATCATTATAAATGGGAAATTTGTAAAAATAAATTTTGCAAAAAAAGTGCTACAGCCCCGTTAAACTGTCGTTTGAACATGCTATATTTGATATACGGATTGCTTCTTGTTTTGGTAAGGAATAAGGCGGATCATTTAAAGGCGTTGAACCACGTTTTTTTTTATTAATTTTTCTAAAGTATACCATTTATTATGAAAGTTTATACAATATACTGTTACGTTAATGGGTAAAATGTCTCGTTACACGAACCGATAAGCCGTATCCATAGAAAATGGTTATCCGTATTCGAGGAAAATGGTGTGGCGTATAAAGCGACAGTGGTGTGGAACTCGTCAGTGTGAGAGGTAGATTTGTAGGTCTCATGTGAAATTGAGAGTTCAGAAAGCAAGATGGTTGACCATTCCATCACTGTACCATATTTAAAACTCTACTCTGAGTGTTTACATGTAGGTATCGCTACATCGGTTAGACCACTTGAATTACCTTCGAGCGGTCATTATAATAATAAATAAATATAATATAATAATAATAAAATGGCCGCTCGTTGGAAAATGGACTCGCATGGCTTAACCGAACCACATACTTTCAATCTAGAACTCGCTTTATTGATGCTGGAGTATCATTTGGCCATTGGTAACACTTATTTTTATTTTTTGTGAGAGCGCTTTATTTCAGTAAGAAAAACGTGTTACAGCCCAGAATGACAGTTTTCGTTGATATATCCACATACTGTGAAATCTCAAAGTGAAATTTTACCGATTGCATTAAAACTGTCAACGTCATGTCATAATAAATAATAAATTCTGATGAATTTTTACACACCAGTGTACTTTTTATTCTGTTTTTTTTTTATCAGATACCAGGAGCCAGTGATTTTCCCGCCAGGACGCGATTGTGTAGGTGGATAATACGGATGTTCCAGTCTTCTTGTGAAGCTTATATTGTATTCCAGTCTGATGTAATCGTTAGATGAGATTAGTTGAGGAACAGAAAGTTCACGACACGTCACAACGAGAATAGCCCCATTAGGACCATACAGTTAGCTCGTTAACGCAGTGCAGCTATGAAAATAGCTTCATTCCTTGTGTGGTTTTTAATTCACACTGACGATAGAGTATTGTCTGGAGGTAATTTAAACACCTAATGCACTTGAGGCTCTGTCGAAATACATGTAGATAAATCATATACTCATGGTAATAATGGTTGACCACCTAATAGTTTATGGAATGAAATGTTATATAAACAACTTAACGTGTCAGTTTTGAATAGTCTTTTGGTAAAACATGTTACTACTGGATATCTTTTTGTGAATAGTGTCTTTGAGCACTTGTACTAGTACTGTAAAATACCAAAGAAAAGGGAATATAAGAAAAATTAAATTTATTCGAAAGAGTTCATTCGTTGTGTCCTGAAATCTTGGCATTGGTATATTGTTAAAGTGTTCGAGCGTTGTCATTTTGGTTCTAATAAATAATGAAAGTTGCATTTGAAAATTCTACTGAACCCAAATATACACAAAATCGTTCACAGAGGCTCATTCGCACACAATACATACATGACAAGTATTATTTAGTTTACATCATGTGTGTGTGTGTCCTTTAATTTCGAAAATACCATTATGTCGAACAATATTAATTGTCCATGCACTTAATTTGCTACAATCAATTTTCTGTTTTGGGGTGTCAACCATTTTTACCATGAGTATATTTTACAAGAATTGTGCCTGTTTATCCTTTCTATTTCCACAGAGGTTATTCGACTATGTTCCTCCATCTGAACCTCTGTTGCATATAGCTCACTTTCCATAAACAGAGCCTGGATTAGTGTCATTAAAATTAGTTGTGCAATCAGCGATAATGATTCAGACGATCAGTCCCTGTAACTGTGAAAATGTCGCATCTGTGTGATGTGCACATATCTCTACAAAGACAGAGGTCATTTGCAGATGTAAAACGGTGTTTAATTGGATAATAAAGGACATTACCAGTGTGTCACTGACTGTTTTTTTGCAAAGACGTAGAATATTATCCATATGCAATAGAGGTAAGGATGGAAGAACTGAATGGAGTAACCTCTGTGGAAAGAGAATGCTGTTAACCAGGATTATTAATTTTCAATGATCACTACATGGTGTACAACCGGATGGGGATCCAAAACCCGTCCATATTGTTTTACACTATCCACTTTCGCTGTCTCAGACACAATATATTGACGGCTTTGCTGCAATATTCATTCTCACTTCCTTTCAGGTGGTTCCTCTTGAGTGAATGTATACTATTCCCTAATTATATTTTAATTTTTCAATAATTAAGTTTTTAGTTCTGTGTTCATTATTCATGATGTCATATCACATTCAATCAATCATGTTTATTCAGTAGTGCAGGCCACATGGCCCATGGTACAATTGTATTTGAACAAGAGAAAAGTAGTTGTCACATGACCATAATTATAATGATCTTAAACTGAACATTTTACAAAGGTATATTGAAGTCAATAGAAGTATATTTATATCATGCGTGTTAAATATTAGTTTCAATGTCAATTTGACATTACAGTAATGTTTGATGGACATGAGGTATTCATTTCGGATATGAGTATATCTATTACATATAAAAAAAATACATGGTATTCATTTTCAACAACATTATGATTACAATGCAAACAAATTGAATCTGTATCAGAACTATTATTATACTTTTTATTACGCTGATGGTTTACTCTAAAGTCATGCAGAGAAATGCGAAATTTACACATGGATCACATATCACATTATACATGTTTTAAGTGTATGCTTAACACAGTCATACAATGTAAGTTTGACTGCAGAGAAGTAACGGGGAATGACCCAAAAGATATGATTAATCAAAAAAATTCAAAGCAAACAATGTGAATATAAGGTTTCTTTAGTTTAACTGCTTAGTAAATACAGCTGATATTTTGGCCACTTGAACTTATTTTATTATTTCGAATTACAAAAATGATTTCAAAGGCATTACGGAACTATGTACACTCATGTTTTTACTTGATTTTCCGAAGAGAGGAAGGTGTTTTACTATTAATGACATACATTTTAAAATACATTTCATCAACTTGTTTGAGCGAAAAAACGTGCTACTGCCCCTTTAAAGGCGATGTGTGAATACGTTGTAGATTCATTTGAACAAAGTTTATTTGGAACGTAAACTGAAGCACAAAAGAAACGTCACCCCTCAGTTGTTTTCAATGATATGTATAATTATCAATGTCAAATTTCTCGAGTTTTCGACGACTGAAAAGCGAATAGTTTAGGAAATTAGTCCAAAATTTTAAATCAGTCAAATAATTCTTCTACGTGTTTTTAAAAAAAAATTAAATGAAAATTTTGAAATTGAAAATTCCCAAAAATTAATTTTGATAAAACACACCAGTTCATCGACATATAACTCATACTCTGTGTGAAAATCAATAAATGTGCCTCGTCCTGCACACATTTACAACATTTTAAACATGGTAAGGGTCATGTTGGTGTACATTTCATGTCTTACCCATGTCCAGTTTAAAAAATGATATTGTAATCACAAAATAAAACAGACACCAATTAAGTCATTAACACTACTGCCAAAATGTGTAATTGCATCGTGCCATAATCAAATGCATCTCCTTTCTTTAAAATATTGAATTAATCGAAATCAACTGAGGTGTGATGTTTCTTTTGTGCTTCAAGTTATTTGACGTGATACCTCATCTATTGAATATGACATTACCACTCTTAGAATTTGTTTTAAATACCTTTCAGTTCAACTACATTTTATTAACATTATGACTGTGAACTAATTTACAGTCCCTATAAAATCGCAAGTTTTAACTGTTTTAACACTTTCCTGCAATCGTTGTGCACGATTCCTTTTAAATGGTTTCTTCTGAAGGATTTAATGCTAACTTCCAAACAAGTTGATTCAAGTTCAGGCCAATCACTTGTCTTAACTGCCAGTCAGGCGAGTAATTGTGAAGCACGTCACATCTCTGGTATTGATTGTGTCTCCGTGTAGGTTATTTCTACTACATGAAGAGTTTTAACCTATTTGTGTGATGATGTCGGCGTTGAGACAATAATCATGGATAAATATGTTTCTAAATATGTATAATATATTTTAGATTGGATGGTGTTACGTTATGGAAAATGTCCTGTCTACTACTAGAAGATCCATACCAATTTGCGAGTTGATGTCCACAGCGTTGAGACAATTTCACCTCTGTTTGACAGATTTGTACAGAGACGAGTAACTCATTCCTATCAAGAGGCTGTAGCACGTTTTTTGCAAATTTACTTTTTCAAATTTCCCATTTGATAGTTTATGTCATTTATATTTACTTTAGAGGGTAAAACATCTTATTACACAAACCAATTATCCGTAGTTGTAAATACGGTTTTGCTTATAAAGAAAACCTTGCATCGCGGTCTTTTTGTTGGGAACATATTTTATTATTTTGAATGTCAAAAACGATCCCATGGCTTTATAAAAGTATATACACTAATTTTTTAACTTGATTTTGCCGAAGAGTGGAGGGCGTCTTACTATTGGTGACAATATTTTTCAAATACATTTCATCGACTTATTTCAGCCAAAAACACGTGCTACTGACCCTTTAAAACCTACAGCTACCTAAGTTAGTCATTCAAATAACTCCTCAGTGATTAGATATCTCAGTATACATCACTTCATGTTGTCGGTACTTGAATGGATTTTCAAGTTACATTGCACTGTTTGTAGACTAGCGTAACTAAAACTATTGCATTTTCCTGGTGTAAGGAGATTGTGTAAGGAAAAAAAACCTCTGTAAAATCAAACGTTATCAATGATGGACAACCGTTTATGATTCGCATATGGAGTATGAATTTTTTTGGAAAGTTATTTGTACATTGATCAGAATCCGATGCTGTCTATCAGAATGTTTTAGTGCAACGATAACAATCTCCATTTATAATAAATGAAGAAAATCCATTGGATGATTCTCGAAATATAATTATCATTATTTCAACATCTCCTTGTTACCTTACTTACTACTGTGAACATGTGTGCAGAATATGAAAATGATTCCACAGTTCGATGCATATACAAAAAGTATTATGAACATCTATTTCGAATAATTTTTCCTAGACAAGTTAATTGGTTGTTTACATAAGCAAGCATCCGTTTCATTTATTCTCGTCAAACCCAAGTACTCAATTAGTTGATATAAATTAAATTTTATCACGCTTTCATAACTTGAAAAAAAAATGAAAACTGAAGAGGTGAGCATGAGCTGTTTTGATGTAGTTTTTTCAAACTACGCTTTTTGAATATTAGATTTCTAATTCCGGTTTCTTTATTGTTTAATTTTTTCAACATATGTAAAGCTTTATGAACAATGTGATTTCCTTCTGGGAGGGAATTTTGTAGCTGTTTATTGACAGAGTTATTGAATTTCTTGTCTTGAAATTAATGAGACATTTCGTTGAAGGTTCTAACATTGTTATCAAGGTCAAGGTTATTAAAACTTGATCAAGTTGACTACACTTCATAATCCAATACATTTGAAAAATGTGTTATTTGAAATATAAGGAGTACTACCAAAAATTGCTTCACTAATATGCGACCAGCTGCTTAAACATATTCTGTTTAAAAATTTGACTAGTGCAATGATTTAGCATTTATTCAATATCAGAAAATCAAACAGATAATGAAGACATTAAGAAGCACCCCGACTTCCATTTAAACTTATTCACCATATAAATCGATGTTAAGAAAATGAAATGTCTGAACCTAATAAATATCAGCAGCATTTCCCCGTCTTTCTATAATGTACTAAATGGATCTCAAGTTACCATAGTAATCAATATGTGACTAAATTTGATGTCGAAAGGTGTACAATTTTACCTTAATCAATAGCATATGCTTGAGGTCATGTGATGGTCAAGATTTAATGATTATATTTGCAGTAACGCATTCACTGCCTCTGGTGAAAAGTTCAGTGTCCAGACATTAGTGCTCATCATATTTTGCCACGAGACTGGAGGCCAGGCACTGGTCAGTTACTGACCATTCAGATGTGTTAACCTTAGTTGAATAGAATGGAATAGCACTGTTTAGCACGTTCGTCTGTGGATAATAAGGTTAGGAGTTCTGAACGTCATGACCCTTGCAACTTTGTCTTATATACATGAAGTAAGTTTGGAGGTATGTTAAATTGAAAGTTATTGCCGCAGCGACCGTAGTTAGCTACCTGTAGTTTGAGACGCATTACTGGTTTCTGAAGGGAAGTCAACAGACGGGCCGACACCCTGCCACGCCAATATCTGAAGGGGGCAAAACAAAACTACAAACTTCAGTAACAAAGATTTTACTATGAAAAAAAGAGGTTTCTATGCCTATTTCTTTTGAGATGCACAGATGTGCAGGAGCAGTCTCTTCTGTTGTGTGTCTAGTTATCTAATAGATGCTTACTTCAGATATTATACAGATACAGAAAGAAGTAGGGAGATTAGTAATTCATCAAAACAAGCTTCATTGCATTGTCATGATTTTACACTATTGTCTGTTGCACGCACACATCTATCAAAATGGGAATGAGCTTCCATATATCTTTTAAACTGAAATGCCAAGAACACAACTTATCAGCATAAGAATCTGTTTCTCACATTCTTCATAAATATGTTATAACTTGGCTATCAAGGCTATCTGAAGTGAAAGGGTAAACATATATACTGTATGTGAACTGTAATTGGATTATACCCCTTGAGCCTCCTTTTTTAGAATTAGAAAATAAATCAAATTTCGTTGAGGAAATATGTAAGATATACATAAAATAATGTTGGTATAGGAATAAGGAACTCCATAGTCTGTATATATCTTGATGCAAACAGGAAAACAATCGGTTGTGTCATGTATATGTGTATCGTAGATTGGAGAGGTTGAGCATCAATTATTACTGTACTGATGTACACATTCTCAGAAAAAAGAGATTGGAAGGTAAGAACCGGTCGCATACTTAAGTTACCTATTTAAATCATAGTTATAACATAAAGGACATGATAAGGTTCAAGTTATTAAATGGAATATCTACTTAGTTGATAGAGTGTCCGCTCGTCACCTGGAAGGTCGGGGTTCGATTCCTGGTCGCGTCATACCAAAAGACGTTAAAAGATTGAAGTTGTTTCTTGGCACTTAGCATTATAAGGAAAGAACAACACTTGAACTAGCGCTGCACCGTGGCTGCCGGGTGCCAAAGGCACACAAATAAATTCCAAATTTACATTACAATGAGGAGGATGATGAAAGTCACACGGTAATACCTAGCATAAGATACATCTTTTGAATAACATAGGTTTATCATTTCAACCCCCTGTTGTCAAAACAGATTTGCAACATAATATGAATTTCATTTCCTTGGATTACTTTCATCCATAAACATACTGTGACATGAATATTATAGAAAGTTCCTGTCATTTACAAGAATATGTTCAATGTTAACAATAATTCGTCATGAGGCACCTTTTAAAAATTTGCCTTTTTTCCAAAATATTTTATTTTGAACGTATAAAAGGCAGTTGCCAAAAGTACGATCAATTATCTTTTAAGAATGGAATTAATCACACTAAATAAATTTGAATATATACTCAGCCATTATCAAAGCATCAACATGTAAACCAATCGCTGCCTACATCTCTATGAAGATGGCAAGCATAGTATTCTCTACTGTATAAGAATGATCTACCATCTCACTCACTATCATTGAAGGCATGTCCTGCTGCTTGGTGCTATATTAGGTTAAACAATCAAAGGACGAGATAGCCACTTTGTCATCAAGGATGACATATACTGGTCATCTGGGATACTTCTAATATTCTCAGCAAGATTTTGCTTCAAAAACGATATAAATCAAACGTCTGTATTCACACGAGGGACATGTTTCTCATTCACGACAACTAACTAGTTGAATCCGATATTGACACATCGTTACCAAATAAAATTGAGAATTATGATTAATGTTTTACAGGTCATTGCAAAAAAAAGATTACATCTTGTGTCTTGAGTTAGTCTTGTAAAGATGCATGATCAGTTTTGCATGATTTTTTATTTAATTCTAACAAGTACCAAATTCCAATAGCACAATAGGTGCTGGTTTATGTTATATCTTCTTACTCGACTTTCATATGCAACCCCCAAATGCTTAAAATATCAAATTTATATATGTTTCAATGAAAACCAAGGAACGGTCTCACACATGTGTAGTAGCCGACGATTATGGCTCTGCCTCACATATGTACTCGTTATAAGACCTATTGTATGCATAGGAGCAAATCTGTCATCCTATCTATTTTAGTAAAGTTTCCAAAATTACGTTTGAAATAATGGCTGCAGCTAGCCAAGGTTCATTGTCTGGTTTTCGATTATTGGTGGTATTTTCGTTATACTGAACTGATTGGCTTTAAACTGGTTACTTTCGGTTAAACTTGATAATTATCAATTTAATAACACACATTATAACATTGGATATATATCTGACCTCACCAACATAATTAGTTAAACATGCGTTGTTATAATAACCATTACCTACATTACATAACATTCTATCCCATAGCTTTGTCCACATACATGTACTTTTTAATATTTTTCTTTTTAATTTGAATTTTTAATTTATTTCTTCAGCGTATGTCAACATACTTACTCCTCCATGTGTCATGAACAATTCTTTGAACTTTGGTCCAAGGTCCATTGTCCGGTTTTCAATCATGACCACTACTTTGAATGAATGTATTTTCGTTATACTGAACTGATTGGCCTTAAACTGTTTATTTTCGGTTAAACTTGATAATTATCAATTTAATAACACAAATTATAACATTGGATATATATCTGACCTCACCAACATAATTAGTTAAAGATGCGTTTTTATAATAATCATTACCTTCATTACATAACATTCTATCTCATAGCTTTGTCCACATACATGTACTTTTTAATATTTTTCTTTTTAATTTTAATTCTTTTATTTATTCCTCCATGTGTCATGAACAATTCTCTGAACTTTGACTCAAGCATTCTAATTACACGTAAACTATTTCAATTTGAATGGAAACGTTTTTTTGTCAAACCATATAAAGAAACCTTTGCTGACCATAAATTGTTGATTAAAAATTAGAATAAAACCTACATTCACTTGTGACCAAATCATTGTCTGTTTAGGGATCCACTGTCATAATTTTAATTGTCGAGTTCATAGCCGGGACACAAGTTAGATAAAACATCCATTTCACCGAACATACGATCCCACTGCGATCGATTTTGGTCTCTCACTCACTCCCACTGACACCGCACAGAAGTTTTGGGAAGATCCCAATGCTCGCAAATAGTATCTCTCTTAATCGAGTAGCATACTGATTAGAGGCGTTTGCGATTTGGATTGTCTGTTTTCAAACATCGTACAACTTCTGCGATCGATGCGACTGATGTCTTGCTCGCAAATTCGCTTGTAATGTGCTCCTATTGGTCTTTATTAATAAGCTTTCAATGTTATGGTACTTACATGGCATTTACGGCCTAGACAATATGATTCGACAACTGGGCCAATACGGAAAAACTGGGCAAATTCGGGGAAAACCGGGTCAATACGAGAGAAACTGCGCATTTGATGAAAGTCCGAAGCCGAGATGAAGAATGTTCTCACGGCAAAGCCAAAGGCGTCATCGGCCAGCAAGAAGTAGAGCAGATTTCTTGGTTCGACATCTGACACAGAAAAATCAGCTGGTTCATGAACCTGTAGCCGTGGTTCACTTGTGACATAACAGTCATCGCTTTCACTTTTTCCAAGTGCACGTTTTTTATGTGTTTTCCATCGAGAACAACTAGGGCATGACGTAGTCTACTTGCAATCGTTCTTCGAAATGTTTGGCTATTTGCTTCCATTCTTGTTCTGTAGCGGACGTCTTGAATTCCTTGTATCTGTAGGCATCCATGATACCTTTGCAGACGATCGGGGTATCATGCGCCGAACTGATTTCCTGATAACCCTATTAGCCAGGGGTCGTACTTGCATACTGGCCACTGGTGGCTAGGTGTCTTAATGTAAGTGCGACTTTCAAACCTCTATCCAAAATAGCTCTGAAGAAGCTAGTTGCCGCATTCACCAACTATATGGGCGTCCTACTCTTTCCAAACTTTCGTCAAACAGTTCGACTGCCGTCTTCATGTAGTTTTTTAAAGACATGCGGATCTGCCCATTTTAACATCTGGACAAGATGATGATAGTACTGACTAGTGTCTCAAATATTGCGAGCCACTCTAGTACCCCCATTGTATAACGTCGACGCATTCTCCTTCATTGACGGTGTCTCATCACAAGGATAAAATGACAATGTCACGTTGTGACCTTGCGATGGAGGTCACGGTCATTAACCTCTGTAGGAACATTACTCTCCCCTTAACGCGCGGCGGGGGATAATAATGGTAGCAAATAGTTAATCAGTAAATAAATATACAAGAGACCTGTACTTTGCAAGAACGAATCATGTTCCCTGTTATTGACGTTTTGTCGTATTGGACTTGGTCATAATGCCTAATGACCAGGACCAGGGGACATTAATGCCCCCTGGTCCTGGCAATTGGTTGTATGTTCATTAAACTGTAACCTTTGATTATCAGTGATAGTCGTTTGATACCTTACACTTTGCCAACTTTTCACAGTTCACCCAGTTCCTCGTTATTGTCCGACAACAACAATAGTATGCATGATTGAATTCTACAACCACTGGAATGTGACTAAATGGGTGTAGTATAAAATATGACACCGACGTTATTTTATTGAATATAATATTTGACCTAGTTTCCGATGGAAAGATATGAACTAGAATTGTGAAAGCTTAATGTGCTAAGTTGTATTTCCTCTTGTGAACATCTATAAAGACATTAAAGGTCAGTAGAAATGCATGTCATTAAGAAAGTAAAAATTTAATTTAGCAAAGATGTCATAAATATAATAATTAAATTGTGCTAATTGCTAGTACACAAGGGATTTGTTTCAATCCAAGTAATGTCATGTTTTAAACCTCCTTTCAATATCTTTAAACCCATCATATGTTATGTACTTTGTGTGTACAATAATGTGATGCTGAAGGTATATGCTCTTATCATTGACGTTACTAATTTAAAGTGAAGCTGATAAGTTCTATGGACCAGACCCTTTGATAAAAAAAGTTCTTTTGATCAAAAAAAATTTTCCAAATAATATTAGGACTTCAAACACTAGCAGTTCCAGCTTTGATGTCTTTCTTCATATTTTTTTAATGATTTTTGATAATGTCATTTTATTACTTTTTCTTTTATCACGGCGTTTATAACACAAAACTGTCTAACTTCTTTGAGAGGAATTTTAGAAGCTGGTATGATGAATAAGAACAAGTTCTATGGATAGTCAACTTCTTTGTTGATATGAGTGCGACGTTTCGATGAAGATATTAGCACCGTTATCAAGCACGTGCAGTATCTAATGGAATGTAGTGATAAGGCGTTAGATTCAGTTTCTATGAATCAGAGTTTTAGAATGGATTTAATTATATGACACAGTTTTCAAAAAGATGCAAGATGCAAAAAATCAGAATTTTTAAATATTTGATAATGCTTTAAATTTAAACCTTTTTATTGACTGTCAGAAAATTAAAACTTATTTCACAATTTGTTTGTAAGAACCTCATTACGCGTTGTTAGTATCGAAGTAAATGGTAGGTTACATGCATCATTAGTGTTGACTGTAAATTACTATTTCTTATGGTAATACCAATGTTACTTACTGTGTTTGATGGCTGATGGATGGAATGACCCGATACTAATTTAAAT
Source organism: Gibbula magus (assembly GCA_936450465.1). Taxonomy (NCBI): domain Eukaryota; kingdom Metazoa; phylum Mollusca; class Gastropoda; order Trochida; family Trochidae; genus Gibbula; species Gibbula magus. The sequence continues at coordinate 20,784,721 of OW388294.1, read as the reverse complement.
TTTGGTACAATTAACATCTTTATATGTTGTTAGAACCGAGTTCATGTGCAGAGCATGATGAAGACTGGCTATAAATAACCGAAATGTCCGAGACCTGTATCTGCTTTATATGTTAAGTGTGTGACACGAGCGTAGAGGAATTACAGGATTTCTAACGAGCTTCCCATTTCATATCAAGTTTATGTCCCTCATGAATTAATTTTGCTCTGTCTCGAGCCTTGGCAAAATTATTTCACGAGGGACATAAACGTGATATAAAAGCGACACGAGTTATATATTCTAAATATTACCAACTTGCATTTAATACGATTATTGTGTTATTAAATAAAGTTGTGCTGTCCCTATAAAAGAACGAATCTGCGGCTTAATAAACCCTGTCAAAGCATCAAAGTTCGAATTCATACTATTGCGACGTTAAATATTCACACTTTTAAAATCAAACCATTCTATAATTCGTGAATGTCCGAATGGCGAAAATGTTGCACGTGTCATTCTGAAGGAAGCGTACATAATATAACATCTCCCTGCTCAAGGACATGAGTAGAGAGTTATCCATTCTTTGTATAATGTCACATGGCGGCCCCCATTCACATGTTTCTCTTCTTGGAATGTGTAAATAAACTAAAACAACCTCATTAAATGTAAATTTTAGATAAACATCGCCGTTTTAATGGCTCTCCTTTCCGTTATTTTTGTCTTGTGAGTATAAAGTCATTGTGCACCTTTACGAACACGTTGTTTTCACCGAGAGACTGAGCGTTTCATTGCAATGTCATTCCCAACGGTAAGAGTGAGCGCAAAACCTCATCCTGCATTCTCAACTTTGTGCTTATAAGTTTTGCTCTAGTCATGGTGTCTTTGTTAATTATTGAATAGGATCAATCATTGTAGTGAGTACAATTTTATTAATTAACTGAAGAATGAGATAAATATTAATTAGTATATAAGTGTAAAATACGTGTAATTTCATGAATGAATTCACGTTCGTTTTATGAATGAATATAAAGAAGTCCGGGCAGTGTCAAAGGTCATCGTCAGCCAATCAAATTACTTGAAGGTGTTGGTTATGGAACCCCTTTACAATGTACCACGTTGGTAATAATGTCAGATGCAAACTTTTGGCTTGTTTTGTGACGTCCTAGAGTAATGCTATGGCATCAAATTTAAGTCAAAGCAGGTTATTAATATTGTCACCATTTTTATTGATTGAATTTTTACATCTTTTCAATTAATTCTGACAATCGTTCTGACCAAAACATTGAAAAAGCGATATCCACTTAAAACTTGTATTTTGCAGTTTCTCTATATACTTTTGCATATTTTGCAATCAGATATTATTTGCCAATTTCAGTGTTTGTCACATATTAATTAAGACTTACATGCACAAATGAATTTCACAATATTTTGTAAAACGCTGAAGTTTGTACAATCCCGGAGAAGGCCGGGCCAATAGGGAAGTCATTCACTCGATTGTTCTATTCGAGTTACCATCAAAGACACTGGGTTGATAAGGATTAATTGTCTGTAAAATTGCCTCATTTCCTGTGCCAGTAAACACGTTTGTAGGTTAAGTATAAATTGACAAATGTATAAAATGTAATCATGCTTGCTTGTGTTTATCCCTAGTCATAAGTGCTTAGAGTTCAGAGCCTGTGCCCTGTATCACCCCTAGGAAAACACAAATCCATACTTTGGCGTAATGAAACCGTGCTCTTGTGTCTGCATTTTGACCATATCAACCGTCGATTTTAAAGCTTATTAACGTTTTGCAAGTATATGCCCATCAGACTCAAATTAAACTTGTGACAAGAATAGTTTAAAATTTGCTTATTTTAACTGACAATCAAAAGACATATCAGGCCATAGAAATGTACATTTTAGTTATTTTAAATTTTTTTGAACAGTTTCTCCTGGAAATATTGTTTTGAATTATTACTGATGTCAAACAATAACACATTTATGGAAAAAAAAATTTCACTATATAACTGATCGATATGCATCCATGCTCAAAACAATCATTGAAGTCTGTTGAATATTTATGAAACCGTATTTAAGATTGTTATAATCTTACTGATAGCTTGTCTTGCTAAAGGTGGAATTTGCCTGTATTGATTGCACTAGGAAATGCGGCAGCTGCAATCGTGTTAAGAAAGCTCCATTCAATGCTTCGATGTTTTTTGGATTCTAACATGAATAAAGTAAAAGAATTGTCGAAACAAATATTTGAATATATCTTATGTGATATTGTCCAATCTAGGCTGTAGGGAAATTATTATCGATTGTAACATATATAAATCAAATATACATATACATGTACAGATGCATACCGAAAGTTTGTTCACCTAATTCTGTATTTCAGTGCAAATCATTTTGTTTATTCCACTTTTTGTTGTACAGCATATCATATAATATTTCATCATACTTGACATCGATCAGAAGACCAAAAAAACAATACATATGAGTAGCTGAAGTGATCAAAGGCTTATTGCAGCTGGACCAAAATTTAACGAACCTATTGTAGTCAGAGTTGGAATAAGCTATTGCTTTAGTTATGCTGTAGTAATCTGTTAACTGTCTGTGGATATATGCAAATGGTACTACTCTCTTTTTAATGTAAATTTAAAAAATAGCATCTTTTATGACAAGACATATGCCATTTAATGGATATTTCCGTTCGAGGGAAAGCCGAGTAGAATATTTTCATGTGTAAAAGTTATACGAGTTTCCGCCTTGTTATTTATCCATTTTAAACTTGGATTGGGACCGAAAATTCTGCATAGAGTAAAAGTGCTACGGCGTGTCTGCGTGCTCCCAAATCTGCATGATGTCGGTACTTACAACGTACGGCTACCACTATTTTACCCGCGTTTTTGCCCTTAGACAGCACGCACTTGCAAGTGCGGCGGGTTGTGACCGCCGCCTGAGCCGCGCGAAAGTTACTTTGACACGAACCAACCATCAAATGAGAGATACTCCAAGCAGGGCAAGCTTTCTATATACAGGTGTACTGTGATGATTATATTTCATAGACAATCAAACTTTCATACTTAAGAAAACCCCGAGCTTCTCAAAAGATAATAAAAATAAAACTTTATTGGAAATATGATAGAAAATGCATTTTGATAATCAACAGCTATGAAAACTTCATGGATATTAAACTCAGATGTCCCTGGTCCATGTCTGAGAGGAATCTGAGAGAAAAACTTATTGAAGCTTTGTAACAGTATAAGTGTAGTTATATAATCAGTATATATAAGACTGGCATATGTGCGCAACAATTCCCGTTAGTGAGAAACATTCACAACTTATCAATTATACATCAGTTATAATTCAAAACCATGTAATTAGAGCAACATGGAGTATTTTACGTGGAACCAGTATTCATGGGATTTCTGTGAGTCTCTGTATCGCCTGTTTATTATGCATTTATAGTTTTAAGAGGCATGTCGGGAATATTGATATCACTAATTTGCTTTTGACAAATATACATTGAGTCTTTAAATGGCATTGCGAAATGGAGTACATAAGAAACTAGACATAGGTGCATGTGATGCACTGTGATGTCCCCCGCTCCAATTTTCAATCAAAACTAATCATCTAACCCTTACTTAACAATGCCAGAGGAAATAAAACAACTTTACTTTAATCGAAAAAGGTTACTCTATTAGCATAAATCAACTGCACATAAAAAAAAGAAAATAGATGGTAATTAATCTAATCTAATCTATATCTGTCATAAAAAAAATCACGGCCCTGATCTACAAGAAGAGCTCAAGTCACCTAATTTAAAATATCTCAGAATAGCCAAAGTAGCAAAAGGCACCACTCTATCACTAGGTCTAAGCAAATACCAAGTTTGGTGAAAATATATTGAACGGTTTTGAGGCCGGAAAAGGTCCCTACCCTCAATATGCACTAAGTTCAAATTGTTTCCATGGAAACCAGAATTTTTTTTTCAGAATAACCAAAATAGCAAAAGGCATCAAAGTGTATGGTCTCTGCAGGAACAGACGTACTACTAAGGTTTAACATCGCTGATTGAACAAAACTGCATAGCAATACATACATTTGGAAAGGTTTTCTTAAATGATAATAAAGGTTTAAATAACCAGGTTCGTAGGGAGAATGAAGTTCCATTGTATGATATGCATGTACCCTTCTTCACTGCATCCTTTCAATCGATAAGTATTGAGCCTCAGATAGAAAGATAACAAGATATCAAATCGAATCTAATTATATTGTTCAACCTATTTCCCTACAATGTTACACACTTCTGATATCGGTATCGGTGTTTTATGTAGCATATGTTGACCTCTGTAAAGTTTGCTATGTGAAAAGTATCGGTACTTAAAAGCACTACGCCACAGCACCCTTTTTCTTTTAATGTACAGAGTTTATATAGCGTAATTCTACCAATATTACTCAAAACCAATTAAGGAACCTTCTGTATAAACCATTCTCAACATAAGCACTTGATAAGACTACGTAACCAAATGAATTAATGCAACGTTGCATTAAATGGACACTGGCGCCCTCGGTTGCCCAGACGTGGGTTCAAGCGAAATCATTCTCAAAGCATTCTCCTACTCCACAATGAATCTGACTTACAGATACTTCATAATCAAACTTTCAAGCTATAATAGCTAATTTTTAGAAACCTACTTTGGTGAAACGTTTCTTCTTGTACATATTAATACTCGTCCTTTAGTCCTTGGATCGATAAATATGTAGTATCATAAACATGCTGATTAAGAAAGAAGACCTAATGATATCCAGGGAGCGCTATTGGGGAAGTGCTATTGGTTGATTGTTGAATTTAGAACAGAGACAGTTGTAGTTCGTATGCAAATTAGTAATACCCTTCAAATACATTTTATATATTAACATGCTTATTGGAAAATCTCAACAGTTACAGTAAAAGTTAGTAAGGCACAATTTGTCAAACACCAAATCAAATCACAATTGCCACAGTTTTTTAACCCCCGGGGGAAACACAAGCGGGTTATTTTCATGGCGCAGCCCGTCTGTCCGTCAGTACGTCCGGCTGTCCTTCCTACCGCCCAACCGTCCGTTTGTCACAAATCCCTGTGCAGAGCATATCTCTAAGACTATACATGATAGACAGATTTCTTAAATTCTTTTTTGCGGGTTTCACAAAAACAGTGACTCTGTAAGGAAGTTATTTTGTGCAGAGCAGATCTCATAAACTAAACATGCTAGCTTCACATGTTAGCCACGATCTTTAGTTGTGCCTTTTGAGGGTTATACGGATTTCTGAATTTTACTTTTGGCGTTCACCATGGAAAGTCATTTTGTGAGGAGCATATCTCCCAACTATACATTCTAGCTACAAACCTCATACACTTGTCAACCATGGTGCCTAGATGTGCCTTTTGAGGGTTAGACCCGTATCTGAATTTCATTTGTGGCGGTTTGCATGGAAACAGGACCAAACAGTTACTCTATATCTGATAACTAATCTTTACACACATGTTAAGCATTCCCATAGATGTGTCTTTCCTTTTTACAATTATGCCAAACTATATGTGATCTGTGTTTCCATCGGCAGTAACTTTGTTTATATGCTAAGCTGTTAGTAGACCATGTTGATTCTTCCTTTTATTTCAATTTCTGTTTCTGTGTTTCTGCTCTCTACTGTGTTGACCTATCGTCTGGTCTGTTTCATCTAGTTAGAGCAGAAAGTCATGCTCAGCGACATCTGAGAGCAGCAACCTGATTATTGTGGCCTTAACAGATTGGAGTGAATATTTGCTTTAATTCAATTGACTTTTGTATTGAGAAGTCCAACACTTGTTCCGATTAAATTTTGGACAGTAAAGACACACTCTTCTAAATAACCAGGAACAGATAATGAGAAAACGTCAACGAAAACGAGACAACTTCGATTATTTTGTTTGTTACCAAAACTGAAGTATTTCCCAAGAAATCATACCTTAAACAGATATAAAATATAATTTGTTCAGAGATAATGATTAAATTTACTACCATCTTGATTACAGTTGACAATCATCTTTCTTTATCAATAGTAATGCTTCTAGTCTCATACACCAACACCTCAATATCAGCAAGCATTATTGGTCGTTACAGCCAGGTTCCGAGGGGCGTTTCTTAACTGGTTTATGAGGTTGATACGTCTATCACTAGATTCATGTTCTCAATTAGAACCTAACACATTTATAATGTCCTGTCACAACCAGATACTATATTTGGTTTTGTCTACCCTAAGTTCCCCTAAAAAATAATTTCACCTTGCTGATATACATCATTCTCTCATTAATCCCTTCAGATTTCCGATGCTAACCTCTGTTCTACACAGCTTGAAATCGAGTGCAAAAGGGAGTGTCCTGATTGGTTGCAATTGAATCAAGTTGTGCAATCAGCGACGCCGTTATAAAAGGGATATATGACAATGACACGTCATGAATTGATGCAGATTTTGCCATGATAATAGGATAAGTTAAAGATCAGAGGCAGTTACACGCATCAGTTGCGACCAATATCACATTACATATTTGACTAGATAAAGAAACACCAAGCTCTCTGACTACAGCAGTCGTTGGTACTATTGGTCGTTTACTTGCACTGTACCAATATAAAATTATTAATGTAACATCCCCACCAGTATAGAAAAATTTTCAGTCCAGCATTTCCTAATCTCAGTCACTGATTGACATGATTTTTGAGTTCCCAGTGACTGTAACACCAGACAGGGTTTAACACCAGGAGTTCCATATTATATTGCCATTATTGCAATATCAGTTTATTTGTTTAAAGGTACTTCCATTGGGCTGTTTGAGGTCGCATGTGCCAAACGTTATAAATTGTGTTATTTTATCGAGAAGTACCAACTTTTGCCGAAAATTGCCGTTTTGATGATAGTCAGCTCAGTATACCGGCGATATAAAGATAAAGGTATCAATTTCTGATCGAAAACCGGACGTGTGGCGCACGTCATTAAATCAAACGTTATTTACACCAGACAAAAAGGCAAATTTGGGTTGATGATGTTGACTAGGTTACACATAGCAATCTGTTAGATATCATTTAATAACAATCAATATATTACTGTATATCAGACTAACTATACGGGGCCAAATTCACAAATAGCAAACAAATTAGTCGTACATTAGAATTATCACTTACAGTTTATCAGTGTAACTCGACTAGAAATAGTTACTTATTACCATGTGTTAAAGGTCATTCAATGACCAGCATTTCATTGCATGTCTTACTACAGTTGTCAACTCTGACTACTAGCAGACCAGTAGACATATATCACACTTAACAAAGAATCCATCACGAGTTTTGTGCAAATGGAGAATTACTATCGTTGACATCCCATCTAATAATAACCTTTGCAGCGTTGTTTCTTCTCATAATCTAGCTCTGAATTGTTAGTGGTTTATTGTTTACTGTTCTCACTAGGAAATGAACTTCAAAACATATTTGTTTTATTTGTTTTATATATAAATGTCCTGAAGTGGATTTGTCAAGCTTAACAAATTTTAAATTTAGATTTTAAGATAGCTGTATCTCATTAACAGCTAAAAGCAGCAATTATTTGAGGGATTAATTTTCGCAGCACTCTAACAGACGGCTACCATCAAGACCGTCAACTTTCACAAAATATTTATTTTTACTTAATAGTGGAAGTTTCAGTTTCACGATCAGGATAATGTTTCTAATTTTCAAGTTCAGTTTTAAAGATGTTTAATTGTAATTTCTTGTTGCATTAGATTATACGAAACTTATTTGAACAAAATTTGGCCTTTACTTAAATTTTCATCAGGTCTTTCAGACCTTTCTATTTGGTTGAAAAAAAATTTAAATGCACATTTTGCAAATTCACAATACTACACTCTTACGGACTATTTCACTCCAAAGCCGCCTTCGGACATTCAGGAATGTATATTTTCACTTTGTGCATATGCACGATGAAGTAATTGATGGCTTGCTTTACAGTAAATAGCTGCTTATACAGATCCTAGAAAACTGGACCCATATTTTCGAAGCTCTCTTACCGCTAAGATAGTCGTAAGTGCCATACATTAACGTTGGCTTACGACTATCTTAGCACTAAGACAGCTTCGAAAATATGGGCCAAGGTCCTGATATGTAATGATCACATCACTACCGTTGCTGTATCACCCAAGTGTCTTCTGATATAAAATATATCAATACGAGTTGATTAAAGTGACAATCAACGGGTGTTGATATATTTTATATCAAAAGAAACGAGGGCGAGATTTTATTTATCATTCAAAATCATTCTTCAACAATCACGATCCAAAAACTGACATATCTGAAACACAAAACTGCCATTTAGCTTCTTCAGCAATGATCTTAGTGAGGTCATAGCATTGTGACGTCATAAGCATTGTGACGTCATAGCATTGTCAGCAGTGTTCTCGGTGATGCCAAAGCTTTATGATGTCATTACCTGATGATGTAATAGGATTATGACGATTTGATTGTAGCGATATGTACAATGTAGATATCGCTTGTGGATATCGATTGATCTCACACAAGAGATATCTAATGTTGGAGGTAGTTTTGAATGATAAATAGTCTGTATCTGATATCTGTCCTTTCTTGACTAATACCATGTTTATCTCATCGAGTGAGGTAGAAAGCAGCCACGAGTGAAAATATATAACTTTTCTACCTCACGAGATGAGATAAACATGGTATTTGTCAAGAATTGACGGATATTCTATTTTTTATATGAGGTTATCCTTGTAATTACGTCCGAAAAGGGACATTTTCACACCGTACGGCCGCTGGGAACAGCCAGTCGCCACAGCAACACTGTGACGTCATAAGCCATTTCGCCGCGTGAGACCGTTGTTTTATGACGTCAAATTATATCAGTCACCGTTCGCAGTGAAAATATAAGTTATTTTCACTGTAGCTTGATAGACGGTTTATTTCACTGATAAATCCCAGTATTTCACTGCTTGTCATATAATAAAAGCACTTATCCTACGGCTAATACATCAATAAACGTTTTTGCATTGTTTATATGACTAATGTTGTTATGTAAATATCAGTTGATACTATCTATGGCTGATCTTATTTACCACACCAGATATATGGTGCATTATGTATCTCCAGATATATGGTGCATTATGTATCTCATTAATCTAAGGCAACAAGATTTGCATTCAGCGTAACATAAATGACGTTTGTCGGCATTGTTGTTTGTCAAATTATTGCTAATGCAAAAACGGGAACATAAACTACTCACTTGTGGTTTTTCAGTGAAGTACTTAATGGAATACATGTATGTTATCAATGTGTTAAAAACTTTAATTTCCATCTATACACTTGGAAATTAATTAAGCAACATCCCAGTTTTTAAACTGAAATACGGTGCTCTGGGATTGTAAGGATAAATTGAACGGTTTTATCTCCCCAGACATGACAATAGGTTATTTAGCGACTCATTCACTGAAATAAAAATCCATCATATGCAAAATTTATGAAAATTCGAGGAAAAAAGTGTTGGTACTGAATTTAGACCTAAAGAAACTATTGTCCTAAACAATAGTCCAGTCCACAACTTCCAATTTTTTAAAAACGATAATGGAGAAAATGCCTACAACTATATGATCTGTGACTAAACTTGAGATTATCTGAGTTCAGTCTGTTTATTAAACACTTATTCTTGCTTTATATAAGAAAATACCGTAAGTAGTGACAGTATTTTTTCATTAAGACAAGTTTATTGAAATTGACAGCTTCATGATTTTACGAGTTGAAAGTGCATACTGCTTTAACGAGTGACTTTTGTTAAAAAGTTAGTAAATAAAGTGTTGGTGTTGCTTAATTAATTTCCATGTGTATATATACATTTACATAAGTGAATTTTATAATTTAGACCTAAGCAATAGTATTTTGTCTAATATGTAATAGGGATGGTTTTTCGAGGAATAAAATTTGCAAAATAGAAAATCTACCGAGATCTATCCTCAATATCGTTCAGGGGTTTCCACGAGGAATCTACAGAACATGTTCGTATCCCGGTAGATGCATTATTTTGCAAATTTTATTCCTCGGAAAAAGGTCGAATTTCAACAGAATGTGACAAATCGATGTCAACTTATACGTTAGACGTACAACTACAGAATATATGCATGACATGCTAAAAGGTTCACATATCATGAACTAATAAATTTTAAAGGCTTGAAGCATGCTCAGTTGAAGCTATTCAGTGTTTGTATGGTTCCATTATGTAATTACTCAATACCAATTTACTCCATACAGTTTAGTGTTACAACATATCATAGCAAGATTTTATTAAGTTTACACTTAACATCATGTCAGTTTTGTTGTCAGACTGTCAGATATCAAAGGACAAATACGATAGTTTTCGTAAATTAGATGTGGTACTCTTTTGTTTATTGACAAAATATCATAATTCCTAGCCTGCCCCTCAACTAACGTATTGCCATTATTCTTCTTAATTTATTATTAATGTTCATTTTCTCTGCCAAATGTAGATTTTGATACTTATTTCTCGCTTTTCAAGGAGAGTAATCATTTCATAAAAGCAATATCAACTTGGAAGAACTGAGTTAGTGTCAATGATTAAGATGTACATTGACGTCTCGTTTATATCCGTACTTGACCTTTCTTGTATTCATAGAAAACTGTCTGGGAAGAGTAATATGACACTTGTTTGTCAGTAACGATCATCTCTAACTTGTCAATACTTATATCATATTTTGCTGCGAATGCATCGTATCACACTTTGAATGTCAGAAAAACGTGACAAATATCATATTTGAAGCTGTAAAATAAGTTCTCTCAATCGTTATTGTTTTTTTAAAAAGAACGTAAAATCAATTATCTGGCTTTCATTTGATAAAAGTTTTAACATTATTGTTGTTGAGATGTGATCATGGTAATTGTACAATGATATATTGATGGTTATGATTGCTTTGATATGACTGGATTTCTGATGTTCAATAAGTCATGTACTGGGCACGTAAATGGGACGTGTAGTTCAAGTTCTGCTCATGAGCAGGTCTGTTGCTCGAATTTATTATATATTTGGCACATTGGGATGAATATGCAAGTTGTGCGAAATTATTGGAACTGAATTCGCACACACCGTATTCTGGCAAGTACCATAGCAAAATATCATTCTGAAAATCACTGAATGTCCCTTTAATCACTAGAGGTTTTTAAATATTCTTTAAAATTTATACTTAAAAGTTGCCATTAAAAAAATAGAATTTAGTCGTCTATAAAATCCATGTCTTTGCTATACATGAAGTTGAAAAAACAATATGGCACCTCTTGGGTATGGAATGTTTTTTTAAATTCTAAATTCTTGATTTAATTTTTCTGTAGTGATATCAATGCAACGGCCTTGGGTGAATGTTTCCGAAACTTTTAAACAGGAAAATTTGCACAAAAAACGTCCATCTCGTATTGATGTAAGTAAATGAGATCAACGTGTCAGTGTCATTAAAACTTTAGAATCAAACCCTATTTGATATTCAATTCTCATGTTCGATACACTAACATTGAGAGTTAAGTGTTTGTTTGCTTTTTTATGATTCCTGTTCAATTTATTTTAGGATTTACGGCTGTAATCACGTTCACACTTAGGCAACGTCTTGGCAATATCATAGTTTATGGAAATATATTTGTAAACAATTAATCATATTGCTTGATGTACAAGATAAAATGTCTCCAATTTGTCCCATAACTTATTTTGAGTTGTTATAATTAGTCAACACTATCTTTACAATCACTGTGCAGTACTTCAATGACCCAAATAAAATGCAAAGTTTACTTCATTTTCTTTTGTATAGGTCTTCGCTTTCTTCCTGTCTTAATGCACAGTGCCTTTCAAAACGGTTTCTTCTGACCGATTTAATGCTAAATTTGTATCATTTGGAAGTTAATTCACGTACAGGCCTATCATTTGCCTTAACCAGCCAGGGGAGTAATTGTAACGCCCATCACATCGCTGGTATTGATTGTGGCTTTGAACTAATGTAAGTAATGTATACTACTGTAAGAGCTCTTCCAATTTGTCTGTTGATGTAAAGGTGGAACATTTACTTTATTTGATTTAGATGTTTCTAAATGTTATCGACTATGTTAATAAATACTTTTGATCGGACATTGTAAAGTAAGATAATGAAATATGTCTACTAATATAAGATATTTGCCCATTTAAGAGTTGATGTTGTCACCGTTGAGTCGATTACCGATTATCTGGTTGACTTATATATTTTTGTAGATGCTTTACCATTTTGTATTTTGATGCTGCCAGCATTGTTATGTGTTATGTTGGTGTCAGCGTTGTTTTGAATCCAGATGTGTCAACGTTGCTTTAAGTTATGATGTTGTCTGTGTTGCCTTGTTTACTGATGTTGTCAGCGTTGCTTTGAATTACGATGTTGTCAGCGTTGCCTTGGATTCTGATGTTGTCTTGAGTGGATTTTGGCAAGGAAAAGGGCATCATGGTTTGCGTTAATGTCAATAAACTAGGATGTCTTGTCAGTCTTCGTTGATGTTGTTCAAGTCTGTGAAATCTCAAATTGAAATTTTACTGATTGAATAAAAATTGTCAACGATGTAATAATCGATATTTGTGTATCTGAAAAAATTTCATGGTCATTAAAAGTATTTGTTAATACACGCAAATAACTGAAATAGGGTTTATGGTGATAAATTTGCTCATTAAAGAAAGGGTTTTAACGGAGTATCTGACTGATATTGTTTAATGATAACACATATGTTTTGATATAATGTCCACAAAGTAACATATGATAGATCGTTAGACTGATAAACAATGTTCTGTAATGTGGTAGCAAAGCTTTCCAATCTCGTAGTACCAATGAATGGCTTCACTTCTCTTTGTATCTAATAATCACATTTTCAAATGTAAAGTCATAAACATGTTACCTTCTAATATGTTTCAACTTGATTGTGTAATAATCATATATCAATAACATACTTGTACTGCTATGTGTAAACAGGAATGTGGAATTTTCACAAAATACCCAGAAGTAGATAATCCTTTGAACATCTTCATGAAAGATTATAAACGAGTTTGTGTTATTCTGGACAATTTATATAAGGCAATCCAAAATGTCCAGATGATTTCATTAAAATAATGGTATAACCCATGTTTGCATGATAAAACAAAATTTCATAGTAGATCATACGTTATCACAGTCTATACATGCGCAGGTAGATACTTTATCGAAATATAAGAACAAAACATGAACATTATCGATTTTGAGTTTTATGTGTTTAGTTTTATTGTTATATACTCATTTCAATATACATGTGTGCTCGGGTTTAATGGCAACTTCAAAGTTGAACAAATATCTCATTTTAGTTAAATGAACTGACACAAGTCAAATGTTTCTTTGTCGGTGATCATCAAGTGAATATAACACGTCATAATGAGATAATGTTATAGAGTTTCTAATGTTAACCTGAATAACCAATGAGAGGGTTAGGAAACGTCAGAAGGAAATTTATATGAGGAATCAGTTGGCTTGTGTAAACGGAATATGTATCTCTCGTTGACATTTTTCAAACACTCATAAAACACTTTGGGTGTAACTCAAACCATTAACTGTTACTTTTTCAAGAAAAGGCCTATTCAGATTCTGTACAATAACAGATAATAAATGCATGGGTAAACCATAATGCGTGGAGATATAAGTTAAGGAGTCGTTTGAACTACAAACATGTATTCAAAACCTTACATAGGCAAGCTATACATTCTTTTATCCTTTCAGATCTTGAGCAACTTATATAGGGATCGTTATACACTACGGAATATTTCTATGTTACATTTACTTCCATTCTCTGATGGCATGTTTTTAATATAAAAATGTCGTGACATACAAGGGTTGAAACTTTCATCACCAGGGAATTTTGTGAGAATCGTGGAATATTCCCCGTATGCAACAGATATGAGGATGGAAGAAATGAGTGGAGTAACGTCTGTGGGAGCTGAATACAGTCCGTTTTAAACTGTTTGAACAGTTTGCTGCAATCTTTCTACACGATTACTTTTAAATAGTTTATTCTGAACGATTTAATGCTAACATGCAAACATTTGGATGTTGATTCTCGTTCAGGCCAATCACTTGTGGTAACTGCCAGTCAGACGAGTAATTGTGAAGCACGTCACATCTCTTGTATTGATTTGGTCTCTGTGTAGGTTTTTTTCTACTACATGAAGAGTTTTAACTAATTAATGTGTTGATGTGGATGGTGAGACAATTTCCTTGGATAAATATGTTTCGAAATATCATCAATACATTCTATCTTTGATGGTGTAAGGTTAAGGAAAATTCTACTAGAAGATCCCTTTACGCATGTTTGTTGATGTCGTCATCGTGATGAGAAATGTTTGACAGATACACATATATCTATGTAAAATACTTCCTGATCTTTAGATCGACAGAAATTCTGCCAGACCTTCTGCCAGTAAGAAATAAAATGCACCATTTTGAGTGGACATCGATGTAATTGGAATTCATGTCTTAACTGAAAGATGATTTTGATGTAAGTAAATAGTTTGAAATATCAAAGTAATTGCTTACTGATTGATTGAAATAGTCAACATCATATTATAAAAGGGGAAAAAACCCATAAATTCTGAAATATTTTGAGTTTGATTTGATAGTAAATGTCGTTTGGAATTTTTTCTATCTTATACATTTGTAACTAATTCAGTATTCAACTTGGCTGATATTTACATCTGTCAATGTCTCCTTCACAAATTGACAGACACTGAACGGCAATTGCAACTCTGTATGGATAAAATCCATTAAATGGCCGTTTGAAACCGCCTTTTAATTTTCAAAAGCAAAAACATCTTGTGAGCATGATTTTCAATATCTAGAAATGCATAAAGATCCAGAATAATTTCTGGATAAATACAGAAAAAGATTGCTTAGGCGCACTAATATCATTAACAGTAAGCCAAGGCGAAGGTCATTATATCTCCAATATCTGGTTGTTACCCTCATGAAAGTACGCCACAATAGGACATTTAAAGGAAATAGTTAGTCGTTTCTGTACGATTCTGTAATAAATACTAATACTATGAATCACTATCATATGTAGCCAAGAAATGGGAAGTAACTCTAATGTTAATGTTAAAATGCCTCACTGTTTGCACAATGGCTTTTTCTAAGTTGTTAATTGTGTTTATGAATGCATGAAAAACCTCGGTAAACTCCCTGTGACGTTAACAATGGTGGATAACAGTTTAATAAATCGCATAAGGTGTATGGAGCTTTTAGGTAAATAATGTTCATACTCATCGGAATCCGATTTTGTTTATCATACTTCTTTAGTTCGCCTATAAAGTCTCTTATCTCTTAATGATAAATGATGAAAATCCATTGCCCGATTCTTGAAATATCATTATCATTATGTCGACATCGTCTTATAACCTGACTTTACTATGGGGAACATATGTGCAAATTATAAAAATAATTCAATCAGTCTCAGGATATTCAAATGCTAATAAATGACCGATGCATTACAAAACATATTATGAACATTTATTCAGAATGTGGGGCAAGTCCTATATACAATTGCACAGTTTTCCTAGACAAGTTAATTGGTTGTTTACACAAGCAATAACATCATAGTTTAGTGGTCAAGAAAGTGCTAATTACTGTTTACAGCAAGTTTTTAATTGCAATGGGAGACGTCTTCATGAATCATTATCAACTAACCAATTGCAATGTATTATTTACATCCATGACATCTTTACAAACAACAGATAAGACATGATTATAACAACAGACAAATGGATGAGGAACCCTCAAAGAAACATAGTTTCAGGTCATGTAAATCCTCCTTTTACGGTATCATTAGTTGTTTGATTCTACTCATAAAGTACACAGTGCTCCTTATTATAATATCGATTTAAATTTGAATTTTCCATAATGTGATCAAATTAAAATTAAAGGTTCTCGAATATATATATAATAAATCATGAGATTGTTCAACAAGGGCTATTTGTTGTTTTTATTACTTGCAAAGAGACCTTCCAAAAGAAATATCATTTGTTAGTCATGAAAGAAAACCAAACGATGTCCTAAGACTATGTCCTTGTTCAATTCACAACACTACCAAACATTGCAATGACAGTAAGCTAGCTTATTTTGATCTATTTCGTTGTCGTGAATTCTCCTCAGCATTTTTGTAAAATAGATTAAACATACAGATAATGATGACATTAAAAATACTTCCATTTAAACGTCTTTACCATATAAGAGTCATTCTAAAAAATGTGGACAATTCCTGTCCTCCATATTCTATGCTGTCTAAATCAGCGAGAACAGTCAGGATTGAGCTGTTTTTATGTTTAATATAAATATACACATCAAATATGACTAAAATAACACTTTCATTTGTAAATATACACCCCATTAATTTTTAATTTGATTAATAAGATTTTAAAGTGGTTAATTTGCGATGTCTCAGCAAAGAGAAATGCAATTTCAAACGCCTGTCATTTGAAAATAAATGTCTGAATGTTATTATTTCCACATGTGGTTGAAAGTAACAACAATTTAAGCACTTCTTATGTGTATCAACTAAATTTAGGCCTATGTTTAATATTATATATTAATATTATATTAATATTTTTAATATAATTGAAGTCGTTAAAGTCATATTACTAAAAGTTTCATTGCGAGTCATTCCTTAAATACTACATGTGTCTCAACAATTAAAATTTGGCAATGGCTTGAGATTTCACTAGCATTCTGGGATACTCTCTCTGTCTGTCCAGTAACATAGGGTGTCTTTACAATAACAGTGTTGTCTTTCCTGTAACATCATTTATTTCTTAATTAGTTACATAAATATTAATGATATAATGTCGACAATATCCTGAAAGAATACATTCATATGTATATGTATGACGATGTCAGTAAAATATGTTATTACAAAGTCAACTTACTCCAGCATTCTGTTTTCCTAGATAAACAATTGGTCGCTATTATTTCTAATTCCTAAGTAAATTATGAGCACATTTTGTGATATACCTACTTCTTAAAAGACAAAGTTTTAACATTCTTTTGAATAATTTGAAATACTCACTATATTTAAACATTTTTACCACAAAATATAACTGTTACAGGAAAGACACTAATAGTCACACTAGCTAATTAAATTAATTGGCCACAGACTTAATATATCTCATTAAGCCCTGATAATGATATGTCCTAACATTTACATTTTCAAAATGTTGTGTCCGGAATTGTGCACTTTTTTTTACTCATAAATGGATGTTAAGAAATTGACATGGCTGAACTTAATTAATATCGGCAGCAACGTCATGTCCTTCTATAATGTACTAAATGGTCTCAAGTTACCATAGTAATCAATATGTGACTCAAATTGATGTACACCTTTACCTTAATCAATAGCATATGGTTGAGGTAATGTCGTGGCCATGATTTAAAGATTATATTTGCAGCAACGAAGTGACTGCCTCTGGTGTAAAGTTCAGTGTCCACAAGTTAGTGCTCAGCATATTTCCCAAGAGACTAGCTGTATGAGACACTGGTCAGTTAGTGACCATTCAAATGTGTTTAACCTTTGTTGAATAGAATGGAATAGCACAGTGTTTTCCAATTTGATTTTCGTATATGTAAAAGCAGAATCTCCTCTAAATGAAATATCATTTGTTAGTCATGAAACAAAACCATGCAGTGTCCTAGTACTATTCCACTTTGCAACTCATAACACTACCACGTATTGCATTGCAAGCTAGTTCCTAGATAAGATTCTTTGTAGAAAGTCTTTGTAGAAAAATTTGTATCAGTCAAAGCCTCACGCTGACGCGTTCGGCTCCGAATGATAACATTGGTATAGAAACTATTTTAGACTAACAAAAAGTTAAAAACACAGTAGGTTTATCTGCTATGTAGAATACAACTATGTAATGCAAATGAACAGTGCAGTATTTGAATATATGTTCAGCAATTATTACATCATCAACGTACAAAGGAATCGCTGCCTACGTATATCTCTTTGTATATCGCAAACATGGTTGTCTCTGCTGTATATGAATTGATCTACTATCTCGCTATCATTGAAGACATGTCCTGCTCCTAAGTACTCTATTAGTTTAAGCAATCAAAGGTCGAGATTGCTACTTTGTCATCAAGGATGACATATACTGGTCATCTGGGATACGTGTAATACTCTCAGCAAAAATTTGCCTGAGATGCCATATAAATCAAACGTCTGTATTCACATGAGGGACATGTTTCTCATTCACGACAACTAACTAGTTCAATCCGTTATTGACACAGTGTTACCAACTGAAATTGAGAATTAGGATTTATGTTTTTCAGGTCATTGCAACGAAACATCACATCTCGTGTTAGGGTCTCACAATACTGAGTAGATCGCGAATATTGACTGTATTTTACTTAAACGTTCAGAATTCTTCATAAACTATTTGATACTTTCAAACTTCCTTAAATACCAACTACAGCTTCAAATAAGCTGTGATGTACATTACGATCAACACAAAGCAATAGCTGGGTTACTGATTTGGGTATAACGCCCATAACTCTTGATTAATGCATTGGTTATGTTTCTTGATGGAGATTTAGGTGGTCATATTTCTACATGTCTGACATTGCATAGGGACTATAATTATGATCGAAAGGATAATAATGCAATGCAGTAAGAGCGCAATTAAGTAAACATACATGTGACGCTCGCATGGCTTACACACTGTACCCCAAATAAGGATGTAGGACATCTTCTGCTAGACAGATGTAGAAACATTGTAAAACAGTTTTATACATCAGTACCCCGTGGTAATATGTGCTAATCATATTAACATGATTTCATGTATAACATTTGTCACAGTTCATAATAGTTTGTTAATTTGGCCATCTTGCCTTATGGCATTCCCTTTCTAACTCTTTCAATGTACACCTAAATCAGTGTACGGAAAAGAGTATTTATTTTACCTAATGCAGCTTTGACGATTTATGATAATCATCAAGTAATGTCCACGATGTCATACTTTGGCTGGCAACAATATTTCATTTCTACATCATTTCACACAACCAATGTGACACAACACATCACGATCCAATGTGGGGTATGCACTCAATCCATTAAGCTCATCAATCGGCTCATCCATCCGACAAAATCAACATTCATTGATGCTGAACTTCATATGTAAGCTAATTTTATAATGCATTAAAATAATATAACATTTTTAAAATAACTATTATGCAAATAAATTCAAGGACTTGTCCTTGAAGGAATGTCCTTGAAGGAAAGACCACTGAAAGTGTCCCAATTCTGTTATGAAACTTCCAAGTCATTGCGATCTCTGTTTCTTCATTGATGTTGCTGCTTGAAGAATAGCCTCGAGTTAATGCTATTGATCACATCATTATTGTTCTAATATCACGGATGTCCTGGGAATGTCAACAGGGTCGTTGATTGCTTAAAGCTGTTTATGACATTATATACAAGACTTAATAAATAATAATGTTTTCGCCATACTATTTACATCACCTGGTCAGTTTTGAAGTCGTTGAAACATACATAAAATTATACATAAATCCTTACATCCATGCAGTTGTAAACAGGAAGGTTGTTTGCCTGTCTAAATGCAAACGTCGTGTAATCTGTATAACACCTTATTTGCTGCAAGTACAGTGAGTAAGTAGAGTAATCATTTGTCTATGTGTATACTAAATTGAACTTAAGCTTATGATTGCCATAATGACATAGACTGAAGAATCACGTCGGAAGCATATATGCCCTTCAGACTATTTGAGGCAGGTAATCTTAAGAAATTTCAATGAAGAATGGAGACATTTATACAAGTTGTTTTTACTTTATAGCCGATAATTCGCCATAAATACGAAAGTGCTTATTGTCAAATGTTTTACAATTATCAAAGAAATATCTGCTGAACCTTATGTCTAAATTAGATAAGAAATGATATATGATATCTTATGACGAAGGCACGGTATTGGATGACTTAGCCGATATTTTAAAGAGGGAAATAATTATTGAACTTCTGAAATTCTAAACTACCATTACTGTTATTTGGTAGGTTTAGACGTTCAACGCGGGTCAAATGACAACATGTTATTTATAGCTATACTTGTACTTAAAGGCACTGTGTCACAGCAAATGTTATTAAATATCACTAATTCAGCGATCTTGCCCATTGCTCGTATATGAAATTGATCAGCCCTAATGTATTCTACCATATAGTCAATTTGAAATATTTCTAAGTATTCGGGTTTTAAAGTTAATTTAAAAAGTTTGCTTGATTTAATGCAACGTTGCGAAACCTAGATAGAGTTAGCTCCCTTTCGAGATGCTAGATGGTACCCAGTTCATGGGGGGACTTGATTTGCCAGCCGGGCTATCGCCCGGGTCGCCCGCAACCCGGTTGTCGAGATATCGTTGTCATTGTCGCAAACACTTTAGAAAATTTCAATTATTAGTTGCAGGGCAACTAAGTAACAATAACCCGAATCAACTTGATTTGGTTCGTCTGCTCGGATCACCCGGATAGCTATAGCGGGCTATGCTCGGGATAGTGCAAATCAAGTGCCCCCTATTGTTTACATCCGTGAAGACCCTTTCTTTCGCCAAATACCAGAAAAATACTTAGAAATGCAGCGGACGGCGGCAACAGATGGTTTACATCAAGCAACCATCAGGCTAAATGAAGTTCGAGGAGTTCGAAGCGCGATATCAGGTGTGCCGATGTGAAGTGAACAAGCCAGTAGACGATGTAAACCGACCGAGGCGAGCACGATCGTCGAACAAGCCAGGTACAGTGCTGTCGGGTAAACCTACGCACCTAAGAAATAAGCACAACATTTATATCAGCAGAATGTATCTCAAGATGATAATTAAGTCTTTCAGTAATAACACTAATGTAGAAATTGTAAGTAGATTTGCTAAATGCATTGACGCTTAAAATAATCAACAGTGATCAAATGACTATTCCCATAGGTCAACTAGTGTAGGTTAAAGATACGCAGTCAGAGTTTCACTAATCATACATTTCAAATTTTATGATTTATGAAAAGTATTTCCAGAAGCTGATGAAAGTACTAGTAGACCAGGTAGAGGAAGTATTTTGTTTCCTTTGAAATTCGGTATCATGTGACAAAGCAAAATGTTTTATTATGTTTTCTTCATTATGATTGTTATAAATTTTTAGCAATTTGTCGCTATTTGGTCAAGAAACATCATTGTAAAAGTTTTCACCTGCTAGAAACAATTTAATATCTTCTAAACTTTCCAAAAGAGACAATAAATGAAGTCAATACACTCTCTACATATACTTATGTTGTATTGGTCGCAGTGCATATTTTTACCTCACACAGCTGTACTATTTATACCAGAATTTTGTTGTGTACAGTACACTTTCTGCATGGTCAGTGACCCATTTGTCAATTTGTAGTTGAGGTATCATTTCACACATGTAACAACATTTTTAAAAAAGAGGATCCATATTTAAAAAAAGATCTGGTTGAATAATAACCAATCGACAAGCAAGCCTACACACAGTGTAATGATTATAGTGTGTTTATGTATGTAATTAGTGGCTGCCTTTCAAACAATAAAATCTGCTAATTTCATTGTAAATAAGAGTTTTCAGGCAACAACATTGGATTAACTTTATTTTTTATTTTTTCAAGCTTCTCTCATCTTTAAAATAATCTTGTCAAGGAATGTCTGTTCGACACTGCATTAAACATTGTTAATTGTATCCCTTTTCTCCACAGAAATGATGCCTTCCTCAGAGGGAGATCCGCACCAAAAAATAAAAAAATTGGGGACATGGACATCAAAATGTCTGATGTTTCCAGTATTTCGATGGATCACTATGGGTATGAAGAGATGCAAATGTATAATGTATAATTTTGGTAAACTACTTTAAGTAAGTTGGTAGTGAAGGGGTTGAACCTGATTAAAATATATATTTTACTTTTCTGATCTTTTTAGGTTAATATGTCACTTTTTCAAAAGTAAGGTAGACAGAAGCTTATGTATGATTATTCTCCATGCCAGGCAACTAATTATATAAGCCATGAATAACTTTTTTTTATAAAAATTGTTGACATTTGCACTGTGGTGATCAAACATGTGAAAGGAAATTTACTCCTTTGTTAATATGTGGATTAATATAATATGAAATGTTGAGAAATGACTGAGCTGTGCATATATGTAAACTGATTGACACATTAATTTTTCTCTATCCGCAGAACTGACTTAGCAGCTGATGGCGAGTTTCTTCCAATGAAATGCCCTCTCCTCAGAAACGTGAGTAAGTTGAACAATGACAATAATAGCAATCATACTATTATGTTAAAATCAAATTCATCAGAGTCAGCATGAATGGGGTGTGAGTGATAATTGGTAATCATGCTGTTTTTTTCCCCGTTTCTTATAATGTGATAACATTCTCTTATCATTATGCATTGTATTCGATAATTCATTCTTAGATTTTAGATATTTAACAGAAGGTTGTGAGTTAAGAGTAGTTTGTGCGAGTTTGTCTTTGATTTACAATTGCCTTGAACATATATTTATTTAATCATATATCTTTTGCAGGTTGACACTGAATGCATATTTTTTTCTGAAGAATATGGTGGACAACATGACAGTGCAGATGAAGCATTTCATGTTGAAGATCCTGGTGAATTCAAAACATCATTGAGGCAAGTATTCATAATGCTTAATTACCTTTGTTTGTACAAACTATGTGGAAACAGGTCCCTCCACCACCTCCCCAGTTAAGCTGGAGGGAGGGAGTTCTGATCCACTTTTTAGCTCATCAGGCCTGAAAGGCACGATGGGCTTATGGCATGGCGTCCGGTGTCCGTCAATCCGTCTGTAAACTTTTTGCTTTTTCGACTTCTTCTCCAGAACCAATGACTCAAGAGAGGTGAAATTTATGTAAAGACCGCTTGGCTAATGGGGATTCTGAATTGTAGATTTCGTGAGCCCTTGACCCCAAATGACAACCCAACAACCCAAAAAGTCACAACCTTAAAAACTTATTTTCATCTTCTTGTCCAGTTCCAAAAGGTCAAGAGAGCTGAAAAATTGTGTGCAGACTCCGTGGCCAACGAGCATTCTAAAATTTTGTATATTTGGTGACCCCATGACCCCAAATAAAGTCGCAGGGGTCACAACCTTGAAAACCTATTTTAATCTTCACCAGTTTCAAAAGGTCTAGAGAGCGGAAAAGTTGTGTACAGACTCCTTGGCCAATTGGGATTCTAAATTGTAGATTTGGTGACCTTGTGACCCCAAGTGTTAATCACAGGGGTCACAATATATAATCTATTATTTGTTTGTTAACAATGTATTACTTGAGATAACTTAGATATTCAACCTTAAATAATAAATCAATGAATTTCTGATGAGCTACAGAGCCTATGTCTCTATTTGTACATTATATGAATTGAGAAAATTTATAGATCTTCAACTTTAGATAATAAATCATGCAAATCCTGATAAGATATAGTGTCAATGGCTCTTTTTCTATACAACTGTCTACATGTCTTGATTTGACATTATGTCATTATATCATTACTTTTTTTTCTCTGCCTCTTATGTCTTTTATCCCTACATTAATATGTTGCCATTTCCTTTTATTTTCAGACAAGTGAGAACGGTCATCAGAACTGCCAGTGGTCATTTAGAAGTTGGATCGTGGAATAATGCTAGGAAACATGCAATTCTGCATGGTTACCCTCCTTTCGGGGAATAACTATGCGAAGATTGCCCTCTTCATGAAGTGTATGAAAATGAATGCTCCAAGTTCATCAACATTTCATCGCATCAAGGCAAAGTTCATCATTCCAGCCATAAAAATGACTGGCGATCAATCCAGACAACTTTAGAAGGACTACAAGGGATAGAGATTGTTATTGCAGGTACAAATCTGAGCTTTGATTGACTTTCAGTTTCACAATTACATTAAGGTGTTACAATTTCTTGACCTATTCAGAATTCAAAAATGTGAACCAAATGAACCAAAAATTAGAACTGCAATATTTTATGTATGTTCTTTGACTGCTATATCTATGTTGTAAGTTTGGAATTGTTTATCGTTTAAGGTGATGGGAGAATGAACAGCCCTGGCTATGATTGTGCAAATTAATGCACTTACACTACTATGGACTGCAACCCCAAGAAGATTCTGGACATGAGGGTGATGGACAAGAGGGAGACTCAGCTCAACTCCTCGGTTATGGAGAACCGCGCCTTCTCACAGTCCATGTGTTGAAGAAATTGTAGATTTGGTGACCGTGTCACGGTGTGGTTCCAAATAAGGGCCTCATAGTCCATGACGTAAACAAACTATATTCTTCTTCTTCTCCAGAAAGAAAAGACATAGATGGCTGTGATTTCGTGTGTAGACTCTTTTTTTTAAATTGTAGATTTGGTGATCTCTGGTGCCGAAAATAAGGGCCTCAAGGGCATTTACCTAAAAATCGTTTTCAGTCTTCATCTTTAAACAATATAAACCCTGATAAGCTACCGAGCCCATGGCTCTATTTTTCAAAGTTTATTTCTAAAGTGTATCTATGAAGACATACTTACTATGAAGACATATATACTCTGCTTTCATAACACTTCTGTGGACTGTTCATACAAAAGACTAAACATTGATGTCCTTTTACTATTTGGAAAATAATTTTCTTTGACCAATGTTAAAATCGGGGAAATATGAAATACTGTGCTCACTAATTTGTTAATGAAACCTTTAAGGCCCGATGGGTTTATGGCATGGCATGGCATTGCGTCCGTCCATCCGTCCGCCCTTCAGTCCGCCCTTCAGTCCGTAAACTTTTTGCTTTTTTAACTTCTTCTCCAGAACCAATGACTCTAAGAGAGCTGAAATTTTATGTACAGACTCCTTGGATGAATAGGATTCTAAATTGTAGATTTGGTGATCATGTGAACTGTTTTGAATGCACACACTTCAGCGAGAATGGTTTAGTCTTGCACTCAGATGCTCAATAGAATTTATTTATAAAATATCAACATTTTATTAAATATTGAAAAGGAGCCTTTGAGAAACAGGCTTTTCAGAAACAGATTAGGACCTTTTCATAATGTAATAAATGTTGATATTTCCAGAACAACTAAAACAATAAAATGCAAAAGTCTACAATATTTATAGTGAATGTGGATTAATGTGTAATATATTTTAAATTTGATGACTGGGATATGTTAATCTTTTCCTTAGAGATAATGAATAGCATAATTGAGCTTCAGAACCAATGGCCTTATTTTTTTCCCACCGGTATGTAATACCGTGGGATATATAGTCGTCTGTCTGTCCGTCCGTCCGTAATCATTTTGTTTCCGGAGCAGAACTCGAAAACCGTTCATTATATCTTTCTGAAACTTTGCATTTCTATTAGCCACTAACTGAAGTAGTGCCTTTTGATATTTTGAGATTTCTGAAATTTTTTTTTTTTTCTTTTCGTTTTCATAGAAAGGTGTTGAATTTGGACTTTGTTCAGAGACCGGTTCGTTTCTGGGGCACAGCTCCAAAACTCTTCATCATATCTTCCTGAAAATTTGCATGTGTTTACCTACTAACTGAAGTGTAGCCTTTTAATATTTTCAGATTTAAAAAAAACATTATCTTTTGTTTCCATAGAAACGTGTTTGATTTGGACTTGTTCAGCGGTAGTCTACTTCCAGAGCAGAAACACTTCATCATATCTGAAACTCAGTATGTGTATTACCCACTAACTGAAGTAGTAGATATACAATTATCTGTTAAAGATGTGTTTTACAAATTATGTTGGACCTGTGGGATATGTCATCTTCTGTTGACTCTTGTTCTCTTGTTGATCTTGCAACTGTAAACTGATCCAATCCATGAACTTGATAGTAGTTGAAAATAGAGCCATGTGCTCTGTAGCTTTTCAGAACTTCAGCGATTTATATTCTAAGATTGAAGATCAAAGTAATAAATAATGAATAAATAATAAATTGCGAACAAGAAAAAGCCATGACCCTTGTGACCCACATTTGGGGTCACAGGGTGACCAAATCTGCAATTTAGAATCCTCATTGGCCAAGGAGTCATTTCAGCTTTCTAGAGCTGTTCATACTGAAGTATCTGCAATTTGTATCCTTCTGGTATGTCATACAAATATGATATAGCTGTCGCCCTGTCCGTCTGTCCATCTAATAATTTCATGACTGGAACAGAACTAAAATACCGTTCATAACATCTTTGTGAAACTTTCTTGGAGTATTACCCACTGAAGTAATAGTTGAAATTTTCATTTGTCCATAGACACTTGTTGGATTTGGACTTTGTTCAGGCATAGGTTCGATTCCAGAGCAGAACTTCAAAATCCTTCATCTTATATTCCTGAAACTCTAATTGATGTGTATTACCAATCTACTTAGCCTAGGTCAAAGATAATAATATGATTTGTATAGATATACAAATATGGATTATGATTTGTAAATTTACTGATTGACTTAACTGTAGCGATCACATAGGCAATGCTTTATAATTTGCTTTGTTAATGTTGATAATGCAATAAATATCTAATTAACTACAGAGCCAATGGCTGTAAATTTTTTTAGTTTAGTAACACTTGACCGTGTTAAAGGTGAAACATTATTTATTTTTCAATGTACCTGTAAAAGAAGACTGTATATTACAAAATTTGATAATTGACATGACCTTGCTGGTACAAAGATTGGTCTTAATTAAAGGAGGACTATGCGGGATAATGAGCCCGCTGATGGCGAACGTGTTGCGTGCTGGTGACATGGTCACGTGACTCGGACTGGGCGCAGACCCAGCGATGTGGTCATGTTTTTGACAGGGGATTCCCCCTTTTCACAGGCGATCGTTGATTGGCTGTTTCATTCTCGTTCTTGTTTTGGACCCCGCCATCGCTAACTACAACGATTTCATGGTCCATGACCAGGTTCGAGACAACACAGCCTACAGACAGCAATCCCACAGACGATTTAATTGTGTTGCAGAGGTTTGGACGTCTTGGACAGACGATTTTACTGGAAATCCGGGATCGATTCCTTGATCCCCAAGGGCACTACACTGGGTTTATCGGACTAGAGATGTGTAGATGTTTGGGGGGAAAACGATTACAATAAAAAAAAAATGCTAACATGTATTACTATTAATTCATTTGGTATTCTTCATAAAGCAAAACTATTTTCGTAAGGAATGACAGATATTTAATTTAAGAAACCATTGTAGTAAAATATATGTAAAAGATGTATTTTAACTCATAAAACATGTTAAACAAGTTTTGTAGGTAACAACTTCAATATTGTAAAAAAAAAAACCCAGCATTGTTCATGTCACTCAGTCTCTATGAATGTACATCATACATACTGGACAAAACAGTGGCATTTTGAAATTATTCCATAGTGATATATTTATTGATAGTGATGTTTTAATCCTGAAATATATAAACCCCAACTTGGACATATAAATATACTCTGTCAATGTCAATAAATATACAAATTTGTTTTGACATAGATTATCCCGGGAACGGGACAAAACGGCGATAAACCAAAACGTCGAAAGGCGAAAACGGCGAATATTTGACGAAAACGTCGATGAAATGCCTGGCGAAAACGTCGATAAATTTTATATAGAGCAATAAAGTATAAAAGTATTATTTAGTTTGTTTTTATTTACGTTTTAATCCTTACATGTGATTAATGTGATTATTACAGTATGGTATTACCGTGTATTGAAGTCGCCGACAGTGTTGTGATTAAAACAACATTGTTCGCTTGGATGTTTTCACAAGACTTCATTGATAAGTGGATAAACTCAAACTCCTCCTACAGATTAGATGTCACTCACCACCATGCCTTTCCCTTGTACGGTGTGTAAGAAGACAAATTAAAATTCTTTATTTCTCAAAATCGCCACCAACGGTGGTACATGAGCTTTACAATTCAAAGAAAATTTATACAAAAATTCCAAGATGGACAGAAGGAACATAAAAACAATATTTATAGGCCTATATATATTTAATGTTGAATAATGTTTTATAAATGTATTGCTAAACAGTCATTGAATTGTTAAATACTGTTCACATAAACCTTCTTATAACAAATTAAATGTACAATATATTGACATGCAAGTCGTGTGTCATTTATCTAGTCAGTAGTGTATACAACGTGCAGAGAAACTTTGCAATCGACAAATTGTCTAGCCAGACTGGAGACAATTGCAATGCGATTTGGCAATAGAAAGCTTACATATAATGCTTTGAAGTTTCATCCCCAGGGTTCTACTTGAATCTATGTACAAATAACAGTGTTCAATACACATTGTCTGTTATGTCAGCAGCATTTCCTGTATATTAGCGGTTGTCGTCTCCACTGACACTACCAAATACCACAATTATGTAACGTCGCAGATTGTGATCACATCATTACACGGAGTCAGATACCTTTCAATTAGCATTCAATTAGCAGACAGACAGACAGACAGATAGTTTATTTAAGTCTCACCTCATTACATTAAAAGATAAAATTACAGACAATGTACACACACATAAAATATGTTTTAAAAATGCAATGAGCCACTCTATATAAAGAGTTATGAGAGACTATTATGACAACAATACAGAATTCATAAAATACATAATTTAAAAGTAATATATACACATATACAGATATAATCAAGTTGTAAACGGTTAGATAGATACATGTATGAACAAAATACAAAAAGGTATCACAAAAATGTAAGATATATATAAATACTTCTATGTATAAAAAGCTAAACGCTGTAAAGGAAACATTTTCTGCGTTTTAAAATAGAAGTGCAGGTTTTGGCAGCTAAATGACATATCACAGGGTTTGATAGAATAAAACTAACACGCTCTACATCCTGGCATCCAGAGAAGTCTTCTCTCATAGTTTCACAGCGTCTGATTAAATCATAGCGGATATCATCGTAAAGCGGACATCTTAGCAGAACATGGCATTCGTCTTCAACCAATCCTGTACAAACAAAACATGTTCTTTCATCAAGTGGCGTGTTACTATACCGGCCGGTCTCTATCTTAAGTGGTGCGACTCCGCTTCTAAATTTGGCAAGCGAGCTTCTGTGTGATCTTGTTATCGGAGCTGTGACATATGGTTCTGTCGTGTAGGAGTCCTTGAAGCGGGCGTATAATCTTAGCTTGTTTCCTCCTCGACCTGACGAACTCTGTGGCTGAGATACTGTCTTCTTCCACTGATTAATATATACCTGCTGTACAGTACTCTTCACTGTTCTAGCTACATGTCGAGGGCAGTATACGTGTTGCAGATCGAGATAGTGACTTAGCCCGAGATCTGTGTACTTCTGTCTAACACGATACATCCAATTCCGTTTTCTCCTCACAACCCACTGTTCAGACCATCGCCAAATCCGATAATTTGCACGTCGATTATCCATATTTCTGAGTCGCATGAACAGCCTACTCACAGCACACCACTGTCGGGCGATAGGTGGAGTCCAGCCCATGTCTCCTCCCACTGAACCATTTGGAGCAAATCTTCTAAGTCCAAGAAAGAAGCGCTTCGCTCTGTTTTCCACAGCGTCTATACATGAATATCGGCGTGTTCCCCAGATGCTAGCTCCATAGTCGAGAACTGACCAGACCATGGTGTCAAATAGCGTTGTGTAGGTGCTGTACTGCATGTCTCCCAGGAACTTGTACTTGGAGATGAGTAGGCCAAGTGCTCGACTAGCTGAACTTGCTGCAGACTTTGCCATCCTATTGTAGTCTAGGAATTCCGATAAAAGCAATCCCAAGTAGCTGTAACATTCCACTAGCTCTAGCGAATCCGTGCCACATTTAAATGCCTGGTTAGTTCTTGGGACAGATGGGTTTCTAAAATGCATGATCTTAGACTTCTCGCTGTTTATGTTCATCTTGTTATTCTGGCACCAAGCGTTAAGACAGTCCAACATTCGGTTAAGATCAATTTCAGACTCAGCTAAAAGAATGATGTCATCTGCATATGCCATAATTCCAACTTTAGAATCGTTGATAGTTATTCCTAGGTCCAGGGCCACAATAGAGGTTAAAAGGTCATTGATGAAAAAGTTGAACATCAATGGAGAGAGCAAACATCCTTGTTTCAAGCCACTTTTGACATCAAACCATGGTGTAAAAGACCCATTTACACGTACTGAACACTGAACATTTCTGTATAATGAGCGGATTGCGTCAAACATTTTCCCCTTTATATCAGCATCCAGAAGTTTTCTCCACAAAATAGTCCTGTCAATACAATCATAGGCCTTACGAAAGTCAATGAATGCCACATATGTCGACTTCTTCATGCTTTTCCGCGTTTCAATAATTGATGTTAGGCTTGAGATGTGTTCTGTTGTAGATCTGCCCTGTCGGAAACCATTTTGGTAATCGCTAATCAGTTCATGGTCCTCACTAAAGATTGTAAGCCTGGAGTTCAAAATACCACAATACAGTTTGTATGAAGCACATGCTAATGTAATACCTCTGTATGACAATGGATCTTTCGGGTCACTTGTAGACGACTTCGTAATTGGATTGATAATGCCCTTGCACCATACATCAGGAACTATACCGGTTTTAAAACATAGGTTAAAAAGTCTGTGCAAAAACAACAGTGCGTTTTTGTTTTTAAGAACTTCCACAGGTATATTGTCTATCCCAGAGGCTTTTCCGTTCTTTGCTTGTCTTATGGCTGCTCTAACCTCCTCCATGCTAATGTCACTATTTAACATCTCATCACCCAAGCCTCTATTCTCTAGTTGACCTCTGTCCCAATCGTCCGAGTTAGTGTTTAAAAGATTACAATATGCGTTCTTCCACGATTCTAGAACGACGCTGCGATCAGAACTTAAGCTTCCATCTTCTAACCTCACTTCCATGGGTAAACACTTTTTTCGCTCCCATCCTACTCCCACTTTCCCTATCTCTTTCCAAAAATTGTGCTTGTCATGTTTGCATAAATTGTCTAGATCTTCAATCATCTTCTGATTGTGTAAACGTTTCGCCTTCTGTACTTGTCTGTCGAATGTCTTCCTTTTCTGAACATATACACTTTTAAAAACATGTTTATTTGCTCCACGACTCTTAGTCCAAGTCCGCTCTGCTCGACATAAGTCCTTCCAGAGTTGGTCAAGATGTGAATTCCACCACTGTTTACGGCGACGTCTTCGCTTGTTATTAGAAGCACTGTACTCAACATGTTTAGCTGGGAGTTCTGAGTGCATAGCATCTAAAACACATCGTGTGAAACTTTCATATGTACAGTTAATAGCACTATGCTGTTCCTCTGAATCGTCAAGTTCACTAATCAAATTTAATATTACTTTCCTATTCTCCTCCGAACATAAGAAATCTGACGTAATACTAGACGTATCATATTTTGTGAACGTCACCTGCTCCTGAACACTCTGTGGGATCGGGTCTTGTCTCACACACTCGCTGTGAACCTTTACATCCCAAGCAAGGAAAGAATGATCAAGTTTCAAAATAGCAGCTGGGTCTATCACACCGACACAGCTGGACCTGTTTGCAAAGACACTAGGGGTTAAAACTTCAAAATTAGTAAAAGAATTTAAACTTTCATAGGGACATATACAGTAGTCCACTACAGACATACCTCTAGCTGCTAAAAAAGTATAATCATGTTTAACATTATCCCTCCCATTTATCATACAGAAGTTTGCATTAATCAAAAAGTCAGCAAACAACCGTCCATGGGAGTTTATAGACGAATCAATAATGTCTCTCTTGGGTAACACATCAACACCTTCAATAAAATCAAGAAGTCCACCACATCTGCTATTAAAATCTCCACAGATGAACGTCATGTCTGCACAATAATAGCTATGTATGTGGTGCAGAAGATTATCAAAGAAGTCTGAAGCATCTACATGCCGCGTTGAGTGTTCTGGTGGCAAATAACACACACATGCCACTAATACAACGTCATTGCTGTGTTTGTTGGTTAACCTAATCCACAATATACCTTCGTAAGTGTCATCTAAAATACACACATTAAACATTTCAGTCAGTTAATTTCTCACGAGAAAACCAACACCACCTGATCCATGCTTGGCATTAGTATGCACCAAAGTTCTATTTTGCCCAAACCATGAATAACCAGATACATTTATTTCTTTATTACCGATAAGATGTGTTTCCGCTAGACCGATGATATCACGTTGTGACGCCAGGATGCATGTCTCACGAAGTTGAGCGTTCTCTGACAGTTGATCCTGAGACCACCCCCCGACATTCCAAAACCCACATGACACCTATTGGGTACTTTCATTGGGTCGTCTGCTCTCATTAGTATTCATGGGCCACTGGTCGTGACCCCTAGATGCTCGCTGGTTGGTTGCTGCGTCACGTGACCCATGTTGATCAACACGACCACGTGTGTTTCGTTGCTGTCTCCACGTGTTGTCCCGACCTGTCCTGTCATCTCTATCGTTGCTGCTGTCGCGCCTCCTGTGTCTGTTATCGACGTCGTCCTGTTGATAGTGTCGTTGCTGTACCATCTGTAGCCTGCTCCCGTTCACCCGGAGCTGTCCACGCCCCACAGTGTTCACCAGTAGCTTCATGTTGGCCTCCTGTATGCGTTGCTGTACCGGCTTATCGCTCTCAATGTACACATCGCGGAAATTTCTGCTCTCTCGCAATTTCATTTTCGCCGATAGAATTGCCTTTTTACTGTCAATAGATGCACACTTCGCGACAATCACTCCCGGATATCTTCTGTTGTGAGACTGTTTCCTCTCGGCATTCTCCACGGTTATATCACGAAGTTTGAGACCGTCCTTTAAAAGCCCATTA
Organism: Gibbula magus; assembly: GCA_936450465.1. NCBI lineage: Eukaryota > Metazoa > Mollusca > Gastropoda > Trochida > Trochidae > Gibbula > Gibbula magus. Next base: position 20,751,800 of record OW388294.1, on the reverse strand, counting down.
ACTTTAACACGTACATTCTCCGACTCGGACTCAGGTAGATTCTTGATAACGATATTCAGGGGAAAGTCGTCTGTTCTACGCTTCTCAATCAGAGCCACGTCTCGCTTCAGTTGTGACACATCGTCCTTCACCTTCACTTGATTAGTGACAACACTTTCCACCTCCTGATTTACAGTGTCTATTTTATCATGCATTTCTTGTCGAATTCCTCTCAATTCATTATCAATCGTACTCTTCATTTTAGTGAATAGTCTTTCCTCCATTGTATCAAACTTTTTATCAAAGTACACTGTTAGATCTTTGATCGCTTTCATCACCTCACTCATATTCTGAGCACAAACCGGGGAACATTCCTTAGACATATTCAGTGATCCGGGATGCAAGTTCGATGCAGATTTATCAGATGTAACATCAAGCGGCACAGTATTTACAGTGTCAACAACGCGAGGTGTAGACTCACCACTAACATGCGCGATGTAGTTTTCACGTGCATCTTCTGTCAAAATACATGTATTGTCAATTGCACTCTCACCTCTTGATTTCTTGTTGCTAAAATCTTGTGCTGCATTATCTTCTTGTGTTAGATGACGTTTTCTGAAGTCAGCTGATCTGTCATTTCTTGTCAACAATGGCGACGCCATTACCTGTGATACGTATTCTTGTGAGTCGGTCACTTCCATGCTTGTCTCACAGTATTTCCAACAATCGGAGTCCTCAAAACGTACGATGTTTTTTCAATAGACAATACTGACTTATTTCACTTTAAAAAATCTTCAGTCTCAGCTTCTATCTGCATAAAAATTCACATTCAAACGGGAGCACAATTCAAACACGTCCTGCTTGCTCCACGGTCATGCGCAAAAATCGCATAGCATTGCTATGTCCCTGTAATGAAGTCTTTTGGTGATATTTTCATTTCTACCACATTTTAAATATTTGATTTTTTATAAGTTACGCATAGGGCAAACTGAAAGAAGTCACCAGCTGTAGAAGTCGCCCGAACTTCGGAGACTTTTCACTTCCAGCTGACGCTATAATATCTGCAATAAATGCAAACTGTTTGTTTCCAAATGTTCCTTTTTAATATGTTTTATTTGTATTTTATTTTTATGAATTATTGATAGTTTGATATATTTTTGTTTTATCAAAACTAGCAATTGCGTGAGGTTCAATTAACGGTTTCATGAAAATTTGGACACTATTACATTTTCTTTGTAACCACTTGTGAAGTTTTAAATGGCCGCGAAAAAAATATGGAAATATGTAGAAATATTACATTATCACATATGACAACAACATTAAGTTAATTAATTATCAGTTTAGCGCTCACATCGCTTATGCAGCAGCATACCTGCGAAAATGATTGCGACAACATTTATTCTAACAAAGTTTGCGGCAGTTGCTGAAATTAAATAGGAAAGCATGCTCTCAATAAATGACAAATTACTTCAAGCAGTTTAACTAGGGATAATGTATTGTTCCTGGACTATTATCCATGTGTTTAAGGATATAAAGAATCAGTTTGGTGAATAGTTTAAACCACTGACGCATGCCAGAACATTTGGGTTGTAGGGTCCGAAGGAAGGTCAATCTTGTCCGAACTGATATACGCAACTTTAACCGTTTTTTATTTTCGGTTAATCTTAAGCCATTCTGAAATATCTATGTAAAATCGAGTAAAATTCTTTCTATCCAATATTTTGATTTGCTGAAATTGACATTTTAAAGATTATTATTTATTATACAGTCTTTCATAATATTTGAATCGGATCAGTGTCCAAGCTTCGGTCAGTTTGCGCTACTCTAACCTTTTATGTCTGAAACCTTTTATGGGTGAAATAGGTTTAATGTAGTTAAATATCAGATAAGCGAACCAATTTGATATAATTCTTTTATTTTGCGATACACATATGAGTTTGATATCAATAATAGAAAAGGGAAATGGTCTGCATTGTAATAAATATAAACTCATATCAGTATATCACTATATCCACATTGGAACTTGGTTCATTATGGGCTAATTATTATTATTATGAACACAACGCAAAAAGGTAAATAACGCTATTATTACGAGCTCGAATTATAGACACTCCGTTTCACCGTTGAGTAAAGCGAGAGAGGGGTCAGACGCGAGAAGATTAGGAGCGCGTAGGATTGCGCAGACAAAACTACGCTGAGTAGAGAGAACGCTAATTGAGATTTCCGGCTCGGGACGCTGTGGTGGTAATTACTCGTGGATCGTTTTAATTATCCCGCACAGACCTCCTTTAAATGTTATTATTTTACCAAACTATGTTGTTAATAAATATTGTCATGTATTAAAAAAACGTTTTGTTTTGTTTTCCCAACATCCATCTCGACACAAGTGCACAGTGGTGTGTATTCTTACCTTGAGGGTATTTCAATTATATAATAATATTACAATTTACATTTACATTTTGTGCAACTTTAATGATTTTCATTTAATTACAGCAATGTGCCAAACGTGTTACAGGAATCGTTGTTTCCCCATTCGATCCCATGTTATTTCAATGTTTTTTCATGGATAATTTTATTATCTCAATTTTCAAAATATTTTACTGAAAATTGACATGTAAACAGCAGATCTACCCCGCAAAAGTACCAATTATCTGATTTTGGATACAATGGTATTTAATAAAACAGTTAAATGGTTACTGAGGTATGTCCATTTCTTCAGCCCTTTAGGCTTACATATATGGTGGGACGTTACTGTAAAAATACCAAGTCATTATTTTGCTGTTTTCCAAAACCATGCTTAAAATTAATGAATTTGAAATGTGTCTAAAAATAATAAGATGTTAGATTACAATCTTGTTGAATTTCATAAGTTTTCGTTCACTTCCGACCATGAAAATTTATTTGTGATATTTTACTAACACTTTCAACTTCTTACATGGTTATAATTTGGACAACACTACCTTCAATAGTAAGCCTACACATTCTTCGAGGCGAAATGGTCGTGTCGTAAGCTGTTGGTACAGTCAATGCTGGCGATAGTTGCTTTACTCTGAGGTTGTGGGTTCGAATCCTGCCCGAGTGAAGGTATTGAAGGTAGTGTTATCACAAATATAACCATGCATGTTATATTTCTTAACTATCTAATTGGCAAGAATTTCTAAATTTCAACTTCACTTTTTACCACATATAATGTTTTTTACCAACATAACATGACAAAGAATTCATCTTGTTTTTCACATCTCTTCATGTTGAGCAAATTAATAAACAATTTATATAATGTTCATGTTTTTGTAAAGCTGGGCAAGTATCCTATAATATATAGGCCTAAAATTCAACTCATATCTACGGAAAATATGACAATTAAATGACATATATGACATGGTTGAGAAAAATCATTGTTTATGCAATGTATTTCAACAAAAGCTTCCCTATTATCGGGGTAGGCCTATTTGAAAATCATGATCATGGATGCAAATAATTTTATGAAGTAAACTATTCAGAAACAGGTCAAAATCAATTTTCATTGACGTTTCATTTAAAATAATATTTGCAAAATCCCAAAGAAATTTTATTGCATCAAAGTGTAATGCCCAAGTGGTACTGGGAAGACATATTCTACAGGTAAGCATGGACAACGTATCAGAAAACGGCTGCTTTTTCACTATTGCAGGTTTGATACTGTATTTATTTATTTTTTCATTCTGAATAATCTGAACATTGTTTTCAATTATCTTATAACGATATGATGAAAATTAGTATCCACTATCTATAATCCTTTAACATTCTACTGAAATAAGGAGGATGAGTCAGTTTTCCGGGTAAGAAAGATCCAAGAAAGATCTTGTGACGATTGAATCTAGATTATAAATAGCTGCTGAGGGAAGCAGACGATAGTCGGGCGCAAAACAAGACGCGCAACGTGTAGATGAAACCAGAAAAACAAGCATCACAACAACGCGTGCGACAGATTTCAATGTACGGAGCAACTGTTTACGGGCGGTCGGCTCCCGCGTTTAAATTATAATAACAAGTCAACTGGAAACAATATTAAATATTTTATGGCATCAATAGGAAGCTAAAATATGTGCGTATGTATCAATATGTCTTAATATAGCTTAATTTAGGTCGAACAACCGTGCTACAGTGCCTTTAACGTACATACATGTGAAATTCATTTCCAGATGAGGTTGGCGATAATTATAATGTTGGGTCTAAACTGAAAATGAAAATGATTTGGTTTCATATAAAGGAAAGAAAAACAGCTCTGCATTTTTAACTTAAAAGGCAAACAATGATGTCACCTATAGAGCTGACTTTAAGTCATAATGATTGGAACCTGTAACCAAAGATGAGGTGATGATTTATTGGTCATAAATTGTGAACAAATAATGTATTTTCGTCTGCTAAATAAGTACAGTTCTCTCTGGTAACCATATACATCGAAGTGGACAGTTATCAGGGATGTAATGACAGATTGATCAGTGGATGTCATTTAACACATTCTACTGGTCTGATGGTCGTTCTATTAACCAAGGACAAGTGAACCAACAATCTGATATTGATGTAGTGGTAGGGTACAACTAGCTGGTGGTAAAACCTGCTTTTAGTGATTCTATGGTCAATGATTTACCGTAATTGCTTAAACTTTGAAGGATTGATGGAAACTCCATTCGATCTGCTCAGTCAATAATATGATGATAATTGGATCATGACTTTGATTGGTATTACATCTTGTCTGATCAGTTTGTAACTACATTTCATACTATGTTTATACCATTTATGATATCTGCTTTACTAAGGGTACATGTAGTCCTGGTCTCATGTTGGAATATAGTCATTTGAGACTTAAGGGGCTGTAATAAAAGTCTATTTGGTCGAACGTTTAAGGTGAATATATGTGATAAAACAACAGTTATAACCTTTGCCCTGTTTGCCAACACAGAGCAAATAATCTAAGTTGTATTCATACAGTGATATATTGACAGTTTAGATAATGTAGCTGATTTATTGAGATAGAAAAGACAGATCATTAACAACCTAATTAAATATGTTCGACATCTGCATATAAATATTAATACAACTAAAAATCAGCTGATACACAAAGGAGAAGCTTTGCATGAAGTTTTACAAACCCATATCTGCTATGATGATTCATAGACTGATAGTAAACAACCAATTGGCCAATGGAAGACTGTCCTTAAAGTATCCTGTTAAGTAGCTTTTGCATTCAGCTCAAATGGTAAGTAACTCACTATCGTCAATAATGCGTTGTTAAGGAACCTGGAAAGGTTTTACCGCTATAGCAAGGTAATATAATAGTTATCTTGACTAACTGGGGTTTTGACTTGGATGTTATACTCAGTAGGAATGATATATTTGTTGCCTTGACATAGTGACACTGTCAATTTAACCAATCGCTATGAAGTGTCTCTGCTTCATCATTACTGTTGACATTAACTGGTCACATGGGATAACTGTGGTTAATGATTTACATTTGAATAGGATAATAAATCATCTCTGCCATTCATTAGTGTGACAAAGAGGTTAATGAATTTGCAGCCACGTTGTAACCGTTGTTATTATCTTTATCAACATCGAAAGTAAACATAAATCTGTACTTTTTAAATGTTCCAAAAATAGCATATCTTGTATAAAATATATTCTGTTATTTTTCATTGCATGAGTATTCTTTTTCATTGTATGAGTGCTTATTTCTTTGTGCTGTTTGTGATTGTGGGACTGCTGTTTGTGATTGTGCGACTGTTGTTTGTCATTTTGTAACTGTTATTTGTGATTGTATAACTGTTGTTTATGATTGTGTGACTGCTGTTTGTGATTGTGTGTCTGCTGTTTGTGATTTTGTAACTGTTGTTTGTGATTGTGTGACTGCTGTTTGTCATTGGTCGACTGCTGTTTGTGACAAGGCAAAAGTGAGCACAACTCACATCCCCCGCCTGTAGTTTGATCGCCTTCATACAGTATAAATAAATTGGAAAATATAATCTAGTCAATCATGTAAATGAATAACAATAATTGTTTTTAATGAAAATATTTTAAAACATTATTGGAACCGTGGAACCAATGAAAGGCACAACAATATCATATAGGTAGGCATCATCCATATTTAAGTTTTCAAGTTATATTGTTTTTTTAGTGAAGCTCACGAAATGACACAAATAACACAATTTCAAAAATTATTTGGACCTTGGGACCCCTAAAGGACACAATAGCACCATAAAGGTTTTTTCCATATCAAATTTGAAGTTTCGAAGTCAAATAAAGTTTTTTTTAGATATTCTTCGGAAACGAGACAAAGTCCAAAAATCCGACCATTTTTGGTCAAAATTTCAAAACATATTTTGACCTTGGAGTTTAGACTGCTAAAAGGCACAACAGCACCATATGGGTTACTTCCATACCAAATTTGAAGTTTCTAAGTCAAACAGTTTTTGAGATATACTTCGGAAACGAGACAAAGTCCAAAAATCCGACTGTTTTTGGTAAAAATTTCTAAATTTATTTGAACTTTGGAGTTGAGACCCCTAAAAGGCACAACAGCACCATATGGGTTACTTCCATACCAAATCTGAAGGCGAACAGTTTTTAAGATATGCTACGGAAACGATTTCGGACGGACGGACACGCGGAGCGCTATATATCCCCGACTACGTCGTAGTGGGGGTATAATTATGTGAATGTTGTTTGTGATTGTGACTGCTGTTTGTCTTTGGTCGACTGCTGTTCGTGATTGTGTAAATGCTGTTTGTCATTCGGTGACTGCTGTTTGTGAATGTGTGACTGCTGTTTGTGATAGTGTGAATGCTGTTTGTCATTGGTCGACTCCTGTTTGTGATGGTGTGAATGCTGTTTGTGATTGATTGGCAGCTTTCTTTCATGGTATGGTGATTCATTGTATAATTGTTGTTCTCCATTGTACCATATTTGAGCACTTGTTCAGACATTGTTTTCGACTACAGGTTTTGTGCATAGTTCAATCAAAATAAATATACACCTCCAATTGCCAATTAGGATGTTGAGCGTTGAACAAATAGCTTTACGCTTTACTTCTACTACTTCACTAACACTTGGCTACTGACACCAAACAAACTAGCTGTTATAAGGTAAGCCACAATTTTCTGGGGAAAATTACCAGACAGAATCTGTTTCCCCGATCATGATACATTAATCACATCTTTCTAAAAAAAAAGTATATGGCCCTTATGGTCTCTTCAGTTATACAATGTTGCTAATCTGACCAAGTATGCAGGCGATATTGCCTCCTGTGTCTGTAACTGTTTCCGATGAATGCAAATCTTGATATAAAGGAACGATGACAGCTGAATCAGATGAATTAATTTTGGATCTGTTAACTAAGAAAATGATTAATCAAGTCAATAATATGCATCAATATCAATGTTAGGAATATTGTTCACATATAATATAAACCTCTTAGTTAAAGATGCGTTATTATCCTCATTATTATCAAGTCCTTTACACGAAACTCCATCCCATAACTTTGTTCACTTCCTTTCAAAATAACTTTTATATTAATTAATTGTAAAGATCAGATGCAGCATCAACAATTACTTCTTTGCTGGCTTGTTTGAAATATACAAAATAAGTTTATATTGTTTGTATTGTGATTTCAATTTGTTTCAAACTGAAATAGTTAATCGGTAACGAATGGTACTAGGGACCTGTACTATGAAAGAACAAATCATGTTCTCTATTACTGACGATTGAAGTGTTGTATGAGGCTTAGGACATTTAAGCTCCTCAAATCTGGCCATGGTGTTGGATGTATGTTCCTAAAACTGTTACCTTTGCTTGATTGAAGGGTCACCCTTTGATACTTGATAGTTTTATCACTTTATCACATACAGTTCTGCGTTAATATGGCGGTCACAGAACCAACGTCTGCTCACTATTCCCTGTGTCAGGCTCTCATCCTATGGTCAAAGAACCTTTGAATTCACAGATGCCTCATTATGGAACTCTCTACCAACTGAAATAAAATGTGCCAGTTCTTTACAATGGTAGTGTTAATGGCGCCACGGTATCACGTTATGTATTTGATCAGATTCGCTACTTATAATAAATGCTTATGTACGTTTATCTTTACTTAAGGATGTTCGCTCCTCTAATTTATAGTATTAAACTTTTTTTCTAACTTATATATTTTTAAAGATCAAAGTATATGATTGAGAATCAGCATTAAAAAATAGAGAGTAGTATTGTTACGCCTGTAAGATATTGGGGTGAAGTACAATTTTGACATTTTAACATGGGAGTTATGGGAAAAAGAGAAAAAAAACCTGCTAAAAACTTTAAAATACTACATTTCTAGTATTAAACCCCATTTATTGATTCAGCAGGGTTGTTTTGCAATTTTCACTAAGTATTGAAAAGTATATTTAGTATATTTTTGCAGGAGTTATTAACGACTCGATATGTTATTCGTTATGTAATATAAAGGGCATGATCACATTGGTATTCATTATGTTAGTAATACTGGGATATGGTATAAGCTGGTTTTATGAGGAACAATTTTAAAAATCGTCAACAAATTTATTTAAATGAAAGCGACCATGCTAGTATTCCTCTACTGCATTACAGGTCTGTTCAGGCATATACACTTTATTTACAAAACCAAAATTGGCGATTGCCATGACGTTTTACTATCTGAAAACTGTATTTCAGACAATAAAAAAAACTATCTATAAAGTTACTTATATGTTAAAAGAGAAAGTAGGTAACGTCTTAATCATTGCATGTGTCACTGATGGGTTGTCACGGCTTTGGTCTGGTAAGTAGGTGGGTTCGACAACTAATGTTATCTAATATTGATATAGTGATAGTAAACATCTATATATGTGTCAAAGAGCAGTGGTAAAAAATATTTGGATAATTATATCACTGACTTTGGCTTTTATTATTTCTAGTCTGGTAACTTGTGTACTACATTTTATGTAATATAATAATTTGATAGGTTGATATACCGGTTGTGCCTATAGTAACTTGCCTCTTGTCATTGAAGACTACTGGCAAGCTTATTCAAGACTGTAGTATGATTTAACTTAACAAACAAATGAAGTGCCATCCAAATTTTAAAGGTAAATATAATTTATTATGTTATGAAGTGATATATAGTTTTGAACATGAGGACGTGTACAACGTTTTGGTTCAATATATTCCGAAATTTAACGAAATTTTTCACAATTCCAAATTCAATTCACGGTATGATTCATAAGACCTTAATGTCGAATCTTATTGTAGTTTAACTTATTAAGTATAATAGAACTGCCAAATAAGTGTAACAATATATATTAAGTTTGTTTCACTTAACGTCAACATATAAAACAAAAGGCCGCATCGTCTTAATAATAAAATTCATAACTTAATATTGAATAGAGAGGAAGACAAAAGTTCAAGGTTTGAATATGACTCATAAAATATATTTTTTAAAAACTGTGAAGAACACACTATTTTAAATACTTAAGCCACTAATTGCTTCGACAGAGTGGCATTGACACTCACTGGGAATGATATATTTGTCTCTTGGACGCACTTGTTATATCAATGACTATGCCATTCACTGGTCACAGGGGAAACTGTAGTTACTGATTTGACTTTGAATGCGATAATAAATCAGTTCTCCATCCGTTATTGTGAGAAATAAATGATAAATATCAGCCCCGTAATAACCATTGTCATCATCTACTACCAACCTAAAAGTAAAAACATGTATCCTATCTTAAACTTCCTCAATAATCCAAATACATGTATACTTAAATGTGGTAAGTGATGTATGTTTTATTTTATATGTTATATGACTATTATCTAAGCCTGCTTCGTTCATGTGTTCCTTTATGGATCAAAATTATTCCAACTTAAAATTTAATCCAGACTTCCGGGAATTTCCATTAAAGCTTTGGTCAAATAAGAACCAAATTGTACCCACATCTTGTCAATTGCGACCACCCAAACATCACAGTCCTGTTTTCTGCATGCAGCTTAGAATCAAGCTTTCAAATTAGCACATTAGCCAGGCATGAAGCGAGTCAACCATCCATGATAACTGTTGTCCATCTGAACTTACGAGCTGATAGTTAACTGAACGGCAGTGGGACTAACATCATTTCTGCAAATAATTGTACAAGTGTCACTAACATCTTACCAAACTTTGCAAAACATAAATACTTTGCTGTAACTAACTATACTACCTCTCAACCGACCTGAACATAATAAATTATTACTTGCATCTGTAAGACACTGCAGTTTAATATTTAAAGCTAAATTAAACTAGTGTTATAGAGCTGCTTATAAGACATCAGTTTGCAGTCGAGATGTCGTAGTGGTCAGGATCATCGTCACGATAGTATCGGACTTTTACAAATCTTATCACACTGTCAACTATTATGCTAGACTATTGGAGCAGGTAATAAACTGAATATTAAAGTGTCTAAATCATTTTTATTACACTTGATAACCTTCCTTTTAAAAAATAATTTACTTTTTAATTAAAAAAGTAATAACTTGACGTTGACGATTAATATCTCATGTTTTCTTTTAAAATAAAGTCAATAATAAAACTCGTCAATAAATTTCGTTATGTTTGCTGATAAACCTGTTGAGGTTATTCTGTTGTAGAGAACTATTCTAAATTTAGTACTGTAAGGATATAAGTTACACTGTTTCAGCCAAAGTGTGTTTTAGTGCAATAATAATGACCACTAGGCTATAAATGAAAAGCTATTGAAAGCAACATCAAACCGAGAACAACCTCATGTCACAATCTTAAGTTAAGGCGTCAGTAGGATAATTGCTTATGGATATGAAATTCAAGGAAAGTATTCTTATCGCAACGATAATGTAACAATAGCTGAAACAATCGTCATGAATATTTATTTGGAAAGAAGCAACAGTTATATTATCTGGCAAATAATAATGTCCACTTTATTGCTAAAATGGATCTTTAACATCACCACAAATACCCATGTTTGAAATGGAAATAGCATTCACAGACATGGGCGATACATGAATCAAATCTAGATAAACCAAATATTGCCATTATGGTCTCTTTAGTTACGCAATGTTGCTGATGTGACCAATTATTCAAGCAATACAGCCTTCATACTCTATCAGTGTTTGCGATGTATTCAAATCTTGATATCTGATAAAGGAAGCGAGGCAGACGAATTACATCGTATAAGTTAATTTTGGATTTGTTTATTATCAAACTCTCATTTACAAACACCATTACTATACACCAACGTTGATATCAAGAATACTTTTCATAAAGTAATCCTCTTTTTCTTCAATACATTAACCTTGCATGTTATATTATGCTCAATCAACTTCATCCCATATACTCTAAACGTTATTTATCCTCTGTGAATGCGCTTCCAAAGGATCACAGTGTGCTTATGTATATAGTATCCATCCCACATCCCATAGCTGGTGTCATGCCGAAATTTTGATTAATGAAAGGAACACATTATGTCGAAATTTCAAAATGTACATAGCTTTGGCATATAATTGTCTTATGGAAAATTAACTAAGATGAGAAATATAAATCCTGGTCAATTGACAAACCTGACAAACTATAGTATAGTATATAAAATGCCATATGCACTTCAAATACTGGTATTTTGCATTTTGCATTTTGCATTAAGGATTGCACAAATAACGTGATGCCACAAATCGAGATTCACTATTTTAGCCGGGAAAATGCGCGATATGTAATAGAGGCTGCGATAGAAAAGGGAGTTACCTCGAGTTTTTACTCGGCCAATCTCTGTCTTAATCTCATTATCACTTACTTTCTCTGTATATCTCTATCTCTCTCTTTGCTTCTCTCTGATGAAGCACCTAGAGGGTTTGCCTCAGATGGACTCTAGTGATTTAAGCTTATGGCAAAGGAGAACGTCATTAAAACTGTTATATTATAGGCATGTCAACAAGTAGCCCCGCCGAAAATTAATACTTCAAAATTGAAAAATAATGTCAAGATCAGCAAAAATCGATTGGGCCCTTAATTTTCTCTTAAAGAACCATTGGTGTAAGATACTGATGAAAATTGAATGAACAGTTCTTGTGATATCGATTCTAAACAAGCTAAACATGTCGACAAACTCAAAAGTTCTTCTGTGAACTTGAGAATAATGTCAAGGTCACCAAAATCGAATCAGCCCTTTGTCTTCACTTGGAGGTTCTTTGTGTAAGATGATGAAATTCCGGTGAATGGTTCTTCAGATATCCTGCTGACAAGCTTTACATAAACATTAACATGTAGAAAGTTCCGCTGTCACCTTGAGAATAATGTCAAGGTCACCAAAATCTTATCAGCCCTTTTGGGAAGCTATGTGCAAGATATGAAGAGCATCCAGCAAATGGTTCTAAAGATATCCCGCTGAAAAGGGTAAAATGACAAAGTCTCGTTGTGAACTTGAAATAGAGGTCACTCTCCCTACGCTTATGCAAAACATGAACAGAATCTAGGGAATAGTATTTGAGTTATTCCATTTCGTACGGCCGGACGCCGCCGAATATTATATCCCCCGCTTCGGCGCTAAACTCGCGGCGGGGATAATAAGACCATATGGTACCTGTGGGTAATGAAGACATTTTAGTGATGGCCATCAAATCAAATCATCATAAGATTTGCATTAGATGCCCTTATTTTTGCATTGTTATCAAAGGAACATATGCATACTTTTTGTCAACAATTGTATTTATGGATTCAACACACAATATACATTTTCCTTTGACATTGTCGTAATATAATAAATCATTAACTTGATGTTCATCGCTGCAGGCGGTGTTCTAGAGCTCGAATAAAATACAATCCTTCGAGATAGTTATACACTGTAAATCTAATTCATAAATGCTATTTCTGATTTGGATGTTTTAAAAATAATATTGCATTAATTTAAATTTGTAAATTAAACATACAGCTGCGAAAATTGTTTCTGCATCCTGAGAGTTATCCTGTTTGGGTTTCACCACGAATGGGGTAATTGTACAAAGGGATTAACCTGTAAAGGAATCGTTGTTTACAGTCATTGAACAAGGGGAATCATTGAGCTCGGAGTCAAACATTCGGGTATTATCACAATGAAATATCTTACCTGCTATCATGCTATCGTGTTGGTGCATATCATCGAATGATACTGTATAACAGAAGAAATATGAAACTAAACCTGTTGGGTGATATATATAATTACCGTTTTGAAAAATGTTTATGTTTACGCGATTCTACATTTGTCCTTTACTGTTTTTAAACGCGATTCTACGCATTACATCACCACCGACTGTGATGCTTGTAAACAGGTCAACGAACTCATTAATAAAGACGATAAGAATGTTTAAGGTGAGTATACGTCATATAAGTGCTTTTATTTTAAGTATCATCCAAAAACTTTGGAACAAACGTAAAACACGAAAAAAGTGAGCATGGCTCACATACCCCCGCCATGCTTCCATTGAGAATTATAGATGTGAAGGTTACTATGTTTAAAAAACAGCTTCAAGCATCATAATATTGACCAAAATAATTTTAGGAACTGGCTCTGTTGTTACAAAATTTCATTCACCAAGATGTAATATTTTTCAGGTAACTAAGTTCAATTACAGATTCAAGGGCTTCATATCTGCGTAAAAAATAATATTTCGGAACTGGACTGTGAACTCGATGAAGAGTATCATCTGGACTACCTACATGTTAAATTTCATTCACCTACATGTAGATGTAATAGTTGCCGAGAAAATTTGTCCCAATTTGAGCATCACAGCTCTTTTGGTACAAAGTTCAATTTCGATCGGAGTCAAGGGACATAACTCCTTTAAAAAAAATATTTCGGAACTGGTTTTCGAACTCGATTATGAGTATCATCTGGACTACCTCCATATTAACTTTCATTCACCTAGATGTAATAGTTTCCGAGAAAACTTTTCCCCATTGGAGCATCACAGTTCTTTTGGTACTAAGTTAAATTTCGGATTCAAGGGCCATTACTCCGTAAAAAATAATATTTCGGAACTGGTTTTCGAACTCGATAAAGAGTATGGTCAATAGTACTCACAACCAAAATTTCATTCACCTAGGTTGAACAGTATCCGAGAAAACTTATCCCCATTGAACACAATAAAACTCCAAAAAGTGACGTTTCCATGGAAACGTCAAAACAAATTAAATCTCAGAAAATTGAAAATTGTATGTGCGCGATCGGAAGAACATGGTTTACAACTGTACACAGTTTGGTTGATGTACCTTTGACGGTTTTTAAGAAAATTGACCGGAAGGACGGACGGAATGACCGATATATCCCTGCTTACTTCGTAGCGGGGGTATAATAAAACATCTTGAAAGAGCAGGAGGGGGTGATGACTATATCCCACGGTATTACATACCGGTGGGATAATAATGCTAGTATCAATAATTGCTTATTCATTGACAGGATATAACACAGTAAGACCCCACAAGTCATGGTGTCAATGTCTACCTAAGTTTCAATGCATTATTATACCCTCGACCTAAAAGGTCATAGTAATACCAAGTATTCTGTCCTTTTCAAATTTGGTGAGGTGAGTTGGGGTTTAAACGCCGCTTTCAAGAGTATTTCACTGATATCGCGGCTGCCAGTATTATGGCAGGGAGAAAGCCCGCAACGCCATGTGGTTATGCATTGAGGTGAAACCTGCGAGCATCGGCTGGAACTAGCGAACCATGGGTGGTACTGCACTGAAATTCAGTGTAGCATTGCACCCAAACCTGACTGCGTGTAGAACAGATATCTACTGCAGATAAAGTTGCCCTGCCCCTTGTGAGATTCGAACCACGGATCTCTTGATCCGAAGCCGAACGCGCTAGCCACTGCGCTATCCTGCCCCCTTTCAAATTTGGTACAAATCTTCTTCACCCAAGGAGGTTATTGTCGTGGCTCAACCCATCTGTCCGTCCGTCCCGTCCCGAAAAGGGTACTTGTTCTTAAATCAACTCCTCCCACCGTTTTTGAACATCCTTTCTGAAATTGTACACGTTTTGGATACACATCGATGCGCGTTTGCTTTTTTGGGACTGATCGGGTATATATTTTCAGAGTTATGGCCCTTAACTTGGAGCGCTCTGCTTTCCGATTTCAGACTTTTAATTTGTCAGCATTTGAAAATGTTATGTATCTAAGTTACACACTGAGGTTATAACTTTTGACCTTGACATTGACGTAGGATCCATTTTGTGAGAAACCTAAACATGGCTATACTTATTTATTGATTGGTGATAGGCCTTAGATATTTGACATGCTTATTTATTTAAAATACTTTTTAGTCCAGTAGAATTTTTTGCAAAGATGTATTTTATTAACTTCGTCATATTCGGAGCTAGAATGAATGAAGCTACTTCTGTGTTGTGATTTGTTGACTTTATCATTGTATATTTCCACTGGTTATATTTGGTAAAATTTTGTATTTTTTTTGCCTTTCAGTCAAAGACTGATGTATATCCCTCACTGTACTGTGTGCTTCCGTGTACCTGTTGTTTCAAGTCATTATGATGGATTGATTTCCAAAATAAAATTTAAATCAGTAAATGGCAGTAGTGTTTTACCCCTACATGTACCTTTTCAAGTTACTATTAGTCCTACTTTTACTTACTTACTAACAGTCGGGGGTTTAAGTGAGCCACGCTCACTTTTTTCCGTGTGTACATTATGTAAGCAGTGATGAGGTTAAGTTTCCAGTCGGCACTTGTCAAACACGTTAGCACTGCAACTGATCCAATTCGTGTTGAAATATGACAGAATTTGTCTTTTATCTCGATAGGTGGTTAGATTAATATTATTATGCCTTTTTATCCCACCGGTATGTAATACCATGGGATATAGTCATCGTCCCGGCCGTCTGTAATCATTTCGTTTCCGGAGTAGAACTCGAAAACCGTTCATGATATCTTCCTGAAACTGTGCATGTGTATTACCCACTAACTGAAGTGGTGCCTTTTGATAATTTCAGATTTCTGAAATTTTTATTTTTTTTCGTTTCCATAGAAACTTGTTGAATTTGGACTTTGTTCAGAGACAGGTTCGTTTCAGGAGAACAGCTTCAAAACCGTTCATCATATCTTCCTCAAACTGTGCATGTGTATTACCCACTAACTGAAGTGGTGCCTTTTGATTTGTTCAGATTTGTTCTGAAATATTTTTTTTCTTTTTCCATAGAAACATGAGAGGGATGTCGGTTGTTGTTGATTTTGACTGCTTCTGGAGCAGAAGTCTAAAACCCTTAACATACCTGAAACTCAGCATCTGTAATTCCCACTAACTGAAGTACGATAGTAGATACACAAGTATCTGTCAAAGATGTGTTTTACAAATTTTGTGGGATATGCCATCTTCTGACGAATTTTGTTAATCATTTCCTATGATCGTAGATTATTTTGGTTAATACAAAATGATAATAACTTTCATTGAAAATAATAATATTGATAATGGTAGTTGGTAATGGTATAATGGTAACCAGTAACTTGCATGTAGTTTAACATTTGAAATGTGAGAATCTAAACCCAGAAACACTAATTCAACAAATATTTAGAAATAACTAAACAGCAACCAAAACGTTGTTATTGCGTTGTGCTGATCTACAGCCAAACATTTTACAATGTTGGCTTCAATCCTTGATTTATATAAAATGCAAATTAAAAAAAAAATATTCTCATTTGATATCTGATTTGTTTTCGTGTTGATTTACTATTTTAGTAAAATGATATGTACATTATCGAGTTGTATGTGTATGTGTATGTTATTAAATGAACATTGATCTTTCAGCCCTGACTGTTTGCACTTAAATAAGTTATTGATTACTTATATCAATGTAACCGGTTCTTATCGGGCCAAGAAGGAACACCAACAAGGGTCACGGGGTGTGAGGGGTTTATTCTCGTGCGATGATAGCACACAATGGATATAAGACACCCTGCAAAACACAATTGCATACAATATAAAATACATCAAAACCATTCATAAACATGCATAAAACATATATAATTCACTCAAACATCATTACACAATATACCATTATGTAACACATCATCACATATAAACATACTAGGTGATTACCTATAATTGATGCATTATCAATTACAATAGGATATAATAATAAATAGGTAAAAACAATTGGTGAGTGCTTGATCCCACACATATTGATCAAGGGAGATAATTTTAGTTAACTCCATTTCACTATAAAGATAATTAGTGAAATACACACATATAATAATTACATGAACTAATCATCACATTATGATAATTACTTTAACCTTCAAGAACATTACATAATGTCATTGAATACATAAGGTTAAATATATACAATACAAGATAAAACATATATTATGCAAAATAGCATACCCTGAATGTGGTCCTGGGGCGATCAATCCATTACCACGTTATGGTACAGATGTACATCATCATCATCATCATGTCCTGTATACAATGTAAGTACAGTATAATATAATACTGCATATTCAGGAATGATGAAGTATAAAATAGTAATATATTAACTAACTACCATGAATGGATTATTCACACATGTTACTTTAAATATCTTTTCACTCATTCCATTACACATTCGCTCAGGAACATACATACCAAGAAGAGAAAGAAATAAAAGCTTACATTTGATTAAAATATTATAAATGAAGTAGATTAATGACCTAAGTTGAATTATACAAAATGGCGGCGTGCACCATTACCATTACTACCACAAAGTTAAGTTTTATAAAGTTAATGAAATATATGATTTACACAATTTAATAGAAATACTTTACACTACATCATAAACTACATTTATATTAATAACTATAATGATTACTAACCTTAGTTTAGCATAACTTGATCTTTAAATCGTCTGTCTGTCATGTCATCTTGCTGTGATCAGTGCAATAGCAGATGTGCAATATGGAAGAGCATTGACTGATTCAAATCAGCCAATGAGAGGACAGATTGGGTTAATTGACAGCAATAGATTATAGTGAAATGACCTAACCCAACCTCCCTTCCATATATAGATAGACTGACCCAATGCATAAGAAACCCTAAGCTAATGATACTACTTCCAGAACAACTGAAAACTACTAACTGGCAACTATAAAAACAATCAATAAAAACAGAAAGACTTTAGATGAATTACAACTTTATTATAAAAAAAACACATATACATATATACAACTGCCTGCCACATACTTCCCCTCATCGACAAATGACGTCTCGTCATTTCATCTTCCCTGACACAAGATCGAGGAGAGTATCAGACAGCTTGTTGTGTTGGTTCCGGAATCTGTCGTCAGCTAGAAGGGAGCTGAGAAAATTAGCCCGAGCTAACCAATCAGGTGATCCGGAATCCACACTCACATTTGCACTAGAATCCACAGGGGACACAGCAGAACACACAAATTCTCCACTCCTCATCCATGCAGGCTTAATCTTAGCTCTGGTAGAGCGCCGTGGAGAAGAAGGTTGCACATCCGACTGTTCCTCTCTGTCGTCATCGTCGTCATCATTTTCGTCATCACCACCACCTGCAGCCATGGATCCATCTTCATCTTCATCCTGCTGATCGTCATGACCGGCAGTCTCAGTTGGCTCTTCTTCCTCCCTCTCTTCAGTAGGAGTCCCATCTCCGTCGATAGCTTCTGCGGGCTCCTCTTCAGCCGGCCGTTCTACTGGAGTCACAGTAGGCACTGAAGGCACTGAAGGACGGGCGATCAGCACAACTGAATCTTCATCCGATGAATCCTCATCTCTAGTCACTACACTCTTTTTCGGTCTCGGTGGAGGCACAGGTGTTGGTGGTATGAGTCGTTTCCTGGGTTTCACACATGGTGGTTCCTTGATGGGCATAGATCCAACTGGAAGCAGGAGGTTCCTATGCAGTACTCTCTTCCGTCCTTCTCCACTCTCCTTTCCTACTTGAAACACAGGAATGGATGGATTCGGCTTGCTGAGCACCACATAAACATCTTCTTCCCACTTGTCAGCGAGCTTATGCCTCCCATCGAAGGCCACTACTTTCACTAGCACACGATCACCTTTTTCCAACATTGCAGCTCTTGCTCGCTTGTCGTAGCTGGTCTTCTGCTTATCTCTAGACTTCTCTGCTGCTGAGGATGCAAGGTTGTAAGCCTCTGAGAGCCGTTGTTTTAGGGATCTGGTGTACTCTGTTGTTGACCTGGTCTCACGATTCTCGATGTCCAGACCAAACGCTAGGTCTATGGGAAGCCTTGGATGACGTCCAAACATTAGGAAGAATGGTGACACAGATGTTGACTCATGGCGGGTACAATTGTAGGCGTGGACAAGTGGACCTACATAAGCCTTCCAATTCTTCTTCTCTGCAGGATCCAAAGTGCCTAGCATGTCACAAAGGGTCCTGTTAAATCGTTCAGTCATCCCATTGCCCATAGGGTGGTATGGCGTTGTCCTCGACTTCTCTATCTTCAGAAGTTGGCACAATTCTTGCATCAGTTTGCTCGTGAAATTTGCACCTTGATCCGAATGAATCCTTCTTGGAAGACCGTAATGCACAATGAAGTTGTTGAAAAAGGTTTCAGCAGTTGTTTTTGCAGACATGTTCCTGGTGGGGTATGCTTGAGCATAACGGGTGAAATGGTCCGTTACCACCAACACATTCTCGATTCCTCCTTTTGACGGTTCCAAGGTGAGGAAATCCATACAAACAAGTTCAAGTGGTTCTGAAGTCCTGATGTTGGAAAGTGGAGCCCTGATATTAGTAGGCGTTTTCCTCCTCAAACAACGTTCACAATTCTGAAGATGTACATCTACGTCGTTGGCCATCCCAGGCCAATAGAACCTTTCCCGCAGAAGTGAGATTGTTCTGTCACGTCCAGGATGTCCAACGTTGTCATGTAAACTCCTTAGAGCTGATCTTCGAACTGTTGAAGGTAAAACTAATTGCTCCCTTGTGACTCCATTAACACTTGTGACTCGGTAGAGAACTCCTCGTTTGAGCATGAGATGATTGTAGCTCTTCAAGATAGCCAACATGTCTTGATCCTGCAGGTGCTTGGTCCTGTCTGGTCGCAAACCATTGTGCAAGTGAGTGATAACTTCCGTTAGCAGTGGGTCCTTTGCTTGGCTTCTTCTCCAATCCCTGGCATTCTGTTCACACTTGTCGTCGGTGAGGTCAAAGTCGTCATCATCCATAACATCCGCGGAGAGGCACAAACTTTCCACAAAGTTGCTGGCGTGAACAGACTGACAAATAGCAGAGACAGATTCGATCCCGATCTGTTTCATGTCTTCTGTATCCTCCTTGACCGGTAGACGAGACAGTGCGTCGGCATCATTATTTGCTTTACCAGGGCGGTACTTGATCGTGAAGTTATAGCTTGAAAGAGCTGCTAGCCAACGATGACCTGTAGCGTCCAGCTTTGCCGTCGTCAAGACGTAAGTCAAGGGGTTGTTGTCTGTGACAACCACGAAGTCATGGCCCCACAAGTAGTCGTGAAACTTCTCCGAGATAGCCCACTTCAGACACAAAAACTCAAGCTTATGTGCTGAGTAGTTTCTCTCGGATCGGCTCAAACCTCTACTAGCGTAAGCTACAACTCGTGACTGTCCTCCCTGTTCCTGGTACAGAACTGCTCCAAGTCCGTGGCCACTGGCGTCTGTATGGAGTTCAAAAGGCTTGGTGCAGTCAGCATATCCTAAGATAGGAGGCACAGAAAGTCGATGTTTGAGCTCCGTGAAGGCACTTTCCTGTTTCTCTCCCCAGACCCAATCAACTTGCTTGGACTGCTTGTTCCTCTTTCTCCTCACCATTCATAAACATGCATAAAACATATATAATTCACTCAAACATCATTACACAATATACCATTATGTAACACATCATCACATATAAACATACTAGGTGATTACCTATAATTGATGCATTATCAATTACAATAGGATATAATAATAAATAGGTAAAAACAATTGGTGAGTGCTTGATCCCACACATATTGATCAAGGGAGATAATTTTAGTTAACTCCATTTCACTATAAAGATAATTAGTGAAATACACTCATATAATAATTACATGAACTAATCATCACATTATGATAATTACTTTAACCTTCAAGAACATTACATAATGTCATTGAATACATAAGGTTAAATATATACAATACAAGATAAAACATATATTATGCAAAATAGCATACCCTGAATGTGGTCCTGGGGCAATCAATCCATTACCACGTTATGGTACAGATGTACATCATCATCATCATCATGTCCTGTATACAATGTAAGTACAGTATAATATAATACTGCATATTCAGGAATGATGAAGTATAAAATAGTAATATATTAACTAACTACCATGAATGGATTATTCACACATGTTACTTTAAATATCTTTTCACTCATTCCATTACACATTCGCTCAGGAACATACATACCAAGAAGAGAAAGAAATAAAAGCTTACATTTGATTAAAATATTATAAATGAAGTAGATTAATGACCTAAGTTGAATTATACAAAATGGCGGCGTGCACCATTACCATTACTACCACAAAGTTAAGTTTTATAAAGTTAATGAAATATATGATTTACACAATTTAATAGAAATACTTTACACTACATCATAAACTACATTTATATTAATAACTATAATGATTACTAACCTTAGTTTAGCATAACTTGATCTTTAAATCGTCTGTCTGTCATGTCATCTTGCTGTGATCAGTGCAATAGCAGATGTGCAATATGGAAGAGCATTGACTGATTCAAATCAGCCAATGAGAGGACAGATTGGGTTAATTGACAGCAATAGATTATAGTGAAATGACCTAACCCAACCTCCCTTCCATATATAGATAGACTGACCCAATGCATAAGAAACCCTAAGCTAATGATACTACTTCCAGAACAACTGAAAACTACTAACTGGCAACTATAAAAACAATCAATAAAAACAGAAAGACTTTAGATGAATTACAACTTTATTATAAAAAAAACACATATACATATATACAACTGCCTGCCACATCAATGATCCAAATTGTTTTACAATGTCTACAGTAGATAATCACATTGACAGATTGATAAAATAATATTAAAGGAATTAATATTGATTAATTTACACTTTCTATTTTGTCATCCAGATACTGAAGGAACGTTCAAAATTTCGACTTGCACATAACAAATTAAGTCAAGGAAAAAGAGTTGAATCTGATGGGCTAGTATCGAGGCGTTTCGAGGTTGTTCATTACCTTGATTTGTTCCTAACAAATGAGGTTGGCACCACTACCTTTGCGTTGGCGGTCCAACCGGAATTACATGAACAGGGCGCAAGAGGTAAGAATTATTTCTGCGAGACGTATTTTCAATGTTGCATGTGGTAAGTATCCCAATTTAGGTCTACATACACATAACATTACGAAGCGCGCTCTTTTTAACGTAAGAGGACGTTGCAGAACCTATTTTACACTATCTGGGAATTTCCAATGACAATTTCCTTAAGTTATTTGTGTCAACAAATGCAGAACGTTTTACAAACATGAACCTTCTACGTAAATAGTTGCATCTTCCAATATGTGCACGTTTGCATGTATACATAGGGACTAAATGAGATTATATGCAGTAGGATGACCATATTACTATTATATAGCCGATTCAATTACCAATGTGTCTGGAAAATATGACGGCAAAAGGTTTTACTCACTTTATGAAAACAACAGCTAATATTATGAAGTAGGGTAATTTCGTCACATGTACGTAATCATATGGCCATCAGCTCTGTAATTTAGGATATTTACTATTCCTATACATTTACTTTATTAATCCATCTAATTGTGAAGTTTGATCTTTAGTCATAATGTTTTTGATTTTTTAAATTTAGAAAGTGAGAATTGAATATTTCTTTTGCACACCACTTAGTTGACTGCAATTTTAATTTAACTTGCTAAAATTAAGCCTATTAAAAACTAAAATCTGGTATTCTTTTAAACTTTTTGTGAATTTTATTTGAACATGTATTATTATATATTTATTTATTTATTTATTATACAATTTTATTGTGACTTTTCCTTGAAAGTGGGACTCCTGGATGCATGTAAATTGTCACCATACATCTTGCATCTCACTGATGTATTTTAGCTTTAGTCTAGTCTGTGCTGTGGTTCCTGCTTTTTCTATTGCTTTACCCGTAATCTCATGATCCTCTTTCATGCACACATGTATTTCTTATTGCTTATGCATCTGTAGATCCTTTAGACTTGAGTTCACGTACTGAAGAGAATTATCATGTCTACAGTTTTCCTTTGGAAAGCCAAGCTGCACTGATGAGTCCTGGCGGGACGAAACGTGAAATACAGATATTATATGTATCATTACGTGTGTGTTTTTAAAGTAATTTCAACGGGTAATTGTAAAGTAAGTTATCTTTCTCGGAGAATATTTAATATTTCTATTTTTAAAATGGATCTCATCTTAAAATAAAGGTTAGGGCCTACAGTCACAATTTCTGAAGGATTTCGTAATTGATTGATTTTCTGCAGTGTTACATAAGCACATTGTGGTTCTATACGTAGTATACACATGGTTTTGAGAGGCAATACTGCAAGGCTTGTAATAATGGGTTTTTTATCTTTATTTTTCAGCTTTAGATGAATCATATCAGCTCATAGCAGCATTGGGTCTTGTACTGCCCGAAGCCAAATCAGCGAGTGGCAAAGGCGTTTGTATATCTACAAACCGATCCGGACAGAACACCACCCAAACTGACCCTGTTGCCCTGGCTGCATCTCATCTGCAAGTCAGCCAAGTGAATCTACCTTATTCAACATCTTAAGAAAGTGCTCCATCAGATTTCTCGAGCCAAGAGAAAGTGAGATACCTCGAGCTTGTGACTGCTAATATGCCAGGTAGCTATAACATATAACCATGATTTATGAATTAAAATGGGAGAAACTGTTGAAATGTTTTTGATCCGATGCTGTTAAATTTGTATTTTGTGTGATGAAGCTTTACTGCAGTGCAGAGAAATCAGTAAAATCGAGCCATGTGCTCTGCTGTTCATAATTTTGTTAACAATTTATAATGTTGTTAGTGTGTAAAATAATCCTAGGATTTTCAACCCATAGCTTTTCCATCACTTACGAATGATCTTATAAGTATTGTATCTTCTCACAGGGGGTAAGCCCTGTCCATGCTAAACCGGAAGTTGACAGTCGTCAACAACCATTTTCTCGTCAGACAGTAGTTGTGGGTGGGTTCTGAAATTTTGAATATTTTCCAATCTATGATGTTAACAATATCAACTAGTTTCAACTCTTGAATGCCTATAGTTTACAATCGCTACATCTTTTGAACATGACATGCCATACAAAAGTTTAGATTGTTAACATTTCAGAGCTAGTCAATCGTCGTTAGGGAGAAAAGTCGCGAAAAGGCGACTTTCTACATGAAAACAGTAAATCTACATTGTTCAAGACCATATTTTGTGTAATTTTAAGTCGAATATTATAATGTAGGACTTGTATAAAAGTTAGTTTTCACAGATTGATCGAAGCCGAGATATTAGCAAAATTAAAAACTGTACACATTGATGGTAGTTGCTCTATCACTGTCTAGGTTGTTGACAATTATCAAAAATAACTGTCCATGGTAGTTGCTAAGCAGGACAGTATTTGATACCGTTTTCCCACTTTGAAGGTGTCGATATTACATGAAAAGGTGCCAAGTGAATTTATTTTCGCTACTGTGTTCCATATAGATGTATATCATTAATAATTTAATTGGTAAACTAATGTACTCACGGAAAGGCGTTTTGGTTTAAACATCGAATGAACAAAATAATACTAGATTAACATACATACACATGGATATATGTTTTGAGCTCATCAGGCCTGAAAGGCCCGATGGGCTAATGGCATGGCATGGCATGGCGTCCGGCCATCCGTCTGTAAACTTTGCGCTTTTTCGACTTCTTCTCCAGAACCAATGACTCTAGAGAGCTGAAAAGTTGTGTGCAGACTCCTTGGCCAATGGGGATGCTAAATTGTAGATTTTGTGACCCCATGACCCCAAATGGGGTCACAGGGGTCACATCCTTAAAAACCTATTTTCATCTTCTTTTCCAGTTCCAAAAGATCTGGAGAGCTGACAAATTGTGTGCAGACTCCTTGGCCAATGGGGATTCTAAATTGTAGATTTCATGACCCCAAATGAGGTCACATCCTTAAAAACCTATTTTCATCTTCTTCTCCAGTTCCAAAAGGTCAAGAGAGCTGAAAAGTTGTGTGCAGACTCATTGGCCAATGGAGTCACAGTGGTCATGATCTAAGAACCTATCTTTTGCTTGTAAACAATAACTTAAATATTCAACTTTAGATAGTAAATCAATGAAATCTTGATGAGCTACAGAGCCCATGGCTCTATTTTTTCTACAACGTATTGTGTCGCTCTTACACCTTGAACTATTGCTTTCTAGAATAAAAAGACACTGAGGTACGTATCAAAATGTCTTGAAATTTCTAAATATGTGTCGTGAATCAAATTGAGCATTCATATAAGCAAGCCATCAACGCATTTGTTCAACAACTCACAGTCTTGCAGCATATGGTGTTGAAAACGTAACATCAATAAAAAGTTATTTCTAATTTAAAAAAAAATGTTTCCTATTATTAGTCAGACTAAAAACGTTATAAATATATTTCAATATTGATATCAAACAGAAAACTTTATTCAAGGCAATATGTAGTAATTCACACATTAATCAACTTTCAGAAATACAGTTTACGAAAAGGATTTAATTCATCAATCAGAATTAAGAAAGTCAAGATAGTTTCTGAAATAAGACACTTCATTGTAAATTAACATAAATAAACTTTTATAAGAAGATAACTCTTTATAAATTAACAAAGTAATTTGTGTTAACCCTTTGCAAGAGGTTAAAACTAGAGCCATGGGCTCTGTAGCTCATCAGCTTTATATACATTAACTCATTCAAAATGTCAACTTCTAGGTTAAAGGTATAACACATAGGAAGCACTTTAAATGGAGAAGATGAACTAGGTCTTAAGGTCCTTACCACTCTGATCTATCTTTGAGGCCAGAGATAAAATCCCCTACGAATAAAGTCATACTTGAAGATTTAACTCATTACTGTTGTTTCCTTTGCATTACCTCCCTTTAAAGAGCACATCAAATCTCTAGATGAAATAGCTTTTCAGATCATGACGTCTGTGACTTATATTTGTGGTCACATGGTCACGAAATCTACAATTTAGAATCCCCATTGACCAAGGAGTCTGCACACAACTTTTCAGCTCTCTAGACCTGTTGGCAATGGAGAAGAAGATGAAAATTGGTTATTAAGGTTGTGACCCCTGTGACCCCATTTGAGGTCACGGAGTCACAAAATCTACAATTTAGAATCCCCATTACCCAAAGGAGTCTGCACAACTTTTCAGCTCTCTATACCTTTTGGAACTTGAGAAGAAGATGAAAATAGTTTTTTTTAGGGTTGTGACACCTCTGACCCCATTTGAGGTCACGGAGTCACGAAATCTACCATTTAGAATCCCCATTACCCATGGAGTCTGCACACAACTTTTCAGCTCTCCAGACCTTTTGGAACTAGAGAAGAAGATGAAAATAGGTTTTTAGGGTTGTGACCCCTTTGACCCCATTTGAGGTCACGGGGTCACGAAATCTACAATTTAGACTCCCCATTACCCAAGGAGTATGCACACAAAATTTCAGCTCCCTAGACCAAGTGGTTCTGGAGAAGAAGTCGAAATGCCCCGCCATAAGCCCAATCGGGCCTTTCAGGCCTGATGAGCTAAAAAGCAAAACGATGTTTTTAGAAAAACAACAATTCACACAATGAAAATACAATCGTATCCCATAGGTCACACAATATCATTTAAATTTCATTTGAGTACTTGCAAGACACGGTCAATGTACATCGCCATAACAAACTATAAAACTATCAGAGGGCAGAAACAAAGTCATCTTTCCTCTTTAAAGTAACCTGTATATCTGTCTTGAATAAGTAGAATCTTTAAGAATAATATTCCCACTTGTTCATTGTGTATTCAACATTAGGTCATTGATTCATTCATTACTCTGAAGATGTCTGCAATACCTGGACATGAGCAGGCGAAAAGTCGATATTGTCAACTGGACTTCCGGATGAACCTTGTTCGACAACTCGTATCTTTGTTACAACATATATGGGGATCTCCCTGAGAGGACTTACCTCTCACCGCTTCGAGCACAGATGGAAGAAATCCACTTGCAAGAGGTGTCAAGCAAAGAGAGGAGGGAGAAAATGATACTGTGTATCTTGCAATCAGCACCTTTGCTCACTGGCAAACCACAGTGCCGTCCATTCTCTTGGGCCACATAATTAACAGTGACTCGTTCAATGTACATCTATTTAGACGTGGTCAGTTTTGAGCTGAGATTTATCAATAGTCCAAACTGCAACTGAAAGAGGGGGCTAAAAGATGTTCCTGATTACAAGAAGTTCATTTAGCTAGATGTTTATATTATCTTATCTACAACTTGCATGCAGTACATAGTGCAAAGCATGAATGATGAAAAGTTTGTGTAAATTGATATATATACAAGGGAGACAATTCCCAAAGCACCGACAGACCCCTGTTTACAGTTGTCAAATATGTTGTTTATGTCTTTAGTAAATGTCATCCATTATTGCTAGTTGTTATAATGATATAATAGCATATAGTTCACACGTGTACATAAATTGTTTATACAAATGAGCACAGGCGCTTGTATGGTCGAAACTAGGGATTACAAAGAATATGAAGTCGACGATCCAGCCCAATATACTATAAAAAAAAAAGTAATGGGATGTTACGGGGTCACCACCCCGTGTCCGTTTGAAATTATATTTCAGAATGTTGTCATCATATTATCATTCAATGTTACCACGTCAAAGCCAATACATTTTTCTTTAAAACAAGCCATCAAACGTTAAAATCGATCGGATAATAACAAGGATATGATATTTCAAAGCCTAAAATATTAGCACATTACTCGTGTGAGTCATTTGGGTAGCCCACCAAAATTATAGAAAATTCGCTTGAAAAAATCATTATGAAATACTTTATGATATCCTGTCAGCTACTAGTGACCTATTTACAAAGCCCAGTATTTGGTGCATCAGATCGCGCAAGAATTATGACATGAGGGACACTGTAATTGACATACCAGGGATTTTAGATAATCTCAAGTGTGTTTCGAAACATCGTTTGTCTAGAAGTCATCCATATTAAATGACCTTGGCATTGGTCTATTTTTGGAAACGAAATGATGTCAAAGGGCCTCAAATATTCCAGGACATCATTTCGTTTCCAAAAATAGACCAATGCCAAGGTCATTCAATATGGACGTCTCACTATCAAACGATTTTTCGGAACATGTGACCTCGCCCTTTGACAGATTTAGTGAAAACCTTTTCAAATATTGGTCTTAATTCAAAGTTATATACCAAATAAGAGCCTGATAGCACAAAAATTTTTTGAAGGATTTAGTCATTTCAGAACTCATGACCTTGAATGTGAACATGTCAAAATCATTCACCAGGTTTATAAGAAGGAAGCTATGTATATAAGGTGTTAATACGTTCCTGGAAACAAGAGTCATCAGAAGATGACATGTCCCACCGGTTCCACATCATTTGTAAAACACATCCTGTCTCTGAACAAAGTCCAAATTCAACAAGTTTCTATCAGAAATCTGAAAATATCAAAAGGTACCACTTCAGTTAGTGGGTAATACACATGCAAAGTTTCTGGAAGATATGATGAACGGTTTTGGAGCTGTGCTCCGGAAACGAACCTGTCTCTGACAAAGTCCAAATTCAACAAGTTTCTATGGAAAAAAAAAAAAAAAAAATCAGAAATCTGAAAATATCAAAAGGCACCACTTCAGTTGCAGGGTATTACACATGGAAAGTTTCAGAAAGATGTCATGAACAGTTTTCGAGTTCTGCTCCGGAAACGAAATTAGTACGGACGGACGGACGGCCGGGGTGATGACTATATCCCACGGTATTACATACCGGTGGGATAAAAAGTTACTTAGTGATTTCAGAACTGGTGACCTTGACCATATTTCGTGACCTTGACCTTTAACATTCAAGGTCACACAATCAGTGATCACATAACAATCATATTATGATTCAAAGTGTTAATAGTTGAAACAGGACATGTTCGCAAAATCTTGCTTAAGTTGTGCCCTCCCTGTGACCTTGACCTTTGACGGATGTTAGCGAAAACCTTTTCAAATCTTGGCCTTTCTCCTTAGTTGATATACACCAAATAAGAGCCTGATAGCACAAACATTTTTCAAGTTATCGTGTTTACAAGGATTTTCTCGTGACCTTGAATGTGAACATGTCCAAAAAATTCCCCAGGGGTAGTATAAGTAAGAAGTTATGTATATGAGTTCTCAAAACCTTCTAGGAAAAAAGTTATAGCCAATACAAAAACGGAAACTGCACAAAAACTGATAGCACCTACAATAACTTTGTAACAGTATAAACATGTATAACAAGTAATTGTCACAAACGTGACCATGTCCCCCGCCGCAATTAAGAAATGAGTTAAAAGTATGGACACACAGCTTGTACCGAGTAGTGACATTTACATGTTTGATTCAATTATTGTTATATCGGGCACAAATTTTAAAATGGTCAAAGTCTTGTAGTGACCTTGAAAACGGGGTCAAGGTCACCCAAATCGAATGGTGTCTGCGTTTTCCCCAAATGAAGACAGGAACCACATTTAAAGACTCTAGGTACAGCAGTTCATGAGATATCGTGCTAACAACATTTGACAATCAGTCTTGTAGTGACCTTGAAAATAACTTCAAGGTCAACCAAATCGACTGGAATCTGGATATTCCCCAAATGAAGACTGATTCTAAATTTAAAACCAATAGTTCTAGCGGTTAATGAGGAATTGCACTAACAAAATTTTCAAAACTGGTCAAAGTCTCCCCCTGACCTTGAAAATGACGTCAAGGTCACCGAAAACTTTTCAGGTCTACGTATTCCCGAAATGAAGACTGGTACCAAGTTTGAAGGGTTCATTAGATATCGCGCTAACAACCTTTTCAAAACTGGTCAAAGTCTCGCCGTGACCTTGAAAATGACGTCAAGGTCACCAAAAACTTTTCAGGTCTGCGTATTCCCCAGATGAAGACTGGTACCAAGTTTGAAGATTCTAGGTTGAGCGGTTCATTAGATATCGCGCTAACAACATTTTCAAAACTGGTCAAAGTCTCGCCGTGACCTTGAAAATGAGGTCAATGTCACCAAAAACTTTTCAGGTCTGCGTATTCCCCAGATGAAGACTGGTACCAAGTTTGAAGATTCTAGGTTGAGCGGTTCATTAGATATCGCGCTAACAACATTTTCAAAATTGGTCAAAGTCTCGCCGTGACCTTGAAAATGATGTCAAGGTCACCAAAAACTTGTCAGGTCTGCGTATTCCCCAGATGAAGATTGGTACCAAGTTTGAAGATTCTAGGTTGAGCGGTTCATTTGATATCGCGCTAACAACATTTTCAAAACTGGTCAAAGTCTCGCCGTGACCTTGAAAATGACGTCAAGGTCACCAAACACTTTTCAGGTCTGCGTATTCACCAGATGAAGACTGGTACCAAGTTTGAAGATTCTAGGTTGATATTAGCATCGAGGTTAGATATCGCGCTAACAAGAAGCGGGACGGACGTACGGACGGACGTACGGAGCTGAATACCATGTCCCCCCGCTCCGCGGCGGCGGGGGACAATTACCAATAGATTGAAAAACTTCATTTGACATTCAACTATCAAACTTGCACCCAAATTCAAATATAAACATTTTTTCTCAGGAACAAATAACTAAGACCTGTGAAACAATGTAAATAAATAATTTCATTACTAAATAGTCATGAAGAAATATATCACAGATAAAAATGTAAATAATTTCATTACTATAAATAATCACAAAGGAATATATCGCAGATAAAAATGTACATAATTCCACTACTAAATAGTCATAAATAAATAGCACACAACTTAAATGAAATATATTACATATACGAATGTAAAGACATTAATTCATTACTAAATATAAATGTATAATTAATCAAATAACACAAATTATATATAATTTCACTGGTGTAATAAAAATGCTATAAAATAATTTGGAAATAACTCTTTTGGGTAAATGTCAAAGGTTGGAAAGTACATTTACATATAACATAATCAGTTCCTGACTAGGCTATGTACATTTCTGATTTCTGCACCTGTTCAACTTGGTAGTACTTACACACAGGCACACGTTGCACTTGATTGATGACTTCGACAGCTTGTATGGGTTGCCTGGATTAGTTGCCTTGAAAACAGAATGGTTTTTTTGAACAAACAACACGCTTGGCATCATGGTCCAGGCAGATGGCCCCTCCTTACCATCAAGACGCACGTCATCAGCACCCTCGGGCACCATTGAGGCCTCGTCAACAGACACCTGTTTGTGAAGAGCATAAACATTTTGAAATTGTGTCACCAATGTGTAAAGAATATATCTTATCTTGAATAGTTTATCATTTTGTTGAGGGATGTTGTCCGAGAAATGCAGCAATCTTCTAATCTGAAAAAAAATGATCTCTTGTGAATATTTCTGAAATCGGAAAGTTTATCAAATGGTACTTGCTTCCACAATACCAATACATTCCATCCCTGTCACATTTCACAATATCCATGTACAGGAAAACACCATAATACGCTTTTATTTCCGGAAGTGTAACGTTATGTCACTCCCCTGTGTTGTTGTCTGGATCATATTGACGTTTGTATTGGGTATTTTCATTTGTAAATGTCACAATCTGTGTGTCAGAATAACATATTTGAAAATAATTTTAAGCCTTACCGTCTGGTATCTCGGCGATTGCTGTCCCAGTTTCACTTTCGAAACGCTTTCGTTGATTCTCGATGTCGTCATCATACTCACGTCTCCATTCCCAATCGGCAAAATTTGCTGAAAAATACTCGTCAAAACCATAAAATTTCTCATCATCTGAATCGCCAAAAAGTTCTATAAATTCTTACTCACCATTATCATTTACTTCTTCAACAACTTCATCTTCGTCACCCATTTGGAAATCGAAAGAAAACTTACCAAAAACTCGCCATCTCTTACCAAAAATTCCCGCGAAAAGACCGGCAGAAAGATCGAGAATTCTGTCAACTATCGTCTGAAGCCTCGTTTCAAGTAGTCACATCAAAAACTACGAGATCAAGAAATAGAATTACGATTCGGTCGCCTGGGTACGTGCACATAGAATTACCGACCAAATATTCGGTCGCCAGGGTGTCAGATTTGTTACGTCATGCCCGGAGATTCGGTCGCTAGAGATGAAAGAGTTAAGTAATTTTTCCACTTGCTAGATTTGATTTCAAATTTAACCTTCTAATGCGGGTAGTCCACCTATGGTACTAAATCATGACTGATCTCAGATAATTACTGGAATCACATTTTGGAAAAACAAGATGGTAACGTACATTTCAATGTTAAAATTATTATGGGACTGAAGTTTTTACATTCTGTCTTTCTTGGTATAAGAGTTGGAAAACGATATAAAGTAGTAAATATCTTAACAATATTGATGACAACCTTAGATTTTCAATTATCAATGATAGTGCTGAAGTGCTACTCTTGCTTAAAAATCACAAAGTGTGTGTAATGTACATTTCCCTAACTTTGGGACAGACACAAACTGAAACCTCATATTCGTAGAAATGCATTATATGGTAAAACAAGTAATGCTATGTGAAGTTCACATGTTGAAGAGGTTGACAAATCATCAAAACACCTTCAAAATGTTTTTATGTTAAACAGTTAAATGCCAAAGTGTTGTTCTTTCCATTTGAGACAGTAACGTACATGTCATTTTAACATATCTTCATATACTTTTTCGTAAAGAATAATGGGCCATAAAATGTGCCTACCTATTGGGTTTCAGTGTAAAGTGAAGTCTTGGTGCTTTGTCTTTCCTCGTGACCACACCCCCAACTGAAAATAATATTCAAAAGGCTGATTGATATATGAAGCTAAACCATGGACAAATTGTAAAACAGCAAATGTTTACGTTAGCCTTCATTGTAGTTCATAATCATAATTGAATAAATCTTAAAACTTAATCCTAAAATACTTTACTTAACAATGATGATCGTGAAACTCGAATCATGCAGTTGTTACTGATAATGCAATGAAATACTTACATTCATGTATACATTCAAAAACAAGGTTAACAAGTCTGGAAAATAAAGTATCAATTGTTAATTATAACAAAGCTGAACAGAACCATGCTACTAAACTAATCAAACAATGAAATAACACTCAATATAATAGAAATAGAATATACTGTAACGGTAAGTAGGGTAGGGTATCATACTCAACGAAGATTATAACTATCTAGTGTCATCTAGTGCATGTAAACAACTAAGTAAATATGTTTGGTAGCGCGACTATGTTTACAAACACTGCTAAACTCCGCCTACTTGTCTTACACTACGAGGTCGTTTGTCCCACTAAGTAGATACTTTGCTGATACTACATAATGTAT
The DNA here is from genome assembly GCA_936450465.1 of Gibbula magus. Taxonomy (NCBI): domain Eukaryota; kingdom Metazoa; phylum Mollusca; class Gastropoda; order Trochida; family Trochidae; genus Gibbula; species Gibbula magus. The sequence continues at coordinate 20,718,175 of OW388294.1, read as the reverse complement.
GAAAATGCCTTAGAATTACTATGTGTAAGTTTCTCAAACAATTTCTTATAGTTTAATTTACAGATAACAAACTTCTGCTTATCGCATCTGGAACTTGGAAATCGTGCCAGATCATCGGGAAGGTCAGCCATATTTATCTTGGAAATGCTAGCTCCTGATTGGTCAGATCCTGGAGTGACCACTCTTTGACGTTCACAGATGGCTGAACTCGGCATTGTTGGAAGCCCGCGAAACTTAAAAGTTATCGCAACACGAAAACTTTCCAAAGAACAAACATAGAACTTTACAGTCTGATTAAAATCGACGGTTTTCCGTGGAATAAAAAATGCAAAATAGTGCATCTACCGGGATACGAACTCGTTCGTGGGTTTCCACGCCAAACCGTCTGAAAGCACCCCGTACACTAGCGTGTTCGGGCGCAATTCAGCTAGCCAATCAAAAGATGCCCAACAAATGCTTTCGGTGCGAGAAACAGGGGCAGATAACTCCAAACAGCTATCCTTTTGTCTGTTCCGAATGCTTTCAAAACCGCAACCGTTTAAATACTATGATGTGATTGGTCAGCTATTTGACTGGGTTTTGGCTGCGCTAAACTGGTTCTGAACACACGCCTATACGGGGTGTTTTCAGACCTTGTGGCGAGGAATCTACAGAACCTGTTCGTATCCCGTCAGATGCAAAATTTTGCAAATTTTATTCCTCGGAACAAGGTCGATTTTAATCAGACTGTAGAACTTTATGGAAAACACAAGAGATGTTTAAGAGTAACAATAATAATTTATTCACAAGAGATGAAGTTATGGGCAAAAGTGATAAATATTACTTTAATGAAAAACCTAACATGGTGCATCCGTATCGTGAAGTCTAAGTCCTAAAATTTGCAAACTGAACTTTAAATAATACTTAGTACGTTTCCCCCAAGACACTGTCCTGGTTACATTTACAAATTACATATAAAAAGTTAAAGAGTCCTGACGAAATTTCTGACATTCTCACCAAAGAGAGCTTGCTGCTGAACTTTAGAGGTCCGAGAAATGAAATGCAAGCCTCGTTTGATTATCCGACAGCCCCTTTTATATAGTAAATAGTTATGACGTCACAATGAGGATGCACCTGCTGCCGAGATCACGTGACAATGCGAGAACTACCCAAACAAAATGGGGGGAGTTTACGAAAATACTTTTCATCCCTATGCTAATTGGCTACTCTACTAATTACTGGACTCCTTTAGACTCATAAACATAACGGTAAGATAATAAAACAGCATAATAATAACCCTAAGACTATTCTACAGCTTCACAATTTTCTCCTTACGTAATAATTTAACCTAGCACCCTACCGGAAGTAAGCTGGACTTTCGATTTTAACATTTACAATTTATAACGTAATAAATATGACGTTTTTAGAACAAATTAATGATACCCTTTAGCGCTTCAACTTTCTTCTCTTAAAGGATTTCAAAACCACATTTTATTTTATTTTACTTCATTATGGTGATGTATTCAAATTGTAAACACAAGCCGTCATGTTTTTACGTCACTTTTGCAAACCCGCGCTGACACTTGTGCGGTCCGCGGTAAACCCGGCCTTCCCGTATGCAAAAGGATCGGCAACTTTCGGCACCTTCCGCAATGTGACGTGATAGTGGTCAATCAATCTCGCCTCAGTGCGAGTCACTGCAGTTGGCCTATGTCAAACCTGTTCATAAACACTCACTTGGTTGGTCCACTTGTGGCGCCCTATATCATATATTTTTATAACATAAGTCTATGACATTGAACTTATGTTGGAGTTCTTTAACCATTTTTTCGACGTCAAGAGCAAATATCCGTCAGACCGACGTAGCCTGCCTGCAGTCGGTGTTTTACCGTGCGGCGTACGCTACCTGATCAAATGTTTCAAAAGATGTATAATAAATGAAATTGTGTATCATAACTGTTTATCACAATCCTGAATATTGAGAAATTATGTTTTGCCCTGGATGTTATTTTTCCTAATTTCTGATCTATTTCTAGACCCGGAAGTAAGACGATCGAGTTTAAACTTGCTGATTTTTTTCCTTATAAAGTGCTGGATGTCTAATTGTCTACACGGTTCACCGATTCAAAGTTTTCAAAAATAGACAATGAACAATTACTTCGGTTCAATATTTTAATTTTGTAGTCGTGTTCCACATAGGCCCTATATCATATATTAATATTTATTGTCAGTGGCCCTATTATCGTTGCAAAATAAGTTCTGTCCCTTTGCTGATCTTGAATACTTTTCCTTATGTTTGCAAAACGCTAAAGAAATAACTAAACAAAGTGAATCAGCATCTAAAAAAGTAAAACATATCAAATATGAAGTTATTTAAAGTAACGAAATTATCGATATCAAAATAACGAAAACACCTAGATAATTGACGTGTCTGTCATATTTCAGTGGAATGTTAAAAGGTTTTAAATATTCAGAGTAATTATTCCATTATCCCGTAAAACATCGTTGGTTCAGAGAATTCAGAATCACTAAAATTTACATAATTACCAAAACCTACAGCGTGAAAACGTAGCCGTTTTGTTTGGATCGGTCAGCCTCCTTTTCCTATCTTCTCTCTTCCTCTCCTCTCTTTCTTCTTCCTCTTTTCTCTTCTTCTTCTTTCCTTCCCTTAATTTTTCTTTTCTTCCTTCTTCTTCCTCTTGAAATTCCACGAAGAAGAAGAGGATGATGATGAGGAGGATCTTGATCTTGATTCTGAGCTAGACTAGATGAATTCTTTGCTAACCACCCGGGACCTCTGGGTGGACTTTGTTTCCTGACAGTGAGGTTCCGGTGGATTGCCCTCTTGTGTTCATTGAGTTCTGCTATTCTATTAACATTTATCGCATTTTTCTTTATTCTCTCCCTCTTCCCTGTGTTCTGCCATTACGTGGGACACCAAGGACCCCACTGACTTGAAGACCTTGGTGGACTTAGTACACTTGATAGTTTTCCCGAGTGGCAACAAATTAATGAAAGTCAGTTACATCTTCATGTAACGTCATATGTCAATACATGGAACTCTATCCCCAAATAGTTCAGTTGGCACTATATATATGTATCTCTTTTCCACAAGTGTTTCTGCAACAGCTATGGCTTCCTGGTTTGACATTGCATATGCCTCTACCCACTTTGTGAAATAATCAGATAAAACTAAGATATAAATATTCCCATTTTCAGTTAATTGCATTGGACCCTGACGTTTTATCGGAGGTTTACGTTTGCAACAAGCGTCGCAAGATTGAATCCATAATACAAATAAATACATCTTTACAAAGCCCACACCAGTAGTGTCTTATCGTTTCTACTGTTTTCTTTATTCCTAGATGTCCTCCTGTCAGGCTATCATGAGCTTGCTCAAGGATTAACGTCTGTTTATTCCTAGGAATTAGTAATTGAAGTATAACTTCTTTATGTTTTGTCTGAAATTTTCTGCAAAGTGCATTTTTCTTAATGATTAATTGATCCCAAAATTAATTAATTCATTATATATGTTTTCATTTTCTTTATTTTCAATGAGTAATACTCCTTCTGGAGTTCAAGGACTTCAACTTCAAGATGTCTTTTCTTCTCCTCAGTTGTCAGGAGGGACCTTAAATTTGTGGTTGGAGATGAAGCAAGCCATCCGACATGACGAATCCTTCAAGGAGGCAGCTGCTGCTTGTGCTGGCACAGGCCGTGGGTGCAGTCAACGTGGAGGCGCTGTTAATGGTGGCGATGCTGCTGTCCGTGTCGGTACTTGTAGTCCCGGAGTCAATCATGCTGAAATGTGTATATTATCTTCATTAATTTGTAATTAGAACATTCTTAAGATTGCTGATTATCTCTGTGAGTGTTACCTTTAATTAGTTAAACATAAGACACAAACATTTTTAAATTGGTTGTGGGCAGGAGTCGAATCCATCGCCCAACCCACAAATGCTGCTGCTGTCACGGCCGATGATATTGTAAATATGCTCCCCAATACTTGAAAGTTCAGGGTCGACTGGTCCCCCTCCTGAAAATAAAATTAATTTTCAATTTGGTATTTCCAATTCTTACTTTTTACAATAACATATAATTTAATGACTTCCAATGTGTATGGTGTATGTGTATGTGTAATATGATATTTAACAATAACTCACTCAGTTGGAGAAAACTGTGATATTGTTAATTAATTGAAATTCATTGTAGATATGCATTGTAAATTAAACTTTTATGTTCTTAATGTATGCCTTTCCACATGATCTATGAGATTTTATTTATGTAGGTTTTACTACTGCTTTCAAGTTTAGACATTGACTACTGTTAATATATAAATGTTCAATGGTCGAATTGGTACCTAACACAGGAGAACATGTTCACAAGTATTTAACCTTACAGTATATTTTAGAAATAATACGTATGTCAAAGTTGTTGTTTTACTGTGTCTGAGATATTGGTGTCTTAATATATGAGATGATACCTGTAATGACCAACAGGGATTGGGGAAAACACCTTTGACAATGGGCCATTATTAGGTCTTTAGGCATTTTCGGAGTTTTAAATTTATATCAATAGTAAGTTTCCAATTTTTGATGGGCCTTTTTTCAGTGAATGTGCAAACTTGCATGTGGACCTGCCTTTCCCAATCCAATTTTAATATTTCATTAATAGTTTATTGTTTGTAAGATTTATTTTCTATTTCACTCTGTAATTTCATATCTCTAATATCGTATTTCTTCAAAATTAATAAGTCAAAACAATTTCCTTACAAACGCTTCGTTTGAACCCATTTCACCAGTAAATTTATTTTATAAGGGGCAGATCTCTAATTGCTATTGCAGAGACCATGCTTTTTTGGAAGCTAGAGTCGACACTCCATGGTGAGAAAATATTGGCAAAAATAATGGTTAGAAGTTTGTTTATTAATTTATTAATTATTTGTATTTTTTCATCTTTGTTTGGTTTTCATAAACAATTTATCTCCAAAATAGTTTTATATATTCATTTAGTTTATCTGTCTTTATGCCAGTGATAACTTTTCCTAAGAACTTAAAACTAGTAGAAAGATTCAATATTGATGCTGAACTTTTCATGAGCTTTTGAATGAAACTGAAATAAGGATGTCATTATGGAGCTAGTGTCTACTGACTGTCAACTCAATCACAAGTCATCTCAGACTTTTTCTGTAATGTTTAATTTTAAGTTGATCTTAAGCCTTTTAATAAGATTGTTTTTTATGCTAATCTTTTGTTCGTATCAACATGGTATATCTTTATCATTGTTTGTCTGATGTTGATATTTATAGAATGTTTTCTTCAGAGCATCTAGGTGTGATTTAGAAAAAATATCACCTATAGGCTATGACCTAATTTGCACATTTTATGCACATTTTCTTTTCTTAATTTACATTGCATTTCTTAGTGTTTCTCCAGCTTTTGTAATTTCAAAAAGTTTTGTGCGTCTTTTGTTGATGTCAATTTCATCATTTGCAGTCAATAACACTTCCTTTATTGTAATCATGGGCACTGAACTATTCAACAGTGTGTGTTCAATCTGTGTCTGTGTTACAAAACTATAAAAAAAATAATACTGTTTTCATATTACATAATGTTAGAATGTTTAACATTGTAAATATTATTTATAGCCTACTTGGTGCTGTTTACGCTTATTTTTCGTGAAATAACATTCTTACTGTCATGTGATAATTATCTATAATGAAAAATAAATTTAAACATGATTTCACCTGTACCAGTGAGTTGTTTCTTTTTGGTTGTGATCTACTCTCGCCCCAGTGATTGCATGTGCCACCACTTTTTTCCACATCCTCTTTTGTTCTCCTTTTCTCCTTGGCTCCCCCAGGGTTGTTGTGATATCCTCAGTAATCTTTATCCACACCCTCTGTTTCTCCTCCGAAGTTAAGTTTGGTCCAAATTCCCCCTTGATAATGTTTTTGTTGACTTCGATCAGCTGGACCAACACAAGTTTTTCTTCTGCCGACCAATTAGGTTTTCGAGGGTGGTATATTATCACCTTAAGCATGTTACTGATTGATTAATTATCATTAAATTAAGGCTGATAGAGCATTGAAAACTAAAGATACGAATTCATTATAAAACTAGACACCTTTATTAAAAAATAAAACCACATAATTATAATCCTACTCGTACGAGACCATCTCGTGATTACTTTATCATTAGGCCTAGTAAATAATTTCTTTAAAATAATAACATAAAACTAGCAAACATACATATTTCACTTTATTACAATACAACTTGACTGGAAATAGATTTTTAGTAACTAAACATCCAATGAAATGTCAGCGTAATCGAATCAATTCGAGACTTTCCGGATTTTACTGACTTCCTTTACTATAAATACCTCGGGAATTCCCTAGTTACGAGTTGTGAGTTTCTCTAAAAGTAACTTGGACATTTACGAGGTGATTTCCTTTTAGAGAGCTCTTAGATCAACTTTTAGAGATTTCGATTTTATGAGTAATTTTTTAGAGATCTCTTAAGAGTTTTTCTGAATACCGCCCAAGGTGAGTGCACCATGATCTGTCCTGATTATTAAGGATTTACCATAGAAATATGGTTCGAAATGTTTGACAAAGTTTACCACTGCCAACAACTCTTTTCTGTTGACACATTTCTCTCTGGTTTTGACAATGTTCTACTGACATAAGCAATTGGGCTTTCTACCTCATCCTGTGCCTGACTTTACACTGCTCCTATAGCAAAATCACTCTCATCTGTGTCCAGAATGAATTGTTTTGTGAAATCAGGGTGAGCCAAAATGGATAAAGCGACGGTGGTAGGTACACAAGCTGAGAAAACTTCTAAGCTCTGAAACGTTCTTCGGACTCGGACAGTTTTTGACAGCTTCTACTTTCTTCGGGTCAGTATAAACCCCTTGTGCATTTACAATGTGACCTAAGTATTCTACTTCCCTTTTGAGCAAGTGACATTTCTTTGGTTTCAACTTTAAACCTGCTTCTCTAAATCTATCAAACACTTGTTTCAGGCGGCTAATGGTATCATCAAAGGTACTGTCAAAGATGTCATCTAGATAAACTAGACAAGTTTCCCACTGTAATCCCATGAGTACTGTTTCCATTAACCTCTCAAAAGTGGACCAAATGGGAGAAGTTTAAATAGAAATAGCCCTTGTCGAGTACAGAAACTAGTGATTGGACGATCATCAGGGTGGACTTCGACCTGCCAGTAGCCAGTCGTCAAGTCCAGCGTACTGTACCAACTGGAACCTGCTAACGAGTCTAACGAATTGTCTATCCTCGGGATTGGGTAGGCATCACAAACTGAACGACGGTTTACCAAGTGAAAATCTATGCAGAACCTCGTTGTTCCATCTTTCTTCTTAACTAAAACAACGGGAGATGGCCAAGGACTATTAGATGGTTCTATTACATCTTTATCTAACATATCCTGAATATGTTTCTTAACTTCCGCCTGATCATGGACTTCTAATCTCCTAACAGGTTGTTTGATGGGCTGAGGATTGTCTAACAGAATTCTATGTTGGACCACTTTTGGTCTGCCTATGTCAGTTGACGAAGACGAAAGAATATCCTGATACTCAATTAACATTGATTTAAGCTGAGAGCTCTTCTCCGGAACTAAATCTGCTACAGCTTCCTTCATCATATCCTCTAAGTATTCAGGTAACTTTGTGTTATTTTTCTTGATATTTCTTACTCGTCCTATGTTAGGTCAGTCAGACTGTACGCGACATGCTCTATTGGAAAACATTCCGCAAAATGAGTTCCCTCATAAATTCTGATATCCTCAGAGGATGGATTGAGCACGCTGACAACTACCCCATCTTCATCAGAGACTTGAGTCAAACTTCTAGCAATGAGTAACCCGCTTTTAGTCTTATAAGACTGATTTCCTTCAATGACATAGTCTTTGTTTACAGCTTTTGCGCTATCATTGACAATTTGACCTGCCAAAATCATTTCATGAGGTGACGGGATATTTATGGTTTTCTCACAGGATACTCGGAAACAGAAATCTGAATCCTTCTCTCGTGTTCACAAGGTATATATATATTTTCCCCTATCTCCAAGGAACCATCTCCCATTTTCAAATTACATGAATTTTCTTTTGGAAAGTCCATTCCCAGTATGCCCTGGTTTCCTATTTCAGCCACTCAAAACTCATGTTTACATGTGTGTTCTCCCAATTGTATCTGGAAATATCCTTTCCCCAGAAGACTTAGAGGTTTTTCCATCAGCCTGTAATATCTTCTCAGAAGAAGCCTCTAAACTAGGTTTCTTATCTTTGTGAATTTGTGAATAACTTTTTACAGACATTAATGATACTGACACGCCGGTATCGATTAACATGGAACACTTTGAACCATTAATAACAACAGAATCAGCCTTACTCTGACCCGTGAGTACGGCCACGTCTAGTTCCCCGAATTCTGTCTGAACAGAACTGGACAATCACGCTTATAGTGTCCTTTCTGATTACAGTCCCTGTGCCTCTACTTTGCATCCCTGCAGAATTCCCCTGAACCATCTGATTTAGACTTGCCACTGCTTTAGTCAATTCAGTTACTTGAGACTTCAAATCTTCATCCCTAGCATCCCCTAGAACTCTAGCCATCTTACGTCCTCAATGACGTTGAATTTCAGCATGCTGAAAAGCCTCTAACTCAACAGCCAATTGAACAGTCTCATCCATATACTGGGTCTAGATTGTTGTACCATTAGTCTCATTTCAGATTCCTGAAGTACCTCAATAAAGTGATCTTTAGACAAAATGTCTACAAGATCATTATTTGCAACAGGATATGCCATCGTAGCCAGTCTTCTAACACTTTGTCCCAACTCAGATAAAGTTTCCTTCCTATGCCTGGTTCTACTTTTAAGTTGCACCTTATACTGTTCTGTCTGATTCTAGGTGCAAATCTCTGCCTCAAAGCTTGTACTAGCTTATCATAATCACGTCTATTAGCAGCTGGTAAGTTCCCTAATACCTGTTGAGCTGCTTTTTGGACTTCATCCCAGTGGTTTAGTTCAGCTCCCATTTCATAATGAACTTTAAAATCAAGAAAGGAGCCAAGTCCATCGAATGCCATGGGTAGGATAGTTGGCTTATCCTGGTACACACTCCGTTCAGAGTAAGAGATCCCATTAGACCCTGCCATCATTGATAGCCTAGAAGTTGGTCGGTCCACAAGCGGACTATCAAAGACTTCCCGACAGTTTGTCTTCCTCTGAAACTGGTCATCCGTAAAACTGAGACGACGCTTTGTCTCTTTACCCAGTGGAATTCTGGGGCCCTCAGCAAATCCACTAACCTCACCCGTCCGCCTAGGTGAAACCCCTCTTAGCTCGCCCTGGCCTACCCGAGAGATATAACCACTCTCAATTTCTCTACCAAAACTAGCTGGTATCTTAGAAATTATTTCGCCAGACTCGCTAAGAGTAAGCTGTAATTACCTGGCTTGTCTCCCTGACATGTATAAACCATACTGAAGAAAAGCACTTGAAGAACAGTGGAATGGTACTTTATCCTTGTGCTCCGCCATTATAGTCCAACTAGATTTTCACTAAAAGCCAATCCCACAACTATTCTGATACATCTGATTAGTTTGACTTCTTATAAACCACGGGATGAAATCAGAAAAAGCCACTCCAAGTCCAAGTTTTCAAAGATTAATTAATATATTTAAAATAATTATCAAAGAACAGCTCCAACATCCAAGGAGAAAATTAATTATTACAATATTTACAGAGATGACTCCAGGTGTGAATTAATTAAGATATATTATTTACAGTGATTCCACAGCTCAACTCCAGAGGCAAAGTCCAACTACAGACTAATCAAATATTTCTCTGACAATATTTACTAAGAAATTCTAAGTTAAATTAATGCACCTTCTACAAACTTATATCTAACTAATTAATACTAGTCAAATAAATTACTCCAGACAGTCACAAAGACAGTTACAATAGTTCCAATCCATGGAAATGAGAATTTCAATTCATAATATCAGTTTCTCCTGTGAAACTTATAAAAATGAGATATCCACACGACCAAGGAACTTGAAACACACTGTAACAACAATACCAGGATTTCAAATAACGTAACTTTTACAGAACTAAAACATTCCCAGCCCAACTAAATACTACATATACTATACTAAAACTGACAAAGTCTAGAAATTATAAGTACAACTTCAACATCGCTTAAACGATATATCAACAAAATATCTATCCTCAACGCTGCCACCAAAAATCTATGTAACAGTAAGTAGGGTAGGGTATCATACTCAACAGATATACTTATCTAGTGTCATCAAGTGCATTTAAACAACTAAGTAAATATGTTTGGTAGCGCGACTATGTTTACAAACGCTGCTAAAATCCGCCTACTTGCCTTTCACTTTGAGTTCGCTTGTTCCACCAAGTAGATACTTTTGTGATGCTAAATAATGAATGAAAATGTTTTAGAATTACTATGTGTAAGTTTCTAAAACCATTTCTGTTTAATTTACAGATAACAAACTTCTGATGTTCTGAATCTGGAACTTCGAAAGCAATGCAAAGTGCCAGATCATCGTGAACGTCAGCCATATTTATCTTGGAAATGCTAGCTACTGATTGGTTAGATCCTGGAGTGACCACTCTTTGAGTTCAGATCCATGAATACTAATGAGCTAGCTGACGTTCACAGATGGCTGAACTTGGCATTGGTAGCGAAAGCCTGCGAAACTTAAAAGTTCTTGCAACACGAACACTTCCAAAGAACAAACATAGAACTTTATTGAAAACACAATATATTTTTAAGAGTAACAATAATAATTTATGCACAAGACATGAAGTTATAGGCAAAAGTGATAAATATTACTTTAATGAAAAACCTAAAATGGTGCATCCTTATCGTGACGTCCTAAAATTTGCAAACTGAACTTTAATTAATACTAAGTACGTTTCCCCCGAAATTATAAATAAAGACACTTAGAAAATCCTGGTTACATTTACAAATTACATGAAAAAAGTTAGTCCTGGCGAAAGTTCTGACATTCTCACCTTGTCGGCTGATCCAAAGAGAGCTTGCTGCTTAGCTTAAGAGGTGCGAGAAAAGAAATGCAAGCCTCGTTTGATCGTTGTTTGTTGCATTAATAGCTTAATGTCGCCTTCGCCCGTTAGGCATTTCGGCAGACATGGTCATATTGACGCGCATGAGAGAATAGTTTTCCAGTAGGCTAGGACCCTGGAAAGGGGGTTCCGCCTAGGAGCTCATGGGGAAGGTGTTACCGGGTGTGTCACGATCAAAGTAGGCAGTTTACTTTCATCAGGCAATTTCTATTTGGCTGTTTGAGTGATATCATTGTGCTATTGTGTGGTACGTCCCTCTACTAGGCTGATCTTATTGGCAATTTGTATTTCCCGGAAGTGTTAGTGTTAAGGCAAGGAGAGAGACCACAGTGCCTAGATGGTTAAGCACTCGTTTGATCAGCCGACATCCCCTTTATAGTAAATAGTATGACGTCACAATGAGTATGCACCTGCTGCCGATATCACGTGACCATGCGAGAACGACCGAAACAAAATGGCGGAGCTTACGAAAATACTTGTCATCCCTACGCTAATTGGCTACCCTACTAATAACTGGGCTCCTTTAGACTCGTTAACATAACAGTAAGATAATAAAACATAATATTAATATCCCTAAGACTATTCTACAGCTTAACAATTGTCTTCTTACGTCATAATTTAACCTAGCACCCTACCGGAAGTAAACTGGACATTCGATTTTAACATTTACAATTTATGACGTAAAAATTATGACGTGTTTAGAACACATTAATGATACCTACGCTTCAATACTAATTGCAAAAACAAGAAATGAATATATCCTGATACAATTCAACTTCATTCTCAAGTTAGAACTCGCCCCAGTTTTGATCAATGGCTAATTTACGATTTGATGTATTTCCAGTGCCAGTGTGGTGCGCTGCACTTGAAATCTAACATGCGCTTTACTAAGCTGGCACAGAAAAGTAGGATACTGCAGCAAGACTCTTAATTATCCAATAATTTTAACTGACGCGAGTTAACATGATGGAAGTTGGCTGGTTCAGCTTGTAACATTGGATGTGAATTGTAACTCTCCAAGATAGCATATTCGCTGTATCAGAGAAACTAAAGGTTTATCAGGATTGGTTCGGGCTCCTGCCTGCTCGATGTCTGAACGAAGTTTAACTTGACGCTTGCCCTCTGATTTCTCCAGTGCCTCTGCCTAAACATACAAAAGCAATTGGGAAGACAAAATCGTTTATGCATAATTCTAAAAAATCATGTTAGTGCCAAGCATTCTGTAGAACGAACTTTTCATTTGTTTCTATCCCAATTAGGTTTGAACTTAAGAAATGACTATCGAACACTTAAGAATGAATTAGAAATAATTATTTATATTAAAAGAAATGTTATTAAAGACCATAAACAATCAACACCCTCGACATTGATTTTATAATTGTATATTATTATAGAAAGTGAAGAGAAAGTCTCTTCACATGTTCCTACAAGATCTGAAACATCTAAGAGTGTGGTTTGGACATCTTAAATCTTTGCAAATGGCATGGGCAATCCTATTGAAGAGTATGTCTTGAAGTCTTGATTACACTTGGGTAGAATTGACAGTATGATGCTGTTAATGTCTGAAAGTTTAGAAAAAAGTACCTTAAAACAGGGACATATTCCCCTGACTACATATATTTTTAAAAAACCTCCTTACTAATAATATGGTTGGTGAAAGTCTTAGTTCATAGTTATACATATAATATATGATGTTAAAGGCGCAAGAGCAGGTTTTTCCTCTCAAATACATCTTGAAATGTATTTGAAAAATAATGTCAGAAATAGGTAAACACCCTTCAGTTTTCGAAAAATCAAGTTAAGAAAATTAATGTACATAGTTTGGTAAAGCCATGGAAATTGTTTTTGTTACTTGAAATTATAAAATGTCTTCACATGAACATGGCAGCCATGCAGTGTTTGCTTTATACACAACATCATTTTTACGACAACGGTAAATTGGTTTGTGTAATCAGATGTTTTACGCTCTAAACTAAATATAAATGATATAAATGATTAAAAATTGAAAATTTGAAAAAAGTTAAATTTGCAAAAAACGTGCTACGGGAATATCCTCTCGAATTTCGTTTCAACAAAAATACCCCTATAGAACCATCCTTTTAAATGGACACCGCGTCGAGAATAAAAATCAGATCATGTGTATCTACCTATGCTGATTATATCTAACAAGTCACAGACACCGAATTTCATACAAATGATGTAATTGGTAATAAAAAATACTACTTGTAGACAGTGAAGTGAAGCGTTAGCAGACACTCTAATCAGCTTAGTGAGATAAAGATGAGACTCATCTTTATCCTCGACGCAGTGTCCCTTTAAGACCGCACCAGTGACCGACAAACACAGAGGCGATCCTCACCATGTCCATTTCAGGTTCAACAGCTTAATGCTGCACACCAATATACCGGTAACGCCGTAAATAGGTTATTCAGTTCATATCACCTGTAATTGAAGAAATAAAGACAGATATTAGATTAGTATTGGAGAAACAGATTACAGCAGATATTTACTTAACCTTAACAGACGTTCTTAAGGACGTACCCACTGCTTTTATTGACATCCGTGCAGAGTAATTATGTACTGAACAGATCATTCATTATCTGACCTTTCAATCTAAGACAGCTATTGACATCAACAATGACAGAAATGCTTGTCCTTGATATGCAGGAGAAATAAAACTTACCATACATAAAATACCAGGCAAAAGAACAGACAGACAGACAGACAGACATTTTATTCAGTAACAGGCCGACGGCCCAAAATACATGTACATAATTATTTGAATAACATGAGCACATTGTAACATATATTTCATTTAGATGTGTGTTTCTTATGAACAAAGTATAGAAACAGACAAACATCCTTCATGATATTGGCATTATTACTTTGTAAAATAGATATGAAATTTGTCATAGTAGGAGATTTGCTGAAATATTTTGATATGTATTTAGTTCTAATATCACAGTATGCATCACAAACATAAAATACATGCCACTCATCTTCAACAACATAAATACTATTTGCTTCACAAAATAGACAATGCCTATCATTATATGCAACATTTGTGTATCTACCAGTTTCTACAGCTAGTTTAAAGTTACAACATCGAAATCTTGCAAATATAATTTTTAAATATTGAGGGATGTCATTACTAATTAAGTAGCTCTCTACATTTAATAAAGATTTGAAGTGTTTGTAGTACTGACATTTATTATTGCTATCAAGAGATGTTTGCCAGGATTGGGACAAGTTATCATGTAATCTCTGTCTAAATAATTTGTTAAATAATTTGTAGTCACCAATTTCCTGGCTTATCCAAACAAATCCAAAGCCAAATTGAAAAAGAAGGTCTTTAATCTTAGTTGCCCATGAATTTCTACCTACATTGTCTAGTGATAATAGCATGTAATAACATTGTTTTGGTAATCTATATTCAGGCATGTGTAAAAGTCTACACCAGTGTTTTACAGCATTGGTTGTATAAGTTAATTGTAAAGGCAACCTTCCACACTCACCCAAGGCCATATTGTTACATGATGATTTCCCTAGTTTTAAAACATATTTACAAAACTTCACATGGATAGATTCAATAGTATTACAGTAGGATATGCCCCATATTTCGGATCCATAACAGAGGATAGGTGATATCATACAATCAAAAATTTTAAATAAATCTGTACAATTGATGTTACCAAGTTTTCTTTGAAATTTTTTAACAGAGAAAATTGCCTTATTAGCTTGTGAAGCAAGACAAGATGTAGCTTTACTCCACACTAATTTAGGAGTGAACATAATTCCAAGATACTTATAGAATGAAACGCTCTCTATAACATTACCATTATAAAACCACTTTTCATATGAGCGCAAGGGACCACCATTTCTAAACACGATAATCTTGGTCTTCTTAAGATTTACCCTCATACCAGTTTGCTCACAAAATTTGCTAATTACATTAATCTTTTTCTGCAATTGTGCACAGGTATCAGATATGGCTGAAACATCATCAGCAAACCTAAGAGAACAGAGATTATTAACAGAAGAAGAAACTGTAACACCTTTACCTCCTTCCAACTCCATAAGATTACATAGCTTATTTATAAAAATAATGAATATCTGAGGACTCAAAACACAGCCTTGCCGAGTACCGATGTTACAAGAAAAACTATTTGAAATACCTTTAGATGTCCTGACTGAGGCTGATAGAGACCTATACATAGATGTTAACAACATAAGAAATTTACCCTTTATACCAACTTCATAAAGTGAGTTTAAAAGGACATCATGCCTTAGAGTATCAAAAGCCTTGGCAAAGTCTACAAAAACACAATAGAATCTACCTCTTTTTTTACTAATATATTTTTGGATTAAGGACTGCAATGAAAAAAATAGAGCCATGGGCTCTGTAGCTCATCAGGATTTCATTGATTTACTATCTAAAGTTGAATATTTAAGATATTTAAGTTATTGTTTACAAGCAAAAGATAGGTTCTTAGATCATGACCACTGTGACCCCATTTGGGGTCAAGGGGTCACAAAATCTACAATTTAGAATCCCCATTGGCCAAGGAGTCTGCATACAACTTTTCAGCTCTCTAGACCTTTTGGAACTGGAGAAGATGAAAATAAGTTTTTAAGGATGTGACCCCGGTGACCCCATTTGGGGTCACAGGGTCACGAAATCTACAATTTAGAATCCCCATTGGCAAAGGAGTCTGCACACAACTTTTCAGCTCTCTAGACCTTTTGGAACTGGAAAAGAAGATGAAAATAGGTTTTTAAGGATGTGACCCCTGTGACCCCATTTGGGGTCACAGGGTCACGAAATCTACAATTTAGAATCCCCATTGGCCAAGGAGTCTGCACACAACTTTTCAGCTCTCTAGACCTTTTGCCACTTGAGAAGAAGATGAAAATAGGTTTTTAAAGATGTGACCCCTGTGACCCCATTTGGGGTCACAGGGTCACGAAATCTACAATTTAGAATCCCCATTGGCCAAGGAGTCTGCACACAACTTTTCAGCTCTCTAGACCTTTTAGAACTGGAAAAGAAGATGAACATAGGTTTTTAAGGATGTGACCCCCGGCCCCCATTTGGGGTCACAGGGTCACAAAATCTACAATTTAGAATCCCCATTGGCCAAGGAGTCTGCACACAACTTTTCAACTCTCTAGACCTTTTGGAACTGGAAAAGAAGATGAAAATAAGTTTTTAAGGATGTGACCCTGGTGACCCCATTTGGGATCACAGGGTCACGAAATCTTCAATTTAGAATCCCCATTGGCCAAGGAGTCTGCACACAACTTTGCAGCTCTCTAGACCTTTTGGAACTGGAAAAGAAGATGAAAATAGGTTTTATAAGGATGTGACCCCTGTGACCCCATTTGGGGTCACGGGGTCACGAAATCTACAATTTAGAATCCCCACTGGCCAAGGAGTCTGCACATAACTTTTCAGCTCTCTAAACCTTTTGGAACTGAAGAAGAAGATGAAAATAGTTTTTTAAGGATGTGACCCCTGTGACCCCATTTGGGGTCATGGGGTCACGAAATCTACAATTTAGAATCCCCATTGGCCAAGGAGTCTGCACACAACTTTGCAGCTCTCTAGACCTTTTGGAACTGAAGAAGAAGATGAAAATATGTTTTTAAGGATGTGACCCCTGTGACCCCATTTGGGGTCATGGGGTCACGAAATCTACAATTTAGAATCCCCATTGGCCAAGGAGTCTGCACACAACTTTTCATCTCTCTAGACCTTTTGGAACTGAAGAAGAAGATGAAAATAGGTTTTTAAGGATGTGACCCCTGTGACCCCATTTGGGGTCATGGGGTCACGAAATCTACAATTTAGAATCCCCATTGGCCAAGGAGTCTGCACATAAAATTTCAGCTCTGTGGAATCATTGGTTCTGGAGAAGAAGTCGAAAAAGCGAAAAGTTTACGGATGGACGGATGGACGGACGCCGGACACCATGCCATGCCATAAGCCCATCGGGCCTTTCAGGCCTGATGAGCTAAAAATTGGTCAATTGTTGAATAATCAGCCCTAAACCTGCCTGTGATTCACTGATAATATCATGATCTTCACACCAACCTTGTAAGCGACAATTTAAGATAGACATGAATATTTTACAAGTACAATAAATGAGAGAAATACCTCTGTAGTTCTTAGTATCATCTCTGCAACCAGACTTAAAGACAGGACAAATAATACTTTTACCCCAACAAGATGGAAATATACCACTCTCAAGAACATGATTAAATAGCTGAGTCAGATATGGTACAATGAGATGACTAGAAGCCTTTAAGAATTCTGCAGCGACACCATCTGGCCCTGGAGATTTATTATTAGCAGACTTAACTATATGATATAAAACTTCCTGTTGAGTAATAGGATCATCAAGCCCTTCTGACCTCTGAGATGACAAATACACATCACTATCCTCATTTGTAAGAAAAGACTCATCAAGATCAGCACCAAGAAGAGACATAAAGTGATTAACCCACTGTTCATTAGTAATAGACTGTGAAATACCATTAAAAGAATTACACTTTTTCAAAATCTTCCAAAATAGCTTAGGATCCCTACTAGCAGCTACCAACTTCTCCTTTTGTTTACAGAAATATGATTCCTTCTTAATTCTGGATGCATGTTTAAAAGAGTTTCTCAAATGCCTGAAAATATCCAAACTTTGGTTAAAATCTCTGTGAGCTCTAAGAGCCTTGTACTTATCGTGCTTTAAATCCTCTAATTCCTGGTCCCACCAGGGGGGCTGCTCCCTGTCATTATCAACTCTGTACAATGGGGGATATACACTTTTAGTATGGGCTGCAGCATCATGAAGTAACTTGACAAACACCGACAAAGAATCGTCAACACAGGTATTTAACATGTTTAGCAAGTCAGATAAATATCCTGTAAATAAACTCTCAAAGCAAGATATAAACTTATTGTCACTGTCCTTTGACCATACATATTTGGTCCATGGTTCAATAACTTCCTCAGGCACAATGTCACTTGACTTAGAGTCAGTATTATTGTCAAAATCAAATACATCAATAGAGCAATATAAAGGAAAATGACATGATAAATCATGTGTGCCTATGCCAAAGTTATGAATATGAGGAAACAAAGATGAAATTGCCATCATATAATCAACAACACTGGCCCCATTGTGGGTAACACATGTGAACTCGCCAGTCTTATCTTCATGGAGTCGACCGTTCATAGCATGTATCCCAAATGTACGACATAGTTCTGCAAGTTTTATACCATAATTGTTATAATGTTCATCTTTTGAGTTCCTCGAAATGTCAAAGCTATCTCCTGGATAGTCATCTGTATCATAAACATATTCAACAGTGTCATCAGGAATATAATCAAGAAAGTCCTTCATTCTTGCATTTAGATCCCCTCCTAAAAATATATGGTCAGTTGGATAATCTGCTCTTACTCTATGAAAGTAATCTTCTAGTTGAGAGATACCATCGCAGTCTACATCATCATATACAGGTGAATTCTCAGGTGAAGCGTATGGGAACATTAAAATAATATCACGGTCTAATTTCAAGCTTGACGTGTGCAAGATGAGAACCACAACATCTCGAAAATGTTCAAACACACGGGTAACAAGACCATTATAAATGAGAAATTTCTTAACAAACACAGTCACGCCTCCGATGTATCGACCGAGCCGCTTTGCTTTCTGTCTTACACTATTGAACACACGGTAGCCCGGTAGAAAATCAGAGAATTCATTATCACTGCGGACAAAGCTTTCACAGAATCCAATTATGTCATAGGGAGAACAATATTTCTTAAGTATGGAAACAGAATTGTCATGTTTTCTCAAACCTTCAATGTTCCAGCTCAGGATGTTTACATTATTGACGGTAGGATTTACGTTCGGGCTTCGGCCACTTTCCTAGCTTGCAATTGGAGTGACCTCCCTTTCCTCGCTATCACTTCCGCGTTCAGATGTAAACAAACCACCACGTGGGTTTGTTGACACTGCGTCTCTGTATGTAGTTTGAGTTCCACGCGATGATCGGCCCTGGTCAAACCGTCGGCCTGAGACGCACACAATGTCATTCTTCTCACGATCGTACAAGATACGATACGTTTTCTATGTCTATGTCTACGTAACCAGGATTAACTACGGATTACTAGGCTTAACTACGTTCTGCATCACTACGTTAACTAACGTAAGTGTGGCTGGGGCTTGAGATAATAAAACATGCAAAAAAAGGTTACTTCTAAGGTAAACTATTCTATCTCACATTTATAGATTCTAAATAACGATTTTAAAAGGCACGTCCTTTCAGAATCATGACCACATAATGTTTCATAAGTGAACGATTTAATTTAGCTAGCTTCTCGAGACATAATGTTACTACATTTTCCTCTTATCTTTTTCTCATGGATAATAATATTTCGCACAATTGGTTTGTTCAAATATCTTTTTTTCAAATTTATTTACCGATGTTTTGTGTGTTTTTAACTTGAACAAGTCTATATTTTAATGCACGTAATACTGATGAAATCGTAACCACTGATGCATGTGTAAATTACCGTTTTCTGTTATGATTGCAAAATTTAGTCATGATTTAGTCAAAAGCTATTATA
The DNA here is from genome assembly GCA_936450465.1 of Gibbula magus. Taxonomy (NCBI): domain Eukaryota; kingdom Metazoa; phylum Mollusca; class Gastropoda; order Trochida; family Trochidae; genus Gibbula; species Gibbula magus. The sequence goes on along the minus strand of OW388294.1, from coordinate 20,698,433 downwards.
TAAATATGTTTTTAAATTTCACATAGTTTGGTTCCTACAGCCGTTCATATTGACAACTGGGAAGCACGTATAGACCCTTGTTTCGTACTTCAGTGAATCATAATTCAGTACTAATATACGTTAGTTTATCACATAGTCACCCGCCTCATTAGTAAAGGAAACTCGTATAATTCCTTGCGTCATTATTCAATGAAAAAACTTTCACCTTATGTACATACTTTTCAAACACCACAATTACAATATTTTGTTTCATAACGAATATCCTTGCTGTGTTGTATATATTGAACGGTTGTATTACTCATTATCTTACGATTGTTGTTTTGTATAAAACTAATTTCTTACTGACATTTTAACCATAAATAACATAATAAAGTTATCATACTATTATGAATTTACATTTTATACATCCAACAACTCTGGTGACACGGTCCCAAGAACATACAGATACAGATTTTATGGATAACAAGTTCTTTAATGTGATTGTTTTCATATTCAAATCATCATTGCAAACAAATCAAATTGAAAAATGAAATTGTACTTTTAAGAGTGGTACATAATGATATAATTATTAACACTACAGCCTAAGACAATAAGGGGAATTGATCGAAAATTATCTAGGAAGTAAACATGCTGCCTGAATATTTTAGGAAGTAAGTCACTGCCCAGGCAGTAGCTTAATGCTTAAGAAGTAACTGTCTGGTTCTCCTTATCGCCGCTAACATATACAAATCCAAAATGCCTTTCAAAGACTACATAGTGCTTGTATACTTCATTATACTTTTTTGAACTTGTTCCAAGTTTGAAAACTGTTACCTTTTCCTGTTACGCTTTTTCCTAACTTTTTTTCTGTTTAGGTGACTCCCCCCCCCCTCCCCCCCCCCCCCCCCCCCCCCCCCCCCCCCATATTTTTGTATGTATTAACTGGATTTAGATTTCTGATTGAATGGATACCTGACACCTAACCACGATACTATCCCTGTTGGTAATCTCATTATCCTGATAAGACATGTCAACGATGCTGCCTTCAATGCTCATTGATTAATCATTTGAGAATTCCCTGACAAGTAACTAATATGTTGCGAGTTTTATCTGTAAACTGATGCAGTTCTGTCAACTGGTAAAAACAATATTGAAAAGAATCATGACTAATGATGAACTGCAAGTATGTACAGAGAGTTAACCTGTGACTGCATATGGTTTAGATTACGAATGGTGGTTATCAACTTAATGGACATGTGTAAAGATGGGGGTATTGAACAAAACCCAACAGGCGCCACTTATCAATATGTCTATATTGAAGACAGGAAGTCTATGGCTGATGAACTTCTTTTTTTACATAAAGTTGATGTTTCGGTATAAATTCTTATTCCATTTTAAAGAGCCATCACGGATGTTAGTATTTAAATTTTTTGGAAAATATACTTATAACGTCATTCGCCAGAGAAATCTTTTATCTACAACATGGCATATGTTAAATAATTTTCATATCACGACAATGTATTGCAATTTGGTTTCAAAGAGAAGTACCACTTCGACTAGCGCGCGCTAAGGGGATCTGACGTATATAAACAGAATCCCTTTTTTGCGTAATACGTACTACACAAACAGCAAGCGCTTCCGAAGCGTGAAGGCTCGTCTCTAGCGCAAGTCGCCATATGTTGCCCGTGCTTCACGTGTCTCTCTTGCAAGTTACCCTTGTCACACATTGCTGAATGTGACGATTGCTTTACAAACAATATTTCTAAATGTCCTGAGAATATGCAAATTATTTCCTGTTTAATATTCTTTTCATTGAGATAAGACCAGCAAATCATGACAAATGTTTACTCTCATTAATTATAAAATTCAAGAAAAATACCCAGTTGGGTAAAACAAGTATTCCAATATCTGTAGCAAATATATAATTAAATGAAATAGTAAATAAATCACCGCCAAAAAAAATTATATTTCGATATCTTTCATTGCTCATATTTTTTGTTATTCTTTCATGTCTTTGTTTACTGTGTGTGAGCTAGACCATAATGCTTTGCGCTTGAAAATAATAGACTGGATCTATATTTAGACTGGAAAACACCTTTACTAATTAATGCAATTTCTCAGCTTATTTTAAGTTGGAAAAATTAGGGAAAAATTAAGTTTATTTATTTCACGGAGATGGATTTTGGGAAATTTTTTGATATTTTCATCAACATCCGTGATGGCTCTTTAAGGCATATTTTCAAAGAAAAACTCTCTAAAATTCAAAGGGCCTTTCAGTGTGTGTTTTCTTAATATGATATTGGGCTTCGATACATGCCAAAGTATACAATATACTGATATTAGTTCGATTAATTTCACAAAATCCCCAATACCAAGTATATAATTACTTGTTTCAAATGAAAATCGAATGGCAGTTTATACATGTGCAGAATGGGGATTTTAAATTGTATATTTGATTACTCAGAAGCCCGTCATAAGGGGCACAGAGGCCACATCATTGGATTATATTTTTGTTGAACTAAAGAAGCTGAACTGAACACCTTGTATGATATATTATTTTAAGCCTGATAGGCTAGAGAGCCAATAGTTCCATTCTTGTCTTTTGCAGAATCGTTTCCTATATTACGTTCGGCTCATTGACACAAGTCAGCAGGGGTGTATTATATGTTATCGATCGGAAATGACAACTTCTACCTTTATAATGAATCGACTAGCATTAAATGTTTGCAAACAGGCCAGATAAAATAGCGACATGTTAACGTTTGACATGTTTGATGTTGATGTTTCTTTATACATACCTTTTCCAGAAGAGCCGCCTTTATATATGAATATACTTTAACTGTTATCCCATAACACTGAAACAAGCAAACTGTCCTTTGGCGCCTTGTTGTAGTATGCTCGTCATAGACAAAGTTCTGTGACTTTGTTAAGTACGGCAAGTCGTTAAGTAAACAAGTTCTCCACATCAAGCGATTCGAAGGAAAACAAAATATGGTGTTGACAAATTTGCATAGCACTGTGCCATCATTACGGTAACATGTCATTGCATTGTTAGTCATGTACATGTTGATGTACATGTAATGATGCTTGTAGATTTTACTGCAATGCATGGTCACAGCTTCGGTCATAACTTCGAAGTCTGATTTTGTAAAGCGGGTGCGATGGTAAATGATAAACAAATACAGAAAATACAGTTTTCAAGGACAATATTCACCCAATACATAAATTAATCTTAAAGGGTTAAATATGCTTTTCAAGATCATCATACATTATTAAATCAAATTAAAGTCAAAGCAAGTTTGTGTTTAATCGAAAGTGAATTTAAGTTTTATATTGAAAAAATGGCAAAAATGTTAATTGTTCAGCTTCAAATAGGGCATTTGTCATGTATTTCTGACATTCAACGTGTGATTCGGTGCATTCAAGCAACATATGATATAAGCATTGACAAGTGAGAGATTATCGTAACTGACAAGCAAGTGTCATATTACTCTGTCCAGACAGTTTTCTATGAATACAAGAAAAGGCCAAGCACTGATATAAACGAGACGTCAATGTTCTAATAGACACCGACATAAATTCACTTCTTCTAATTTGATATTGCATTTATGAAATCATTACTCTCATTGAATAGCAATAGTTTATATACAAAATCAACACTGGCAGAGAAATTAACAATAACAAGTAATTGTCACAAACGTGACCATGTCCCCCGCCGCAATTAAGAAATGAGTTAAAAGAATGGACACACAGCTTGTACCGAGTAGTGACATTTACATGTTTGATTCAATTATTGTTATATCGGGCACAAATTTTAAAATGGTCAAAGTCTTGTAGTGACCTTGAAAACGGGGTCAAGGTCACCCAAATCGAATGGTGTCTGCGTTTTCCCCAAATGAAGACAGGAACCACATTTAAAGACTCTAGGTACAGCAGTTCATGAGATATCGTGCTAACAACATTTGACAATCAGTCTTGTAGTGACCTTGAAAATAACTTCAAGGTCAACCAAATCGACTGGAATCTGGATATTCCCCAAATGAAGACTGATTCTAAATTTAAAACCAATAGTTCTAGCGGTTAATGAGGAATCGCACTAACAAAATTTTCAAAACTGGTCAAAGTCTCCCCCTGACCTTGAAAATGACGTCAAGGTCACCGAAAACTTTTCAGGTCTACGTATTCCCGAAATGAAGACTGGTACCAAGTTTGAAGGGTTCATTAGATATCGCGCTAACAACCTTTTCAAAACTGGTCAAAGTCTCGCCGTGACCTTGAAAATGACGTCAAGGTCACCAAAAACTTTTCAGGTCTGCGTATTCCCCAGATGAAGACTGGTACCAAGTTTGAAGAGTCTAGGTTGAGCGGTTCATTAGATATCGCGCTAACAACATTTTCAAAACTGGTCAAAGTCTCGTCGTGACCTTGAAAATGAGGTCAAGGTCACCGAAAACTTTTCAGGTCTACGTATTCCCCAGATGAAGACTGGTACCAAGTTTGAAGATTCTAGGTTGAGCGGTTTATTAGATATCGCGCTAACAAGAAGCGGGACGGACGTACGGACGGACGGACGTACGGAGCTGAATACTATGTCCCCCGCTCCGCGCTTCGCGGCGGCGGGGGACAACAAGCAAACACGGTAGCATGGGTCACTCAAAGTTTGACATTTTTATGTTACTTGTAGAGAGAGCTGTATATTTGTGGTGATATATTATGAACTTTATTTTGGAAATTAATCCATCATAGCGATTCATTCGAGTGACTTGAAACAACAGTACACCCCTGTTGGCACAGTGAGGGATACACAGCAGTGCAAGACTGAACGGAAAGAAAATTTGACTTTTTCCAAGATATAACCAGTGAAAATCAACAAGAACACAGAAGTAGCTTTTAATGAAAGTAACATGATAATTTTTAGTAAGTCCAAAATACAACAATTCGCCAACATTCAAATATTCACTAAATCTTGTTAAATTTCGCTCTGCACCTATCCTAGTGGTGAAAAAGACATGTGCCAAATTTAAAAAGGATGAGATAAATAGGTTTTCTTGAATCGATCGGACATAAAATACATTCGGACAGAATCGTTGTTATAACCTGATACCCCACCCAACCATTGAATTTAGAAGGATTCCATGGTGTCCATGACCCTCTTAAAGGCCTTATGATAATCTTTTTTAACAGTTAACCAAGGATCAAGGATAAAAAAGAATCATCATTTAAATAAGAGTGGGAAGACAGTTGCTGGCATCTGATTAGTTGGTTCGTATTGAATAGCATATCTATGCAGCTTTAATATAGCTTTTTTAGATAGAGGGGGTGGACATTACGGGGTAGGAACGACACTGTCATGACTTTAATGGTAATTTTTAAATTTTAGGGGATAATTTCAAATAAACTATATTGTATTTTATCGTTCATGTATTTACAAGAATTTTTATGTGCAAAACATATCAAAATGTAACAAATTAAATTTATATAACGTCCAATTATCTTAATTGGAGTCAATGTCCTGACCCTGATCCGTATCTATTTGTGAGCTCATCAATGTCAACAAATTCAGGATATTTTTCTTTGATTTATAATTTGCTTCTAGACATTCTTTTCATTTATCTATTCATCAATAAAACTTTTAAAAAACGTTTAAGCTTATTAGCGAAATATTTTCAAACCTCAACCTCAAACCTTTTCTTTCTGTTTAATTTCTAAATATGCTTTCTTGAACAGGGTGTATTTCTCTTCACAATCTTCGATTTCCTTTTAACATTATCATCAAACTCCGCCAGTAGTTCTTAGTAAACCTTCTGTCTTTATTGGAACCCTGTTTCTGTAATAACAACAATTTAACTTACATCACTTCCACTTGTAGAGATATAGATCATCTCTAATTTCAAAAAATTGTAGTTAAAATATATCTGTCTCATTTGTCTAGTTTATGATTTCCTTTAGTTGTTTACAAAGTATTTCCAAACGAAATTTTGAAATAACACATTAATTCATATGAAAAAAAATATTCACTAAAAAAACTGTGCTGAATAATTTAGAATATAACATGACAGTATATATTCTGCATTAGATAAGCATCTCCCGGTAAGTGGATCAGATGCAGTCAAAGTTGTCGCCATTGTCCATCAATGTTTCCTCTAAATGTCAACCTTGATATCAGATATAGAGTCTGACAACAAAACTGACATGATGCATGGTGTAAACGTGATATAATCTTGCTGTGATATGTTGTAACACTAAACTAGATGGAGTCAGATGGTATTAGTACATTGCATAATGGAACCATACAAACATTGAAAAGCTTCAACAGAACATTCTCAATATGTGAACCTTTTCGGTATGTCATGCATGTATTATGTAAGTTGCCATCAATTTGGACAAAATCCGATCTGTTATCACCAAATGGAAGGGATAACATGTATTGTATAATGGTACATACTAAGAAATTAAACCTTTCTACTCACAGATAAAACCTGAATGTCATATCACTTTGTATAACTCCTATTCTCACACAACATTAAACAATCCATGATGCTTTCTACATGTAAGTAAGCATTGTATGTCCCTTTTCGTCAAATGACATTGCAAATATTAACTGCTCCACACTCTTGACAGCAAGGAATCGTGTGATACATAATGCACACTATTTGGATGTGGTAAATAGGATCATCCTTAGATGGTATCAGTTGATATTTGCATTACGGCATTACATTACAATGAATGCGCCTCTCTGATAAATGAATAGAAAATATATACAGCAACAAAAATGATGTCATTACATAATCATAAGGACATTATTTCTCGGATCTGTTAAAGTAGATGTTTACGGTATCGCAAGTCATGAATTATTTACTACGTATTAAAAGAATCAAATAGAAAACATGAACGTCCGAAAACTCTAATAAATATTTTAGACGATTTAATATTGGTTACTTTAGCTTGAGAGTAAAAGGGCCTGTTAGAGTTGAGTATTGCCAATTTGACAAGTGAAATGTGAAAAGGTCTTTTTTAAATCATATTTTACTAAATAAAAGAATGGAATTTCTACTGTTAACTGCTGTAATGATTTTAAAAACAAATGAAATATCTTCCAGTTGAAAAGTCAAAGCTAACTAACAAGAAATATAAATCCAAAAGTTATAATAGATTTTCAACTATTTCAACAACAAACATTTTGTTAAAAAAATCACAGTTTTGAGGCACAAAATCTTCTTTATTGAGGGAATGCTCCAAAAACTGATCTGAATTTTAGATTTTAGCTTTTAACGAGCTATATCCATCTTAAAATCGATATTATAAAAAAAAATGTTTGCTGGATAAATCGACTTCAGAACATGATTATATATACCATTCCATGGCAATAGAATAAGGAAACAAATGTTCAAGTTCGCATCTTCTATCGTTTATTAATGCCAGGCCATTGAATATTTCCTAATGTTTCTTAAATAGTAAGAGGACCAAAATTTATTGTGCCAAAAATGAAGAAATGTTGACTTGTAACTTGTAAATTGTAACAAGTGATTCTCAACCATACAAGTCTCGAAATGACAAGTCCAACCATGCAAAACTAACATTTTAATTCTGTCAATCGTAACTTCGCATTCTCAACTTTACAAAGTTGAAAGTAATTCTAGAAATCGTCAAAGTCGAAAAGTCAACTTGTCATTTTTAATTATTAAATCTAATTATATACACATTGTGTAATGTTACAACTTACCTTTGACAAATGAAAAATGGAAAATGAGGATTTGCAAAGTCAGCTTTGTAAAACGGACTTTAGCATTTCGAGACTGACACGACTTACATAATTACGATTGCAATGTTTCAAATCACATCTCTACACGATTTCGCATATTTGGAATATTACGAAAATTAGCGGATAGGAACGAATAATCCCGATCCGATAAACACAATGTTCAACAATGACTTCTCCCTTGGCAAGAATCTCTCAGCAACTACTAACACATATTTGAAAGTTGCATAATAGTTTTCCCATTTTTAGCATACTGTTGACAAAAGCACGTACAATGACTAAAATATTATAGGAGACCATCGCATTTTACTGTGGAGTGACTAACTGCCCGCCCGAACACTCGAGACGCGGTTATTTCTGTTGTGAGCCCGATGGTCGGGCACATATTTAATGTCACATTGTGTAATTCTGACCTCCAATTTGTTTCCCCATGCAAACATTTTTGAAAGGGGGGTCCGGACCCCCTCGTATGTATGTATGATTTGTTTTTTGTTTTTTTTTAATATATAAGATAGTTGGAGTAAATCCTTTCTTGCTACATGCCGTTGTATATGCATAAGCTGAAAACACTCGCAATCCAGATCAGTGTATTTCGAATCAGTGACATATTTCCATTTATGATAGTAAGTTAGTTTATCAAAATGTTTGAGTCAAGTAATAAATCGCAGGGGTTACTTTGGACCGCGCCATTGCGCCATTTGCGCTACCTAAAAAGAAATGGCGCAGTAAAAAATATACCCTGCGCCTGTCTGGCGCAGTTAAATACGAAAAGGCGCACATCTAAAATTACTCTGGGCTTTCCCAGTCGTTAGTGAAAATTTTCTGTCAAAAAAATATGTTCAACTCGTTCATTGCATTCGTTTCTGAATCGATAACGTAAACCCGGAAGTGTTCGTTTATGCATTCATTTAGCCTAATGCGTAATCGAGTTTGTCATTTGGAACGATTCGTTTTTTGTACCCGCAACCGTAGTAAACATCATTCACGTATTACTGAATACTAGGGCACGGTATCGTTTTTTGATGAGTAAATCATGTAAACGGTAAACGATTAAACGAATTCTCACGTGGTAGCAAAGTTTTTAGTACATCACGGTGAAAATAGAAAATGTCATCTGCTTAACATCATGAAGTTTTATTACAAAAGTTATTACAAGCTTGCTCTCGTGTGCGTAACTTGCTGTCATTATTGAGCATCGATGAAGGGGTCGTTTCAAAGATTTTGTTACAAATTAAATCTCTAGTGCAGTAAAACAATATTTTCATGTGTTTTCAGTTATTTCCCTTGCTTTGATTATTGTTAGAATTCTGTACTTATATAACGTGTAAGATGAAATAATGTAAAATCTAATATGAATACGAAGAGGTCATTCAAATGTATTTACGCTCACTGCAAAATAAACTCCATATAATAAATGGTATACGGCCCCTTGCAACCTCTGTCATATTCGACCAATCAGATTCACGGAATCGTTTAGCACATGGCTGCGAGAGCATGTCAATTTTTCAATAGATAGATGTTGGTCAAAACACGGCAAACTTAATATGTTACAGTGTAAATTGTTTCATAATAACTATTTGGGAGCTATCATGACTCATATTATATATGAAAATCAAGAGTTTCACCAGTGATTGTGGAATTACATTTTGACTACATACGCCGATCGATCTGTGATGAATTGGCTGTTTTACGGGTATTTATTTAATGTCAATTTGTTCGTGGAACATTCAAAATTGAAAAGTAAATAACATCCATTGAATATTTTATTATTAATTCAAGACAGAAAACATGAACGTTGTCGTCTGGAACAGGATCTTTTCAACAGTACGACATGACATGTACTACACTTCACTGCCACACATATGAAACAAATATTATTGTTTTAAAGTTGAATATTATAGTCAAATTAGTTCTTTTTACAGACAACTGGATAATTTTTTAAAAAGCAGTTTGATGGGTTTTTACGTCATGTCATGTATTGAACTGACATATGTCATTCAATATATGTTACTTTGATAAATCTCAACTGAATATAATATAAACAATCTCATGAAATTGATTTTTTTTTAAAACTATTAAGAGTGATTATTTGGCTTGGGAAACCCCTCAGATGTCACCATTTCAGCTTAAGAATTCAAAATTTTCTAGGGGGAGGCCCCCCAAACCCCCACCTATGGGAGGGCGCACCCTCCCATGCCCTCCCCCCGACAACTATACGTTGTCGGGCGGGTCTGCGCTGCGCGCAAACCCGGGCCTCGGACTCAGGGCCCACTACAGTTTAACTCAGTTGGCCAATGGCCAACATGGTTATTTTTCCAGAGTAACCCCTGAAATCGTAAATTTTCTTGTGACCCAGAAGGGTGTTGATTTTGTTTTTGCATTAGATTGTAAAAGGGTATACAGGTTTACACTCGGGTATAATGATAGCTATACGTGTATAAAGAGATGGCATAATATAAAACTACATGTTTAATGCCTTCATAAGTAAGACATTCTGTATCAATTGGGTATAAAGAAAACATTGCGTCTTTTGTAAAACAAATTAATAACACAAACAAACAGTTGGTCGGGACATTTTTTCACATTCGATTATTGTTAGATAATTTATCGACATTTTTTAAATAAATACATGATGGTAAATATTTGTAACTTTTCAAAATAAACCTTACCTTATTTCAAGTGGTTTCGAAACATAAATTACTGTCAGTGTCACGGACTGCTTTGATTTGGGTCCACAAAATGATTGTCTTTTTCCTGTCTCAGCTTCGGTCACACTGGTCACAGTTCGGTATTTGTTTTCCCCGTTTCCATGGAAACGCAACTTGGATTCCTTTCTGGTGCAGAACTAAACATCCGTAAGGTATAGCTCAATGAAACATTATTTTCAAATGTTTTATTAAGTTCACTTCACAGGTATACAGACAAAAGTGAAACACACATAAAGGATGTGCAGAGCTAAGAAACAATTTTTAAACCTATAAATATTGTTTTAAAAAATTCATTTCGCATGGAAAGAAGGCGTTGTTTTTAATGTACGAGCGAATAATGTTTGCAACATTAGATACATCCTTGGCAATATTTACAACACTTTCTATATATATTTTAATTTTTTGGAGGTACTGTAATGATATGATAATATCGCAGAGTATATATCGAGAACTTCACCCAAGTGTCTTCTGATATCAAATATATCAACACGAGTTCATTAAAGTTAACTGTCATTAACTGATTATATAATAGGTTTATGAAGATTTGATTTTAGCGTTATCTACAATGTAGATATCGCTTGTCGATATCGCATGATCTCACACAAGCACAATCTACTTAGGGAGCCAGTTTTGGGTGATAAAAGACGATTGTTCATGGAACTTTCGATTACCCCAATTCATTTACGTGATTACATTTATGAAAACATATTGGAAACTTTCTGGTTCAGATTTACAGAAAGAACAAATATTTGAATGACTTATTTTAATTTTCAGCAGCTCTCTTGTGTAGATTGCTCTATTTATAAATATATAATGAACATCTAAAATGTCACACAGTTTGTCCAGTTTCTGGACTTTTCAAACACACTAATCTTTGAAATATGTGTATAAAGAAGCCCATTCTGCAACTTCTAGTCGGGTTGTGTTGTGTTTTTCCTTGACAACACATTAATTGAATGAACATTTCTTTTCTTTGAACTTTTAAATTAATAATTTGATATATATTTCTACTACACTGAGTTTGTTACATTAAAGACTAACAAACAAAAGTGTTAATAGACACGGCAAAGACGTATGTTTAGGGGAGACATATTGTTGTAAAACATAAATTATCGGAACTATTATTTAAATAAAAATTATCATCGTTTCATATATGAGTTAATAAAACACATATTTAATTTATTGAAAACTACGCATGTCAATATATTCATGAATGACCATTTTAGTGAAATTGTACGTTTTATTTATATTTTGTTTATATCCTGTATATGTAACAATCGATTCGATTTTTAAATTCAACAGTGCAATTATATTTTTGAAATTACCAGTGATACAATTCTATTTTCAGTTTGCATTCTATATTCATAATTATTTTCATATTGAAAATATTGCATGTAGAAGTTGAATGTTTATTGTTTAAAGTGTGAAACAACTGATCTAGGCTTATGATTTACATTTAATTCTTGAATTCAGTGATTTGATTCTTTATAAAGAATTAATGGACATACGAATCATGGACAAATATATTTCTGTCCCACAACAATACACTTTTCACTCCTTCAAATACTAAAAATATAGTTTGCTTGATAAGTAAATGAAAATAGATAAATAGAGAATCTCACCCAAGTGTCTTCTGGCCCCGGGGTCATGAAAAATTCTTAAGTCTAAAATTTGCTGAGCAAAAAAAAATCTTAAGTCTGCGAATATTTGCTTAGCTAAGATTTTAGATAAGACTGGATCACGAAACTGTCTCAGCAAAATCTTAGCTAAGACTAAGACTAAGACAGTTACCATGACAATGATAGAATGATTTCACAATGTCTTAATACTCTTCAGTAATTGAGGCGGAAATTTACCAGCAAGCACCTGTCAAACTATTCAAAACACACCATCTTCATGCTTCAAAAATTATCGCGGCGAATTTTAGAGTATTTACGGTATGAATGGAACTCTTCAGGCAAGGGAAACGAAATAGTTGTTTGTTTTTCAACACGGCACGCGCTGAGCCATCGTCTGCTTGACTCGCGCTACAAGACAAGATGGCAACCGATGACAAGCGACGACGGGCTAACTGGACCCGCGAAGAGGAGGTGATCCTTGTTGAAGAGGTGAACAAGAGGGAGAGCCTCCTCTTCGGAAAGCTCGACGGGTGCCAGCGCACAAACATCTGATTACTGTATTGAAACAATTCATTGTCACAAGTGAATGTTATTGACATGCAAGTTGTAATTATTCTTGAATTGTTGAATTAATAACCTTTTAGCAATAGATAAATATTGGTCACAAGGGTCACGACCTAAAACATCTTGTTGTAACTGTAAAAAATTCTCTTGAAATTTTACATTTTGCAGTATTTTTAGTTTAATGTTTAAAACCTGGTAAGCTACAGAGCCAATGGCTCTAATATATATTTTTATATTCTCCTTAAAGGCGCTGTAGCACGTTTTTTGCAAATTTTATTTTTTCAAATTTCTCATTTATAATGATAGTTTATGTCATTTATATTTACTTTAGAGGGTAAAACATCTTATTACACAAACCAATTATCCGTAGTGGTAATAACGACAATGCGTATAACGCAAAAATTGCATGGCGGCCATTTTATTGTGAACACAATTTATTATTTCGAATGAAAAGAAACAATTCCCATGGCTTTGCGGAACCATGTACACTCATTTGTAACTTGATTTTCCGAAGAGAGAAGGGTGTTTTCCTATTGTTTACATTATTTTTAAAATACATTTCATCGACTTATTTGAGCGGAAAAACGTGCTACAGCGCCTTTAATGTTAAAATATTTTTTGGCCGGTAAATTTTTGGAAGATTTTTGTGACATTTTTGAATGGAGGGAAGGAGAAATTAAAAAAAGAATTAAAGTTATAAGATTCTGTCAAACAACTTTTTCTCGCATAAATATAACAAATACATACCGACATTCAGACAGCTTGCTCTCTTTGAATATCCTGGAGTCGTGACAGGATCCTGGCCAGTTGGCCACACAGTTGGTGATGATAAAGTTGGGGTCACAAACCATCTAAAAGATGTTCAAAATAATATAAATTAACTCTTATAAAAATTTGAACACTAATTTAATTACATTTTGCAAATAAAGTTCAAATGTAGATTCTCTGTACATAGAATAAATGACAATGACAGTATCTACAAAGATGGCTGCAAACTTTGCTGGTAGGACTCAATGAAATATAGTTAGTCTTTCTATAACATTTGTTTTCCAATTTGAAATAGGACTTGGAAAATAGGATATGATTTGATACATGTTTAACATAGCTGATTTGCAAAAGAGTCCTTGGCTCTAGATTTTAAAACAATTTAAATGAAAGAGAAAGATGTAAAACATCATGTGATTTTGTAAGGACACAATGTTGTTTGTGCAATTTATTTTTTGTCTATTGAAATTTAAAAACAATATAACTTCATATTGTTAGGAGTTATGTGTCATTATTTTATTGAAGCACCATTCTGTGATAGGAGAGCATATCTAATCTCCATAGATATGCAAATGTTACAATAAATAACTAATTTATTTTTATTTACCTATTTTGTAATTATATCAATTGAAAACAATGAAGTTAGCATATATGTGAAAAATAAATGTTATCGAATAAATATATTTGTTTCATCTGTGTAATTCTTGTTGTTCAAATGATTTATAATCAAATATATTTGGACATGATGGAAAATCTCATAATTTTTATTCTAAAAACATATTTGGAGGAAAATATAAAAATGTAAATTCATGTCGAAATGTATTTGTTTTTCCACATTAATAAAGTCACGGATTTAAATGCATTGTAATTTCTAATTTACATTTTACATTGTAATTTAAATCCGTGATAAAGTCTATCTTATCGTCGAGCATTGGATCATGTCTTGTGTTTCAGGGAAGGGGAGTAACTCTACATTAATGTTGCGAATGATGTTATCTGATAGTGAAACACTTAGTTTTCCATTGGCTTTAAAAAAATTAATTTATAATAATTATCAAATACATCCGTGATCTTAGGATTAATCCCTTAACAGTGTAAAAAAATTTAATGATACGATGTATGAATTTACATTCTCAATTATTATTATCCCATCACCTGAACGTTCAAGGAATGGTATCCTTTCCGATTGACGAAATCGGGTTCGTTATCGACGGGGGCGCATATCCGGATCTGTGTACCGTCAATACATCCAGCAACCTTCGGGAAACCTGGAAATGGATACGAAATTTATAAACATGATTATAAATCTAGTAGGCCGTTTCAACTGTCTTAGCTCTCAGTCAAAGTTTTGAGATATTTACGGTAAGCGAGCACATATTTTCCAACAGGTGGCATGGCAGTAGGTTCGTACACAAAAACAGTTTCGTCCTAAAATTATTGCAAAATAACAATAATTGTTGATATTCAGTGTCAAATCAAATTTAATGGTAATTAATAATCAAATTAACCATATTATACGACATGATAGTTATTCATACAACCAAATAGTGATGTTTTGCTTACAAAGTTACGAGCTTTATTTGGTTACGAATACAGTGTCAACAGAGCGGGCGTTTCAACAGCACAATGGCGTGTGTTACGTGTGTTTGTTGTTCAAAAAATGAAGAATTCATGGATAGTAAGGAATGAATTAATGGACTTGAGTAGATGTTATTACCTGCAAGTGCGTGAAACTTCCGTTTCACATCAAGAAGACGCTGCCCAGTCGGGAACTTGATGAAAACGGAGGCGTGCCGACAAATTGCCTCGGCCACTCGCCTAACACATATCCCCGCTGTCGACTTGCTAACATGGAAAGCTTGACCAACAAGCAAATGAAATGATCCTGTGGCTACAAACTGCAGAAACACTGAGACTTGTAGGAGTGGAGGTAGGGACATCGAACGCCTAGTCTCATGGACAATACGGTCTTTTACGAGGTTGACAATAAACATGATGGTCGGCCTACGAAATCTATATCTTTCAAACAGTTCACCTTCGCTGTAGCTTTCCAAGGGGTTAAAACGGTCCCTAAACACTCTTGGAACTCTATCTTTCTTCTTATATCTTCTGATGCGCCGCAAGACTTCTATTACATCCGCCATGTTTGTTGGAATAAAACAGACTTAAGACTGGTAGACAGCAGTCTCAGGATTTAAGACAAAAAACGATTTTAGTCTTAAGTTCTAAGACTAAAAAATGTACGTGATCCCGGATTTAAGACAATTTTTTTACTTAAGATTAAAATTTAAGATTTAAGCAAATTTTAGACTTAAGTTTATTTCATGACCCCGGGGCCTGATATCAAATATATCAACACGAGTTGATTAAAGTTACAAATATCCGAGGCTTGCCGAGGATATTTTTACTTTAACCAACGAGTGTCATTAACATTCAAAATCATTCTTCAGCAATTATTAGCAAAATAATGAACATATCTGCAACACAAAACTGCCACTTAACTACTTCATCAGTGAGCTCAGTGAGGTCATAGCATTGTGACGTCATCAGCATTGTGGCAGTTTTGGGTGATAAATTAACATATTCAAAACCAATGAATAGTTTAAACTAGTTGAGAAAAGTTTGTAAAATAATTAAAAGAGATAAATTCAACTCAGCTAAAGAACATTTCCCCTTGATTATTTGTCTGTAAGAATAATACGTATTGACACTCAGAACAGTTTTCAGTTATAATTAAGTGCAATGCATTTTAAATTTTTTTTAAACAAGTATATGAAGTTCCCTGATTTAGATCATTGTTTTGTGGTACATTTTACATATTTAAAAAATAATAATAAAGTTATCAACACTGGCTTATGTATTTCTTCAATTTCTTCCCAACTAACGTTTATATACTTTCAATATCAGGATTGTCTTTATCAAAACTTGGATATTCATTTCTGAATGCACAAGACTTTACTGAATACACGTAAAATTGGAGTATAAAAAGGTGAATGTTGACGTGATTGAACTGAGAGAAGATAATGTGTAAATGAACGCACAGAAAGTAATTTATTTTTTCAGGTGTAGGATGTCTATAAATGTCTGTAAATCTGCAGTTTAATATGCAAGTGAAAAAAGTTTTATGATAACAGATCGGATACATAGCATCAATGCCAATCAAGCTATGCGATCCTTTATGTTTGTCAGTGTCATCCCACATTTACATTACTTCCGCATTCGTTTTGCGTTGCCAAACAAATAATTGTTTGTCAAATGTCCTTAAAATTTGGTATTTTCGTATGGCATGTAATTACTAAGCGACACTATCAAACGGAATGTAAGTGACAGTAGCGCTCCGGGAACTGACAACGTGCGTTTGTTTGTAGGACATAACAAGAATTACGTCCCTTGATTTTCAGGGGGCGTGGTCAATTCGTCCAGCGTTGGGCTCAAAATAGACTAAGGGATTACCCATCTGGGACAGTGCCTCTCGTCCTCGAAAAACATCGGCAATGTTCGGGAAACTTCCAAATATGGTCAATGCGAATTCATGTAGAGATGTAATATGAAACATTGCATTCGCAACCATGCAAGTCATGTCAGTCTCGAAATGCTAAAGTCGGTTTTACAAAGCTGACTTTGCAACTCTTCATTTTCCATTTTTCATTTGTCAAACGTAAGTTGTAACATTACACAATGTGTATATTATTTAGATTTAATAATTAAAAATGACAAGTTGACTTTTCGACTTTGACGATTTTTTGAATTACATTTCAACTTTGTAAAGTTGAGAATGCGAAGTTACGATTGACAGAATTTAAATGTTAGTGTTGCATGGTTGAACTTGTCTTTTCGAGACTTGTATGTTTGAGAAAGGCATGTTACAAGTCGACATGTCTTCATTTTTGGCACAAATCCCCTTCCATACATGACGTTGTTTATACATGTTGGCGATACAATTCTCTGTGACTGCTATCAAAGTTGTAAACAGTCAACCTTTGCCGCTAAAAGTTAAAACTTAAAACGGCTGAAAGATCTAGCTAGAAGTGGTCGGAAATCTGAAAATATTTCATTCATCAAGATATCATTCATATCATTCGCTATCATAGTTTGAGGTTATCCGTTGTCAGCAAACGTTTACACAAATATGTTATTAAAAGAAATGGTCATTCAGTTTAGTTGATAAACTAAAAATGGATTGCCACATGCTGGCGACAGGATTGTAAAACCAGAATCAAATAAACGCCCAGCATATAAACACATGCGAACGTTAGAAATTGTATGTATTTTTCAAGAATAAAACCATAGACTTAAACAGCCCTGAATTATCATAAAACAAATATCAAAGGTATATATGATTAGATAGGATGTTAATGGAAATGCTTATTCATTTACATGAAGACAAAACTCAAGCGGACAATCTGCTTTAATTTATTGACCATGTTGGATTCTATAGTAAATTTTGTAATAGAATAAGTACAACACTTGGAAACTTGGGCCTCCATGGAAAATATTTAACATAAATTTTATTTTAATGATATATTGATTATTAACTAATTGGACATATATTGAAACTTCTAAAATGATGTTTCTGATGGAAACAAAAACTCCCTATTACCAATAAAGAAACACGTATATGACTATGCTCTCTTAGCCTGACACCACAAAAGCAATAAACTCAATTGAAGTAAAGTATATCAATCAATTGTTTTTCTTTATTTTGGTGAAAGTATTCGAAAATTTACAGGGAAACTTTAAACGAAAAAGACGTTGCACCTGGTACACCCGTAAGGCACGTCTAAAGACTTAAAAAGCTATATAGTATTTGTATGTGTTGATACAGTGCTTCCTGTCCAATTTACTGGGAACTGTAGACAGTGATGTAATGATATATTGGTCATCGACTGACCTTTAACACTTATTTCTAATAACTGCGTCTGGTCTCTAGGACATTTGGTAAGCGAAGGTCAAGAAACATCATTAGATAATGATATAGTGCAAGAATATGCCCACTGGTGTCACATTCTGATTTTCGTCAGAGTTATTAACTCTAGTCTGACAGTCATATACTGACCATTGACTGACCTTTAACAAGTGGTTACATGTAACTGTTTCTGGTCGAGTCGTCGTTGGACTAACAGAAGCCACGTTAAAGAAACAAGCTGATCATCTGATAGTGGTAATGATGATATACGACAACTTTGTGTTTGTAGTTTGGGATTCGGACTCGTATAGGTAGTCAGTTATATGATATATATGCTAATATGAGATATCGATTATTAAATTCTGTTCAATAGATTGCGATGGAACCCTCTAGCCGAATCCAAGAAAACTTGTAAACTGACATTGATTTGATGGTTGTGTATGTCTTATAGCTTCTATGTGAAAGTTATTGGGCAGTGTATTGATGAAATGATCGTTGACTGAAATTAACAACTTGTACTTGAAGCTTCTTCTGATCTAGACGTCGTTGTGTTGACGAACGTCATGAAACATCATTAATATGTTATTAACGTAATGTAAGGATATGACTACTGGTGTATAAAATAAATCGTTATTGTTGTTATGGTTATTGAGAACTGTACTTGGATTGTACCATTTAATGATTAGTGGATGTATTTTTTGATATGATGGTCTGTAACTTCATGTCTGTTTTGATAACAGTGAACGAGTAAAACAAACAAACTGATATTGAAACACTGGCAATATGCAACTTCTGGTGTTCAAGCCTGCCTTTAGTTACAGTGACTGGGTACTCAAGAATGACACCATTATAATAATCATTGACTGAGATTAACAAATGCTGGAATGAAACAGCTTCTGTACTGGTGGTGGTGTTCATTAATACACTCATATTGATACAGTGCAAATAAAAAAGTACAAGATAATGTGACACTGGTATGTAACCAGAAAGCTATATGTTGTAAAATATGTAATGGGATATTGATACTTACATTTAGCAACTGTTCGTATGACTGCTTCTGATCTTGAACTCGTTCGATAACCAAGGACAAGTGCAACCAATAATCTGATTCTGGCAATATGCGAATGTTTGTATCAAAGCGAGCATGAATTCAAATATATTGAGACTTGAAGCATTAATATCAATGAAGAGAGAGTATTGGAAACTGTAGTCAAGGTTGAGCGTATCTGTACTGCATGTCTGAAATGTAATCAGAACAAGTGTTGGTCTTGTCAATACAAAGTTGATTGAATTTGAGCAAATATTTACTCCAATCTTTTACGACCACAGAACTAAGATTTATGCCTTTTAAATGTCGTGGAGAATGACGTTCTGCTCTACCTTGATGGATAGGCCTGCTTTTCTGTCAATATTTCAATACACGTGGCTTTTACTCTCATGTTATCTATAGACATGCAGAGGTCCTATTCAAATGTGACAAATAATTCATGAGGTGTCAATGATAATTTGCTCTTTCTGACATTAATAAACTGTGATTAACATTTCAAAGGGAGGCACAAAGACAGAGACATACATGTAAAATAAAATAAAATTAGAGAAACACAGACAACATCTGTAGAACAATACAGATATAAAGATACAATTACGCCAAAAAGACAGAAAGACACACACAATTTGGTAACACATAGATAAAATGTCACAGAGACACATGTACCAATTTAGAGGGACACACACTGGCACAAAGATCGGGTACAGAGAAAGATGAGTAAAGGTGACATGAGAATATTCCTTAATTTTAATAGTATTATGTCAAGGGAAATTATAAGTAAAGCAGGGAGAAAGTCAAGAAGCTATACTTGCTACGATTTGTGTTAATAGTATCTCATGATTGTCCGCAATACAGTACATAGCGTAAATTCGATTTGTGCATTTTGCACCCGCAGCCACAGTGCAGCACCAGTTATATAGTTGAACTATCCTTATAATGATGAGTGTCAAGAAATGCAAGATGCAACAACTTTTCATTTTAACAATATAATGGTATGAAGCGACCAAGAAACGAATCCGGTTTATCGGGTAATGAGAAGACATTGTATCAATTGAGCTACTTCCTCTGTTACCTGCATTTTTCCAACTGCAAAGCATATCAATGTGGCTTTGCACCAAGACCTCATGCAGACTAAATTGCCTTGGCTGCTGTGGCGATTTATAATCCTGACCTGTCCAGAAACTGCGGCTATCTACTATGATATCACACCATCACATCTTGTCTTATCAGGCGCTTGACCTGCATTTGACGTCTATTCGAATGGTAATTGGTGTAGTTATATGTTTATATGTTACACGTTCCATGATTTCCCCCATCCTCGATAATCCAGCGCTATTGTTCCGATAAATCTACACACAAGTGCTGGAAAACAGTAAGGGTATTTATCCCTAACCTAGTTACCTCCCTTCGCAATGACTCAGCGAAACGCTTGCTTTCTAACAACCAATGAGATCACTTGAAATCAAAGGTGAAATAACAAGCACTCTCGTTTCAGGATCTTGGCTTTCGCAGATGATTGGGATCGCCTGGTAACACAGGGATTTTAATCATTTACCTCCACCCGTTTTGATGGACATGAATACACCCTTCTCACGTACAGACTTCCTAAAACTTTCTTTTGAGTTTCTGTCAGGTTTTCTACGCTGAATTTGTTACAAACTTTATCGTAATCGAGTGAGTCGGCCGCTGCCATGTTTGTTTCTATAAACAACGGTAGTGATGCTTTTTGATTGGTCGAGTTGTTTACGCAGATAGTGTCTGCGTTTCGTTTCTGATTGGATAACATGGACCCAAGAGGAGGTAACTAGGTTAGGGATAAATACCCTTACTGTTTTCCAGCGCTTGTGTGTAGATTTATCGGAACAATAGCGCTGGATTATCGAGGATGGATTTCCCCTTTCTTTACCCACTTTAAAAAAACGTTTCTGTTACTGACTTATCCTTTACCCCATTGGCTTGTTGTGAAACCCAGAGAGGATCAATGTCAGGATGTAAACACACTTTAATAATGTTTCAGTTGTATGTTCGATGTACAAATTTAACTAAATACAAAAAAAGATTCGAACACAGAAATAGCTTTTATTCATTATGTACAGTGTATGGCTGGTGAACCATCTCTAGTGATTCGAGTTCTATTACAAGCTTGAGGCAATGGGCATGACATAAATGGTCTAATTAATTGCCAATATAAAGGTGAGTTGAGTTGAGGTGAGTTGTGGTTTAACACCGCTTTCAAGAGTATTTCCCTTATACCGTGGCTGCTAGTATTATGAAAAGGAGAAAACCCGCAATGCCATGTGGCTGTGCATTGCGGTGAAACCTGCGAGCATCGGCTGGAACTAACGAACCATGGGTGGTACTACGCTGAAAATCAGTGTAGCATTGCACCCAAGCCTTACTGTGTGTAGAAAAGTTCTCTACTGCAGACAAATTTGCCGTGCCCCTGGCGGGATTCGAACTCCGGACCTCTTGTTCCGAAGACGCCCCCTGCCAATATCAAAGGGAAGTGTCTATTTATATTGTTTCCAATAAAAACAAGTTATAAAGAAAACGTGTGCACTCCTGTCGTTGATAACAAAGCAAAAATAAGGTTCTTCTAATGATGACAGTTTGATTTAAGATCATCATATCCTGACAAAATGTCATTATTACCCATAGGCACCACATGATCTTATTGACATACCCATAATAGAACAGTTTTAATGAGGGTCCTCTTTGCCTCTAGCTTTGATCACTAGAGTACACCACCTGTGGCAAACCGAGATGTTTCATCAGAGAGAAGAAAAGAGAGAGGCAGGTATATATACAGATAAAGAGAAAGTAGGTGATAGAGTGAGATACAGAAGAGAGAAGGAAACATGTGAAATACTAGGCGCCCAATGCTAATAACACAAACTTTACCAAACAGCTAGTGTCATAGAAAATATCCCATCTACAACCAATCTCAATTTTGGCTATTCGTGCAATTACCTGGACATGATTCGATTTTACAGCATATAATGATGCTAAGAATATACAAACCAAATATCAATGACCAACAGCTGAATACATATTTTACAAACACTAACTTTTATCTTTAACTTGTTAACGAAGTTTGTGCCATAGAAAATAAACTCTGTTACATTACAATGTAGTTAACTCTAATGATGCATGCCACCTGCAGATAATGAAGTTTGAACGAGTAATCAACGGTCTAGAAACTCATGTTTAACCAGACTGAAGTAAAAAGTAATAATGTCAGCTTATTAACAGAATGCTCACGCTCAGATGTTCATGCCAAATATAATAAATATTGTTTCCAACTGGCACATGTTGATATTATACATACATCCATATAACCTAAATCATAAGCCTATCTGATAAATTCTACTAAGTAATAACAACAATTCTAATTGTAACAGACATGTGGCATTTGTTTTAAAAGTTATGTGTTCCAATGAAATGATACATGACAGTAGTATAAAAAGACTTAAGGATGTTCGCTCCTCAAATTTATAGAATTAAACTTTTTGTCTAAATTATATTTTTTAGAAGATCAAAGTATATGATTCAAAAATCAGCATTAAAAAAAAGGGGGGAGTGTGGTTTTTTTTCGAGATATGACGCCTGTAAGATAGTTGGGTGAAGCACAATGTTAACATGGGAGTCAATGGGAAAATGAAAAAAAAAATGCTAAAAACTTTAAAATACTACATTTCTAGAATTAAACTTTTTTTTCCTTTCTTGATATGTTACAAAGTTCATTATACCCTACCGAAATCGATGAAAACATATATATGGTAGTGTGAGTTTTTTAAATCTTTGACACAAAATGTACCTGAAAACCCCCTTTTTTAGTCCAATTTAGGCCATTTATGCTGTTTAAGCACTTTTTAGAGCTTCTCAAGTCACATTTTCTTTATTTCATATGTTTTTTTAAAGTATGTAGATGATGTAGAATATCATGAAGGAAGTAAAGATGAGAAAGAATCTTTACTTAATCATATTTAATTTTTGAAGTTCAACCGGAAGGAGCGGACATCCTTAACAAACATGAATAAAGAACAAATGCCAACATTATTCACAGTACTACTGTTTGAAGTTCTAATTTTATTTTTGAAAATAGTTTTTAATGAAAAAAAGATTTACATCAAAGAGTTTCACAGTAAGTACAGTAACGCCTTATATTGTTATAGTTGTTATAGTATGTAAGTGGTGAAAATGAAACAATTAAATTCAAGTCTTACAGAGAAGTAAACTTGATACAGTAAACTCAAAATTACATAGCGTCATAGCTTTACCCTACCAAATTTTCAGAAATGTATCTTACATGTACTAAGTACCTAGTTTAATGTGGCTGTTACTGGTTTGTACTTGTCTTGTCATTCCATGGGTGATATACATTTGTAGTGTAGTGTAGAGCACGTATGACTGGTGATTAGCAAGAGCAAGCATGAATATATCTTGGACCTTTGACATGTTATACTTAACCAACAAACCAATTCACTGGCACAGGAAAGAAGCCCATTTCACGAACAAATCATCCTTGCAAATGCTGTGTCTTGGATGAGAACTCGATTAGCACGGTTGCTATTGGTTGCTTGACTGCATATCCCCAGGAGTGCATATAGTTTAATATTTTCAATATAAGAAATTACGCTCAATTAGGTCTTACCACATGGTCAACAATGAAACATTTCAGAAAAATTGAATTAATCATAGTTTGTGGTTGTAGAACAATAAACGATGGCATTGACGGGTGACAAAAGGCTTCCATTCAAATCGAAATGCATTATAACAGTTGCTATTTCTCACTTAGGTTATATTTATGCGAACAGTTTGTAATGTATATACCTCAATTGTGAATAATTCACTTAACTGAAAATATTGAGGGATCCTGTATTTCGAATTTTATGTCACCTTTTTGAATCATCATTTCCATGAAATAGGAAATGCGCCCATCTCACGAACAAATAACCCTTATCTATCCTATGTCTTGGATGTGAACTCGATTAGCACAGTGAAGTTAATGACTAGAATTGCGCATACTTATTTTTATGGAAACGAATTATGGTAAACAACATTTGTTAGTCCTAATTCGGAAAAAAAAACCCTATGAAAATAGCCAATTCTATAAGAATAGAATCAATCCTGGTTGGTGGTTGACGCCTGCGAATAATAAACGATTGCTTTAGCGACTGAAAATGCTTCCATTCCAATTGAAATATCTGTTACAGCAAAGATTGTTTCCACCTGAGTTATTAGCAATGTTTATGCAAAGATTTTGAAAATAAATGATTGAATTGAAAACATTGAGGAATCCTGTGTTTGAGTTCTTTGTCATCTTAAAAATAATCATTTCCATGAATTTCCTACATTATTTCGTTAAAATTATTTAATACATGATAAGTAGAATTGGAACGAGGCAACGATCTAACTTGTACATTTATAAGGCCACATCATAGGAGTTGTAATTCCCTGTTGATGTGTTGTTATCGTTTTTATTGCCGTAAATACGTCAATGTTTTATATATGCAGTTATTTATCAGCAAGGTGAAATATATTGTTCTTGAAATATCACAGAAGTTACCTTAGGGTGGACATAACCAATAATACTATCTGATAGTGACAGGGTCATATAAATATGCCAGGTTCTAATTGAGACTAGTGATAGACGTAACTAACTAGTAAACCAGTTAAGAAACGCCCCTCGGGACCTGGCTGTAAGGACCAATAATGCTTCCTGATATTGAGGTGTTGGTGTATGAGACTAGAAGCATTAATATTGATAAAGAGAGCGTATTGGTAACTGTAGTCAAGGTTTCACCTTTAAAATAGTCATGTCCATGAATTGTTCCTACATAATTTCGAAATATTTAATACGTGAAACGTATGATGTGATGTTGATATAGTGCCAGTATACTACTAATGGTGCTCAAGTCTGCTTGGAGTCACAGTTTTTGGGAACTGTTGTCAGAGATGTATTGGCCATTATCTGACCGTTGACAAATGGTTACAGTAACTGTTTCTGGTGTAGAAGTCGCTAACGAAACACACGAAAAAAAGTAAACATTTATTAATCCACAATTAGGACAGAAGTTACCTTCGGTAAAGCCATGAAATTCGTTTTTGTATTTCGAAATTTTAAAATGTATTCACATTAAATTGACTGCCAAGCAATTTTTGCTTTATATGCAACACCGTTTTTACCAGTACCGCTTGTGTAATAAGATGTTTTACCCTCTTAAGTAAATTGAAATGATGAAAACTATCTTTAATAATGGGAATTAAAAACAAAAATTGCAAAAAAACGTGATGCAGCCTCTTTAAGGGCGACAATAATACCATCTGACAGCGACAAGGCCATACAAATGTGTCGGGTTCTAATTGAGAACAGGAGTCTAGTGATAGACGAACCAAACTCATAAATCAGTTAAGAAACGTCCCTCGGGACCTGTCTGTGAGAACCAATAGTGCTTCCTGATATTGACGTGTTGGTGTATGAGACTTGAAGCATTGATATTGATAAAGAGGGAGTATTGGAAACTAGTCAAGGTTGTAGTAAATTTGATCATTATCTTTGAACCAAACTTTATTTTCTATCTGCTGCGGTATGGTCTCTTGCTGAATTATTAAGTTTTAGTCACAGTTTTAGATATCTATTCTTTTTTCTGCGATTGAAACTTCAAATTGGCACTCTTCTCCATTCAACGGTAACACTGTTATTGATATTGTTGGCTCTGAACTTTGATTCGGACGTACGCTGCCTATGTTGGATATTCTTGTCAATGTGAACATTTCGCTTTGCTATGAACCGTTTTCTCATATGTTCCTGGTAAGGGGATTATTTAGAAGAGTGTATCTTTACTGCATGTCTAAAATGTAATCAGAACAAGTGTTGGTCTTGTCAATACAAAACTCAATTGAATTTGAGCAAATATTTACCCCAATCTGTGAAGGCCACGATAATCTGATTGTTGTCCTAAAATGTCGTTGAGCATGACTTTCTGCTCTAACCATATGAATAAGCGTGCTTTTTCGTCAACATGTCTATCCACATGGCCTTTAGAAACATGCTATCTGTAGACATGCAAATATCCTGCACAGATGTGACCATAATATCATCACCAAGATTTGAGGTGTCAGTCAGAATTACATCCAACTTATATACCTCCCGGGTTACCTGTATTCGTCCCACTGCAATGCATGTCAATGTGGCTTTAAACGTTGTCCAAATGTATACATAAACCTCATGTGGATCATGTTTCTTGGCAGTGGTGCCGATTATTCCTCCTGACCTGATCCACAACTGAGGCTATGTACTATGATATCATTGCAAACTCATACATGCTTGCCACACAAAATAAAAGAGGAACTAAAGGCCAAACTCCTCTTAAACATGGCACAAACATGACATATAAAGAGGGACTAAAGGCCAATGACATGTACATGTAGAAGAGAAAGAGAAGGCCAGTGATAAACAGACATGAAAGGTCTTCAAGATATTTATCAGGGACACTGAAACACAGGCAAACTCAAATGGAAACCGAAATGAAAGGAAGAATTAACAGCTTAACTTATACATTAAGTTACTGTCGATGGAAATAAACATTCTAACCATTATCTTATCAGGCGTGTGACCTGCAGTTGACGTCGATTCGAATGGTAATCAGTGTAGTTCTATGAACACTCCATAGTCGATTGTACTGTATACTTTGGGGTAATTTACTAATGGCTAACACTAAAAATAAAGATACGACCATCCTTCATCATTGAATAACATTATTGCTGACCGAAATAATCATGCACAATTAAATATGCAATACACATACATTCATTAAATGTCATTCTCCAACTTTGTACCATTGTACACTTTTTTTTATTACAAATTAGTCCTTTCTTAGTTTTATGAAAAACTGGACATGTTAACAAGGTGAGGTTAGCAAGTTGAGCTTTAGAATTTTGAAAGTATTTAACTTCTATAGTGATTGTTAGTTTTACTGCAGTAGAAAGTAAACAATACCATTGTGCCAACAAATTATGTTATATTTTCGTGAAACCTCTGAAGTCTGTTGAAACGACCGCTTGTACTTCTCGCATTTCAATGCAGCCTTGTTCCTTGTCCATTTACTGTGAAAATAATTCTTTTACAGACTTACCCCTTTATTCAATATTACCTCCATTTCAATGTGTTTGTAGGGAAAACGTACCGATGCGCCACTTCAAATCATGATCGTTCGTTAAACAACCTTTTCCCTAAGTTCAATAAAACATTATTAAATTCAATGTGTGGTTTGCAGACTCAAACTGTTATTTTACTGTTTTTGATTCTGTTCAGTGTAGTCCGTTTTAACTAGAAACAGCCTATAGACTGTTATGAGATGATTTGGGTTTTAATGAGTTAACTCCGCTTTCCATAGTATTTAACTAACATCACGGCTAGTATTATAGCAGGGAGAACGCCAGCAATGCCAAGTGGTTATGTATTGTAGTGATACCTGCGAGCATCGGCTGTAGATTGTTATTGTAAACAATTTTATTATTTTTCAGGTGTATGTTCGATGAATTTAACTTGAACAAAAAAATCAAACACGGAAATAAATTGTAGTCATCTGTTGTATAGCGTATGGATGGTGAATCATTCGAGTTCCAAGTCTGAAGCGATGAACATCAGATTTATTAGCATTTATGCCAATATTAAAGGGAAATGTACATTAAATATTATTTTATAATTAATAAACATGTTGAGAAAAGGTTTTGCATATGTCTGTTTGATAGCAATCTAATGACGAGAGTTTGTATTGTCATCATCATATGCATCATATCCTGACCAAAATGTCATTAATACCCATAGGCACCACATGATCTTATTGACATACCCATAATATAAAAGTTTTAATGAGGTTCCTCTTTGCCTCTAGCTTTGATCACTAAGAGTCCACCTGAGGCAAACCCTTGAGGTGCTTCATCACTCCCGTTGCATGAAACAACCTTATCCCTCAATGTTATACCTTATCTCTAAAATTCCAACCTTAGACCTTTACTAAGGTTACAATGCCGTTGCACGAAACAACCTTAACTCAGGTTAACTAACGATCGATAACTAAGGTTAGTCCGATCCAACCTTAGCGTCTCTAAGGTTGGATAGAACATGGCGGCAGCATTTCCTTTATGTTAAGAGAATGATAGGAGTTTAAAAAGGCAGAGAGTGTTTAGAGACAGAACAAGTCATCTTGATACGTTGAATGAGGTTGAACTGATTTCTCGATATCGTTTATCAAAGGAAGCCATTTAATGCCTTGTCGGCAAGGTAGAGTACATGTTGGAGAGGCCCACACAGCGTTCGTGTGCTATTTCTGTAGAATCACGGGTGCTTCATACTTTACGGTATCTGGGGAAGGGTGGATTTTAATCAGAGATCTCCACGGAGTTGATAAGAGTGTCGAGAATTTTACATATGACATCCAGTGTTATATATGCAAGGTTTTGGATAATGTAAACTTTCCATGGGGCAATTGTCAGTGAAGCAAAACTTTCACAAAATATGTGGATTTCCCAAAGTAATCGGTGCCATGGATGGAACTTTGATCCCGATCAAGAGACCTGCCATCGCCGACGAAGCAGCTTTTGTGTGTCGCAAAGGTTACCCCGCTATGAATGTGCAAGCTGTTTGTGACAGTTCACTTCGGTAAGGCTATTTCTTTACCCCTTGTAACAGTTCACTTCGGTAAGGCTATTTCTTTACCCCTTGTAAATGTAGATAAATTAGAAAGATATTAAAACTGGCAGTGTTGTACCGTAGTAAAATGTAAACATTGCCGAAACGTCACTTGATTCTATTTACATTAGCAACGACCTTGACCTACCAGTAATTGATGCTACTTTCCTGCAAGTGTATGCATATCTTATAGTTATGTGGATCTCTCCTAATATCTGCTGAATATATCACCTTTATTCTGTATATTTTTGTTTGATGTAGAGTTCCAACAAAGGAATAGTGGCAGCTGACGCCAATTATTGACTTTTCCATAAAAAAAATCGTCAGGGGACTCGGAGGGGTTCGATTTGCGTCATCAGGTCAATCAATTCTTTCTCCAACAAGGTGAAATTGACCAGTGCGTCGATAACTACCAAGGATGAAGAAAAAATGTATGCATGTTTCTCATTCTCTTAGCCAATTTTTTCCCATTGAAATAACTTTTTTTCTCAAATGTTTGTGTTTCGTATTTACCTAAAATTCAATTTTTATCTCATCAGGATTGAAATGCCAAATGGGCTTATGCCAATGGTTGTCGTCTATCCAACATCCATAAACTTTCCACATTGTGAACTTATATGATGAATCCAAAACGTAACATCAGTTGATTTGCATTTACAGGGCTGTTCAACCTTCCAGGCAGGGCCACCTCAGCTCCAAAAATAAAAGTGCCAAGCTCGACATCACTGGCGTCTTTGGCTCGGTATGCAAACATGACCACCCCTTGAAATTTTGCAATCTGAGGCATGGAGAAAAGTAAGTGTCGAGTCTCTTGGATCACAAACATTGCCCCTTTTGAATTTAAATTTTCAAACAAAATTTAAGTAAATAAATGTTTTTAAATTTGAAAAAGATGCTACATTATTATTTAAACATTATTATTTTCGTAAGTGATAGTTGAAATGTTCATAATGATAATCATTTTAATTTTCAGACTGGCATACTCAGTTCTGTTTTTGGAGCAACTGCACAGTGAGGCTTGTGAAAAAGATGGCATCCTCATGTATGACATTTCCTGCATGCTTTAGAAAGCATCTTGTGGTAGGTTAAACACTTGTATCTGCATATTAATGTATTTGACAATATAACAAGAAAAGCCTTTAAAAAGGCATGGTTGGAGGCATCTTGTTAAGGCTAAATTATATTATAAAAAGGATATGTATGTCATATGTACATATAGCAAAATGAAGCTCGCATTATGGTCATGTTGGGGGATAAAAGCTTTGATTACTAATCACACAATTAGTTATTTAATTCAAAAGTCGCAAATAAAATAATTTTACCTCGATCATTTAAGTTGTGTATATGCTTTTCAATTTACATACATTATTTATTCATAAATGAATTATATTATATATTATATTATATATAATCTATCATTTGAAAATGAAAGTGAACATTCAACTTCCCCGATTTATTTTAAAGCGCAACTCCCGGGTGCTTTTGCTCCAATTTTGAAGTAGTCCTATATTATGAATTTGATCAAAACGTTGTTGAGAGTTGTGTCATTGTTAGATTCCAGCAATAAGAATATGTAGGCCTATTTTCCCTGAAACAAGCAGTCAACCATTTGTTAAACATTTGCAAATTTAAAGTGTACCAATTCGATTGATTATGAAGCATATTCCGTTTATCTGTGGAAGGAAGGCATATGTACCTTTTTTTAATACAAGGATAATGGTATCCTCATGATTGGTGCTATCGGTTTGGACATAAATATGGTTCTATCCAATATGTGCTTATACATGTACAAGCTTCACTATCATTAATTCAGTAACAGTACATTGAGTACCATTATGCAAGTCTGATTGGCATTGAAAATATTGATAAGTGAGTGGAAGGTTGGTGTGTTGATTGACAACCACTATTATCGTTTAGTATATGCTTGCTCCGCGCGTATAACATTAGCTTGTAAAGTTTCTTGGATTTTCCGAAACTGCAGTGCACTTCACGCCGTGTGAACGTGTACGCCAGAGCAATATTCCCACAAGGGAAATGTACGCTCCCCAATGCTGGCGGTAACTTTCGTTTTCATCAATCAGTGTTACCTTTTTTATATTACTGATCTTCATAGATACAATTATCCAAAATCCTTCCATGCTGTAAAATAGTGGATATCCATAATATATCATACCAGATTGCAGCTGATTTTATGCCCTGGTTATTTTTCTACGTATGAAAATCTACGACGTCTTGGCCAGGAAATCCGACAGTCACACACAATTTTCCATCCGTGCACAATAATTACACTTTATTTAGAGCTGATACTGAAACAGCAAGTTTTAAGGGTATTGATGAGAGTATCTGTGAAATTTGAAGTCAATGCGTTTCTGGACTGTGAAGAAAATTACAGATTTTCATCCCGCCACGTGGTCGCGTGGTGTCCGCTTCCAATTCACGCAAGTGTCCGCTCTCAACTCACGTCATAGCAATTTTGTGTACGCTTCCAAGTAGGTAATTTGAGAACTTTTCTACAGATTAACCGTTTGTAACCCACATATGCGTGTCATTTTTGTGTTAAATGGACACTTGCTGATGAAAGCTTCGACCACATTGAAGAAATAACCGATAAAGCTGAACCTCCGTTAACTTCAACGCCCCTTAAGGTCAAGAGAAGCCGCACATTATGCGGCAATTTTGCTCGTACCTACAGTTCTGACTCCAATTTAAAGATCTGATGAAATGCATTTTTCTCAAGAATGACAGATCAATTGAGCATAAAATCGACACATGCAATTGATAATTAAGACGATTTTAATTCACACATTTTAACACTACCGCAATTAGTGGGGCGATTCATTTTGAAAATGCTCACTGAGGCGTGAATGAAGCGACAGACGGGGCCGGCTAGACAGCTACTTCGCCAAGTCTCGTTAATTAATTAATGATGATTATCACTGCCGCTAAATGAATTTATGAGGTGAATTACACCGCCAAAAAAGACATGTAAATTGTCATCTGCGGAATTACCTAGTTGGATATCTAAACATTCGATATATGGGAAATTTAAGTTGGTTTATTGAAAATTTCTTTGTGAAATTAACAATCAAAATGTTGCGAAATTACGTTGAATTATGACTATCACCAATAATTAGATTACTCACGTGACGTCACAGAAGTTATCCCTTCAGGGACCACACCCCAGTAGACTTTCATTCTGGTCGCCAGGGCTAAATTAGGCGGGTTTTTTTTAAAAAGCCGTGTATAAGTAATTTATGGACCGATTATAACAAACAAATTCACTCAGCTTGCATATTCATCCCCAATCGCCAAAAATATCATAATTACTAGTTTCCAATTAAAATCGAGTAACATCATTATGCATGTGCAGAAACCGAAAGTGCACGTCCTATTTATATGCAGAGAAGTTATATGACCTATTAAACATTATCAACCCAAATCTGTTAGTTTGTCTGGTTTAAATAAGATTCCAAAATTACGTTTGACTCATTGGCGCGCGCCACAAGCTGTGCATTGTCCGGTTTTCGATCAGAAATCGATACTTTTACCTTCATATCGTCAATATACTAAGTCGAGTATCACCAACATTGTAGTTTTTGGTAACAGTTGGCACTGCTCGATAAAATAAGACCATTTATAACGTTTGGCATATTTGACCCCCAACAACACAATGGATGTACCTTTAAGGGAAACCGGGGCAGGTTGGGTCAGTAAAACTTATTTTTTTTGTAATGTAAGTACATTGACAGAAAATAATTAAGAATTGGTTTACATACTTTCTTTACATCGCAAACTACAAATCGGGACTTAAAGTTTCCACAAATATTTTAGCATAATTTCGTAAAATGCGAAAGACGAATATTTTAAAATCGACCCAACCTGCCCCGACAGCCACATAAACCTCACTCACAGACACATACTATTTTACCCTGTAAATAATTGAGCATTATTAAATGGAAACATGTAATCATTCATTTTTCAATAATAAACTACGCTCTTGGGAGTGGACACCAAGATAAATTGAGAGAGTACACTAAAGAAATGTTGTTGGGTCTTGGAAGTGTACACTGATTTTATGACCATGTAATCTTTAAACTAAAAATGCTCCTAAACGGTGAACTGTCCAGTCTTTATATTTCGCAGGATTACTGATAATAGGTCATAGAAAAGTATGTTAGAACTTTAAAACATTTGGATCAGTTGGTGTCAGAGTATTTTTTACTGAAATCCGAAATTCACACGTGTAGCACTGACGGCAGTGTCCAAATGTCTCAGCAGATAACTCTATGCAATGAATTGATGATTGAAAGTTGGTATACGTATAATGTATGGAATGCTCATTAACAGCATGAAATATCTCTGCTTAAAAGTGTATATATCATGAGATATTTAATAAAATTCTACTAACAACAGACAACACGAAAGTTACCGCCAGCATTGGGGAGCGTACACTTCCCTTCTGGGAATATTGCTCTGGCGTACACGTTCACACGGGGTGCACTTTAATTGGTACATGTCTGCTCATGGAGGTGTAAAATGGCTTTGAATTGAAAAATCTTATGTTTACTATAACGTTCAGACTCAGAATAACACAACGGTCGTTTTTATTTAAGATGTTTAGACAAAATCTCTTTTCGCAGTAAAAGGGGATAATTATTTCGGATAACCCACATGGTCACGTGGTTACAAATTTGTTACAGCCGTGTTCGTTGGTCATATGCTTTTTCCAAAGTATGAAGAGGCCAAGCATGATTGGTCGAAAGTTATTTTGAATATTCCAACAGTAATATAGCGTGAAATCCAACTGCGTATCAGGTTGGAGGCGGTTTGCGCCTCCAACCAATAATAACCTATTCATCGTTATTCTTGAACAAAACTCAAAATGCTTTTTTACAATTTCACTTCCAGAACAGATCTTGTAAACTAAAATTAATAGTGGACTATTATTGTAGCATGATTTTATTAATAATGAGTGATTTAGGGTTTATTAAAGAATTAAGCTCCATGATCGGTCTTCAATGTTTAAAACTTTTCCCACTGCAGGATGTAGTCGACTTTGTCTGTTTGTAAACTTTTATATTGAAATAGATTGATCAATTTAGATTTTAAATCGTAAATTTGCCTCATTACTTATATGTAAATATTTTCATTAACTACAGAGCTAATGGGTCAATTTTAATAATACCACTGAACCGCAAGCATACGTCAACTTAAAATAAACAAATTATAGAAGATTCTTAGTTTTATGTTAAACTCTTTTCACTTCTTTATGCAGAACAACAGAATTGACTTAATTGAGAACACAACCTTCGCTGTTCCGGTGTTTCATAGTTTTGCTCACAACAGGCCCTGTCAGGTATAAGAATAATTCAATGACATACACATAATCAGACCTTAGCTTTAAATTTTTTTAATTTTTTTTGTCAAACAATTTTGGAAGGTTATTGTTTTTATTCTTATGATTCTTATTATTAAATGGATTAAGCATTAAAGGGCTGAATTCTTATTTTAATTGGCATGATTTATGGGTAGTTCAATACTTTTTGGCTCCTATGGTAGCCTACTTTAAATCAATCCTATCAAGAGCTGACATTGTCACAATATTTGGAAATCCCTAAGTTCTTATATCATTTGCAAAACGTAATTTCTTTCTTCACAGAGAGCTATTCAAAGTCTGGTGAATACTTTAATGTTCAATTTCCTTTACAGATGTCCTTTGGTCAACGAAATGTGATCCCGAAAAAGGGATGAGCTATGGGGAAGGAACAGAAAGGCTGTGGTCATTTCTAAGGAAATGCAACAGAATCTCCAAGGAAATGACCGTAGGGAACAGGCATGATTTGCTTGTGGACGCTCTGTACCGTTTTTCCGAAAAAGCAAATTAGGTAAGCAGTTTTATGTTGATTTATGTGCTTATTTCAGTTCAAATAATTTCACTCAACTTGCAAATTCATCCCTAATAGCCAATTTTATCACCCAAAACTGGGTTCCACAGGAGATATCGCTTGTATGAGATTGATATCTCATACCGTTTTGACTTGCTTTAAGCTAATTGGTTAATTATATTCCGGAACTACTTTTACCTAATTGTTGAGAGGTAAACAAACATGGCCGATATGGAGATTTTCCATAAAGGGGATAAGGTCTATGTTGATGGTACTGGCCAGGTCACTGTCCTATATTATGAAGGTGATGGAAGTTGTCGCTGTACCACTGATGGGATTGATAATGAAGTTGTGGTCATGGAAATTAGGCTTTCGTTAGTGAAAGATAATGGACACAAATTGTCAACTGGGAAGACGTAAACAACATCGATTGCAACATCTACTGCAATAATTTCTAGATCTACAGGGTCCGAGTTCAGCGCTTCTACACGACTAGCTAACTCTAGATTTGCTGAAGAAAGTGAATGTGATGTTGATGCTTTGATTTCTCAATAATAAAACAAAAAACACCGCTAGAGAAACTTTGAGGGACATAAATCTGCTGACCCAATTTCTGGCTAGCCAAGGTCAAACTCTCCCTATTCATAAAATACCTGCCTCTGTTTTAAGCAATCATCTCTGCATGTTTGTTGTTTCTAGCAAAAAAAGTGATGTAAAGAGTTCGAAACTAGTTCTTTGAGGGGAATCCATTCATTGATCGAGCGATATCTGCGTCGCCATTGTTATGGTTACACTCTGCGAGCTAGCGTAGAGTTCATCAAGTACAGGGAGGTCGACTGTACCACTCGCGAGCCTCCTTGAAACAAAGATGGCGGATGCCAGGCGAGCCGTGTGGGTGTTTTTGTCTGAATTGTCCGATGTACCAGAATTTCCCCATTTAGACAATGATATTGTGTACAGTTGTGTAGTCATTCGTACAGCTCGATGTCTCTTCTAGGGACCGTTAGGATTGTGAATTATGTGTCAGACACGGTTCCTCGCTACAGCGACCCACTGTTTAAAGCTCATTTCAGAA
This sequence comes from Gibbula magus, assembly GCA_936450465.1. Lineage (NCBI taxonomy): Eukaryota > Metazoa > Mollusca > Gastropoda > Trochida > Trochidae > Gibbula > Gibbula magus. The sequence continues at coordinate 20,662,428 of OW388294.1, read as the reverse complement.
TGACTCTCCCCTCCTTTCAGGTAAATAGGGATCGATTCAGATCTAAGTAAATATATTCAAAGTAATGAGTGGATTTTATATTTCCCTATATAAAGTTCAATGATTACATTTTCATCGAGATGTCCTTTGAGTAGGCCAGTGCCAGTTAATCAGTCTAGGATAAATATTTTTCACAGATACGATTCTGATTCTATTCACAATAAGATTGTGAGAAATCATCTTGACTACTACCTCATAATTTATGTTTGATTTTTCGTTTTCTATCTAGGGAATGATAGTAATTTGAAAGTTTTGAACGCTTTTAACAAGGCGATCTATGGGAAACGGTTTAATTTAATGTAAATCGTATGACATTAGTTATACTGTTCTCAGAAAATCTAATCTAAAGTACCATATGGAGTCAAAAACCTAAGATAATTTAAAATCAAGCTGAATAATTTGACATTGATCGAACCACAAATTATTTAATGAAAATTGTTTATTCTAGACTAAATTAACATATAAGTCTATTGAAATAACGCCACCTTCCGAATATGGCATTGGTCTGTAGATCTACTAGATTTGAGTACACGTACTCTAGAGAATTAATTCAACATTCAATATTGTAACACATGAAAACGCCATTGGTTGTTGAACTCGTATTCACTTTATATTTTCGTATTTAATTTATGAATTATTATCATATTACAAACTAAACACGTCTGCAGTTTTCGTTTGGAAAGTCAAGCTGCACTGATGAGTCCTGGCGGGACGAAACGCGAAATATACATCTAAATACCTCAAGGATATCTGTACCATGTTTAACTCGATTGAATTACAAATCTAGCCAATTCACGAGTTGATTTCTACCTTGTGCACAAGATTAGGTAAACATGGTGTTTGTCAAAGGAAACACAGATTTCTATTTATCGTTATGTCTGTTTTAAAAGTAATTTCAACGGTTAAATGTAAAGTCTCAAAAACTGACACTATGACGTCATAAAACTGTCCTAATCATGGTACAAAGTCAAAGTCTTTAGTCAGTATTGTGGGCCTCGTGGCCCAGAGTACATGTGCTGAATAGAATGTTGTGTGTGGATTTCCTACCACATGCAACATTGAAAATACGTCTCGCAGAAATAATTCGTATCTCTTGCGCACTGTTCATGTAATTCTGGGTGAACCGCCAACGCAAAGGTAGTAGTGCCAACCTCAACCAAATCAAGGTAATGAACAACCTCGGACGCCATCTTGGTTCCTAGGCAAACTAGCTCGCTAGTGACAACGCGTTCTCTCGCGTGTGCGCTCACACATCCTAACGTTCAGCACGCGATCACTAGCATTAGACCGCGGTCGCTTATTGTCCCACGCCGCCGCGAAGCGCGGAGCAGGGGACATAGTATTCAGTTCCGTACGTACGTACCTACGTCCGTCCCGCTTCTTGTTAGCGCGATATCTAATGGACCGCTCAACATAGAATCTTCAAACTTGGTACCAGTCTTCATCTGGGGAATACGCAGACTTTGAAAGTTTTCGGTGACCTTGACCTCATGTTCAAGGTCACGGCGAGACTTTTACCAGTTTTGAAAATGTTGTTAGCGCCATATCTAATTAACCGATCAACCTAGAATCTTAACAAGGATATGATTTTTCAAAGCCTTAAATATTAACACATTGCTCATGTGAGCAATTTAGGTAGCCCACCAAAATGATATAACACTTTATAACATCCCGTCAGCTAATAGTGACCCATTTACAAAGCCCAGTTTTTGGTGCATCAGATCGCGCAAGATATATAACATGAGGTGCACTGTAATTGACGTACCAGGAAGTTTAGATAATCTCAAGTGTGTTTCAATATTTTAGTGATGTTTAGTTCCTTTGGATGGAGTTGAGTCCTGCCCTTCTAATCTCAGAGAATGTTTTTCCCCATGTAATATAATCAAGGCAGAGGCCAATTTTTAATAATCTGTTGTGTTCAATTTGTTGAGCAAAAAAAATGTGTATTACATCATAACATCTAATAGTCAATCAGACTCAATTTTATGTACAAGATTAAAGTTGTAGCCTTTCTTTCTAACAGGTCATCTGATGTTCTTTGTCACTTCCTTATGAATTACTAAACTTTAAACATCCAATGTTTTGTCAACATATTATATTAATAGATTTACTTTTACATACTTCTCTCTGTTTTAAAACATAAGTGAAGATTTAACTCTTATTAGAGATTTAGCAAACATGCAATATGTATATGAATGAAAATTTCCATTTCTAGTGGAAAGAGTTGAGTCGAAATATGACACTGCCCTTCAATCGTTGGAGACACTCACAAGGAAAGTATGTTTTGAAGACTCATAAATATAACCTGTGTAACAATTTAATTATACCCCCGTTGCGAAGTAAGCGGGGGTATATAGCGGTCATTCCGTCCGTCCGTCCGTCCGTCCTTCCGTCCTTCCGTCCAGTCGATTTTCTCAAAAACCGTCAAAGGTACATCAACCAAACTTTGTACAGATGTTAACCATGTTCTTCCGATCGCGTACAGACAACTTTCAATTTTCTGAGATTGATATTTTTTGTCGTTTCCATGGAAACGTCACTTTTTGAACTTAGTTTTATTGTGTTCAATGGGGACAAGTTTTCTCGGATACTGTTCAACCTAGGTGAATGAAATTTTGGTTGTGAGTACTCATGACCATACTCTTTATCGAGTTCGAAAACCAGTTCCGAAACATTATTTTTTACGGAGTTATGGCCCTTGAATTCGAAATTGAACTTAGTACCAAAAGAACTGTGATGCTCCAATGGGGACAAGTTTTCTCGGAAACTATTACATCTAGGTGAATGAAATTTTACATGTAGGTAGTCCAGATGATACTCTTCATCGAGTTCACATTCCAGTTCCGAAATATTATTTTTTACGGAGTTGTGAAGCCCTTGAATTTGTAATTGAACTTGGTACAAATTACCGGTGTGATGCCCTAATGGGAAACATTAAGTTACCTGAAAAATATTACATCTGGGTGAATGAAATTTGTAATAACAGTCAGTTCCTAAAATTATTTTGGACAGGGGTTAAACAATTTCTGAAAACTTTACTTGCCACAGGGCAAGTCAAACCCATGTTTCCACTTGCCCGAATTTGTTCACTATTCATAGTTTAATAAAAAGAAGAAGAATACGTCAGATTTATGTTATTACCCCATTTATTCAGTACACTTTGGTTATGCCAGTGGTGAATGTTACTTCACATGATTTATTTATTTATTATAATATTCATGACATATTGCAACTTGAAATAAACTTCCTGTCATTGTGTAATTGTTGAATTGAGTTTACTTTTGTTCTTTTGGACTATTCAGAGAGAACCTTTGCCTTGCTTGAGGATGGAGTTGGTGTGCTTGTGTTGCTTGTGGTGGTTGCACTGGCAGATCTCACCATGGACAAGACATGTCTTGTCCCACTTGCCTGCTCAATCCACTTGTATATGGCTGCCCTGGGGTTGAAGTCACTCAATTTCTTAGGACCATGAGTCATCATGGTCAGGATGTCTTCCATTACTCCAGAGCTCAATCTAGTTCTTTGGCTGTTCTTGACAATGTTCATGCTTGAGAACAGTCTTTCACAAATGGCTGTTGCAGGGCTGATGGCAAACATCAGCTCTACAACTTTGAGAATGTGGTTGAACTGCTGAGGTCTGGTTGAGAGGAGTCTCTGGTAACTTTCATTCACAGGTCTTTTGTTGTCTTTCAGATGACATTTGAGTTCAATGAATTGATTCACAATGAGTGTCTTCTCTGGCAACAGGGCATCATAATGATTGACAATTTCAGAAAGTTCAGGATTTCCATGTGCACAAAGGGCAGTTCTGTCAAATGGCCACTCTGTATAATCAAACACACTGAAGCAACTCAAGGGTTTTGGTCTGAAGCAGAGGAATCTCTCGTCAAGGTACTTGACGCTGCCATCCACAATATGTATGAGGAAGGAATCTTCTTTGAAGTTGATGGGCCTGCAGGCATCTCTCAGTTTGAGACCATCATATGTAGATTTTTATGGTTGTACTTGTCCAATAAGTTGGCCATGTTTTCCCCAACAGTTGGGTCAAGCTTCAAATTCATCAAGTCCTTCTAAAGCAGGAGACACATCAATGATTAGCAAGTCTTCTCTTTGGAAAAGTAGGGAGATTTCTGCCAGCACTGGTAGTATGTCTAGTAGGATGGACATGATTTTGATAAATGAAGATGTTAAAATCTTCCTAAGCCACCCTTTAGCTTTAGCAGCCTGTTCATTTCTTCCTGTGGCAACCGCCTCAATATGTCAGACAATTGACAGAAAGCCTTTAGGGCTCTGACAGCCCGCACCTTGCTTGCCAACCACCGCACTTGCTTGACATCACTGAGGTTCACAAGATCAGTGTTGAAAATCTCTGACACTTCCTTGAGTTCTCTATCATCTTTGGGCTGTAGTGATAAAACTTGAAAATCTGTTTTAAGGTTTCTTCGAACTGTGCAAGCTGAGGTAAGTCCTTAACAGAATCCAGCACTGCCAATTCAAGCTTATTTTATGTGCTACACAGTGAACAGGCACAATATATTTGGCATCATCTTGTATTTTCTTAGCTACTCCACCTTTAGAACCAAGCATTACAGATGCTCCATCAAAATTGACAGACACAAGATGTGGGCACTGGCTGTCTGGATTAACCAATTCTTCATATGTGGTTCCAATGTTTGTTATAGCTGATTGAACACCTTCAGCATGACAATGTGATAGTGGAACAGTTGCAGCATGGAAAGAAATGGGTTCCCCAGATGTACTGACATATCTCACGAACACGGTTTCCTGTTCTAGCTCAGCAGAATCTGTACTCCCATCACTCATTATTGTGATGAAATTTGCCTGTTTGATGTCATCAATAAAATCCCAACGAAGTGAACCAGCATTGGCTTTGATGAAGGCAGTTACTCCTGCATTATTCCTGTATTTACTACCAACATCCACATCAACACACTCTAACAGTTCAAGTTCAAGATTTGACTCGAAGTCACTCAAGGGCTGGCCCCGAATAGCAATGTGATAAGCCGTAATAAACAGTCTCTCAAGTATTCTAAGTGTGTGAGAATCCATTTTGTTGAAAGCTTCGAAAATTGGTTTGATTTTGGAAGCTGTATTAGCAATATCAGATGCACTTGTTTGAGATCCAGAAGCATTTTCAGGAACATTAATGTTTTTCTTCTTTGAGGAGGCCCGCTCATATGACATGCATTCTAAATGATAATCAGAGTTGTTGTGACTCTTCAAATAGTCAAGTCTGAAATTATTACAACCAACCACGAAAGTATTTCTTTTGTTTTTGGAACTAACAGAAGGGTATTTCTACAGATTGAGCAAAACATAGTATTTGTTTCACTTTCATATATGACCCATGGGTATTGTGATTGCCAACTAGGGATGAATTTTCTCTCACGTTTTTGTTCATCATATTTTTTGTTTTTCATTGACACATCGTCCTTTGGTTCTTCTTCAGATTTTCTTTTGACAGGTTGAGACTCTTTGCCTCCAAAAAAACTTGAAATACTTCTCTGCGACATTGTTACATATCAATGACATATGTCAAATGACAAGAGTAAAATCCTAACACAAGGTTTCAAAAACGAAAGCACGTTGCTATGGACGCGACGATTGTAGGATAATTTCGTAACCAAACTCATTGACCCGTATTTTCATAAAAATTATATCACGTAAAAAGTCTAAATTTACCATTAGACCAATTATTTTATGTCATTTATATTGCAATTATGAAAGTCAGTTTTCAAACATTAATTATTATATTACATGTACGTATTTAGATACTGTAAAATTATTTGACCTAGCTAATAAAAAACAATGCAGTTTTATTACCAGTAATAGTTTTGCTGACTGTATACATGGCTATCATTTGCAAGTAAAATCGTACTTATTAATTGTCATTTAAAACTTACTTAATCAACAATAAAGTTATTTTGTTAGACACTTACATTTTTTTTAAATGATTTGACTTCGGCCAAAGTTCGTTCATATCGATTTCATGTACAAACAATGGTCATCGGCGAATTTCGTTTTGAGTACGAACCTAAATATATACGTTGACTGTGCTGTGCGCGATTGCGCCTGTAATGTATAGTAGCTTTACTGTGCAAGAAAGAACCCAGTCGATGCCAGTTTATGAACAAAGGGAAGTAACTCTTTATCTCTTATCGTGTCAGTCATTATTGTGTAAACGTATCGCCGATTCGGGGACCGTAACTTCAATCAATTTCATTGTAAAAAACAACAAAGACACAGATATTGACGTAGATAGCTTTTAATGCAAGTTCAGTCATATATTTTCATTACTTTCCCACGGGCAAGCTGAAGTAAGCAGTTTACTTGCCCGACACTGGAAATATACTTGCCCCGGGCGTCGGGCAATGGGAATTTTGAACCCCTGATTTGGACAATACTATGATGCTTGAAGCTGTTTTTTAAACATAGTAACCTTCACATCAATGATTCTCCATGGACGGATAGCGGATGGTGGGGGTATGTGAGCCATGCTCACTTTTTTCTTGTTTATTTTGAAACACAAGTGGATATGTAAGGTAAGAGTAGATTATACTTCCATGGTTGTCTATTCAGTCTATCAGCAAAGGGAGAGGCAGAGATTTACAGAGGAAGTAGGTGATGGTGAGATTTAAGACACAGAGATTGGCCGAGCGCAGACGAGAAGGAACCATTCTCTTCCCACAGAGGTAACTTCCTTTAGATTTTCTATTGTTACCTCTGTTGCATATCGAACATTTTCCCGGCTAGAAATAATAAATCCTGATTGGTTGCAATCAAACTGAGCACTCATCACTGTCGAACTGATTGAAGTTGCTTCATCTCTGTGATGGACACATTTCTCTTACAATACAAAATTCGATCGAAGATGTAAAATGTTTGATTGTACAGAACTAAAGTTATCAGTGTTGTGAAGGGATTGAGCACGAAATTTAATAGTTAATCATCGCCCATCTGTAACAGAGGTTATGATGGAATATTGGAGGGCGTTCTCTCTGTCGGAGGAGAATGGTGTGGAATACGAGGTGATAAATACTTATATCAGACACGTAAAAACGTAATGACGCAGTAAATATCTTCTTTACAATCTCTTAAAGTCTTATTTTGGCTTTGGCCTGCGCATGAAACCGAATTTTAAAGCATATTAACTGTGCATAATTGTATATTACAGACACAACCTTTCATTCTTAACTTGTAAACGAAGTTTGTTCCACAGAAAGTAATCTCATTTACAATATATAATATAATGAGGCATGTGTTCTGTATTTGATTTAGATTATATCAACACCTAGCGAAATGTCTATGAGAAATCAAGGAACCGAGGAATTCATGTACAACTTGTCTCAACGATAATGACTTCCATTAAAAGTAAAGCATATGATAATCGTCCAAAAATATGATAATTCGTTCCACAGGAGATATGCTTGTGATCATTCGATGTCGCAAAGATTAACACTCCATGAACCTAGGACTCACAATGAAAAGACATTAAAAAAACATTAACATCATACCGTCATAGGAAGTTAAATGACGGTTGTTTCAGCCTCTTACTTCTGTAAGAAAAAGTAAACACGATTATTTAGTTTAAACAAATTGGAGAACTGTGGCAATGACACAGTATGAAGGGGACCGACCCCTCCTTGTATTATTCACGTGTTTTTTTTATATTTTTCATTAAGAATTATTGTTTCTCATCAGGGCCTTGCAGACATAAGAGCATGTACAACTCGTTTTCAAAGACCAGTGTTGTTTTATCATTAAATGTTAGATTTGTGTTATCCGAGGGGTGATATAGTGCAGAGACTCTGAACTTTTAACACTTCTGACCAGGGATTAGCAACAGCAAGCATGATTACATTTTATACCTTTGTCAAATTTTACTTAACCTACATACGCCTTTATTTGCACAGGAAATGAGCCAATTTCACGAACAATTAATCATTATCAATCCCGTGTATTGGATGTGAACTCGAATAGAACAATGGAGTTAATTATAACGACTTCCTTTATGGCCCAGCCTTCTCGAGAGTCTTTATATGTGACATACAATGAAAATGGCAAACAATATTTTATTGCAAAACATTAAAATATGCATAAGGGCATGTAGAAAATGAAAATACGAGTTTTTTTAAGTGCATATTGTTTTTTCCAAAATGGTTGTTGGCCAGAATGTTTTTCATTTATATTGGAAATAAAATTAAATTAAAAAGGGTAGAAATTAATAATTACAAATTAATGAACATGGTGTCGACATTAATAACCTACTTTGACTTTCATTTGATGAGACAGCATTACTGTAGGACGTCATACAACAAGCCAAAAGTCTGCATTTGCCTTTCTTATATCACACACTTAACATATAAAGAAGCTTCTGTCTTGGATGCGAACGCGATTACCTAAGGGGAGTTAATGACTTCCCCAGGATTCGTACACACTTCAACGTTTTTAATAAAAAAAAATGCAGTCAAATACATGTGTTTATATCTAAATATATACAATATAAAATTATATGAGTCATAATATGTGACAAACGATGAAAAAGCCAAACGATATCGGATTACAACTATAATGAAATTATGTATGTGCATTCCCAAAGTTTTAACACAGATATTTGAAGTTCAAATTGCATTAAATAAATTTTGTTAGATCATTGGATTGACTAGTCTTAAAATTTAGGAAAGCTTCATTTTATATATATTATCTTTTACAGTCTCACCTGAGGTAATTGTCCATGCAATTATATGAATATTACATACCGAAGTTAACTAAATATGGATTTTGAAGATTTGACATAATGTTTCCCAAAATAATGAACATTTTCGGAATTGCACAATACTCGTGAGGATCAGTAATAGTGCGGTTTACATAGACATAATATGATACTTTGTAAGAGCATTAGTATTTGTGAAACTGACCTTCAAAGAAAAATAGTCAAAGACTTCTGTCGAGATTATTGAGAGTAGGTGAACACAAGTATGGGATAATGGTCAACGTAACAGAACTGAAAACATGCATCTTTATCTAAGATGATAGCAAGGTTAAGTTATTGAAGAAAACAGGAATTACTTTATGAAAAGTATTCCAGATATCCACATTGATGTATATTAATGACGTTTGTATATGAGAGTTTGATAATTACCAGATCCCAAATTAACTTATACGATGTGATTCGTCTGCCTCGCTTCCTTTATCAGATATCAAGATTTGCATACATCGGAAACACTGATAGAGTATGAAGGCTGTATTGCTAGAATAATTGGTCACATCAGCAACATTGCGTAACTAAAGAGACCATAAGGGCAATATTTGGTTTATTCAGATTTGATTTATGTATCGCCTCTGTCTGTGAATGTTATTTCCATTTATGATCGTGAAACATGGTATTTGTGGTAATGTTTTTTCGTGAATTACCCCTTTTATCAATAAACAAGATTTTATTATTTGCCAAATTATATAAACGTTGTTTTATGTCCAACTGAATAATCATGAGCTGTTTCGCCTTTTTAGCTCATCAGACCTGAAAGGCCCGATGGGCTTATGGCATGGCATGGTGTCCGGCGTCCGTCCGTCCATCCGTCCGTCCATCCGTCCGTCCATCCGTCCGTAAACTTTTCGCTTTTTCGACTTTTTCTCCAGAACCAATGACTCCACACAGCTGAAATTGTATGTGCAGACTCCTTGGCCAATGGGGATTCTAAATTGTAGATTTCGTGACCCTGTGACCCCAAATGGGTTCACAGGGGTCACATCTTTAAAAACCTATATTCATCTTCTTCTCCAGTTCCAAATGGTCTAGAGAGCTGAAAAGTTGTGTGCAGACTCCTTGGTCAATGGGGATTCTAAATTGTAGATTTCGTGACCCCGTGACCCCAAATAGGGTCACAGGGGTCACATCCTTAAAAACCTATTTTCATCTTCTCCAGTTCTAAAATATCTAGAGAGCTGAAAAGTTGTCTGCAGACTCCTTGACCAATTGGGATTTAAAATTGTACATTTTGTGACCCTGTGACCCCAATCTATGTCACTGGTCACAACCCAAAAACCTATTTTCATCTTTATCTCAAGTATGTAAAGCTCTAGAAAGGTGAAATGTTGTGTAGAGACTCTTTGGTCAAAGGTCATTCTTAATTGTAGGATTGGTGACCCTGTCACTTCAAATGTGGGTCACAGGGGTCATGATTTAAAAACCTATGTTGTGCTTGTTAACAATATATTACTTGAGATAACTTAGATATTCAACCTTAGATAATAAGTCAATGAAACCCTGATGAGTTACAGAGCCCATGGCTCTATTTTTTCAGTCATTATTTACCTTTTACCGTATCGTTTTGATAACGTTACTTTCCTATCTTAAAATAGTGATTCTACTGATCTTTTAACTTAGTATTGTTATGTAAGATTGTTCTCGGTTTGATGCTGATTTCACTAGTTTTTCATTTATAGCATGGTGGTCAATATTATTGCAGGTAGACAGCACGCTAAATATAAATGACACACTATAACCATATGAGAAATATGAATAAAGCAAATTTGCAAACAAAGTGCCACTGCCCCTTTAAGCCTTTACATTATATCTCGCAAGGTATCTCGCAATTTGAACTTGAACATTCCTGAGACATGGATTTACTAATGAGGTGCTAATAAAAAAAATGATAACCTTGTTATTAATAACAGTGTTGAAAGAAACAAGTAAATAACAAATAAAAAATAGGAAAAAAACATCAAAGCTGGCACAACCAGTGTTTGAAGTTATAATGTTATTTCGAAGATTATTGTTTTATCAATAGAACATTTTATCAAAGGGTTTAGCTTCAATGGATATTATTAGTTACGTCAAAGTGGTACCATCATACACAAACAACATCTTATTTCCTAATGCACGCAAGAATAAGTTTTAAGGTATTGATGAAAGGAAATCCCTACTTATACTAAAACAAGGGGCAAGGAAATGATACCAAATTTTCAACAAAGTCAAACAAAACATTGTTCTGCCACTTAAAGTCGACTTTGAATGCCTGTGATAACATTCGAAATATAAAAAAGAAATCATTCGTTTGAGTATAGTTGATATTTTATATCTGATCAAACAAACATTCGGTGGTGATAGTTCTATTGCCAAGGTTTTTTAGGGATGAATTGTTTGGAATTTGAAATTTTATGAAATATGGAAATTATTTTAGCTCAAGATGATGTCGGCATAATGCACCTTAATGAACTGATAATGTTCCAGAAATTCCAAATGAGGTTCAGTTTGTTTTAAGAGATATGGTGTAACTATATTTCAGTTTCACTTGTATCTCCATTGCGGATTAAAATATCTCGCATATTCGTTCCAGAAATAATGTTTTTATGTATTATCCTTCATTTCTAGTCTCATGTCAGTGATTCATCCAAGCATAATGTCTGACGTTGTCGTCAGTTTATTGACACGGGTCACAGTATAAGTATCTAAGAGTTTGGACTGATCAATGAAAGGTTAAACATTTTGGAAAATACATCGAACACCAAGATAAACTTGTATTAATCCTCAACGTCTCATACAAAAATAAGAAGGAATATGATTGATTCTTGGATAGAAACAGTTCCTTGGATATTTATTTCCTAATTCACGATTTATGTCACTAAATGATCAGAAAATGTTCCTACTATTCCTATTGGAAACATTTTGATTTCACTGTCCATCATACAATGGATGGTGTTCTCGCAGGATATTTTGGATATCCGTTGTGGTCATATATGGATAAAGATGCAAATTACAGAGGTCAATTGACGGAACTTCCTTTGAAAATGACGTCACACGCGTTAACATTTTGGAGCTTTTCAAACGCATGTAATAACGTAACAGCAGTAATAGCGTAACAACTTCATTTCATGTATATTAATTTGAAAAATTACAAAACAAACATTGTGCAAATGCATAGTGCGGCATAGTGCATATCCTTCACTAGGAATAAACACTATGTATTTAGCTCGCCAAAGCTCGTAAAATACAATGTTTATTCCTAATGCAGGATATTGACCATCTCAAAACACACTCTCACGATAACCTCTGTATACAATATTAACTTTGTTTGTATCATTCAAACATGTTAATGGATGTAAAGGAGTAACTGATCTTTAAAATTTGTCTCACACTTTTAGTGCTGCATTTTGCAATTGTTGGGGTTCAAGGTTAAAGTGACCTGAATATTTAGCTACTATCAATCCTTGAACTTTGTCAAGGTAAATCTTGTTCTCAAATTACGAATCATGAAAAATACTCACAAGGCTTGGATCGAGTTGACAGAATTTTTTTGTTGGCATAAAACAGGCTTCCATTCATTATTCGTATACAAGTGTTTTCCTTCCAAAACTCTCAGGGTAGATATAGTGTAGAGGGTCTTAATCTTGAGCTCTTACTGTCCGGTGATGAACGGACAAATCAAGGATACAGTTTATACCTTCGGTTCTTTATACTAACCTATGTGTATACTTGAAATGGAAATAAACTCATCGACTGGAACAATCAATAAATATAATTTGTGTACTGCCTGCGTAATAGAATACATAATAGAAATGATTGATTTGAGTCCTTACTTCTAGTATTTTTCACGACTCATAGAGGAGTTATGAGTGTGTTATCAATGTCAAACGATGTTCCTGTGTACGAGTAATAAATAGATAAAAAATTAAATGCAATTTTGAAATTGAAAGTAGTTCTGAGATGGAGTACACTTACATACTAATGAGGCAATATCACATGCATAATTGGGCATATTAACAACAGTGCATAACTGATGAGACCATAAGGGCAATACTATGTTTAGAAAGATTTGGATAATGTATCATGATCGGGAAAACTGATTCTGTGTGGTCATTTTCCCCAGTAAATTATGAGCAAGATTTAATTTGATTAAATTCGGCACAAAAACCTATGGTAACTTCTATAGCAGAGTTTGTTTGGAGTCAGTCGCATAGTGTTACTGGTGTGGTGGACATTAGTATTGTCAGGAGCAAGATTTAATTTAATTAAATTCGGCACAAAAACCTATGGTAACATCTTATAGCAGAGTTTGTTTGGAGTCAGTCGCCAAGTGTTACTGAAGTAGTGAACATTATTATTGTCAGGAGCAAGAATTAATTTGATTGAATTCGGCACAAAAACCTATGGTAAAATCTTATAAGCAGAGTTTGTTTGGAGTCAGTCGCATAGTGTTACTGATGTAATTAGGTCTTCAAGACGTAAGTCATGAAGACGTATTGTTATTATCCTGTTTCTTTTTCTTATTATTATTCTTTGTACTTTTTTTGTCCAGAGCGTTCTGAAGTAACCACTGGGCCGATTCGCTTGAAACTTTCAGGGCTGATAGCCTGTGACTCAACTTAGATAATAACGAGTCACTTTTTGGATTTTCGACTTCTTTCGTGAGTTATCTCCCTTTGAAGTAAAAACTTTAAACCTTCATAGCTCGAATACTAATCAATATATTTTCTTAAAACTTTCACCAAAATGTGCGCAACAACATTCCCTATCAAAAAGGTTAATGTCATTTTTTCGGCCGTATATATAGATTTTGTGCTATTTCGAAAAAACTGAATTTTGTGTTAACTTTCGCAGTTTTTAGGGTATGCGTCTATGAAACCCTACTCGTCCTTCAATTTTATGAGTACATATACATATGATAGCTTATTTTAAAGATAAATGAATTCTTCAGAGGGTTGTAGAAGTCGATTTTTTAATTTCATCCTTCAATTTTAATAATCCTTCATTGAAGACGGTCATTTAATTTTTCCATTTTCAAAGGGTCATTGTCTTTGGGGATTTTTTGTAAAATAACTACTGAAGATAGAGACATGTTTGATAGCTCATTTTAAAGCAGAATAACTGGCGAATAACCGAGAGTCCAACATGGAGTTCAAGGTCAAGCAGAAGTCTTGAAGACCTAAGTATTGCCTTGGCAATCCTAGTGGACATTATTATTGTCAGGAGCAAGATTAAATTTGATTGAATTCGTCACAAAAACCTATGGTAACATCTTATAAGCAGTGTTTGTTTGGAGTCAGTCGCATATTGTTACTGATGTAGTGGACATTATTATTGTCAGGAGCAAGATTTAATTTGATTGAATTCGGCACAAAAACCTATGGTAACATCTTATAAGCAGAGTTTGTTTGGAGTCAGTCGCCAAGTGTTACTGAAGTAGTTGACATTATTATTGTCAGGAGCAAGATTTATTTGGATTGAGATGGGCACAAAAACCTATGGTAATATCTTATAGCCGTGTTTGTTTGGTGTCAAGTGTAACAATGTCGTCGAAGTCAGTAAAGCTTGAAGCTATTTGTTCAGCACGCTCAACATCCTAATTGAAAGGAATTTAGATTTATTTTGATTGAACTAAGCATAAAACCCGGTCTCAACAAACTGGAATGAACAACACTACAATGAAAAACAACAACCATAAAACTATACAATGGAACACAGTAATCAAACAATGAAAACTAACTCACATTTGTATATCTTTTCTACCTTCGAAACATTTAAGAAGGATGCATTAACTTTTACTTATAATGTGAATGCATATTCTAACAAAAGTTTCAAGGTTGCTGAAAATTCATTAACCTCATTGTCACGCTAACGAATGGCAGTGATGATATATTACCCTATTACATCTATTACAGTTATCCCCTGTGACCAGTTAATGTCAACAGTAATGATGAAGCAGAGATACTTCATTGCGATAGCTTAAATTGACATTGTTAGTATGTCACGGTAACAAATATATCACTTCTACTGAGTGCAAAAAGTCAACACCCCAGATATTCGAGATAACACAGTGTTATAATACCTTGCTATGGTGATAAACCGTTTCCAGGTTCCTTAACAACGCATTATTGACGATAGTGAGTTACTTATCATTTGAGTTGAAAGCATAGGCTACTTCAAATGATACTTTAAGGACAAAATTTCATTGGCCAAATAGATGTAAACAAATCAGCCGATGAATCGGCATGGCAACAAATGTATCATTCATTTTGAGTACAACATCAAAGTCAAAATTTATCTTATTACCTTGCTACCTTTCCAGGTTCTTCAACATGGCTTCATTGGTGATACTGACTAACCTACTATCTGAGCGACTTTAATGGATATTTATGGGCAGTCTTTCACTGGCCAAACATTCAGTCATGGCAGATATGAGTTCGTAAAATTAATTCTGATAACATGCATATCTTCACCATTTTTTTATGTTTTGCTTTATACTTGTATGAGTATTCACATGCAGCTATACTATCTAAACTATCGATATATTAATCACTTTATTAATACAACTGAGATGCTTTGCCCTATATTGACAGTACAGCTGCGTACCAAAAGTTTGTTCACACGCTTGTTTAGTTTAGGACAAATATCATATAATTTGGCATGTCTTTGATTTGGTTAAGGTATCGTGATCGGGAAAATGATTCATGATTCATGTGGTCATTTTCCCCAGTAAATTATGTCTTCCCGAGTTTGTTTGGAGTCAGTCGCCAATTTGTTACTGAAGTAGTGGCTCAAAAATCTATGGTTATATCTTATAGCCGAGTTTGTTTGGTGTCAAGTGTAACTATGTCGTCGAAGTCATTAACGTTTGAAGCCATTTATTCAGTACGTTCAACTTCCTAATTGTCAGGCTATTTAGATTTATTTTGATTGAACTATGCATAACACCCGGTCTGAACAGGCTAGAGTGAACAAAACTACAATAAAAAAAAAACAACACTCAAGAAACTAGACAATGGAACACAATATTCAAACAATGAAAAATTGCTCACAGTTATAAGTGATCTGCTACTTTTGAAAATATTTTAAAAGGGTGCATTTCTTTTTTACTTTTAAAGTAAATGCATATTCTAACGAAAGTTTCAAGGTGACTTTAACCTCTTTGTCACACTAACGAATGGCAGTGATGATATATTACCCTATTATATATATTACAGTTATCCCATGTGCCCAATTAATGTCAATAGTAATGATGAAGCAGCGATACTTAATTGTGATTGGTTAAATTGACAGTGTCAATGTGTCAAGGAAACAAATATATCATTTATACTGAGTATACTGGGGGGAGGATATTGAAATGGGCTCCGTCCATCCGTCCGTCCGTTCGTCCGTCCGTCCGTCCCGATTTTGTTTCCGGAGCAGAACTCGAAAACTATAAGACATATCTCAACGAAACTTGGTGTGTGGATCAATCATCATGTCTAGATGTGCCTCTTGGGACTTTCAACTTCTTCGAGTTATTTTTTTTTACCGTTTCCATGGAAATGTAACTTAAAATTTCGTTTCCGGAACAGAACTCGAAAACCATAAGACATATCTCAAAGAAACTTGGTGTGATGAACAATCATCATGTGTAGATGTGCCTTTTTGGGTTTTCAACTTCTTCGAGTTATTATTTTTTGACCGTTTCCATGGAAATGTAACTTAGAATTTCGTTTCCGGAACAGAACTCGAAAACCATAAGACATATCTCAAAGAAACTTGGTGTGTGGAACAATCATCATGTGTAGATGTGCCTTTTGGGGTTTTCAACTTCTTCGAGTTATTTTTTTTGACCGTTTCCATTGAAATGTAACTTAGAATTTCGTTTCCGGAACAGAACTCGAAAACCATAAGACATATCTCAACGAAACTTGGTGTGTGGAACAATCATCATGTGTAGATGTGCCTTTTGGGGTTTTCAACTTCTTCGAGTTATTTTTTTTGACCGTTTCCATGGAAATGTAACTTAGAATTTCGTTTCCGGAACAGAACTCGAAAACAATAAGACATAGCTCAACGAAACTTGGTGTGTGGAACAATCATCATGTGTAAATGTGCCTTTTTGGGTTTTCAACTTCTTCGAGTTATTTATTTTACCGTTTCCATGGAAATGTAACCTAGAATTTCGTTTCCGGAGCAGAACTCGAAAACTATAAGACATATCTCAACGAAACTTGGTGTGTGGAACAATCATCATGTGTAGATGTGCCTTTTGGGGTTTTCAACTTCTTCGAGTTATTTTTTTTTACCGTTTCCATGGAAATGTACTTAAAATTTCGTTTCCGGAACAGAACTCGAAAACTATAAGACATATCTCAATGAAACTTGGTGTGTGGAACAATCATCATGTGTAGATGGGCTTATGGCATTGCACGGTGTCCAGCCGTCTGTAAACTTTTCGCATTTTGTCTTTTTCTCCAGAACCACTTTGTCTAAGGAGCTGAAATTTTGTGTGTTGTGTTTAGTTGAAAAAAGGTTCATAGTCACTATTATTCAACAACTATTCTTCAATAAATTTTCCCAAAGGCGGGGGATATGGCCGACTCTGTATGCTTGTTCTACCGTGTTGCTGTGGTAAAACCTTCCATGGTTCTTTTACAACGCATTATTGACTCAAGTTGAGTAATAAAAAGCCCTCAGTTTTCTTTGAGAAATTCATTTGTGTTTTAGTTTTCTCAAATTTGAACAAAAACTCAGACTTGTGTGTGTTACTGAGTTACTTACCATCTGGGTTGAATGTATAAGGTACTTTAAATGATACTTTAAGAACAGTATTTCATTGGCAAAATGGCTGTACAAAATGCAGCCGATGAATCGTCATGGAAACAAATATATCATTCTTACTGAGTTGCAGTAAGTGCAATAGTTATAACTGTTCTTATAGCATATAAACTCACCTAAAATGTTATGGGTTCCCTTTCTCTCTAGTGCATATATGTCATTAGATGAACAATGTATCATTATATAAGATTTGCATTTCACTTGTTGAGATAACGTTTATAAACTTGTGAAGTGTTCAACATGTTTAACCAAAATAGACTTGTTTTACAGTTAGTCTCAATTGACTCAATACCCACATCACACCTGTATTATACCATTAGTGTGGCAGATAAAATAGATGGTTATTGACCACAATTCCAAAACAGACAAACATTCCTCATGTGTTTGCTCCCACTATGTCAAATGAAATAATAACATTGCTTTTCCAAACATATATGTCAAACATGTGACCGAATCCAATAAGTTACCATCAATCCTTCAAAGTAAACGAGCAACTACATCAATTACCATAGTTCCCAATCACCCCAAGCAGGTGTTGACACCAGTAGTTGTGTCCTACCATTACAGATTAATTATCAGATTATTGGTTTCACTTGTCCTTGGTTAATATATAAGGATCACCAGACCAGAAGCACTTGTTAGCTGACCAATGACCAATCTGTCATTACATCCCTGGAATGAGAAAGGAATTTATTTATTTTGCAGTAGACGAGGCAGTTCACAATTAATGACCAAATAGATATTCAACTCACCTAGTATTATAGGTTCCAATCAATGTACTTTAAAGCAAAATCAGTACATGGCGTTATAGTTTGGCTTCAGAGTTTATAATACATGTTTTAACAAAACCCATTCATGGACCTATTTAGTTTAGACTCTACATTATATCGCCAACCCCATCAGGATATGAATTTCACGATTTTGTTTTAGGTTATGGGTTTCACTTCATCAGACCAGAAGAATTCGTTAATTGACAGCAAATGATCAATATGTCATTACATCCCTGATAACTGTCCAGCTCTACTACCAGAGAGAAAAGTACTTTTTTAGTAAGGATAGTGGCAACAGGCAGTTATAAGGCATCAATTGTTCACACTTAATGACTTAATCACCTCATCTATGACTACTTGTTTCAATCAATGCGACTTAAAACAAGCTCTATATATGACATAACTGGCTTTGCAGAGTTCATAAGACAGAACTTAATCTCCTTTCATTTGTCTGAGAAATTACATTTATTTGCAACTAATCAGTTTGGACCAAAATTATATTGCAAATTCCATACGTTTTAATTTATTTTTGTTTATAAGGGCATGCAACACGTAATTTGTCATTTGGCAATGCTAAAATTAGCCGAGTCGATCATATTTTCGTTTTAGCAAAGTTGAGCAATTATGTTGTGACATATTTACATTTTCAAAAACTATTAACAAACGGTAACAGTCATGGTAGTTCGAAATTTCAAAACTCAAATTATGATGTCCCTCTTTAAACTTTCTGATTAGTCATGCTACAACGTCCTTTCCTCAGATAGTATCAAACAGTACTCCTTGTCTAATTGCGACATAAGCTTTAGTCAATATTTGGTCATTATTTGTCACGCAATTGACATTGAGCATCTGCTTGACAACGAAATTAGTATATATTTAGAAACGAATAAGTAAATCGAATAAAGAAGTTATGTATCCATAACACATTTTCCATTCTTAATCAAATGTTCTTAAGGTGACCTTTCTCAAAGAGTTGATTCTTCAGTCCTTGTTATTATGACAATCACAGGTTGATTTGAAATTAGTGTACAAATAAACAAATAATTAGATTTAGATTTTGATTTTGAATTTAATACAAAAGAGGTTAACAACCCTCCTGTGTAAAATTGCAAAATCACAATTGACAATAATTATTCAGTCCTGTATATAATGTCATAAACAGCTTTAAGCAATCAACGACCTTGTTGACATACCCAAGATATCCGTGATATTAGAAACATAATTATGTTTCCCTATGCTTCCAGCTGTGATCAATAGCATCAACTCGAGGCTATTCTTCAGGGTCAATGAAGAAACAGAGATCGCAATGACTTAGACTTAGATAGAATGGATACAGTAACAGTGATCTTTTCTTCAAGGACATGTCCTGAAGTTTAAAACATAGATATTTTAAAAACGTTATATTGTTTTAATGAACTATAAAATTAGAAAAGTGATAATTGGTTCTGTGAACGGCATAGCTAAGGTGATCACATATGAAGTTCAGCATCAATTGATTGTGGTTTCGTTAATAGGTGAGCCGACTCAGTAGTAAACTAAATATCAGATTAAAAGACTAACCCGAGACACGAAATGTGATGATTCTTTGCGATGACCTGAAAAACATGCATCATAATTCTCAATTTCATTTGGTAACACGGTGTCAATAACGGATTCGACTAGTTAGTTGACATGAATGAGAAACATGTCCCCTTGATTTATATGGTACCAAATCAAACCATTGCCGAGAATATTACTAGTATCCCAGATGGACAGTTTGTGTCATCTTTGATGACAAAGTAGCAATCTCGTCCTTTGATTGTTTAGACTAATAGAGCACTTAGGAGCAGGACATGTCTTCAATGCTAGCGAGATAGTAGATCATTCCTACACACAGCAGAGACTCCCATGCTGGCCATCTTTGTAGAGAATGTTAGTAGTAAGCGATTCTTCGATGCTATGAGGTGAGGTGAGTTGGGATTTAACGCCGCTTTCAGGAGTATTTCACTTACACCCCGACTGCTAGTATTACGGCAGGGAGAAAGCCCACACCGCCATGTGGCTATGCATTGCGGTGAAACCTGCGAGCATCGGCTGGAACTAGCAAACCATGGTAGTACTACGGTGACATTCATTGTAGCATTGTACCCAAACCTTACTGCGTGTAGAACAACAGAAAAGGTTGCCGTGCTCCGGGCGGGATTCGAACCCCGGACCTCTTGATCCGAAGCTGAACGCGCTAACCACTGCGCTATCCCGCCCCTTGATGCTATTATAAAAGATGAGTATATATTTAAATACCGCACTTTTCATTTGCTTTGTTTTGCATTTTGCATTCTTCTATCATTAACTTGTTATAGCAATTTATCATTATCATTAATAATGGCTCATCATATTACCGTATACCTTTTTTGGATTATCCGCATGATGATGTGTCAATGTATAAAAGAAGAGTTTTTAAAATTCATATTCTTTATATTTTTATTTTAAATGAAATTTGTCTAAGAATAGAAAGAAAGTATAGTGTCAAGTTAATACATAATCTTTAATGTTGAACGAGATACAAAGGCATTTTGCTGACACGTCTCTTATATATGAGCTAATTCAAAATTTGATTGAACAGGCAGAGGGGTATTATCCAATTACAGTTCGATAAATCGTTAACCCTCCCACATCAGATTGCTAAAATGACCACGAAATAACACACATTTATGAAAAATCTTAATAAGATTGCTCTAAGAGCACAAAAACCCCCGGGTTTCTTATCGTCCAAAAACCCCATTTTAAATGTAAGCTGTAATTTAATTAGCCATTAAGCCATATATAAGCATGTCAAATATCTAAGGCGAAAGCATGTGTAAAGTTTCAGAAAGATAGAGATCAATAACTGCGGAAGGAGTTGATTTCAGAACACAGAAACCATCATCCTGAAACTGGAAAGCAGAGCGCTTTAAGTCAAAGGCCAAAACTCTGAAATTATAATCCGATTAGTCCCCAAAATGCACATGCGTATCACCGATGTAAATACAAAGCATGTGTGAAGTTTCAGAAAGATTGATCAAAGAAGGAGTTGATTTAGAACACAAGTACGGGACGGACGGACGTGAAGGTGGAGTATTTGTGATTATTGCGACCGAGTCCTTGTGATATGTAACATAGTCTTTGTGATTTTAGCCTCGTTAGGTCAAGGGTAATGAGCGATAAATGGCTTGCAGATATACAAACTCAACGTTGTCGGAGAATTGAAGTAATAGTTAGTTAACACATATATCCATAAGTGACTACTAAATTCGCGATGACCAAATAACCACCGATGATGTCGTAAAGCCAGCAAAGTTCTAGTTTTTCATAAATTGTCGGTACAATGTAAGTAACCGGTCACACATAGTATTGTCTATACAAAGCATGTTGCTCCGATTATGCTTATCCTATTTTATCATGAAGCATTCAGCGTTTTATCAGTACAAAAACGTATATATCAGTTACCTTGAAATTTTCTTATGTGTCACAAATAATGTGTGATCACAACATTGATGTAACGGACAATTCTTCATTGCCACAGATTATTTCAAATCACAAAATGGTTGTTAATTGGCTTGATTCGTCAAATATGATCCACGAATCGGATAAAGATATTTCCCTGAACCACTTGCTGGCAGCAGCAGAAGATCATCGGAACTGTTTTTCTTCATTGGAAAATCTTATGGCATGAACGTTGCTGTTTTGTGACTACATCAGAAAATAACTGACTAGCAATGTTATTTTCACGGCAATCACCACTTTCAAAGAGATGAAAATGCCGTCTATTCATCCAACTTGTTTTATTAATGCACATAATGTGTTACCGAAGGCAACAATTATAATCCATGAATTCTAGGCTTGAAGAGGTACGATACAAACATAATTTCAAGAAAATGCTTAATTTGGTATTATTTTGAAGAAAGATGTATCTTTCGAATCTGATTAAGTCATTCAATAGCGTGTGAAAGCATTTCGTCAATATATTAAGGTCCTCATAAGTAATAAAGTAAAATGTATCCTATTATTAGTCAGTCTGTGTTTGTTAAATGAGATGGTATAACATAAAACAGAAATAATGAATGTCAAGACATTATGTAGATATCCACACACACTAATTACACTGTAAACAAACAATTAAAACATATTGATTCATCACTCATGTGTCACAGTAAAACTATATTTCCACACTTATAAAGATATGTCACAAAAGGATAGATGAGATATCTTTGAAACAAATTTATTTTAAAAAAACAGGGAATATTAATTTCTTTTGACCTTTAATTAGATCTAACATCACAGAGCAAAATAAAAAAACTTTACCATAGAACAAAAAAGTTTGCACACCATTTTAAAACGAGCATCTTTCTACAGATAATAAAATAAATCAATTACGTATGTGCTTGTCGAGACGCGGTTTATAAACATTGAACAAATCTGCAATTCTTCATCCAGGGACACAGGAACTATATACCAACAAAACTGCAAGATAGTTTTTATTCAAGATTTTCTTGATAGATACGACTGAAAGATAGTCAGCCTACATGCACATCATGTCTGTTAAAGCCAACTAACCTTAATTTGTAAAAAGGAATTGGAATCGTCGTTTTGAAATCTCTTTAATTTCATGGAATGTTGCTTTCTGGTCTGTTTTATGACATCATACAGCGAGGATGCCTCATTTTAAGTCGAAGAAGGAACATTATGAAGACGAAATCTTGCACGAACATGATTTTCATGTTTGATAAAATTCTAACTTAAACACCAAACATTACGTTAAATGGAAACCCTTTGAAATTCACGGATCTCTGCGCAGTATCGAGGTATGGTATCAGCCAATCAGAAAAAAACTTGCATTCTGCCCGTACTTGACAACGAGGGGCGGCCATGTTTTCCCACAAGCTATCCCCGACTGCCCTTAGTACAAATACAAAAATGGTATTACGGTGCGCGTGGGGAACATGTAATGGTGACCAGTGTTATCCTGAAAGACTGGAAGGAACATTCCTCGTAAATTTTCTAACTGTATTACAAAGAAAAATGTAGACAAAAGCAAGCGCTTGATAAAAGCAACAACGCAACAACGCAATCTATCGAGATAAACGTTAAAAACACATTAAATATACGTGAATAAAGAAAATGTAATTCCTTGACTTTCTTAATTTAGTGTTTTAGCAGTTGATAGTGCAAGTGTCTGATAACCTCTCCCAAGACAATTATATTATCTCTCCATAATAACCTAAAGTTCTAATTATTTACTTTTGAAGGCCACGTTCAATTTTGACATATGTCTCAGGTTAGATATCCCCCGGCTCATGCCAGAAAATATTTTTTTAAAAACTGATCCAATATTTATCTGCTAATGTATGTATTTTAGTCAGTGGTCATGTACATGTAGGCTACTGAATAAAATATATGTCTATTTATATAAAAAAAAAATATTACCCATGTTACAGTGAGGACATAAACATAATATTCTTCAATTAATTTACAGTTGAGGCGATTATTTTTTTTAAATTCAATAAAAGTTTGAAACCTGTAAGAAATAATGATCCTTTCTAATTATGTCATGTTTCAGACCTGGAATAATAATATTAACGTAATTGAGATATGTATTCAACTGTGTTAGGTCTCTGTTGTGAGTAGATGTAGGCCAAGTGTTTGACATTTCGACACATAATGACAAGCAAGATAAAAATAAATATTAATAAACAGACCTGTTTTTCGTTTCAAATATTACATACAACTTGTTAATTGTAAATGGGTAGATTTCAATTTTTTTTGTAATAAATTAATCTTCTGTTCAACAAAATGTGTGTTGCTCGTTCGTTTTTTTACACACACTTTGGAGTTTTGGAGACTCTGAAAACCACATTCCAAATAATTATTTTTTCAGTTTATAGTAGTAGTTGTTTGTAGTTGGATAGTTACTGTACTCATACAAACTAAAAAAAACCCATCACAAATCATCTCTTCATTTTTTTGTTATAAGAATGGCCCACGTTTGTTCTCAAAATGTCAAAAGTCGACCCAACGTGGTCAAATTTCAAAATCCTGTATTTTTGCTACAGCACGGTGCCAAAAGTGCAGAAATTACCGTTTTGCCCATTAGGCCCCATGTTATTTCAGTGTAGCATAGATACTTTCAATTATCTCAATTTCAAAATATTTCATTGAAAATTTACATGGAAACAGGAATTCTACTCTGCAACACGTATACAATTTTGGATTTTGGATACAACGTTATCTGTCATGATCATGATAAATATATAAACGTTTTTGTTCTACTCCGAAAAGTAAAGGTGTGCATAGGAGTGCAAGGGACACGGGTCAATGGTTTTAATTGTCATGCATCTTTCTAGTTGTTATTAAATCACTTAGGAAAGGCATTTGTTCGGGAGATAAGCTTTTAAAGCAACTATGTGAGGGTAATATTAAGTCATAGAGATCAATCCATAAAGCACTTTCTAATTTTTCTAATGAATGTAAAACTCATTTGATGCTTGTTGACAAATGATTACGTATAATCTACTTAAACTAAAATCGTAACTTATGCAAATACTGATGAGCTACGGAGCAAATGACTGGATATTCATTATAATAATATACAATAATTTAATATCTTATAATATTTCCTTTGTAACGTTTATTCGAGTGTTTAATTGGACCAGCACCACTTTAAGTATATATCAGCTGTTTTTATAGAACAAAGGCTGTGTTGCCTTCATTGCTGTTAAACCGATATGAGCTGAAACTACTGCAAACTAACTGCTGCTGCAATGACTTTCAATTTAGCACATGTCCAAAGTTTACTTTATGTACATCAGACACATTTGCAAAGCTCATGAATTTTGAACCCCTGACCTTATAATCCACAGACGAAAGTCCTAAACACTGCACTAGTTCCTCCTATTCAACAAAGGTTAACTCATCTGAATGGTCAGTAACTGACCAGTGTCTCCTGGAATGACTCCCAGGGCAAAATATGGATGGCCCTAATTTGTGGACACTGAACTTTACACCAGAGGCAGTGAATTCGTTACTGCAAATATAATCATTAAATCTTGATCATCACATGACCTCAAGCATATGTTATTGATTAAGGTAAATTATACACCATTCGACATCAATTTGATTCTCATATTGATTAATATTGTAATTTGAAACCATTTAGTACATTATAGAAAGACAGGAGACTGCTACCGATATTAATTAGCTTCAGTCATGTCAATTTATTAGCTTCCATTACTATGGTTAAGACATTAAAATAGAAGTCAAAATGCTTTTTAATGTCATTATTATCTGTTTGTCTCTTAAATTATACAAAAAATGCTAAGTATATTTTATGACATTGAAATAAATGGACGTTTTAAAAGAAATTCCATCAAAAGGGTTATATTTGGTAGTTGGGAGTGCGAAAACGTCATGGTCCAAGAAAGCTACGTGGGTTTTTGAGTTTTGTTTTAAAATTTCAAAATTTAAAACAACCATTTGGCTAAAACCTGTAATAAAAAACAAATTAAAAGATATTTTTCAGCAAAATATCAACAATTGAAAATTCGTCTAAAGCAACTATATACAGTATCTTTTAAAAAATCTGTAATTCGAATCAACTTGGTACCTGAAGAAAACTGTAATTATCTTGTAAAATCATTATGTGTTCAGGAAATAAGTTTATGATTCTCATATGTACATTTACTAAATGCACCAGCATACATACCCATTATATTGGGTTTCTTTAAAAAATAAATGTATATATGTTCTATGTACCTCTTATGCTGTAGTTTGCAGCCTGAGTTAAAATGAATGTTCAGTTCGGTTCAGCTTCATGACTAACAAACAATATTTCTTTTGGAAGTGTTTTGTTTTTTCTTCTTATTTTCTAAATAAGGAAATGAAATAAAGTTCTAACAGCTGTAAAAATGCATCTTCAAGAAGAAGATATTTTTGTCAAAGCCCTGAAATATTTTTGAAATTTTACATTTCAAACAATTGATAAACATGAAGAAATCTGATACTCAAAAAGCCTTCTTTGCAAATTAAAGACTACAACAAAATAGTCCCTGTTGAAAATATCTCATTATTTATTGAATACTTTTTATGATCCTTTGATTTTGAATTGATCACGTTATATAAAATGTGAACAAGCTAAATTGATATTATCAAAAGGAACAGTGTGTATTTTATGAACATAATAAATGAACTAATGAACCAGTAATTAGAGGATGTATATGTCTGTAAATATTTTGCTATGAGGCCTTCTCTTCAATTTGTCTAATTGAAATATGTTGTTTGTAAGTGGATGTACATATTGCATTGGATGGTTTATAAGGACTCTTGAGGACGTCTCTAAACATAATTGAGCACTTGCACCATAGCCACTAATCTTTAAAAGTTCTTAGCCTGTGTAAACAACAAATTTACTGGTCTAGAAAACAAAACAATTTTATCAAGGATATATCTCTTACAAACAATTCTGAATAGAAGATCATAATTTCATGATATGCAAAGGTTGTCATATTATTGAATTTTTTTACCAGCGGCAATCATCCTCATAAAAGACATGTTCAACTATCTTGAACGTAACATTGAGTAGGATGTGCTTATCCGAGTTATGAACGATACAAACGTATAACAATCATTAGTCTCACTTTTTGCGCAAATCATGGATATAGTATTCGACAGCGTCCGTTCACTTGTACAAACATGCGAATGTGAATATCCTAAAAAAGAACTTTTGATTGAATTATTTTTATATTGTGCACATAGTCACCATAGTTATGGGAGTACACAAATCTTAATACACTTCATGCCAATCATAAAACGAATCTATTATTGATAGTGTAACTGCGAAATAACAGAGTCTGTTCTGCCGGAGGGAATTCATAAACACAATATCAGATCACGAACATGCCTTAGTTATAATCATGTTAATAATCCAGGCAGTGTAATGTAACTTCAAAATCCATACATGCACAAACAACATAAGTCGAGTTATAGTGATATATCTAAACTATGATGAGTTCTTTGAATGATGAACATTGTTGTTAAGATACGTCATAAACAAGGAAACAGATCCATCTCGCTGAGAGTTATGTTTACTTTAAAGGTTAATGATTTATTTAAATTTGGCACACAACGCAGCATTTAACATTGAAATTAGAGTGACTTCCATTGTTTTGGCTACAAATGATAGTGATTCTGAAATATTAATAAGTATTAGAGAATCGTACATATATGGCCATGGGTAACTCATTCTTTTAAAGTACTGCGGAATAATTCCAACCAAATATTGCTGATATAGTGACCTTTACCTTTGCGTACTGTAAATAGAATAACTACGCCTCAGGAATTATCTTGATTTGGGTAATATTCAGAAATAATTATTTTTGCATTTATGGCATATCGCAAAACATGCACATTAGATGTTTTAGCTTTTGAATATTTAAAGGCGTTTTCAAACGACCATTTATGTATTGTTTCTTTACAGAGTTGCGATTGCCACTCCATTGATAGCATTGAGACCCACATATACATACTTTTCAGCTCTACTGGTGAACATTTTACATTGCACATGTAAATAAAACTACCTGTGAAACACCCCAACTGAGAAATTGGAAAGACATCGTAAAAGCATGAGGATCTGTTGTTGATTTGAAATTTCAGTTTGCTGCGTATTTCTGACTCGTGGATCAGTGTCTGTCAATTGGGGAAGTAGACAGTGATAGATGTAAATATCCGCCCAGTTGAATATTGCATTATTTATAAGATTGTTTTTATTATTCCAAACCACATTTAGAATCAAATCAACGTCAATATATATCAGAAGTTAGGTTTTTCTGTGTTTGTTATGATGTTGACTATTTCAACCAATCATTAAGCCATCACTTTGATATTTCATACTCTTTGCTTATATCAAACTCAACTTTTAGTTTAGACGTAATATTAAATTACATCGACGTCAACTAAAATTATGCCCATGGTCTGTAAAGAATCTCGGTCTATCTAAACAGCAGAAAGTATTTCAAAGATATCTGTCAATCTGTGTAATTGTCTCAACGCTAAAATCATGAACACACATATGATATTTTCTATGTATTAGACAGAGTATTTTTTCTTGACGTTACACCACAAAATCTAACATGTATCGAACATATACACAACGAAAAAAGTTAAGCACCCCCTGATATTTGTGATGATATCTTTACGAGAATATTTTAAATAGTTAAACAAGGTTCATTTATGAGAAGAGTAGTGTTTGTGCGATACGTTGCAACCAATGATGCTTGACAGTCACGCATGCACGTGCAACATGCTACGCTCATGGATCACAAAAAGCAGTATGGCCCAACTGCATTTGGTGGTATGTTATATTGCTTTCCATAGCCATTCAAGCATATCTATTGAACATGGCACAAAGACGATTGTCAAAGGATCTCAGACATTAAATTATTGGTGTGCACACTGCAGGAATGTCCTTAAAAACAATAGGACGAAATATCACTGTTGTTAGTCGTTTAGTCCGGAAGCATGCGCAGACATGAAGTGCAATGGACCGTCCAAGGTCTGGAAGACCTATTGTCACTACACCACCTTCTTCGACATGTACGCCAAAACCCCTTCGTGACAAGTTCTCAGCTGAAACGTCTGTGGTTACCAAATCAAAACATAATCACTAGAACAGTCAGAAATCGCCTCAAATCGGCAGGACTAAAGGCAAGAAGGGTAATTAAACGTCCCTTGTTGAGAGACAATCATAAACGTGCACGTTTGACATGGTGTTGGACAGACAACACTGAAATCTGAGGACCTGGCAAAAAACCCATTGGTCTGATGAGAGTCGATTCTTGCTCCATGTGACTGATGGGCGTGCACGTGTTTGCGTACAGAATAATATGCAACGTATACCCCCAAGAACATCAAGCCAACTGCTGCGTATGGAGGTGGCTCTGTTATGGTATGGGGATGCCTGTCTCATGACTGCAAGCTGGATTTGGTCACCATCAGGGGCAACTTAAGGGGAGCTCAATACATCCGGTACGTGCTAAAGCCGGTCGTTTTTCTTCATTTCGATAACGATGCACTGACTACACGACCACAGTACATGGACGACAACGACCAGCCTCACCGATCATTGTGTCGTTGTCGATTACATGCGAGCCAACGCAGTGACAACTTTACCCTGGCCAGCACTAAGCCCAGATCTGAACCCCCTGTGATGTTCTCGGACGGCGACTCCAGGTTCGGAACCCTCCAGTACAGAATTTACATGAGTTGGAGGCAGCTCTGCACGCCGAGTTGATGTTATTGACACGTGGCGGTCCTACCAGATACTGATCATACCTATTTAACATGTACACTAGGGTCTACATTTAGAAGTGACAATACCAATGCGAATGTGTTTTGTTTCACTTGCAGCTCCATACTTTTGTGGACATTGTTTCATGGTAAAAACAGAACATGTATACACATCGCTATTAAATAATGATAACAGCCACATATTGTTGCGTTTCTGTCTTGCCAGATGGCTGTTCTATCTAAAACAAATAATAATCTCAGACTAATATAGGGTCATAGCAAAGCTTACTTGTTTCTGACATTCAGCTATATGAAAAAATCAGGGGTGCTTAACTTTTTTCTTTGTGTATATTTACACTCAACCGCTAAAGAAACGTTACTACATTTTCAACAGTCTAGATAGTTGAAATACTGCTGCCGAAGAAAGTCAATCTTTAATGCAATTTATTGGGACCTGATTTGTAAAAAGGTAACTTCAATTTCATATATATGACTATACTACTTTAATTTCATGTGTGTTAAGTTATTAAAGGTTCAAAATATTATTACGTGTGGCATTTACATGTATCTTAAGCATTAATAAAATATAGAATTTTAATTTAAAAAATGATGTAGTCGACATAAATAACCTTTTTGGGCTTAAATTTTTTGACATGTCAACAAGCCATAACAGCCATTTCTGACCCTTTAATCTTGTTGTGTTAAGGAGAATAGAAAACGACGATTTTAAAAACGTGTGTTTCTCATTAAATTGAACAGAAATTTCAAATTTAGTTCAGTTGGCTTTTGGAGATATAATGTATCTCTGTTTCAGTCGTGCTTATCAGTCGGGGATTGAATTATCAATCTTTTATAATGACATTTCTTAAGCGGTTGAATATATATTTGTACATATTAATTGTCTCAACGCGGACATCAGCACACAAATTAGTTAAAACTCTTAACCTACACAGAGATACAATCAATACAAGAGATGTGACGTGCTTCACAAATACTCGTCTGACTGGCAGTAACCACAAGTGATTGGCCTGAACGTGAATGAACTGTTCGTACATTTGCATTAAATCGTTCAGAAACATGTTTAAAACAGTTGCAAACGGGATTGTAAAATACTGCACAGCCATAATGATAATAAAATATATCTGAACTGAAAAATGTTTTAATATAATAAATTCTCAAATTGGAAATGTTTTATGCAGAAGAGTAGGTGTTACTAATGTGTCAACTAATAATACTTTCAGAAAAATAATTCCTTAACATATTCTGACATCGCTTTAATGTTCAAGGAATGTATTTATAAATTGTACGTACTGTGCCATTGAAATAAAGAAAACGAATATTCTCGTATGTTAAGCAGTTACTTTCTGATATGTCGATTGGATAATATATTGTGGTGCCTCTTTCTTTTCATATTAATTTGTTGTCAAATTTGCATATATTAAGCATATAGTTATAACACGTTTATTGTGATATGGTACCATCCATAAGGAACACAATAACACTTAATTTTAAAATGATATAAATAAAGGATCTTATTTAATAGAAAACGTGTGAAGGCTGAGTGAGTGTGTTATAATTAGTTATTGTTCAATGACGCTTGGTCAATATTACAGACCTTAGGGGCCAGATATTTTATTTCCGTGTGTATGTAATTATGAATAAATATTGCAGTCATTAGACAGACACTGACAACATTGACATCAGGATATTAATCGCTGCTTACAAGTTCATACTACAAAGAAAGGCTGACAACATTAGGATAAAAATAAAAAATCAGACAATATAATGCGCTGAAATAATCAAAATATAAAATGGTACAGCTTTTACATACATATTTATCAACCAAGACCCATATTTTCGAAGCTCTCTTAGCGCAAAGATAGTCTTGAGCCAATGTTAATGTATGGCACTTACGACTATCTTAGCATAAGAGAGCTTCGAAAATATGGGTCCTGGGCCTGATTTCACAAAACAACCTTTACTAAGGTTAACCTAACTCCCATCCTTTAACATTGCGGACCTTACGATCACCTTAGTGCTTCGTGAAAGGGGGCCCAGATCGGTAATCGACTCAACAGTGACAACAACAACATACACATTGGCAAATATCTTATATAAACAGAAATAGCTAATGTTCCTACTTTACAGTCCGATCACATGCAGTATTTGTAAATTTTATAGAAAATATTTAGAAACATTTACGAGGGGCGTTCAATAAGTGTTGCAACTTCAATATAAAACCAACTCACGTAGTCAATTTTTTACTTTTATTTTTCAATATAGTTACCCTTCACCTCAATACACTTATTCCATTTCTCTTGTAGATTTTTGATGCCACTTTTGTAGAAGTCTTCAGTTTGCCCCCCTAACCACGCCTCTGTGGCAGCTTTGACGTCTTCGTCATCCCGGAAATGCCTTCCACGTAGGGCGGATTTCAGGTTTCTGAACAGGAAGTAGTCACTGGGGGCTTGGTCTGGGCTGTAGGGTGGGTGGTTAAGCTGTTCGAATCCACAATCACGTATAGCGGCCTGTGCAACTCTTGACTTGTGGACTGGAGCATTGTCATGCAAAATCAGAACACCACGTGTCAACATTCCACGGCGTTTCTGTCGAATTGTCTTTCGCAATTCTTGCATAAGGTTGGCATGATATTGACCATTCATTGTAGTTTTGGTTGGCAAGTAATCAATTAATAATATGCCTTTTGCATCCCAAAAGATTGTCGCCATAACCTTGCCAGCTGATGGTTGAGTGCGAAACTTCAGGGGAGGCGGTGAACTCGGGTGCTTCCATTGCTTGGATTCCAGTTTAGTTTCCGGGTCCCAGTGGTGGATCCAGGTTTCGTCACCTGTCACCAGACGAGACAAAAAACCTGGCTTCATCCGCATTAAACCGATCCAGGAGCTCCATGCAAATTTCGGTTCTTTTCTGGCGATCTTGTGCTGTGAGGTTTCTGGGTACCCATCTTGCAGATACCTTGGACATACCAAGATGGTCATGAATTATTTTTTCAACACTTCCAACTGATATCTGGAATTCCAAAGACAGTTCAGAAACTTTAACACGGCGGTCAGCTAAAATTCGTCTTTCGATAGCGGCAATAACTTCCGGTCGGGTGACTTCAGATGGCCTGCCTGACCGTGGGTCATCGTCTAAGGACTCCCTGCCCCGCTTGAACTGAAGAGACCAGCGACAAACTGTTGAAAAGTTAGGAGCATCCTTACCCATCACATTACACATACGATTATGTATTTCTGTAGCTTTGCATCCCTCTTTAATAAGGAACTTGATCACAGCGCGTTGTTCATGTTTGAGAGAATCCATGATTATGGAGACCCCTAGGTCAGCGCAGCTATTATATCTAAATAATTGTTATGTCTAGAAATTGTTTTGACATGTGTCAATGTTATGTTTTGACTATAGTAACACCTGCTATAAGCTGACACTGTTTATGTAAACACCAATGCCCCGCTTGCAACACTTATTGAACGCCCCTCGTATGTCAAACAAAGGTAATCGTCTGCACTTTCACATTAACACGCAGATTGGGCGAGTTCTTACAGAAGACGAAAAAACTTCCATTAGTTTAAAGCCACAATCAATAGCAAAGATATCTTTGCTATTGATTGTGGCTTTGAACTAATGTAAGTGTTTTCGTGGATGTGATGTGATTTACAATTACTCGCCTGACTGGTAGTTAAGGCAAATGATCGGCCTAAACTGAATAAACTTCCGAATGTTAGGAATTAGAATTAAATCTGCCAAAAGAACCATTTGAAAGGCACCGTGCATACAGACAGGAGGAAAGCGAAGACCTTGACAAAAGAAAATGAAGGTAACATTTGTTTTTGCATTTTTTTGGGGGGGGGAGGGGGGGGGGGGGGGGGGGGGGGGGGGGGGTCCTTTTTAATACCAAACATTGTGGCCAAACAACTTCTTGAAATAGCTATTTAACACCCCAAGTGTATTTAAACGGACATAAACATAAAGGTATCATACTCTGATGTATGAAATTGTGAGTACTTCACTACAAAGCATGTATCAAATATATTCAAAATATACTTTTTCCGACGGCAATTTTCAATTTTATACTCTTTTAAAAATGTGGGGACGTTTCTATTGCACGTGAGTATATATGTACTGTTAACTTACATTAAAAAATACTTATGACGGATCATCCATTTTGACAACTAGAGCACATCTATCAGCATAACGTTTTTGATGATAATAGTAGTAGTAGAAATTTCTAATTTTCACTATTTAGTTGTAAAATGGATTCAAAGAAAATCTGCGATCAGCCATGTTTTGACCAGCCGCCATATTTCCCAACTCGGTGTAGTAGGGGTGTATGGGCGTTATACCCAAACCAGTAACCCAACTTGCTTTGTGTTGATCGTAATGTACTTATTTGAAGCTGTAATGGTTATTTAAGGAAGTTTGAAAGTATCAAATAGTTTAAGAAGAATGTGTGGACGTTTAACTAAATATAGTCAATATGCGCGATCTACTCAGTACTGAAAGACCCCAAATCGACTTGTTAGTTGTCGTGAATGAGAAACATGTCCCTTATTTGAATACGGACGTTTGATTTATATGATATCTGAATCAAATTTTTTGAGACATACACACATAGACATATCCCAGATGACCAGTAGATGTCATCCTTGATGACAAAGTAGCAATCTCGTCCTTTGATTGCTTAAACTAATAGAGTACTTAGGAGCAGGAAATGTCTTCAATGATAGCGAGATAGTAGATCAATTCCTATACAGCAGAGAACCATGTTTGCCCTATACATAGAGATATACGTAGGCAGCGATTCCTTTGTACGTTGATGATGTAATAACTGCTTACAAAAACATATATTCAAATACTGCACTTTTCATTTGAATTGAAGAGTTGTATTCTACTACAAATTAAACAACGTGTTATATGGATTTGTAAATAATGATGGTTTAAAGTGTATGTTTATTTTTGGATAAATAGGTTAAATGGACATTAAGAAGTTATTATAAATATGCCAAGCTAATGAAAACGAAAGTTAATGCATATGTTAAGAATATTTTTTGGGATTCTCTCTATGAATTCATGATCTTTGTCTTTTATGAATTGAATTTATTAACTCAATATGTATGAATAAATAAAAAAGGGTTCTTCACGGAATTAGAAAGAAAGGTTCAATTGAGAAAGGTATTTTAACAAGTTAATACATAATCATTAAATAATGAACGATTTACAACAGCATTTAGCTGACACATCGCTAATAGAGGAGCTTAAATTCTTTCAATAACAAATTGCTTTGACCTTTGGTGGTAAAGACATTATTAGTTTTATTCATTTGTCATATAGAAGTCATTTGCTTGCAATTTAGATAAACCGTTAACCTATTCCAGATGCAATGTTGTTTTTATGAATCCTTTTCACATTATACCTACCATCATGGCAGTCATCGTTTAGAAGAATAGGTAATATGAAGTGTGATATTTTAGGTCTGCTTCGCGACCTTGAATACACGTTAACACCGCAGACTTGAACAATCTAGTTTAAAAAGACATGAAGCTATTTTTGGAAATTTTGTTTATGATATAGTATTTTCATGGAGGAAGGTTAACAAAAAAAGCATGATAAAGGCAAAAACACATTCACAGTATGATGCGTATTTATTTATACATCAGTGAATTGAAATGCTAAACCTAAAATTCCAAATATGTATAGTTTATGTAAGTTGTTACTGTATTTAACGAGTGTTTTAACGAGTGGGCATAAAAGCTTGAAGAGTTCATACCGGATATGTTTGTTAAGCGTTTAACGGCGTTTTCAAACGGGCATTTATGGATTTTATCCATACAGAGTTGCAATTGCTGTTCAATTGATGACTGTGCGACCAACATGGTTCAGTAGTGCCTGTTGATTGGGAGTGTATACATTGACAGATGTAAATAACAGCCAGTTGAATATTGAATTAGTTATAAATGTAAAAGATAGAAAAAATTCAAAACGACATTAACTATCAAATCAATCTCAAAATATTTCAAAATTTGTGTTTTTATTCCGATTTTTATATGATGTTGACTATTTCAATCAATCAGTAAGCAATTGCTTTAATATTTCAAACTATTTATTTACATCAAAATCAACTTTCAGTTAAGACACGAATTCCAGTTACATCGATGTCCACTCAAAATGATGCATCTTATTTCTTAATGTAACAAGGTCTGACCGAAATTCTGTCGATCTAAAGAACAGGAATGACTTATCCCATATGATGAATGGCAGGAAATTATTAATCATTACAAGTTACTGACAAACTATTTGTCAAAAATTTATCATCATGATGACGACATCAACAAACATGTGTGAATGGATCTTCTAGTAGTAGACAGAACATTTCCCTTAACCTTACACCATCAAATATAGAATGTATTGAACATATTTAGAAAAAAACATTTATCCAAGGAAATTGTCTCATATCCACATCAACACATAAATTAGTTTCAACTCTTCACGTAGTAGAAATAACCTACACATAGACACAATCAATACAAGTTATGTGACGTGCTTCACAATTACCCGCCCGGCTGGCAGTTGCCACAAGTGATTTGCCTGAACGAGAATAAACTAACAAATGTTTGCAAGTTAGCATTAAATCGTTCAGAATAAAGTATTCAAACGTAAATGAGTATAAAGATTACAGGAAAGTGTTAAAACAGTTGAAAGCGGATTGAACTCCACTCATTTCCTCCATCCGAACCTCTGTTACATATGGGGCATATTCCACGATTTTCACAAAACACCGTGGTGATGAAAGTTTCAACCCTTGTATGTCACGACATCATTATATTAAAAACATGCCATCAGAGAATGAAAGTGAATTTAGAAATGTTTCGTAGAGTTATAACGATCCCTATATAAGTTGCTCAAGATCTGAAAGGATAAAAGAATGTATAGCTTGCCTATGTAAGGTTTTAAATACATGTTTGTAGTTCAAAAGACTCCTTAACAAATATCTCCACGCATCATGGTTTACCAAAGCCTTAATAATCTGATACTGTACCCATATCACAATCTGAATAGCCCTGTTCTTGAAAAAGGAACTGTTAATGTTTTGAAGTACACCCAAAGTGTTTTATGAGTGTTTGAAAGTGTCAACGAGATATATTCCTTTTACACAAGCCGACTGATTCCTCATATACATTTTCTTCTGACGTTTCCAAATACTCTCATGAGATATGAAATTAAATAAATTCATGTTAACTCCAGGTTCATCTTTCACAAGTCAAATGACATAAGTAACTCTAATAAACTATGTCATTCTGACGTGTTATATCCACTTGATGATCACCAACAAAGAAACATTTGACATTTGTCAGTTCACTTAACTAAAATGAGATATTTGTTCGACTTTGAAGTTGCCATTAAACCCGCGCACACATTTCTATTGAAATGAGTATATTACAATAAAACTAAACATATAAAACGCAAAATCAATAATGTTCATGTTTGTTTCTTATATTTTGATGAATTGTCTTCATGCGCATATATAGACTGTTACATTCTATTGACTACTATGAACATTGTTTTTTATCAAACATGGGTCATAACATTTTTTTAAAGAAATCATCTGGACAATTTGGATTGCCTTTTATAAATTGTCTAGAATAAAACAAACTTTTATAATCTTTCATGGAGATTTTCAAAGGCTTATCTAATACTAATAAGCAGCGCTGACAAAGTCATAACACAAAGCGATGCTGACAACTTCAACATACAAAATGGTAAAGCATTTACAAAAATATATGTCAACCAGATCGGTAATCGACTCAACGCAGACAACATCAAATCATAAATGGGCAAATATCTTATATTAGTAGACATATTTAATTTTCTTACTTTACAATGTCCGATCAAAAGCATTTATTAAATCAGTCTATACCATTTATAGAAATATCTATATCAAACAAAGATAAATGTCTCCACCTTTACATCAACAGACACATTGGAAGAGTTCTTACAGTAGTAGACATTATTTACATTAGTTCAAAGCCACAATCGATAGCAAGGATGTGATGTGATTTCCAATTACTCACCTGACTGGTAGTTAAGGCAAGTGATCGGCCTGAACAGTATTAATTTCCGAATGTTAGGAATGTAGCATTAAATCGGTCAGAAGAATTCAGGAATCGTTCATAAAGACTAGAAGAAAGGCCTTGACGAAAGAAAATCAAGTTAAATTTGGATTTAATTTGGGTATTTAAGTACTATCCAGTCGTAGTCAAGACACTGTTAACTCAACAGTCGTTATGGGACAAAGTCTAAACCCTGTGTCTGGTACATCACGCTATACGTATAATCATTAAAACTGCGGTCACAACCCGCCGTACTTGGATGTGCGTGATGTGCTGTCTTCGCGCTGTACACGTGTAAAATAGTGGTATCCGTACGATGTAAGTACCGACAAAGTACGGATTTGGGAGCACGCAGACACACCGTAGCACTTTTAGTGCATGTAGAACTTTCGCTGCATGCGAGCTGCGTGCGTATTTTCCATACGTACGGCTTCCATGTGTTCACTCTAAGAACACCGTGCGCGCAATGCACGGACGCCGAGAGTGTTTAAGTTTTTCACCTGGTCACCTGCTCCACGGACGACGCATTTAGCACGTGCTTGCTCCGCACGTGGCAAGTGCGTTGTTCGTGCTTATTCAGCCACTTCCCAAATTGAACAGTCAAATGAGAACGCAACGCTCTCGTTGCCAGTGCCGAGTAAGTACCATTGTGCGCAATGATTTCTGCTGTTATTCTGCGCTGCCATTTTGAGCTGATCATTACCAGCTATTGGAGACAGTCTCTGAAATTATCTGCTTATATCTTGGCTAATTAATCGCATTGAAGCACCGGTTCTTGTGTATGTTGAAGTAAATCTATTGTCAACTTGAAAGAACTTTTCATAAAAATCAGTTTGTAATTGATGAAGTTTTATTGTCTGTATTCTCAGATGTGCACAATCCCACGATGTAACATAATTTAATTGCCATAACTTTCTTAACCGTCTAAATAGTAAATCATGCTGGTATAATAAACGTGTTAAAACTTATTCCTTGAACATCTTTCACGGGCATTTTGAGGTGGGAGAACAGGAAGATATTCTGGATAATACTTTCTTTTATGTGAAAAGATATGTTTCTCCTGCCTCAGGTGAATTCCACTTGAGAGCGGAGTGAGCTCCGAAACGTCGTGTATTTTCACATTAAAGTAGTTATCTTTCTGTTCTTATATTCTATGAAAGGAGGAAAGGAAAATACAATGAACAATTAATTAAGTATTTTAATTTAATTAAATTTTTAAAAAATTTCAACAATTATTTCCTCAAATACATGAACATTTGCATGACTGAGTAATAGCATTTATTCATAATTATCATTTACATTTATTTTTGCAGAGATAAATTGCGAATAAGGTTATAGATAAAAATAAAGGGAATTTCTGTTATAAAAACCATCGTGTTATGAAGAGGGTGGCGCTCTAGCCATTGAATATTTAGAATAATTATACATTACATTTTTGTGCATAAAAACCCAGGGAGCGTGTTCGGCTTCGGATCAAGAGGTCCCGTTTACCGCCAGGGGCAGTAGAGAACTGTTCTACACCCAGTAAGGTTTGGTTGCAACGCTACACTGAATTTCAGTACAGTGCCATCCATGGTTTTCTAGTTCCAGCCGTCGCTCGCTGGTTCACCTCAACACATGATGTTGCGGGCGTTCTCTCTGCAATAATGCTACTGCCGTAATATAAGTGACAAACGGCGGCGTTAAACCCAAGACCACCTCACCTCACCTCATGTAGCATGTAGCGTTCATCATCAGAAAAACAAACCACTTATAGTCTCACTTCTGTCAGCATGTGAATGAGCTTCTCCCGTTTCCGCACTTGTGTTTGGATGCCGAAAGATTTCAACATACTATGCCGTCCAAAAGAAACGCCCACATGAATCTTTAAGATGAATTATATTACTTTAACACATAATTAATGATCGTATCAAGGTTATAATGAAACAATATTTGATATGACAATCCATTGGCCATGAATTGCACAACCACCCGTGACCACGCCCCCAAAAAACCTGCTACTTCCGGTTTTTGATTTGTACAATAAGTTTATTACCATGACCACATATGCAGAGTTATCACTTTGGTATTTTGTGGACAGGTGAACATTGTCAGGAGGACTTTGGTGGTATGGTCTTCGGATTTACAGAGTATGGTGCAGCAAAACTGTTTTTAAACCATGATCGAAAACTGAACAGTTGCCATCTCTAATTTTCCCCCTACAACATGCAAATTTATGAAACTTCGATATTTTGTTCAAAAATGATGCAACTTCATAATGCCACACTTTGGTTAACATGCTCCCGATACTTTTTCTGAAATCTCAAAATATCTTGTGGGCGTTTCTTTTGGACGGCAGTATATTTCAGATGTCTGAATCACTCATTTCTTCCATATTTGGTGTGGCATGTTCGTTATTCTCCTTGTATGCAGCGTCAGCCGACACCATCTCCTTTTCCACTCTCAGTTTCTTCTGCCTCTTTGATAGAATATGTTGTCGTTCTAATATTGCTCATCCCATTTACTTACTTTCTTTACTGACGTTCAACCTTCTGTTCAGTGCTGAACTCAATCCTCTTTCTTACACTCAGGGCGTCTTCAGTAGCGTCCAGTTTGTTGCTCCTCTGTAGATGGATGGTCTTTATGTCGGCATTATTTTTCTCCACACGTTGTCCACTAAAGTTACTCGGAGATCCATATTTGTAAATAAACCATGGAATGTGGTATGCGAGACAGTGCTTGTAGCTGATATTGCACACATTGTAACCTTTTCGATTGACGGTCCCCAGTGACAGAAAATCCGTAGGGCACTTGTTGGTGAGATTCTCGGGGGTTAACTGTATACAGGCATCACTAGTCACAAGTGAATGTAAGTCATAGAAGTCCTTCCTCAACTTAGCTGAAATCCATAGATCCCCCCCCCCCCCCCCCCCCCCCCCCTCTTCGGCCAACTTCCAAACGCAAGGCATAACTCTTGCCAATCTGCATAAATGGCTCATTTAAGCCTTGCAGTATTTCCCCCGCAAAGATAGAGAATCGATTCACCAGAAATGCATAGTGGGTCCGGATTTCCAAGCTAGTGATCTTGCAAAATCTAAATTAGCCAGTAATAGAGAGTGGCAGGAGTTGCAAGTTCGGCGAGCATTGTCGTCCATGTGTGTTACGTCATCTATCACATTTCAACGAAGAACGTCTCCAATTCTTAGAAGAAGATGTAGTTCGTCGGGAACTATATGGTCCGGGTCTACATGGATCAGTGGAATATGTTTTACTCCTAATTTGGGTTTGGGTCGGGGTAGGTATCACGGATCTGGTCAATTGTTCAGGGCGATTGTAGTTATCCCAGGGCAGTGACTAGTACCTACATGTATGCTCCTCATGTGTGGTGCACCAAGGGCATGCATGAGCTCAAGTAGAGCCAGATAATCCTAAGATTGTCTGTTTAAACTTCATGTCACCACCACAAATATGTCAACTGAGACATATCTTCCGGAAACTTTTACGACTCCTTGGTATTGAATTGACTTCTTCAAAGATCGGCACACACATATTTTCATAGTTCACGGGACATTTCACAACTGGAACAGTGTATTGCATTGTTGCAAAAATTTACAAAATTTTACAGTCAACCGACATTTGCTCCGTCACCAGAAAACTTTACAAAGAAATCACAATATCCACTCCGTTTTCAATGGAAAGACACGCTCAAGTTCTGTTCTGAAACTGATGTAGGCACCAGCTATCATTCCGGGAGTTTTATCAATGTGAAAAATCTTATTAATTTCTTCTCTTCCCTGCACTACAAGGTACTTTCTGGGCATATCTGGAAAATACAACGTGTTGTCATTATACAGTATACACATGTCTATAAACTAGATACATGATGCATTTTTAGCTCATCAGGCCTGAAAGAACCGATGGTCTTATGGCATGGCGTCCGTCCGTTTAGCATAACATATTTACTACGTAATGTAACGAGAGCTAGAAATCAGTAAATGTAGATTGTAGTACTATCCATGATTTTCATTGACAATTCATATTTCTTCTGTGTGATTTTATCATAGTTTTAAATTTTATTGACAATTTACACACTTCACATTCACAAAAGTGGAATGTCTGTTTTCAGCAAGATATATATATAAATCTGTCTCTGGGAGAAACACACATTACATTATGGAAGAGGAACAAGTGGGAACATACTTGGAAGGACTCCACAATTCAACTGGTCGCCCACAGTGATGTCTGATACTGTCTGGAAGCTCGGCATACCACGTGATCTCAGCAAGAAGGTGTTGTTTCTCCTTGGAATCGATTCTAACAGTATGCAGGATGTAGCTCATGACAACACCAGGTCGTGGGGAGTTGATTTCACCATCACTATCCGTCCAGTATGCCACAATGAATGACGACCTGCAACTTGAACTGTTTGCAGAGCCAAGGATTTCTTTCCCAAGGTACACTGTATTGAACTGTTTCGCTGCAGGGTATACTTCAATTTCAGAGTTGTATGACTTCATATACATCTTAGATAAGTTTCCTTCTTCAAAGGAAGTGAGTCCTCTGATCTTGAACTTAGTAAACAGGTAAGACTGATCATATGTCCATTCATATGATAGAAGAGGTGTAAGCCGTGATGAAGCTCTATTTATATCAAAATGTGCTGCTGCAGACGTTCTACTCAAAGTTCCTGCCTTGTCACCAGTTGTCATCGACTGCAGGGTAGGGTTTAACGTTTCTCCAAAATTGTAGTTGTCGTCCAGTTTCAAACCAAGCAGTTGTGTGGGAGTACAAATTTCTTTATCAGTTGAAGTTCAACATGTTTTTTGTTTGTTGGGAAGTCTCCAGGCACTCCATTGAAACGCCCAAAACTGAATAACCAGAATGAATAGACTGGGTACACGTACACATTCTATCAAATGTTCATGTAAATGCATATTTGGTGTGACTCTGTTTGAGCCATAAGATTCAAAAGATTTTCAAAATTTTAGTAAAACGGTATCGGCCATAATGAGGTCACTCTGAGGCAACATACGACAGCACAAAAGTCTACAAGCTAATACAAAGTATTTCGAAAACTTCCAATTGTTCATCCCACAATATGCCTTTAAGGGCATATATAGAAAAAAAAGCAAAGTCCAGTTATTAAAATGATCAGCTGTAAATCCCGCGAATCCTGAGGCAATCTTATGTGGTACTCTTAAATGGCACTCTTCCAATGTCACTTGATTTGTAGGTAAATCTTTGTCACTTAATACATTTGTTTCTCTCCATATGTGAATGATGTGCTTTGTGGTCCGTAAGAAGAGGTTATGCATTGGGTCAATGATCGACATTCGTATGAGATCTATGTAGGGAAGTTCTGAACGTGCAGAATATCTTGTACCATAAGCACTTTCAAGTTGCTCTTTCTTGCCTTAGTAGAGCATCTTGTAATGATGTGTCGCATTTCGGGAAGATGTTCAGTATGTGATCTGGGAAACCATTTTTCTCTCTCGAAACCACTGTAGTCCTATTTCGCCTGGGAAAGATTTCTTACATCTTGAACAGCCCTTTACAGCAGCATGTCCTACAAGGAGTCACATCGCAACCGATACAGAGTAGTGCTAAGTAGTGTCGCTCCCAATTTGAAACCCATTGTTCCATGCTTCTAAAAGTTCGTCAACAAGGGGTCTCACGAATGTATTTGTAGGTGGCTCTTTTGACATGTGAGGAATGACGCCAATAATGATAATATTTTCCCGTTTATATCTTTCCTCTCTTGGCAGATTAAGAGTGGTATTGTATTGAATCTTGACTGGTTTCAACCATTTGAACATGTTAGGTATTTAGTTGGTGTGATGTATATGGTGACCATAGTTTAATTATGTAAAAATGTTTCCATAACTCCTTCCAAATGTTTCCGTCATACACATCTGACATAGATGTGTCAACACGTCTTTCACGCCACAACTCGCATTTGTCACTAACACCTGATCT
This sequence comes from Gibbula magus, assembly GCA_936450465.1. Taxonomy (NCBI): domain Eukaryota; kingdom Metazoa; phylum Mollusca; class Gastropoda; order Trochida; family Trochidae; genus Gibbula; species Gibbula magus. The sequence goes on along the minus strand of OW388294.1, from coordinate 20,618,653 downwards.
TGACATGAATCCACTTAAAGTATCCTTTAGAGATTTGAAATAGTATTTCTCGTAGGGTATCAACGTGGTTTTTCCTGAACTTAGGGAGACTGTCTGCAAAAGTTTTGCACCACATGGTTTCCGAAAATGTCTATGTGGGTGATTTCTTAACATTTTATCCATTCCCAAATTGTGTCATTACCGTATTTAAACCCTTTATTAATATATATATATATATATATAATATATATATATAATTTTATTTTATTTAACTATCTATTTTTTTGGCACGTAAAAAAACTTCAATGCGAAGCTGACGTTATACAAGTGTTTTAACACACATCATCATCATCACCACCATTCTATCGTCCACTACATTTATAAATATATAAGTATACGTATATATATAAATATAAATAGTGGGTTTTTTCACTGCCCTCTATGTTGACTGCATTGTGGTTCAAATGCATGGAATTTATGATGAAGACATGTTTGGTATTGAACACTTCTCAAATTTGTTACATACACGATTTAACATGAAATTTGTGTGGTATGTTGCATAACTAGAAACGAAACATTATCTGCCAAAATGCTTAACTTAAAAATGCCTTTAGTTTTGTATCATGTAAGAAAATAATTAGTATGGTACCCATGAACTAATGACACAACAGTTTTTATTATTACATTGTTATTATATCACTAAAAGGCTAACTTCTACATAAAAATAAGTAACTCCTTTTTCTGCGCTGGAAAACTATTTCAAATCTATATTTTACAAATTAAATTTTCAAAAATGCCGTTTGTAACAGTTAAAACAGACGCCATAAACATTTTAAAATTAATTAAAAACAAAAATATTATTATGATCTATGAAATTTTAATACATACACTATTAATATCATCAAACGAATTCTTTTCCTTATTAAAGTTAATATTCTTATTATATTTACAATATTTTTAAAAACCAAGCATGTTTATCAAAAACGTTTGTGTTTCATTGGAGTCATATATAAGTTCTAATAACTGAACCATATTCATCAAAATGCATTTATTTAAAGTAAAAATAATGACCAAGCTCAACCAGAAATAATAATTTACTTTAAACAAAATTTAAAGATAAACAAACAATATTTCTAAACATATGAAGGAAATGTTGTTCTTGACGAACATGATTATGGGACGTAACTCATGGTCAGTAAAATCGTTAGCTGTTAGGCTAATTAGGCTGTGGAAGGTCCACCTTTCCACTCATATTTCCAGAGATGATATGGAAAGGCCGTCCTTTCCGTCTTTGGAAAGGCATGGAAAGTTACCTCTTTCCACGGGGGGTTCGAATCCCGCCAGGGGCACGGCAACTTTGTCTGCAGTAGAGAACTGTTCTACACGCAGTAAGGTTTGGGTGCAACGCTACACTGAATTTCAGGGTAGTACCACCCATGGTTCGCTAGTTCCAGCCGTTGCTCGCAGGTTTCACCGCAATGCATAGCCACATGGCGTTGTGGGCTTTCTCCCTGCCATAATACTAGCAGCCGCGATATAAGTGAAATACTCTTGAAAGCGGCGTTAAACCCCAACTCACTCACTCACTCACTCTTTCCACGGGGAAATAACGATCGTTACTCCAGTGAATACACCCACGCCATATTGGGTTATGAGAAACAATTATAAAACATACTAACATACTAAACAACTCCGGGGGAAATAGAATTGATAAATACTGGTAAATACAATGTTGAATTTAAAAAACTAATAACGCAGCAGCAAATACACATACTTGATACAGGGGAATAAAATTGAATTTAAAAAAGACATCTTTCTCCTTTAAAAATAATTATTTATCAGACACTGATAATAAAGATAAGGCAGAGGAGTCTGACAATCTCAGTAAAATCAGATAGTAATTAAGTTCCTATACGTTACACATGTACCATTTACATGTTTTCAAAGCGAAATAGCTTTTCATATTCTGAAAAGTGTCACTTTATCAATTTATGAAACTACAGTTTCCAAGTATAAGATTACTTTTTGAGGATTAAGGTTCTATTCATGTTCAAATAATTAAACAGTTTTTCGAACTGCAAATATATTCTTATAAATTAAAATCTTTAATTTATTTTATAAGTTAAATGGTGTCGTTTTTTTTTTCATTTTAAGAAACATATCTCGTTACTGACATTATCTTTTGGCCCGGTGAAATTGACTTCGTTTTTATGGGTGTATGTCTCTAGGCTTATTGTATACATTATTAGCAGCTCCGACTTAGTCGGAGCTGCTATCAGTTTTTGCGCAGTTTCCGTTGCCGCCGCCACCGCCGGTGCGTTTTGTATTGGCTATAACATTTGGTTTTGGTTTGGTTTTGAGAACTCATATACATAACTTCTTACTTATGCCCCTGGGGAATTTTTTTGACATGTTCATATTCAAGGTCAAAGGTCAAGGTGACGAGTTCTGAAATCGCTAAAAAAAATCCTTGTAAACACGATAACTTGAAAAATATTTGTACTATTTGTACAAAGGTCAAGGTCACAGCAAGGTCACAACTTAAGCGTGCTATTGTGAATATGCCTTATGTTAACAATGAACACTTTGAGTCATTGCATGATTGTTATACACAATGAAAAGTAATCATTGATGGTGTGACCTTGAAGGTCATGAGATATTGGTTAAGGCCATGTTAATCTTTTGATCCAATTTTGAAATCAGAAATAGGTTTTAAGAACAAAGTTGTGAAAAGTGACCCCAGTGATGATTCAACTTGTTAGAATAACTTGAATAATGAACACATTTTTGTCCAAAAAATTTCCCATTTTATTAATGCTGAGGAGAAGGAGGAACAGGGAAAGTCGAGACCCAGTTTCGGAGCTGCTCTGCTTTTGCGGTGTCCCGCAAACGCTCTTCTAGTTTGTAAGGCGTTCTTCCTCACCGGGAATAACGTTAAATAACATTAGTAATATTTTTTTCCAAGTATATATATGATGGTTTCAATCGCGTCAAACATCATCAATCATCAAACAACATTGTCGGAAATATAACAATATCAATAACTGTGAAAATGTATAATGCCGGAAATATTTATTTGTATTTATGGGATTGCTAATCATTTTAACAATAATGTGGAAATAGTTTTCTCATGGTTCAAACAAGAGGAGATAGTATCATATTGGATTTAACCTTGCTTTCATGACTATTTAACTTCAATCGTAAATTATAAAAACAAACATACCATTGAAATAGTGGACAAATATAACATGAGGTCCGGGGTTCGAATCCCGCCAGGGGCACGGCAACTTTGTCTGCAGTAGAGAACTGTTCTACACGCAGTAAGGTTTGGGTGCAATGCTACACTGAATTTCAGCGTAGTACCACCCAAGGTTCGCTAGTTCCAGCCGCTGCTCGCAGGTTTCACCGCAATGCATAGCCACATGGCGTTGCGGGCTTTCTCCCTGCCATAATACTAGCAGCCGCGATATAAGTGAAATACTCTTGAAAGCGGCGTTAAACCCCAACTCACCTCACCTCACCCACCTATATTTGGGATAACAGTACCTTCAATAGTACAAATTCAATTCCATTAATGTTTTATGGTGAAACCTGTAGGATCAACAGAATTGCAATAAATCAAAACCTATAATTTGTTCTGTAAGTGAACCAACTGCATTTGACAAATATCTTACTTTCCAGACATTAATGAAAACAAGGATTTATTAAAGATACTTAGAAGAGTTATTCAGTATACTGGTCCTTACATCAGACTAAAACTATACGAGTAGAGCCAAACGCATGCCTCCTCTGCTAAGCAAATATCTACATTATGTTTTAAAAAAACGTTTCCACTGAAACAATAACTGGAATCAGAATAAGAACAAATATATAAATTTTGTTTTCGCCTCGATGATTGCAACTAAACCAAATGACATTTGCCAGAATCTCGCTAAAAACACTATTAAAAATGTTTGAGTGTATATCGATGACGATGATGCTTACAAAAAACGTTGGTAGAACGGATACTTTTTTCTTGATAAGTATAAAACATGACATTAACACAAACCTAAAATGACATGAAATGACATAAAAAATCTTCTGAACTCCATGTCTATTTATGAAAAAAAAATGTATCATACAGAAATCTCAATGTTTTAACAGCATATGGCGTCTCGTGCTTCTTGATTATATCATTATGTGTAGCAATTATGGTCAACTATTTACTACTAGATGTTTTATATAAATTTTCAGTCTGGGTTCAGGGCCGGATATTCTACAGCTGATAACCTTTTTACATTATGTGCACTTGTACAAAAATATCTTTCCAAAACTAAGGGTAGACTGTATGTTGCATTTGTTGATTTCAAAAAGGCCTTTGATAGTGTTAATAGGAATAAATTGTTGTTACTTCTTCGCAGAATTGGTTTGAAGGGGAAGTTGTTCTCTAGTGTTCAAAGTATGTATAAATTATTTAGATCTTGTGTTAAGACAAATGACGAGTTTTCAGATTTCTTCCATTGTCCAAATGGAGTTAGACAAGGCTGTGTCTTGAGTCCTGTATTATTCTCCCTATTCATTAATGAGTTGGCGAATGAAATAATTAATTCAAACAGCAGAGGTATTCAGTTGTATCCGGATATCATCGAAGTTTTCTTGTAACTCTTCGCAGATGATTTTGTCCTTGTTTCAGACAGTGTAAATGGTTTACAGAAGCGACTTGATATTCTCCAAAGTTATTGTGAGTCCTGGGATTTAACAGTTAATATGTCAAAAACCAAAATAATGGTCTTTAGAAAAGGCGGCAGATTATCTCGTTTCGAGAAGTGGAAATATTGTGGTGACTCTGTTCATGTAACCTCTAACTATAATTATCTTGGTTTAGTTCTTACAAGTCAACCAAGTTATTCTCAAAGTTGCAATTTTGTCTCTGTTAAGGCGAAGAAGGCTTTATATGAAGTCTTGCGTACGATGTATTCTTATGGCTAGTTTTCCTACAAGGTCTTTTTCACAATATTTGATTCTCAGATTATGCCAATTTTATTATACGGTTCCGAGTTGTGGGGTTTCCAGCGTCATGAGTGCTTGGAAAGGGTACATCATCTTGCTTGCAAGCGATTTCTCAGTGTTGGTAAAAGGACTCCGAATGTTTTAGCTATGGGAGAATGTGGCAGATTCCCTGTGTATCTAGCGTCCTTGTTAAGGTGTATTAAATTTTGGCTAAGAATTATTAGTTTGCCGGCGCACCGCTACCCATTTAAGGCATATAAAATGTTATACTCTTTAGATAGCGTAAATCGTCATACATGAGCTTCTTCGGTTAAGAATGTGCTTTTTTAGTTACGGGTTTGGCTACGTCTGGTTGTTTCAAGGAGTAGGGAGTGTGGAATTATTTCTCTCGGAATTTAAACAACGGGTTACTGATATTCTAACTCAGGAGTGGAAATCCGCTTTGCAGTCTAGTAGCAGATATATGTATTATTCTGAATTTAAGTCGAATTTAAAACCGGAATTGTATTTAACTCATAGTGATTGTTCCCTTTACCGTCGTGAAATGACGAAACTTCGTATTGGTATGGCAAGACTACAAGTTGAACTTGGGCGATATTGTAATGTTATAAGATCACTGCGCTTATGCAGAGTATGTAAACTGGATCATATTGAAGATGAATTCCATTTTATTATGGTTTGTCCAGCCTTTGACGACTTGAGATTAATATATTTACTGCCTGTCTGCAGGCCATATGATTTAAAATACAGTTTCATCAATTTAATGTCATCATGTGATACAGACATTATTATTACATTACAGCTCTATATCCATCATGCACTCCGTCTGAGGAGTCAGTTGCTATTGTAACATGTCCAACCTGCTCACTGTTACCTGTATATGGGCCGGAGGCCACGCATACGAAATAAAGAATACATTGATATAAATTTCGTAATGCTACTTATCACTTGAGGATGTATACATATTATTACTATCAAAACGTTACAACATTCCGAAACTGTTCTCTTGCTTCAAAGCGTTATCAGCATCGATTCCGTATGATGTGTATATTGAAATTCGCCTTGAGGACATCTCCTAAACAATTCTGTATTGTATTACAGTAGCCTTGCCAATAAGAACACCTTGATAAATAGGACGTACTGTTAAATGAAAAACACAATACAGTCTAATGCACATCAAAGAGAACTCAATGGAGTTCAATATGCTTTTCACAAATACAATGGTGTATATAATATTTTCAATAATCAGATTCGTGCAAGACATAACGTAATTGCTTTGTGCAATGATAAGAGAGATCATAACATAAATAATAACCACAAGGTTATGCATTTTCTAATTGGAAACGTATCATGAACTACACAACATTTATAGAGTTTTATTCTGAAAAGTACACGTAGTTGTATTTGACAACTAAATGAACCAAATAATGCCAAATGAGCTAAATATGTCTTGTTGCTTAAATACTGAGTAAAGGTAAGTTTGGAAAATTAATTAAATGTATTGTTAAATCAAATATTAATAAAATCATTAATCTCAATGACAGATCTGTTGAATATGCATCAATATCGCTAATAATAACCTAAATAATAACAACTGAACAGTATTTACAGAAACCAATCCAATTATTTAAATCGTGTTATTCTTTGTATTAAATTATATCACAATAAAGCCAAAACAATGTTTAGTTTTCTTTAATAATGTTTATTTAAAATGGAAAGATTTTCAATCCGTTCTTGTATGATTAGGTTTTGATGATATTGATATATGATACATGATATAAGCATTGGCGCGATAGAGGCCATCGTTACTGACAAGCAAGTGTCATATTACTCTGTCCAGACCGTTTCCTATGAATACAAGAAAGGTCAAGCACGGATATAAACAAGACGTCAATGTACATCTTAATCATTGACACTAAATCAGTTCCTCCTAGTTGATAAAGCTGTAATTAATTCAATAGTTTCAAATAACATAAACCCAATACCAAAAGAAACTTTGCACCCATCTTCTTGTCTTAATAAATCACATAATAGGCAACGATTGGATTGGGTTTTTAAGTATTGTAATAATTATTCAATTTTACATTCGATGTATGAAAATATTCATTTCAAAAGTTTATTTAAATAAAAAGTTTGGACGCATCAACATACGAGGGGTATCAAAATGTGTTTGATCAATTCGTCTGTGATTCGGTAATGGTCTCGTACTCGGTGGTCTTTGCTAATGGGTAGTATCAACGGACTTTTAACATCAGAAACTGTTTCAGTAGTGCGTTAGTCGCTTAACATGTGTGTCTTGTCAAAATTAAAAGTTTAATTTTTTTTAAAAAATTAAATTTCATTTTTTGTAAAAAAATTAAAAACTTCTGAAAAAAATATTAGACTGATGACAATACGCCATTACTTTTCAGTGTTAGTGTACGATGTCCAAAACTTGAAATATTTGTAATTGAAAAACATACATATGATAAAATCAACTGAGATGCAAAGTTTCTTTTGGTATTGGGTATATATACATGTACATATTCTCTTATTCATGTATTCACAAGTACTCAAATGCCACAAATATAAAAAGACTTACGAATTTTGATTGCTATAAAGTCCGTTTGTCCTAATTTTAATAGGGGGCGGGATAGCGCAGTGGTTAGTGCGTTCAGCTTCGGATCAAGAGGTCCGGGGTTCGAATTCCGCCAGGGGCACGGCAACTTTGTCTGCAGTAGAGAACTGTTCTACACACAGTAAGGTTTGGGTGCAATGCTACACTGATTTTCAGAGTATTACCACCCATGGTGATGATATTTCAAATGAAAGATAGGTTACTTAAAATCACCAAAACAACATTTTATGTTTTTTTCATGGTTGTTTTGATGTATCTTCTTATGAGCTCACGAATGCTAACAAATTCAATTTCAGCATATTTTACTGGGACATGTATTTTAACGTAAGGAACATAATATGTCCAGACTGGTATCTATTTATTAATAGAAAATGAAGAGGTCTACAAATTATCAGCGAAAGCTCAAGTATAGAACTTTACATTTCCTAGGAATGGTTTCATCCACAGGGTGTATTTCTTTTTAAACAATTTTTTTTGCTCCTTTGTAAATATAAAATCAAATTGTCGCACTTTTTTTCTTCCAGATTTTGTTTTTCCCCATTTGTATTGAAATCTAGTGCATCTCTAATTTTAAAGATTTGTCGTTAGAATATTTATATCTCATTTGCGTATGTAATTTTCCCCTGATTTGCCTTTAAAAAATTCAGTCCCAAAGCGAGATGTTAATTATACCATCAATTAATATATATATTTTTAAATCACCTACAAAACGCGTGTTGAATATATATAAATAAGATAATAACAATATATGAATGAAGTATAAATATTGTGTGGAGTACATCTCCCAGTAAGTGGAATCAGGTACATACCAAGGTGCCGCCATTGTCCGTGTTTGTTTCCTCTAAATGTCAACATTGATATCAGATCTACAGTCTGACAACAAATTAAAACTGACATGATAAATGGTGTAAACTTGAAATACTATGACCATAATATGTTGAAACACTATACTTGATGGAGTCAGTTGGTATTGTGCAATTGCATGATAGAACCGCGCAAACACTGAAAACCTTCAACTGAACATGCTTTAAGCTTATACATTTTCTCAATTCTCAAAATGCGAGTCTTTTTGACATGTATGTTTTATCTAGTTGATACCCGTTGTCATCATAGGTTGACGTATATTTGTCTGGCTGTAAATATTATCCTTATCCGGTCCACAATGCATCCCTAAGTAAGCATTATATGTCCCTTTTTATGCAATACCGACAATGTGTCAAAGAATGTTGCCTCCAAAGTTTGTTTTTGTCCGCTGAATGCAGAATGTTACTTGAGCTGCGCTGTTGACAGTCAGGATGTGTGCCACTGTAATATTTGATATTGCCACGAATATGCCTACATTTATTAATTGAATGTCATTAATATTTCACGATTTTTGTAATACTGTTGAACGATCTCTGAGTGTTGTTCTGAAAAAGGTGTATTCGTTAAATAATTTAGATAAAATGTATGAATGCTGATATGATAGTGTCTACTTTAGTTGGGTAATATCCATTGTCAGCAAACATTAAAGGGATAGTAGCACGTTTTTTCGCTAAAATAAGGCGATGAAATGTATTTGGAAAATAATGTTACCAATAATAAAAATTCGACATAATAAATTGTGTTCACAATACAATGTCTGCCATGCAATTTTTGCTTAATGCGCAAAACCGTTATTACCATTACGGATCATTGTTTTGTGTAATAAGATGTTTTATCCTCTAAAGTAAATATAAATGACATACACTATCATTATAAATGGGAAATTTGAAAAAAATAAAATTTGCAAAAAAATATATACTTCATCTTATTTCAGCAAGTTAGCAAAGGGAATATCACAAAATGGTCATTAAAGGAATATTCCATCGCAAAATGAAAATAAAGCTAATAAGAGAATGTTTGTTGGGCTAGCGATACATCCTATCCAATAATGTTTAGGTACTTTGCAACATCTGTAATAAAGATTCAAACATTGAAAAAAACGTAATTATCAGACTCACAGGGCGCCGCCATGTTGCCAGAACGACAGCGTGAAACGACGAGATTACGCTATGAAAGACACACCACGAAAATAGGAGACGCCGCTGTTTTCAATGGCGAGAGGTGCGGGCCTGTCATGCATGGTTTTTTTTTAAACAGTAAGGACCGGGGTATGATCGCCCCCGCTTCCCAAAAGTAATAATTTACGATCCCCAGATAAAATAAATATAACATTTTTAACAGTAGATTGCTGCACAAAATCGGGAATATATGCTTGGACAATTAACATTTGCAACTGTTGTCAGCTGTTCAAGTTCGGGCGACGTGAGGTTTGAACAATTTGATAATTTTGAAAAAAAATCTAGACCATTTCATAAGTATTTAAATTTAATTTACTTCTGAAAAACCCATGTTGATATAAATTCAATAGTAAAATAACACATATTTTACGGAAATTAACTGTATTAGTAGTAATTACATTGATTTTCGTAACGATATTTCGTTTTTAAGCCAGAGCGAATCCTAAACTGAACGAAGCCTCGGTGTATTGTGACAAGTTCGTAATCAAAACTTAATTCGTATGTACGTATTAAGATATATTTGATTCGTCCAGAAATTGGCTTTCTTTCTTTGTGTATTTTATTCTGATCGTTTGATATGTTTCTTTGATCTTAAACTTAGTTATTATGATTTTATTGTATTCCATTAAAATTTATATCACTGTTCGTACGAGACCAATTTGATTACGAATTATGGTAGTGGTTGTAGTGATGTATGATTGTTTTAGGATTTATAATTTCGGAATTACTATTTGAACTAATTTCAATTGATATAAATTATGATAATTTTCTTATTGTTATGGATTTTCATGAAGATAATCAACTTCCCAATGCAAGGCATAACTCTTGCCAGTCTCCATTACTGGCTGATTTAGGCCTTGCAGTATTTCCTTAAAAAATCTGTGTTTAGAAATCCAGGCCCGCTATGCATTTCTGGTGCTGCGATTCACTGCCTCGACACAAGAAAGCGAGGGAAATACCGCGAGGGTTAAATCGGCCAGTAATGCAGACTGGCAAGAGTTATGCGTTTGGAAGTTGGAAGATAATAAGTTGAGTCAAATTCTAAAAAATTGTCTTATTGAAATGAATCAGTGAAGCATGAAATATCTTGTTAACAATATTTAGGATATATATTAAATATCGATATTAGGAAATCATATTAGTAATAACATTTGTAATTAGCATCTGCAGAAAATGTAAACATAACTGTGAGTTCTGGTAAATTTCTGTGATTTCCTGGGTTAGTTTCGAACAGAGTATGCCAAATGATTGGCAGTGTTTACCCATTTTGTGTTTGTGTCAATAAATAAATCGGGTAAGTATCATGTCGTGTGTAAACAGTTTAACGCATAAGAGCATCGATTGGAAGATTACCAGATGCCGGTGAAGATGAAAACGGTAAGAAGCCGACAAAGTAATGGACAATAAACACATCTCACCACACCCCTGAGTTAGACTTAGCTCCCATAACTTATAATTAGCGGTAGGGACCGGCAGATACCAAAATTTAGATTATGCAAGTCGTAAATGCCAAATGTATAAAGACGATATCGAAGATGAATTTCATTTCATACTTAAATGTCCATTATATCATATTTATAGAATAAAGTATATTAGGCCATATTATTATAAATATCTATCAGTATTTGAACTTATTCAATTGCTTAGCGTTGATAGTGTTAAGGTACTAATTACTTAATTAACAAATATATTATGACACTCCAACGAAACCACGATAGGTCTCTCCTACGAAATCACTGGTTTCCGCATAGACAATTGTATTATGTGCAAGTGAAATTTTACAAATATACATTCGTCTGCAGAAATATCCAGGTATTTCATTTCAACGACAAAATATATATTTTAGGGATTAATTCATCATTCAGCAATTGACAAGATGAAAGTATTAAGCAGTCCATTTCAGTTCCGGGGATATTTCGGTGAATTCGTAGGAGGATTATTATAATGAAGTTACCTAATTACGATCTTGTCAGTTTATATGACATTAATCTGAGAACAACACTGATTGATAGGCTAATTGTTAATTGCTAACGGTCACGTAATCTTATTTTTAGTTCACTGATAAAAATAAATTAGTCTTCTCATCTTCAGCGACATCTGTTTAAATGTTAATGTTACAATGAATAGATTTCATACTTACCAGATTACTTTATTCATTAAAACAACAAATTAAATATATTATCAAAATAAACATTGTCGATCATCCAGCATTTTAAAAACAAAAAATTCTCCTTCGAATTCACCGAAAAATTCTCATACGAACCGGATCCTCCTACGAAGTCACCTACACTCAACATTGCATTGTGATTGAAAATTATGTGATTATGTTTTTTAAATTATAATTGTTATTTAAACAATATGACTATTTACATTTTGAAAATCTTGAAGTAAAATAAGAATTGATCATTACAAGTTACAAATTAAATACACATATGTTAGAGTTAAATTGTGTTTTTAAAAATTAATTACTGGTATATACTAATTGAAGTACAGTTACTTGAAGCAGGTTCAATTATTTATTTATATCAAACAATTTTATAATCCTAAAAAAATAAATTACTCAAATATAATTTTTATCATTTTTTGTATTCTACTTAGGAAAGGTTTATTATTTGATAAATAGTCAAAACGGGGTTCTGTCTAAAAATAAATTGTTCAATGAGCCAAAAATAATTGTATTGTAATAGAACGAGTGTGGCCACTAATGTACGTCAATAGGGACTTTGTTTAGTTTTTTTTATAGGGAGGTGTTACAGAGGGTCAGTGGCCAGACTCATACTATTAGCCCGGTAAGTTGTGACATGAAGTGGGATGGAAGGACAACAGGTGAGAAGCGTTTACATAAAGTTTATTGAAATAACAAAATAATAACAATCCTTCATATATTCAGGCAACAATACCAATAGGCAGCTATCAAAACAGCATGTCAATGCAACAAGTCCAAATATGAGCACCAAAGTGTTGACCTGTAGAGGGTGACAAACGATAACAAAAGTAGCACTTAGAAATGGCTCCCTGAACTAAGTACAACAAGTCAAAATATAGTTCTCACAACAGTATTTATAAAGAATTGACAGTTGCAAATGTTCAGTATAAAGAACTCATGGATATATATATGCCCGGTTACAATCAAAGAAAGTTAAGGTAAGTAAGAAAGTTTGACCCGTTAAAACCCGTTTTATCACACACCTCCCCCCTGAAGATTTAAGTTACCCTAACTTAATCATTAACCCAGAGAAATCGCAATTACCCAGTGTGAAGTAAAAAAAAGTTAAACCTGAAAAATATACTTGAATTATGTAAACCTGAATATAGGTAGAAATAAAACAATAGGTTGTGTGCAAACATGGCACTACTAACAAGAATATAACTAAAGCCTGAACACGGAGGTATAAAAGCACCTAATATCAGGGAAATAATAACATCACAGAAATTAAAATGGATCAACAGACTCAATAGTAAAAATAATAAATGGGGTTATTTGTTTTTTAACCGGATAAAAGATAAGAATATGCTTTGGCTATCTGATTCAGGTTATGTCAAGAAGAGAATAATACCAACGCTAACTAACTTATTTTGGAAATATGTTCTTAATGCCTGGTCAATTTATTTGTCAAAAACAAAAACGCTTATCAAAACCGAAGAGGATTTCCGATTTCAGTCTGTTTGGAACAATGAGAATCTACAAATTGCAAATAAAACTGTATTTTATAGCTCTTGGTACCAAAAAGGGATACATTTCATGAATGATTTTATCGATGAAGATGGTAATATACTCAGCCTTGACGAATTTAACAGGAAATATTCCCTTACAAATTTTTTTTTGACTTATGAAGGTATACGGAGAGCTATTAAGTCATACGCATGTCGACTTGATATACCAAACTTAACAAAAATAAATCTTCGACCAATCTACCCCTTCAATATAAGGCTCATAAACAATTATCTGGTAAACAAAACGATTTATTCTACATTACTGAACTCCACGTTTGTTCACCTACCCTGCTACTCGAAATGGGAAAGAATCTTAAATTGTCAATTCACTGAATCGGAATGGAAAATATTTAACATTATTAGTAATAAATGCACTCCTTGCACAGACCTGAAATGGTTCCAATATAAGATTATTCATAACATTATGCCTACGAAACAATTTCTACATAAGTTAAGCTATATAGAATCGCCAGTTTGTTGTTTTTGCAAAAGTGAAGTTAGATCATCTGTTTTGGAAATGTGATATTATTTTAAACTTATGGAAGGATTTAGAAGCATGGCTACATTCTGAACAGATTCCTATCAATCTTACTATTGAAAAAGTTATACTTGGCATCAAAGGTAAAAACAATAACCCTTTAAATGCCATAATCTTACTGACTAAGCAAATAATCTACCGAAGCAGCAAAAAAGGTTTTACTCCATCCATTACTTATATCAAAAAGGAAATCATTAAATACTACAATATCACACAATGTATTTATTTCTCCGACCAAAATGAAGAGAAATTTATAAAATTTTGGTCAACACTTCATCTCCTTTTCCGAAAACGTGATTTATAATATGTTTAATCATAAATAAACTCGACTTAATAATTCCAACACTTTTATAAGTGGCTTGTGTCAATTATATTTTTGTCTGTCTTCATTTTGTAATCGTTTCGACCTAGTTAGCACGTACATGTATACTTGTGTTTATCATTAGACATGTGATGTACAGTATATATGAAGTGTATATTTCCTCATATTTGTGTGTATTTATCAGCAGATTGTATTAATGTCATGCCTGTAACAAAATATGGAAATAAAAAAAATAAAAAATAAAAAGAAGAATATTAACAAAGAAACATTTCATTATGACAAAGTTTAACAACATCTAGAAATAGTTCATAATGTGTATACGCAAAGACAATATCTGTTTTACACATGTACAAAAATAATGATAATCATTCAAACATTTCATAAAAGAACAAATTTCCTTCCACACTCACAATTTCATTTGTAAAACCAACAATTATTTCTTGAAAACATGAATATGGAAACAAATGATATACATAACATTAATATATGTATAAAAGTCTTAGTTATACATCCCCAGCCACTTCATCTCCTCCTCATCCTGTTCCTGTCTGTTGGCGGATGAGGGCAGCTGGTGACGTCCGTCCTGCTCAACCTCCCGGGCAGATTTGCGCTCTTCCGCTGAAAGACGTCGCACAGAAGGGGGCAAGACGTCTCCTGGGTCGCGGAAGTCCTGGTTATACCGATGCTCTACTAGGACCTGCGCCTGACTGTGGACCCGGACATGCTGCCAAGAACGCGACCGATTCCCCAAAATCTTCCGGCAGACGCTGCAAAGATAGACAGGGAGATGCCGCTTGTGTATCGTCGCCCAGTGCTTCTGGTAAGCACAGAGGGTGGAGTAGTGGGTCCTGTCACAGCCTAGGACCTGGCACTGCATTCCCCGTGGCGTCCAAGGTGCCCTCCCGTGTCTCTCCTGGAATTCCCAAAACTCTGCATCATTTACGTGAATCTCCATTAATGGAAGAAAATTGTATAGTTATGAGCTGGTACAGCTCTTATCATTATCCCCCGCCGCGCGTTTAGCGCGAAGCGGGGGATATAGTATTCGGCTGCGTCCGTCCGTACGTCCGTACGAAATGGAATAACTCAAATACTATTCACTGGATTCTTTTCATATTTTGCACGCAGTTTTCACCGCAATGCATAGCCACATGGCGTTGCGGGCTTTCTCCCTGCCATAATACTAGCAGCCGCGATATAAGTGAAATACTCTTGAAAGCGGCGTTAAACCCCATCTCACCTCACCTCACCTCACCTCACCTCACCTCATATTTTGCATATGGGTTCATCATAGGAAGTAATGTTCCATAACTATTTGCTGGATTCTCTTCATATTTTACACATAGCTTCTTCAAGGAAAGACGACGGGCTGATTAGATTTGGGTGACCTTGACATTATTTTCAAGGTCACAGCGGAACTTTGAATTTTTTGACATGTTAATGTACATGTAAAGCTTGTCAACGGGATATCTCAAGAACCATTCACCGGAATTCCATCATTTCTTACGCAAAGCGCCTTCTAGGGAGGACTACGGGCTGATTAGATTTTGGTGACCTTGACATTATATTCAAGGTCACAGCGGAACTTTGAATTTTTCGAAATGTTAATGTACATGTAAAGCTTGTCAACGGGATATCTCAAGAACCATTCACCGGAATTCCATCATGTCTTACACAAAGCACCTTCTAGGGAAGACGACGGGCTGATTAGATTTTAGTGACCGTGACATTATTTTCAAGGTCACAGTGGAATTTTAAATTTTTCGACATGTTATTATACATGTAAAGGTTGTCAGCGGGATATCTCAAGAACCATTCACCGGAATTCCATCATATCTTACATAATGCACCTCCTAGGAAAGACAAAGGGCTGATTAGATTTTGGTGACCTTGACATTTTTCTCAAGGTCACAGTGGAGCTTTGACCTTTTCGACATGTTTGACAGTCGATTTTGCTGATCTTGACATTTTTTTTAAATTTTGAAGTATTAATTTGCGGTGGGGGATCATGCCACCTTAGTGACAACTACTTGTTTTATCAACTTTATTCTTATTTTGTTATTATTTAAATGTTCTAGCAAATTTTATTTAGTGCAGTACTGGTACAGTATATATATATATATATATATATATATATATATATATTGAAATAGGTATGTGGTATCAAACGTGGAGAAGTGTATAAGTAAATTTAAATAATACACTGAAGACGTATATCAACTTTCATAATCAATACTTTATATTCCGATATGCATATTTCGGCTTCTTGTTTCGAAGCTTCATCAGGGAATAATTGTTTGAAGCATAGCAGTAGTCTTATAGTCTCTGTAAAAATGTCTGTCTTGGCAACACAGGTTGCTAATAACGTCAAAGCAATCAACAAGCGTCTTTGAGAGTTATCCCCACTATAATCTGATTGGTCTTAATTGGCCGTGATAGGATTAGGGATTGTGGTGTTAACTGCTGTTTAATGAAGGGGAAAATTTTGAAATGAAATACTGTTCTTTTGTTACTAATTGTGTGGTAATGTTACCTCCATTATTGTATATTTCGTAAAAAGGAAATATTTTGAATGTACCTTTACTACACTGAGATATATGTTTGCTAACTTTTAAGTGTCTTAAATTTTCATCTCTTATTTGCTGTTTGTGCACTGTAACTCTTTTTTGAAGGTTATTAGTTTGTCCAATGTATGTGAGATCACAATTTTCACAAGAAATGACATAAATCACGTTTTTCGATTTGCATGACATATTACTCTTAACATGGAAGTCTTTGCCATTTTCAAAAGTAACTGATGAACCCTCCTTGAGAAAGGGACACGTTCCACATCTTTTATCAAAACATTTTTTGACACTTGGAAAATTGTGGTTATTTGTAAATTTGGCACATGTCAGTATCTTTTTCAGGTTTTTGGGTTGACGCTTACTTTTTATTATTTTAGTTTTCTTTAGCATTTGTGCGAGACGGTCATCTTGTCTCATAATGTCTAAATTGCTCTGTAATTTCGGGAAGACTTCCATGTTGTTTGGGTTATATGTCGTTACAAAGGCTAGGACATGTTTATCTTGTTGTTTATCCTTTGGTGTTCTAAGTGAGATAATGTCTAGGTTTAGGGCCTTTTTTATGCCTTGGTGTATAAGTTGTTTTGGATAACCCCTTTCAATTAATGAAGCTTCTAATTCTTTGAGTCGTAGTCTTCTTAGATCTTCATTCGTAATTATAGTACAAATTCGTCGTGCTAATGAGTATGGGAGGTTTACCTTAGTGTGACGTTCATGGGAACTCTTAAAGTGAAGATATTGTTTTGTATCCGTAGGTTTATGGTAGATGTCAGTGATAATACTTGTCCCTTCTTTTTTTATCAATATGTCTAGAAATGGGAGTTCCTGGTCGTTTGTGTCCATTGTAAATTTAATTTTAGGATGTAGGCTTTGTAGGGATTTTACAATTTCTTTTATGTCTACATTTTTGTTTTCCCAAAATATAAAGCAATCATCTAGATATCGTTTCCATTGGGCACGGAAATTATCTGCAAATAATTTACCATAACTGGTTTCAAAATCTAAGTAGAGTCTTTCTTCTAAGAAGCCCAGCACTAAGTTTGCATAAACTGGAGCAAATTTTGTTCCCATGGCTGTCCCCAGTATCTGAATGAATGATGTGTCATTAAAGTTGAATGTATTGTTTTCAAGGATAAACTGGACAGAATCTATTATGAAATTTTTCTTAAATCTTTGGTCAATGTCATTTGGATACTTTGATAGCCAAAAGTCCAAGGCTTCTTTTCCTAAATCATTTGGAATGTTGCTATAAAGTGATGTAACATCAAAACTCACTAGCAGTGTGTTCTCATTAACTGAAACTGGGATGTGGTTTAGGAAATCCAAGTCATCCCGGACATAACTCTTTATGTTTTTCAGAAATGGTTGTAGAAGTTTGTCTATGATGAAACTGAGTCTGTGAGTTGGACTAGCTGGACCTGCAATTATGGGACGAAATTTAAGGTCGTTAGGTTCAAATACTGTAATGTATTCAGAGTTTTGGGCAGTTACAGCTTGTTTGATAATTTCTGACTTGTGAATTTTTGGTAAACCATAAAAGTTACTGGTTTTATAATCAAAATTTAGAATATAGTCCATTTCATCTTTTGTGAGATCCGTACTGTAGTTTTTAATGAGTTTTCCCAAATTTGACATTATTTTGTTGTCAATGTTTTTGTCTAGAGTTTTGTATGTAACTGTATCACTTAGCATTTCTAAAATGTTGGATTCATAAAAAGTTCTATTCATAATTACAACTGCCCCACCTTTGTCAGCTTCTTTGATAACTATATTGTCATTATTTTTTAGTTCTTGAATACTCGTTAATTCATCTCTACTTATATTATTTTTGAGAGTTTTGCTATTTTCATAAATAGGCTGGTTTGTGAGGATATCGAGAAATGTTTCTAAATTTTTATTGGAACTTTTGGGAGGAATATTTTTAGTTTTGTTACGGGCTAAGGATTCTTGTTTTCTATCATCTTCAATAGTTTCACTTTCATTGAAAAAGAATTCTGCAAACCTCATTTTCTTACTAAATTCTTTAATGTCTGTTTCTAATTCTTGGGGATTAGCTTTAGGTGTTGGGGTAAATTTAAGACCTAGCTTTAGAATTTTTATCTGGCTAGGGGATAACTCAAGTGACGAAAGGTTGATTACCTTGGGAGTTGTTTTCTGTAGGTTTGATCCTGGGTCTGCGACCTTGTAATCCGTGGGCTCATCTCTAAAAAATGGGGTTTCCCATGTTTTGTGTTTGTCCCGACATATGTTGTTTCAGAGTCATAGGCATGTCTCTGGTTGTTTGGCCCCTCATGAATAATGTCAGATCTTCTTTGATCCTGTTGTTGGTTCATGTCTGTTTGGGAGTGACTTCCTGTCTGGTTTTCTTGGTCATTTCTGTGATTCAGTGTCTGTTGTTGTTGTTGTTGTAGTGGTTGATTATGGTGGTGACGGCGTCGTTCTTCTCCGGTCTTCCTGCCTTGATTTTGTTGTATTTGTTTCGGCTGTGTTGCATGCTGCTGTGGTCTTTGTTGTTGATCATGTCGTGGATGTTGCTGATGTGGTCCATATTGTTGTCGCTGGTGTGGTCTATATTCTTGTGTCTGATATGGTCGATGTTGTCGTTGTGGATGATGTTGTTGTGGCGCTTGGCGATAGTGACGATTCCTTGGTAGCATATGTTTTCCTGTGCTGTTTGTTCTCCTCTGTATTATCTGCCAGTTGGAGGTTTGTTCGTTCCTAATTCTCTCGGGGAGGGACCGCATCCAGGTTTCCTTTTTCTGCCAGATTATTTTTGATTTTGATTCCTCTCGGCTAACATCTGTTGTCCAAAGTTCCTCGAGTTTTTCCTTCACGGAATCCTTGCTGACATCTGTTATCAGATTCAGCATTTGGTTGTCAATACGTGAATAGTCCTCAACATATTTTGTGTTTTGATGGAGAAGGTTATCACACTCCTCCTCCATCTGTCTCACCGCTATTTTCTTCCTGTCCTCACTGTTAGTGTTGACGGTATCTTGGTCCATCATGAATTTGGGTGGGATGAATGGTTCTTCCCCATTCATTTGATCTTGCAGTACCTCTGCAGCACCTTTACACCGGATTGCGTTGTAGTACGCCTGCTTCCTGTCATTCAGGCGTCTAAACCACATTTTGGACAGTGATCTTCGTTTGTTGTAGGCATTTTTTTCAGATTCCTTTTCTTCAATTTGTTTGAAGTATCTTCCATATGTATTTTCAACATATTGCTTCAGTGTCTGTGGAGATCCTCCAGGGTTTCCCTCAGTATGTTTGCTCTCTTCAATGCCGATGTATTTGGTAATATTTGTCAGTTGTTCTTGGATCTTCTTGATTTCCAGTTTTAGTTCATCCAATGTATTTTTCCCGCTTGCTTCCAGTTGTCTAATGGAGTTGATTATAAGTGTTGTATTTACCATCTTCAGTGTCTTTCCACGTCGAAAGTAATATATTGAAATAGGATCCAGGATCAAACCTACAGAAAACAACTCCCAAGGTAATCAACCTTTCGTCACTTGAGTTATCCCCTAGCCAGATAAAAATTCTAAAGCTAGGTCTTAAATTTACCCCAACACCTAAAGCTAATCCCCAAGAATTAGAAACAGACATTAAAGAATTTAGTAAGAAAATGAGGTTTGCAGAATTCTTTTTCAATGAAAGTGAAACTATTGAAGATGATAGAAAACAAGAATCCTTAGCCCGTAACAAAACTAAAAATATTCCTCCCAAAAGTTCCAATAAAAATTTAGAAACATTTCTCGATATCCTCACAAACCAGCCTATTTATGAAAATAGCAAAACTCTCAAAAATAATATAAGTAGAGATGAATTAACGAGTATTCAAGAACTAAAAAATAATGACAATATAGTTATCAAAGAAGC